>JAHVAK010000423.1:1830000-3030000 GCA_019845155.1 Luehdorfia chinensis | reverse complement strand
ATCCTTTGATTTCCACTCTGCAACTGTCATCCATTGTTAAAAGGTAAGTTCCCTGTATAATTTCTTGAGTTACTTCATTATCGCAGAACTGACTCATTATTGTTTCAGGATATGAATAAATAATCCAACGATTTGACTGTACACGGTATATCTTTACATTTTCCACAGTTACAGGAATCGGGTGGCAGCTGGAAATGTTAGTATGAAACTGCATGATTTCAATGACGCATTTGTCGTCGATGAAAGGTGGCACGTCGTTCTCGTAACACAGGAACCGATGCTCGTCGATCTCCCGACATGACTCTGTGAGCGGCGTTGCTTTCAACCCTTTCACTAGTAAGTATGGATTTTTAGGAAGGATAAGGGTTGTCTGGCCATTTTGGAAGATCGGTAAAGGAATTAATTTGTAATAGGTAAAAATATCTTTTCTTATGAGTGGAATACCCATAATGAACTTTATTTGATTTTGTTTTATATAAGCTTTTATCTCTATAGTTTGTTCTAATTTTACAATATTTTCATATTTTACAGGAAATACTAATTTTTCGGTTTGTTCTATTTCTTTTAATAGTAGCATAAGTTCATCTGTATCGACTATCGACTGATGTAATACATTAATTTTACTAAAAGCAATAGCTGTTTCAATTTCGTTTAGATGAATGTATAAGTTTTGAAAATTATCAAGAAAAATGTTATAGAAGTTAGTGACTTTAGTACTAGTTTGACGGAAATTCGATTCATTTAAAGCTTTATTTATATTCTGAATGCTTTCCTCTATTCGTATAAAATTACTTTTAGTAGAATTTGCAATATTCGTAAAAGAACCCACCATTTCGGCTACTATTGTTATTTTATTTTTAATCGCGTCCTGTTCGGTGTGCATTTCATTTATTAACCTTTCGTATGTTATAGCGTCATTATTATCTAAGTTACCTGTAATAGTTTTTATCAAAGAGCCTAAAGGGTTGAGGAGGCCTCTTTTTAATCGCATTGAAGGGAACAATTGTCTATACTTTTCAATGGTAATATTCATAGCGTAATCTGTTTGCGTTTCAACGTCAGTAAAATCCGAATCAAATATTTTAATATTAAAACAACTTTGAACATGCTTTTTAAGTGACCTATATCTATGTACACTTGTTTCTAATTCTTCGTAAATTAAGTTTAAATCTAAAATCTTAATCACTCTCCAGTTGTCATAGGTGACGAAGGCTTGACCTTCATTAACTGGTAGCAATCCCGGGTTCTTGTCAATCCGGAGCAGATGAAGGGCCTGGATTCCCATTGTTTGGATCACCAGAAGGATTAACCTGTGAAGGGCGTTTTATATCTTTAATAGGAACCGTAGTGCTTCTTTTATTGGTTACAACTCTAACTACATTTCTTTTAACAGTACCAGTGACATGAGCTTTCTGATAGCGAGGTTTATCTTTACTTCGTCTTGTATTGACACCTTTTATGAACACAGTATCACCTACGTCTATATCAAATTGCGATTCACCTGCACGTTTCTCTTTTACCGTAACCTTTCTATCAATCATCCTATTGGTTAAATACTCGTATAAATGTTTAGTTCTTTTAGCATGTTCCTTTACTAATTGTTGAGTGTACTGCTTATCGAAATTTACAGAAAATGTACTATTGGATTCTGTGTGTCCGAATACTACTTCAAATGGCGTGAGATTTGTTGTGGAATGAATAGAGTGATTATAAGACATAACAGCATATGTCATTACAGATGCTGCATCGGTGATTTCGTGTTCGTATTTTGCGATACGGTACACTTCGGTAATAGTTGAATGGAACCTTTCAACCAATCCCATAGAGTTAGGATTGTGCGGGGTGCTAATATGTAAATTGATTTTGTATAATGCTAGCATTTCCTTCATCAGTACATTATTGAATTCCATACCGGGATCTGAACATATTTTGGTAGGAGTTCCATAAAATGAAAAATATTTTATTAAGGCTCTAATTACCTCGGGAGTAGATCTGCTATTTATTTCAATAGCTTGTCCTAACTTACTGAATGCGTCAATTAAGGTAAGGAAATGCTTCCCTTCTATTGAAAATGTGTCGATAAATATTTCCTGGAATGGTTTCGATTGAGTTTGACTCAATTGTATTTCTGGTTTTAAAGGTTTACGATCGTATTTCATTTTCTTACACAATTCGCATGAATTAATGATGCTTGCTACCGTTTGACCCATGTTATTCCAGTAAAACGTTCGTCTTAGATGTACTAATGTTTCTTTGATTCCTCTATGGCAATTTTTACCCAAGTGATATTTTAGAACTACTTCACGTTGCTCGTTTTCGTCTTCTATGTATATTATCCTCTCAGTGCATTCATAAAATTTAACACTATCCTTTTTAAATAGTTGTGTTGTAACTTTTGAAAATTGATCACGGTGAAGATTATCTTCAAAGTAAAAGAAATATTTAATCTTAGGTCTAATGTATTCTTTTAGAAAACCTTTAATTAGCTCATAATTATTCAAAGGTAAGTGTACTTCTAATATTTTTTGTTTATCCCTAGACATGTTTTTTACTGAACATTCATTTCTATTCCAGGTATGTACGAGTATTTGGTTTGGTTTTGTGTCTATAGCTTCATGGAGAATAAGGATACCTGCTGTGTCTACATCTTTAGCCGAATGTACTGTATGTATACTACTTTGCCCTTCGGAGGCGGTGGCAGTGCTACTATTCGGAGAGGGCATTGAATACGGAGAACGTCTACCGTCTAAAGAGGAAATGCTTAAAGTTTCAGAATCAGATGAAATTGTTATGGGTTGTAATGGTTTTTTCTGTTTCCCAAGCTGTACAATTTCAGTGACAACATTATCTAAATATCTTTGTAGTTTTTGTTCCTTTTTGTCTAAATTAACTTTCATAGATACGTCGTCTTTTTCGTCTAAAACATTAATTCTAATACGAGATAAGGCATCTGCGTTACAATTTTGTTTTCCATTTTTGTAAATAATTTCGTAATCGAATTCTGCTAGTCTTAATTTCCACCTGATAAGTTTACTATTGGGCTCCTTTATAGAATTTAACCAGGCTAAAGGGCGATGGTCAGTAAATATAGTGAATTTTTTTCCATATAGATAGGGACGAAAATGTTTGACGGCCCAAATGATTGCTAAAAGTTCCTTCTCTATCGTGCTATATCTGGTCTCAGCATCGTTTAACGTACGGCTGGCAAAGGCAACTGGCTTATCACTACCAATAGGCCCTTGAGATAGGACTGCACCTAGAGCGAAGTTCGATGCATCCGTAGTGAGGACAAAAGGTCGAGAAAAGTCAGGATATTGCAAAAGCGGGGCATTCGTTAAAAGTTCTTTACACCTTTCGAAGGCCTCTATATATTCTTGGGTTATTTCAATTTTATTTTTCTTTTTCAAGCAAGATGTGAGCGGTTGTGTGAGCTTAGCAAAGTCTTTGATGAATTTTCGGTAGTAGCCTACTAGTCCGAGAAAACTCTTTATTTCGGTGGATGTTCGAGGTAACGGGAATTTTAATACCGATTTGACCTTATCATTGTTAGGCTTCAAGCCCTCTTTAGTGATTGTATGCCCTAAATACAAAACTTCTTTTCTCAAAAACTCGCACTTATCTAAAGTTACTTTTAAATTTGTTTCTCTGAGACGATCAAAAATTTTTCGTAATTTTTCAATCTGTTCTTGAAGACTGGATGAATAAACAATTATGTCATCGAGGTAAACTAGGCAATGAAGACCTTGAAGACCTCTTAGGACGTTATCCATTGCACGTTGGAACGTAGCTGGAGCTGTCTTTAAACCGAAGGGCATACGTTTAAATTCATAGTGCCCTGATTGTGTTGTGAAAGCAGTTTTCGACCTATCGGCTTCGTTAACTTCTATTTGGTGATAACCACTTGCCAAATCGATAGTACTAAAATATACTGATTTACCCAGTTTGTCGAAAAGGTCCGTTATGTTAGGTAAAGGGTATTTATCGTCTACTGTCTTTTCATTTAAACGCCGATAGTCAATAACCATTCTAAATTTTTGTTGACCGGTTGCGTCTAATTTCTTAGGTACCAAATGAACGGGCGCACTCCAAGGTGAGTGGGAATTTTGGATAACGTCATTTTGAAGGAGTTTGTCTACCTGACTTTGTATTTCCTCGTTTTGAAAAGGTGGATGTCTATAAGGTCTTATATATGTCGGATCTTCATTAACGGTTCTTATGTTATGTTTTACTTGATTTGTAAATGAAAGTGGAATTTTCTCACTATAAAATATGTCGCGATATTCATAACATAATTTAGTAATAGCCATATGTTCTTCCTCATTGGTATGGTCTAAACGAAGCTTGTTTAGATTTTCCTTAAGAATTTTATCAATCTCGCATTCAGACATCGTCACATTTACTTCACATTCAATATTTTCAAACAGAGTAACATTAAATGGATCTGTAAATTTAATGGTAGCCTTCTCATTAGAGATATTTTGTATGACAGTTTCAGCAAAGAAATTTTCACATTTAACTAAAGCACTGGGCATACGCAATCCTTTACTAAATTGTGTAAAATTAACTATTGCGTCTCCGCTTTGTAAGTTTGTAGGAATTTTTACGCGGGTCTCAGACCTTGGTTCTAAATTTATTTCATAAGGTGGATTATAAATTATTTGAATTTCTGCATTAGGTGTCCGCAATATTTGATGTTTCATGTCGATATTAGCTGCCAATTTCTTTAATAGGTCTGATCCAATAAGGCCGTCATATCTACCGTCTACGTCATAAATATAAAACTTATGTGGTAATTTACATTTAAATGTTTTCAATAGTGGTATAAAAATTATTTCGTTATGAACGCTTTGTGCATGAGTGCTTACGACTGTAAATGGTTCGTGATATTTAAATTTTTCGAAATATTCATTTGCCTTTACAGGACTAATAAAAGACCGACTACTGCCAGTGTCAATCAAAAATTTTGAATTGATTTCTGGAATTATAATGTGAGGTAATTTCAAAATACTGTCGGAATAATTCAAATGAATTATTTCACTGTGTCGTCGGGGGTTGTCATCTGAAAATTTACAGGCACTACATTATCTTCGATACAATTATCGGGTTCATTTGGATTTTCATAACAATAATTGTCCAAAGGAAATTCTTCTAAATGATTGTCACAGTAATCGTAGTAATTATTTTCAGAATTGTACTGAAGAGTATCTTGACAGAACGTCGATGGTTCTTCATTATAGAATAAGTCATTTGTTGTCATATTCTGCCTAATGGGCGCAGTGCGCATAGAGACGTCCGTGTCAATAACGTTTTTAGGTGGTTGCTGTGGGATGCCGAACTTAAACTGGTTAGGTTGGTGTTGAAAGCCATATTTAATTTGGTTGGGTTGTTGGTGCATGCCATACTTAAATTGATTGGGTTGCTGTTGATTTTGCATGCCGAATCCTGAACCTTGCTTTTGAGGGATGCCAAATCTAAATCCACCGCTTTGATACGGTGTTCGTGTTTGCTGGGCGAACGGATGGTTAAAATTACGTGACATCGTGTTACTTTGCTGTGGCCCAAAACGGTAACCTTGTGGAGTATTAGCGAATGTGCTAGGCTGCAAAAATTTTGGCCCTACTTGATTTTGAGGAATACCAAACTTAAAGTTATTTGACGTTGGATTTAAATTTTGGAACGCTAAGGGTTTAGAAATATTTTGTGGAATTAATTGTTGTACGGGTTTAATTTTATTGTTTTTTGCATTGTACTGTGTGAAGAAATTAAGTTCCTCTGTAACTACACTTAACGCATTCTCCAAGGTGGAGGTTCCCTTCAATCTAACGATTCTTATTAAGTCTTCTGGAAGATTATATAAAAACACGTTCAAGGCTGTGTTGTTATAAATTATAATTTTTGCAGCCTTAATTCCTTCGTCACGAATCCGTTGAACTTTAGCGAATAATGAACTTCTTATATTTTGTATTCTATTACAAAATTGAATAAACGATTCCCCGTGTTTTATTTTTAAGGACTCAAGCTCAATAGCAATACACTCTTCTGAACGGGGGTCGCCGAAATGTTGGGTTAAAATATTTTTTAAAGCTTCCCACGTCCTAACATCCGGGTTGTCGCTTAGTAGAGTCGCGGCTCTACCGATAAGCTTACTACTTAAGGCATGGAACCGATATAAGTTTTGTGCCAAATTTTCGTTGCCTCCTGAAGATGTTAAAACGTACTCACATTTTGAAATAAATAAGTTTAATAACTTTTCATCTCCATCGTATTTTGGAATTAAATCTAAAATGTCTTTTGGAATAACCGTGACCGACATATTTACGCTACTTTTACTAATCTTACGCAAATTACACACAAGAATATTATAGTCAACAAAATCAAATAAATTCAATTAATTAGATCTGACGATTTTAGTTCAGAAGATTTGGAAAAGAACGGGATATATGTAAACAGGAAGTGAAAAGGTTTACTCACAGTCTGTTCAACCCCATGTCCTCCTGGTGATTCTGACCACTTCGGCGACGTCGCAGGTCCAGCACGAGCTCTCGATTGATTTGGAAACGGATGCGCGTGCGTCGCGGGAGTTATTTATTTGGTTCGAGGATATCCGAACCTGCCGGCTGTACTAACCCTTAAACCGATTTTGGGGTCTAATAGACGTTAATGCAACAGCGAGATATATATACGGATATCCTACCGGCTGCGCCACTTAAATTGCGACGGACCTCGCTAGTCTTTTTAAAAAAACAATTAAAACTTATTAAAAGATATTTAATGTTCTCTCGAAGGTGGTTAATTTTAGAATGAATCTTATTCTATGTTAGTTATTAAAACAAAGACAATACTGTAACCGGATAGCATGGGAATCGTTATCGCTAAACTCTAATTACCGTCTAATCCGGGTGGCCAATGCTTACGTAGGCGATATAAACACAGTACTAGGGTTGGAATGATGTGACATAACTAGATGTTTCTGTAATGTTTTCTTTTATTTACGCGAATATTACACATTTAAATAAAACTACTTTTTTACGGATTTTATCGCGTTTAATTTTGAACTATTTTTACCCGACGTTTCGGACGCTTTACAGCACCCATGGTCTGACACTGAGGTGACAGTTGTCCCGATGTCATAGTTAACCCGGAGTACCTTCAGCTTTTAATTATTATTTTTATTTTTAGTCCGATCTACGCAGAAAGAGCTTACTGTATCTTGAAGCCTTGCAGTGGTATGCTTGGTTTTTGATTTAATTTTATTAATAATAGGATCCCAAGCCGGTGGTAATACCCAACCATCTTCCCTATTGAAATTAGGATGTTTTTTAATTTCAATAGCCTCGCGAATCATCCTTGGTAGGAATCGGTGTTCTTTTGCAAGGATTTGTGGTCTATCAAATCGTATGTAATGGTTGGGATGATAGATGTTTCTGTTTAAAAATGTTTTCACTTCAAGAGTAGAATTATTTTGTTAGAACTAAAACTACGAAAAATTTATTGATAGTTCTATTACAGAACAAGAAGTGCTTTATTGCAATGAGCCCAGGGCGCTTTATCGCAATGTGCCTAGAAGGCTTTTTGCATTGGGCCTAAAGCGCCATCTAACTTAAATCCGCTTCTGGTGACGATGTGTTATTTTTTTTTTATAAATACTATGCCCCACAGTAGGATTTCTCCTGTGTCGTGGGTGCGTTTTACATACATAAATTCCACATGCACAAACACCCAGACCCGGAACAACTATCTGTAGGTCATACAAATATTTGTCCCGTGCGGGAATCGAACCCGCGACCCGCGGCGTAGATGTCAAGCGCTTTACCACTGCGCCAACCAGCCGACATTAATAAATAATTATATAATGTTTGTGGACTAGACACAGGACGCGGTAAAAAGTAAAGTAGCAGCCTATAAATGTTCCACTGCTGAACACAGGCCTCCTCTAATTTTTGAGAGGGCTTTGTTGCTGGGAAGGGGCCGCCACGTTACTCCAACGTGCGTCCGCCAACTTCTCATGCCCTCTAATTCTTTAGACGTGCCGGTTTTCTTACGTTATCCTTCACCGCTGCATACGTAAATCAGCACTTACAATTGTAGAACAATTTTAGAGGTGGTACAACTCAGGTCACCCGCGTACTATTAAATTTAAAGTGTGCGCCCGGCCTCTGACTTATATGTACACTAAACAAATTCCGCCTTGTATCCTTGCCGTCATCAACACATGGCCGTTGCACTGTCGCGCACGACCGTCGCGGTCGAACGTCAAACGTCGCATCGTCCCTCACTGTCACTTCCTATCAGGTGTGAGCGAAACCGTATACCAGCTGGTCGGTTAGGCATGGTCTTACAGTTATTGGAGCTATGTAATCTAATTAGAGAATAATTTAAACGAATGAATTTGAATTGTGGTTTTACTATTTTAAATTACAGTATATCCGACGTTTTAGTAATGTAGATTTTTGATTGTACTTGAATCTAGAACGGAATATTTCGATGAAAAAGACATATAGTCCCAGGATTACTATCTATAGTCTGTGCGAATTTATTTACAGTAACTTCTGCTGTTTTTAATTGTTGTTTAGAGTCTCAGATGTTTTATTTATTGGTGGTAAGATTTCTAGTGTGCTGGGCAGCAGCATCTTCCTGGAACATCTCAATAAATAAACTGCGCCTGTCAACCCGACTGCCAAGCGTGGTAACTATGGCAAAATCCGAAGCCTATGTTCAGCAGTGGACTAGTGATACGCTAAAACGATGAACGATGTCACTATATGTATGTGATAATAGAACTGGTGGAACTTAACTGGTGGTATGATTTCTGTGCAAGAATAGGTAGGTAGTCAAGGTAGGTGTCACCGCAGTGTCATTTATTCCGCCTTGAAGTGCAAACATTACTGTGTTTCTGTTTGAAGTACACTGAGAGCTAGTATAATCACTGGGCATATGAGACTAAAGTATTTTTACATAAGTATTTTTAATTGTTTTTAATTGTGAAAATGATGTCTAGTTTACTCACTTAACGAACCGCAAAGTTTTTAAATTGATAAGTATTTTGTATCAATAGGAAAAAAACTGGGTCTGAGGTATCAGTTCATTTTGGAAAAGGGTTCTCTTGCCTGGAATTACGCTTTCTTGGAATTATTTTTATTTACTTAAGACTAGCTTGAGCCCGCGACTACGTCTATGTTTTCATGGATTTAGGTTTTCCGTCGTCGTAGTAAAATACCGTAGGAGCTCTTTAATTTTCCGGAATAGGACGTATCCTAACTTCGCCTGCAGGATGCGAGCTATCTCTGTGCCGAATTTCGTCAATATCGGCTCAACGATTGAGCCGTGAAAAGGTAACAAGCAGACAGAGGGACAGAGAGAGTTACCTTCGCATTTATTACACTAGATGATGCTCGCGACTTCGTCCGCGTAGATAAGTTTTTTTTAAAAATATCCCGTGAGAACTCTTTGAATTTACAATGTTTTAATGTGCGTCCAACCGTAAGGATGTGACTTATGACTTTAAGAGAGAAGCTTTAGGTATGTGTAATCCACAGTTACAACTTTCAAACGCTCCCTCTTTTAAATTAAAAAATGTGTTGTTTGTTCCACGTCGTGCAAGCAAGTAAACGCCACTTAACGGAGCTTCCGTAGCCCTACCCGCGTCCGGTCACATCGCTTGTTACCGACCAACTACTATTCGGTTTGTGCTAAGCGGTTAGTGCTTCGGTACTTTCACACTAGGGCGCATTGACAGTCAGTTAAATAAGGAAGATTCCAAAAATTCAGATATTAGTGTAAATGCCCTCCCGAATGAAGTAACTGACTGAGCCGAGACCGGCCCCCTTGGGCGCCCTCGAGGCCGTCACTCTCGCACACTGGATGACGGTCAAGCCGAGGTCCCCTTTTGGGGGCCCTTGAGCTGGTCATCCATAAATATAGATTTCGGCTAAGCGCCCTCAGTTCTCGGCCACCTTTCAATCCGGTGCAGCTGTGAAAGTCTTCGGGCTAACAGTGACCTTCAGTCCTTCTAGAAGTTTCTTACTAGAGTGTAATGTATTCATGAAAATGTGAATTAAGACTTAATATTTTAGTATTAGCTTTTTTTTTCTTTTACTGGTGGTAAGATTCCTATGCAGGAATCCGTCTAGTTAGGTACCACCGCAGGGACAGTTATTCTGCCGTGAAGCAGAAGTGTGCAAACATTACTGTGTTTCGGTCTGAAGGGCACTGTGAGCTAGTGTAATCACTGGGCATACCAGACTTAACAACTGATATCTCAGGGTGATGCGCGCAGTGTGGTGTCACACAGAAATGTTCTGGGTGACACAGATTTGCTATGGGCATACGTTGCACTTACCGTGAGGTGAACGTATTGCTCGTTTCATCACTTTATAAAATAAAATAAAAGCTTCTGGTGTTTTTTAAAATTGCAAAAGCACACTAGGATTCCTCCAGTATCGTGGGTGCGTTAACAGGCACAAACTGAATGTACAAACAGCCGAAACAACTATGAGGTTAAGAATTTATTTATTTCCCATAAGAATTTAATTCACTTACATGAGAAATTACATACAAAAGTGTTTACATTAATATATGGATAACGAAAGTAAAATACACAAAAACAGAATATAGCAAACATAAATAAGGCAGTCGTAGAAAATATTTTGCATCACAAAGAAATATGCGGTCTTTCGAAGCAAACACTTACATAGACACAAAGATAAGCTTCACTAGAAGGGACTTATTTTAATTTATAATATTTTTTTTTAGTTTTTTTTTTGTGTTTATATTGAAAGGTATTTTTTTATTATTAGAAGTAGTATTTCTAATAATATGATTATACAGCGTATTAATCACTTTAATGGCTTAAGTGCTATATTAAAAATTAATGTTTGATGTTTTATGAACTTTATTATTTTGAAGCTTGTAATTTTTATATTTTTGTGATATAATGTTTTAATGATTTTTTAAAAGTATAATGTCTTTTACAATCATTAATGTCTTTTGGTAGTTTATTATATATTTTAGCCCCCTCATACAGAAGGCATTTTTTGCCGTAATTTGTTCGCGGTAAATGTAAATTTAAATCATTTGCATTTCTTAATCGTATCCGTTGTGATTGGTGCTTTTTCGTGAAGCTCATGTGTGTGTGAAGCTCATGTGTGTGTGTATATCATTGTTCAGTATTCTACGAATTAATAAACATGTGTTATATATATAGGTTTGCGTAATATTCATTATTTTTGTTTCTTCGTATAACTTTTTGGTAGGAGTATGAAAATTATAGTTAAACAATACTTTAAGTAGTTTATTTTGTGCAATTTGTATTATTTCTAGATTTGTTTTTGCTGCTGTGCCCCAAATTTCTATTAGATAATCTATGTGTGGTTTTGACAAGCGAGTTGTATATGATGTAACGTATTTCGTGTGGAAGACATCGCACAATACCACGTAATGCTCCTATCTGCAGGCTATTCAAATTTTTGCTAGGTGCGAGGATCGAGCCCGCGACCAATATCGCAGAAGCCAATCGAAAGTCTGCTGTGCCAATCAAGCTGACAATTAATTCGGGTCCGCAGTCAGACTTTAATCCTACGGTTTTTAATTTGAGTGGTCAATATTAAGCTGCTCGTATACTACCTGTATAATGCTCCAATGAAACCTTGGGAAGTTGATAGGACTGTTTTACTGCCCTCACCATTCTCCACTGTCTAAAATCCCAGTTATTGATGTCGATGTCTGATTAAACTAACTCTTAGAAGATGTAAATGCACGCACAAACACAAAGACAAAACTATCACCTCCGTGTCTAAATAAAAATCTGGGAGGGAGAAGATTGTAATATGGTGATAGAGATATTACGCATTCACGCACACACGCACATAGAATCATATTTCCATATTTACTAACGCCGCGACGGTAATTTTTATTTAGTCTTTAAATCTTCCACTATTGAGAACAGGCCTTCCATTGTTAATGAGAGGGTTTTGGAACCGGAAAGAATTCCTCCACGCCATTTCGTTCTGAGTTGGCGGACTTCACATGGTGTCAAAATTACCTTTATTTTTCTTATTCTTTGCTATTATTACTGGCCAGAAACAAAAGTTTAACAAAAAAAAGTCATTATTCTTTTCTAAATTTCTTCTGTTGAGTCAAATCTATATAAGAAATAGTTGAAACTACCTACTATTACTATTTATAAATATTACTTCTATTTAAAAAACTTGCGTGTTATGTTAAATCACTAAAATGTTGTATTATTGATATATGTATTCTAAACTACTTACTATGATATTTACCACTGTTTCACCGCCATCATTTATGTTTAAATTTCATTATGTTTAATTTTCTCATGTAAGTGAATGTCAAATTCTTTTGAGAAATAAATTATCTTAGACCTGAAATTATCTCTTTCCAATTTAATGCGTAATATAATGAAGTGACAGCTGTGATCACTTATTGAAGTGTCTGGCAACGTTCCGCAGCACAGTGTTGTCATTGCTTATCTACTCTGTCCGGAATTTAGTGCTTTAATGCTGAGGCAATATGTTTTATTATTAGCTGAACAAATTAGCAACATCATGTGCAAGTCAATGCACTTGCAACTCGGCGTTTGTCCGCCTACGTGGCTATAAAATTTATTATAATGGCAATTAATGGATATGTTCAATATAAGATCGATAAAGTTTAAATACAATGGTTGTGGTATGTAACGATGATGCGACATTTTGAATTTTGCGCGCAATTTTTGGTGGCGATTTTAAAATCAATATAATAAGTGAGGGATGAGTGTGTCAGGTGACCAAAATTACAAGTGATTTTTTTTATTGGATAAAGTAATGAAACGAGCAAAAAGTTCACCTGATGGTACGAGTAAGTGCAATGTCTGCCCATAGCAAATGCTGTGTCACCCAGAACTTTTCTGTGTGACACCACTAACTAGGGGCCGTCCATTAACTACATGAGGCGATTTTGGCTATTTTTGACCCCCCTCCCTCTCCCCCTGGTGAGATATCGTGAGATTTGGCTTGATCCCCACCCCTCTAATCTCATGTGAGGTTTTTCAAAACGCGTATTTTTAGTGTAAGCCTGGGCTAGATTGCGTTGAGTTTACATTAAAAAAACATAATTTTATTAATTATTTTTATATAAGACTAGTTAGAGTAGTATTAAAGACTACTAAGAACGTCTAGAGCCACAGTGAGAAAATAATCCATTAAATCTGTGCTTGTTTGTGGCGTTCGCATAACCGCGATAAATATTATTGTGTAGGGTTTAGCTATATTTTAGAAAAGAAACATGTTTTACTTAACCCAGTTCTCTCGCAACTATAGTTTCTTGCAGAAAAAACTATACGTGATATTTGCCGAGACCCCCCCCCCCCCCCCGTGAGATTCGGCTCAACCCCCTCCCACGCCTAAACGTCTCACGTAATTAATAGACGTCTCACGTAATTACCAGTGCCCTTCAAAATGAACCACAGTAACGCTTGCACAATACTGTTCGACGGCAGAATAACTGGCACCGCGATGGTATTTACCTAGACGGATTCATGCATGTCATTCATGCTCTGCACGGGCAGAATCTACTTTGATCGCGAATCCGCTTGCCAAGCGGTGCGACGGCATTCCAACCTGGGAAATGACGACATCCTGAAGAATAAAAACTATTTGCAATTACCAGAGTTATCATTTCCAACCCGCATACTTGCATCAGCCACTTCCATTCAAAACCAATTAATAAAGAAACGTCGCGTGAAATCGCTGGATGGAAAATTCGTTTGTTTCCCCCTGTCAGGCTATCGACAGTCGTCTTACGTTTACTCAGTCGTGAAATATAGGTTACGTTAAGTTATATTTGCATACTTTTGTTCTGTCTACACGCAACGCTGACGCAGAGTAACTGCACGCAGAAGCAACAATGTGGTAGTGTAATTTGTATTTAAGCATATAATAAAAAAGTAAATAAGTAGTATAAATGTTAGTTTTAAAATTTTCCTGAAATTGTGGTAGATTGACTTACTCAGAATCTACCATCGCATCTCAATCCTTGGGTGCCGTAAAAGTCGACAGAGGGAAAATGAAAACTGGGAGATGGGTAGCAGCATCTTCCTGGAGTATGTGAATAAATAAACTGCGGTTTCCAACTCACCAGCCAAGCTTGGCAACTATGGCAAAACCTTTGTGGCAAACTATGTTCCGAAGTGGGCTAAGGTAGGCTGAAATGATGATGACGATGAAGTAATTGTTAAGTATGTAGGTTGATTAGTCGTCGTTTTTCTTTTCCTTTTGGACAGTGATGTGTAGGTCTGTAATAGACTGGTTTACTAGAAAAATATTTATGTGCATGTCCGTCAGTATACCGTATTAAATAAATAGATAACTGTTCGAACCTTTTTCGCCGCGCTGACAGCATCGGATCGTAGTTATCTAAACTAATATTATAAAGAGGAAAGATTTGATTTGTTGTATGTTTGGTTGTAATGATTTAACTCAAAAACTACTGAACCGATTTTGAAAATTCTTTCACCTATATAACAGCCATACGCTCGCCAGCGTTACTCGCGTAGACTAAGTTCTATTGACTATATACCTAATCATTTTATTTTTTGTAAAGTAGAAAAAATTTACAAGTGGTTTGGAATTTTAATTATATTTTTTTAATTTTAAACTTTGAAACGCTCTGTGATAAATACAGCGGCCGCGGTCTCGAACGCCACCCGGTTTCGTGCGACTTGGGCATCATCGAGGTGCGCGGCTCCCTTTGCGCAGCGGCCGAGAGCGGTCGTTTCATTTTGCTAACATGGCTTATGTTCACATAAATAAAACATTATTTTGCTAACTTAATCTTACCTGACCAGCTGCAGATTCGCCGATGAGCATAGTCGCTACAAAAAATGTCAGTGAAGCGATTGTTGTTGTTCTTTGTCCAAATAAAGTACTAATTTATCTGTCTTATATCTATCTACCCGTGCGAAGCCGGGGCGGATCGCTAGTATATAATAATCAAACAATTATAATTTATACTATTTAGAGATATATACTCGTATGTCTGGAAAATCCGACCAGACGTCGCGTAATATCAGATTTGTTTATAGGTTCATTAACCTGAAATAATTTTAATATAAATCCATATCGAGCTGTCAGTGCTGTAAATGTTTTAAAACTTGAGTAATGTAGTACCTCACCTCAGACCAAAACTTCCGCCTACTCGCCGTGCTGGCCGCCAGCAAAAACGCATTAATTGTAACCTTATATAGTTTGTTGAAATCAACCAATTTTTTTTACCGTAATATAAATACTTTCATAATGACCAACTTTTAAAAATTAACAGCTAAATAAGGCATTTATTTGCCGATAGGTGTCCGGCAGAGTAGAATAGCACCGACCTCTTTGTTACCGAGGTGTCGTAAGAGCCTACAAAGGTACTGTACGTCTTTATACGTGCAGAATAACACCATTATATGCAATGCTGTCACCATACTGCTCGTGGGAACGCAATGGGGAGTAAGAATTTCTTGAGTCTTACCGTAATGGCGACGAATTGATTTGCAACCTATCACGTCTCTTATCCTGCTCCTCTTATCCAGGGTCACCAGTTTGTGCGAGGAATAACATCATACATTTTTTTAATGGATAAAGTGACGTGACGAGCAAAACTTTCACCAGATGGTAAGTGCAACGTCTGTCCAGAACATTTCTGTGTGGCACCACATTGCGCCCGTCACCCTGAGATATCAGTTCTTAAGTCTCACATGCCCAGCGATTACGCTAGCTCTCAATACCCTTCAGACCGAAACACAGTAATGTTTGCGCACTACTCCTTCACGGCAGAATAACTGGCCCTGCGATGGTACTTAACTAGAGCTCCTGCATAGGAATCCTACCACCACCATACGCAGCTTACCTACAGCTCCTGCATAGAAATCCTTCCACCACCATACGCAGACGCAAGTACACACGCTATCATTCGGTATGATCAAACGATACTATGCGCGTTTATCAAAAGGCACATCTTAAGTAATTTGTTTTTTAAAACCATGCCCGCTTGTATTTATCCTATATCGTAAGTGCGTTTCACAGACATAACTCCCACACGCACAACACAATCATAAACGAAACCCAACAATTTGTGTGTTCGCACAAATGTTATTATCGGTGACATTTATCATCATCATCATCATTTCAGCCCCTATCACTAGTCAACTGCTGAAAATTGGCCTCCCCATAGATTGCCACAAAATTTGAAGCTTTCATTTTGGGGGGATTTCGCCATAGTTGCCACGTGCAGGCGTTAAGTGGTGGGATTCAAATGTAGGAATCCGTTTAGGTAGATACCACCGCAGGGCCAGTTATTCTGCCGTGAAGATGTAATGTGCAAACAGTACTGTGTTTCGGTCTGTGTTGCACTGAGAGCTACGCTAGCTGGGTATATGAGATTAAAGAACTTATATCTCAGGGTGACGGACAGAAAGTGGTGCCGCACAGAAATGTTCTGGGTAACACAGCATTTGTTATGGACAGGCGTTGCACTTACCATCAGGTGAATGTTTGCTCGTCGCGTCACTTTATCCAACAAAAAAAAACCCCAGTTTATTTATTCAGACGTGCCCTGAAGATGCTGCTGCCCATCTCCTTATATTTATTTTACCCCTGTCGACTTTTACGACACCCACAGGATGAGATTACACGGGAATTTATAAATATTCAATAGTATTAAAGGATGATAATACATTCCCTTACGAGTTTGCACAAACACTCTTTGTGTAATGTTAAAAAATTGCGTAGTAATAATAATTTATTATGCTATTGCCTTTACCAAAAAATTGACTTATGTATGCCATGCGATATAAATTGTTTCTATGAAGTAAAGTAAGTAATTTGCTAAGATCCGCATGCAAAATATAAAAATGGTGTATATTACCTAGTTTTTTTGTTGAGCACCGCCCGCCCTCCCTCAGTAGCGTACACAAACAAACTAACACCGCCACCAGGAATGTACATAGACTCTACGACAGACGGCTATGACACTTGATAATGCCTCGTTTTTGGGCGAAACACGTGTCGTGTTCTCGACTTCAGTGGTGTATGTTATCTAGTGGTAGTATTGTAGTGGTTGGTGGAGGGTACCTGGCGGTTCCTGGTGGCGGTGGTAGTTTGCTTGTGCACGCCACTGAGGGAGGGCGGGCGGTGCTCTTCAAAAAACTAGGTAATATGCACCATTTTTATATTTTGCATGCGGATCTTAGCAAATTAACTTACTTTCCTTCATTATAATGGATTTCCGCGAAGTAACGCCTGATGCTATTAACTATATAAAAGTGTTGCCATTTTATGCTTCAACCATCGTTGCTTGCAGGATAAAAGCTACTGCACAACAGTTGACTGTTTTCGGGCCGATAGCGATATACTCGTACTACTATTACGTGTATAGCAAAATATAAAACAAAAACTAAATTATAACACGTATAAGCAAACGTTTCATTTTAAAATTCTAATAAGATACAATTCCAAGTAGCGATGAAAATGTTCCAAGCTCTCATAATTTAAAGTATAATAATATTTATTGCTTCAAAATACGTCGGGCTTATTCTTTATGATAATCCTTTTCGGTCCACACGTCGCTTCATCTGCAATACTGAATATCATTTTATCGCTTGTACGTATTGCGACATTTACACATTCTTTTAATTCCGCCAACCGGTAACCAAACCATGGCGGAGCAGTGCCCCCCTCGCGATGAATTCCCGGGCAAAGAGGTTCGCCTCGTGGCCCGTATCTGCGCGGCACTTTCATGGAGCCGCTGTAGACAACCCAGTGGTGGTGGTACTGAATACACATTGTCTCTTCGCTTTGCATTTGTATGCAACGCGAAATATATATTTAGTGAAAATACCTTTTTAACACAATGGATAATAATTTGATTACTGCACTCAAAAATAACTTATTATTATACTTCTCATCTTCATTGGCCTCCAAGCAGTTCACTGTTACATGTAAGCTTCTCCAAGATTGGAGGATATGCTGTAATAGGCACGTTTTGTAAACGAATTAGCTCACTGGTGGTAGGATTCCTATGCAAGAATCCATAGGTAGTTACCACCCCAGGGTTAGTTTTTCTCCCGTGAAGCAGTGAAAGAAGTATGAAAAATTCTGAAACAATAAACAGACACTTGTATTTTATTTACGTGTGTTAAATTTTTATTGTGTCTGTTTTAAAGTGACGAAACGAGCAAAACGTTCACCCGATGGTAAGTGCAACGCCCAGAACATTTCTGTGTCCGACTGCGCCCGTCACCTCGAGACATTACGCTAGCTTTCAGTGCTCTTCAAGCCGAAACACCATAATGTTTGCACACCATTGCTTCACGGCAGAATAACTGGCCCTGGGGTGGTACCTACCTAGACGGATTCCTCAAAAACACATATATAAAAAAGTGACATAATTTGTAACAACTACTTTTGAAATAAACACAAACACATACGCACACTCACACTCACCCAACATACATACAATACATAGTATAACCACAGTCTAAGATATGGATTATAGCTAACATAGTAAGCAGTTTAATAATGCGATACGATAAAAATATGTATGTATATTGCAGTTTTACAATTTTAATGTAACTAAATGTTAAGTTAACTTTATTACAATACCCAACATGAGTTATTATGAGCAATAAATAAATAAATTAATTAAACAGATCATTGATCCCAGTTGAAATAGTAAAAGTACAGTAAAATTGGAGCCAATTTATCAGCGATTTTCAACCGAATGTTTCATTTATTTAATAACTGTGCCCCGCGGTTTCACCCTGCGTAAAAAGCCGACCCAGATCGATGATATACATATATACTCCCCTATTTGAATCGTATTTTGGAGTTTTAACCCTAATTATTTTTTTTTTAAATTAAAGTAGCCTAACTTACCTGCTATAATATCAGCTATCTCCCGGCAAAATCGGTCCAGCCATTTCCGATATTAGCCGGAACAAACAGACAGACCGACAGACAAAAATATGTTTTATTCTTATAAGCACCGTATATACCTTCATAACAATTGAATAAAAAGCTGTTATTTTGTTATTACAAACAGACACTTACAATTTAATTATTTATATAAAGACGAATGCTGAATATTATAAGATCAGAAGCTCTCAACAGTGATCACTACTAGAATTCCCATCGAGGGTAAAAAACAATGAAACGGAATAAACACCGGAGATAAGATTGAAGTAAAATCCACGTACAATTACGTTATGTGCTCAGACAAGTCAAAAGATTTACATCGTTAATTAAGTGACCGCGTATGAGTCGCAC
This sequence comes from Luehdorfia chinensis, assembly GCA_019845155.1. NCBI lineage: Eukaryota > Metazoa > Arthropoda > Insecta > Lepidoptera > Papilionidae > Luehdorfia > Luehdorfia chinensis. The sequence goes on along the minus strand of JAHVAK010000423.1, from coordinate 3,010,696 downwards.
GGGCATGCCTCGCCGGCAGTAGACCGCGAAAAGACAAGTCTTGGGGTGATGCCCTCTTTGTAATTAATTGTGTTATATTAAGATGGCTGTATCTGGTAAGGCCGCGGCGTTTTTGATCTATTTAAAATAAAAGTAAACTAAAGTAACTAACAATCTATAAGCTTATGACTTTTGGCGCCAACTCGAAAAGTGGCGGTAGTGTTTTTATTTAATTTTGTAATTTCTGTGTATATTTGGAGTTCTGATGTTTAATATTGATAGTTTATTATGCAGTGCTCCTGAAAGTGTACGGTGATTAGAAAATTCAATTCAAGATCAAAATTGTGCTTTTCGTTTTGTCTCCATCAGTCAAGCAAATTTTCAGTGAAGTCAACTATCTATTTGCTGTCGATTTGTGTGAGATTGTATACTTGGATATGTTATTTCCTTACCTCCTTATTTCCTTACTTCTTCCTTTTCTCCTTTTATTCCGAGTGGTAGCGGTTTACGAGAATCTCATCCAATCTCATCCCGTGGGTGTCGTAAAAGTCGACAGAGGGAAAATTTAAAATCAAGAGATGGGCAGCAGCATCTCCCAGGAACATCTGAATGAAAAAACTGCGGTTGCCAATCCGCCTGCCAAGCGTGACAACTACGGCAAAATCCCTCCAAATAAAGAGCTACAAACTTTTGTGGCAATCTATGGGGAGGTCTATGTTTAGCAGTGGACTGGTGATGGGCTGAAATGATGAAGATGAACCTTATTTTAGAGAGAGTTTTAGAGCTAGAAATGGTCCGCCACGCTGCTCCAATAGGTTGGCGGACTTCAAATGTCCTCGATATAATTTTATTCATCGCCGAGCACGTGGTAAATCAGCACTTAAAATTTCATTTCAGAACAACTTTAGATGTGCCGGCTCCGGGATCGAACTCAGGTCACTCGCTTACTATGAAGTTTAAGGCGAGCGCCCGGTCCTTGAGCTTTCACGGTTGTTAAACGATTTCCATTTAAAAATAGTGTTTAAATGAATTAAACATTTTCTACACTATTAAATTTAAAAAGGTGGCTTGCTTCCAAATGCAGTTGAAATGAGTTTGTCTTGCTTTTAAATGGAACTATTAAGTCTTACTTGCTAAAATCGAATGGGATCGTTGACGCATTATACATGCTAGTATAACCTATTATGTCGAGCGACTGGTGTGGTCAGCGTTTAGTGTACCTATTCAGCCGTTGATGTAAGCATTGTCAAGTCAAAGTCAAAATTTATTTATTCAATTTCGGCTTCTATCTGGCTATAGCTCTTATGAACGTCAAAATCTACACCGGTTCAAAAAATAAGACCTTAATGAAGAACCGGCAAGAATCTCTTGGGTCTTTCTTTTATTTTCAATGTCGTATTACATAATGTCATTTATAAATTTATAAAAAAAAATAATCATAAATTTAATAGCCAGGGAGTATGCAAGTGAAGAGTCAGTGTTATTTCCTCTCATATTTGTTCTCTATATAAGGATCTATTTTATAATACGCTTAATCTAATAATGTCTTGTATTCTTGTCTAGTTTTTAAAAATCTATGTCAGAATTTTGTGTCTCACTTTTAGGAATTTTATCATAAAACTAACTGTCTACTGAGAAATGACTTTCTAGATTTAGCCAACCTATACATAGGACAACATATATATAGGGAATATCTAGCGCGTCACCTCGACCCATTCTACAGGATACAGTAATGTTTTTGTAAAATAAATTCATGTTTTTCTGTACATTTTCGTAGCGACGAAGTGATTAGAGTCGAATTATGACAGACGATAAAGAGCCGTGGTAGCTCAGAGGCTAGGCGCTCACTTTAAATTTCATAGTACGCGAGTGATCTGGGTTCGATTCCCGGTGCCGGCACCACTAAAATTGTTAATTGCAATTTTAAGTGCTGATTTACCACGTACTCGGCGGTGAAGGAAAACATAGTGAGGAAACCTGCATGTCTGAGAAATAAAAAAATATTTCGAAGACATGTGAAGTCCGCCAACCCGCATTGGAGCAGCGTGGCGGATTCTTCCTATCTCCAAAACCCTCTCAGAAATGAGAGGAGGCCTGTGCTCAGCAGTGGGACATTTATAGGCTGAAACTTTACTTTTTTTTATGACAGACGATAATGCCTCGTTTTGAATTGAAGCACGTGTCGTGTTCTCGACTTCAGTGGTGTATTGCCTACTGGTAGTGTTGTAGTGGGGGAGGGTATCTGGTGGCGGTATTAGAGCGGGCGGTGTTCCTCACAAAATGGGTAACAATTTCAAATTTAACATGCGGATTCTAGCAACTTTACTTTCTTTACATAATAATAATGGATTATAGCAATATAACGCCTGATTCTATTAACTAGAAAATTTAAGTAACATCGTTAATATATTTTCAAACGCAGAGCGGCTTGTTTGTTACTCGTATTTTTCAAAGCAGATTTACTGAGATTAGTGCGTTCAACTTCAAACATATGATCTCCGATACAAACTGAGTAAGACAGCGACGAGACGAGAAATTAAATGAAATGAAAATTATTTATTCTTCAACGTAAGAAATATATATTTCGTTTGTCAAACGTCATTTTTTTGCAATCTTTTCGTAATGGGGTTCCTCTGACGGAGAAGAAACAGGCGAAAGAAACTCCTTAACGTAACCTTGTTTTTTCTTATCTTAGTCAAAAGTACATCCATACTAATATTATAAATGCGAAAGTGATTCTGTTTGCTAACTTTTCACGGTCAAACCGCTGAACCGATCTACAAAATATAGCACAGAGATCGCCGATGAGAATCCTGGAGACGGACATAGGATACATTTATCCCGGAAAGGCAAATAGTTCCCACGGGATATTTAAAAAACCTTCATCCACGCGGACGCTGTTGCGGGTGTCATTTAGTTATATATAAATTTACAAAGAATAGTCTCATAGAAAAATAATGCTCGCTCTATGACAAAATGTTAGACACGATTCAATGAATAAACAGCATCAGCAGACCAGCCTCCACCAACAGCGCCCATACACAAGAATGATACGTATGGCAGCCATCGCACTCCTATACCATATTCAAGGGAACAGTGCCCTTCAGACCGAAACACGGTAATGTCTTTGCACTATTGCGGTGATACCTACCCAGGCGCAGTTCTCCATAGGTGTCTGGCCACCAGTAAAACTTGCGAAAGACTTACGTATAGCAGTTGACCTCTAACAGCCTAATGATAACGATGAACATACATACATACAGTCACGCCATCTCCCATGTAAGGGGTAGGCAGGGATCACACCCGTAAGCCCACCCTTCGCCTGCGCGGAAAACGAAACGTGATCATCATCATCACCATTTCAGCCTATCACTAGTCCACTGCTCAACATAGTTCTCCCCCACACATTGCAACAAAAGCTTGGCTCTATTTAAAGGGGATTCTGCCATACTTGCCACGCTTGGCAGGCGGGTTGGCGACCGCATTTTATTTACTCATAATGTCCCAGGAAAACGATGCTGCCCATCTCCTGGTTTTTATTTTCCTTCTGTCGACTTTTACGACTCCCACGGGTCGAGATGGGGTGGTAGATTCTCTTAAACCGCCACCACACGGCACGACACAACGTGACCAGTGACAGAGTGGAATAGCATCTACCTCTTTCCTTTTTTTTATTTTTATTTAACAAAAGTGACGAAACGAGCAAAACGTTCACCTGATGGTAAGTGCAACGTTAGCGCATAACAAATGCTGTGTCAGCTAGAACATTTCTGTGTGTCACCACACTGCGCCCGTCAGCCATGAGACATCAGCTCTTAAGTCTCATATGCCCCGTGATTGCACTAGCTCACAGTGCCCTTCAAACCGGAACACAGTAATGTTCGCACACTAATGCTTTATGGCAGAGTAACTGGCCCTGGGGTGGTACCTACCTAGACTGCTAGAAATCCTACGAAGGCGTCGTAAGAGGCGACTGAGGTATTGTACGGACAGCCTTTATTCGTGCAGAATAACACCACAATACGCTGTCAACAAACTTGTGGAAAGGCAACGGGGAGTAAGATTTTTTTTGTCTCGAACCAAAATGGCGTCGACGTGGTTCGCCATCCGTCACGTCTCGTTTTCCGCGGGGGTGAAAAGTGGGCTACGAGCGTGGCCTCTGCCTACCCCTTATATAGAAAAAGGCGTGACTGTATAAACTTGAAGTATGCCAAATGTCACACACCTACGTGCGCGCAGTAAGGCTTCAAAAGGTTACAAAGTTTTCTCTTCACGTATTAATATATAGATAACTTTTTTGCGCGGGTTGTCGAGATACCGGCACTGCCAATTATTCCCATGAATTTCTCTCGTACATTGTTAGCTTTCTTTTGAAATGATTGTGTTCATCGATCTCTACACATTCGAGTAGAACGAACAATTTAAATACACTTGATAAGAATTTTCTAATGTAATTCTTTTAGAAGTTTTCGTTCACTGACAGTTCAGTACAGATTTTTTATGGACGTAAGTGCAGACGTTCAAATCTTTCACCTGATGGATAAGTGCCAGTTGCAGACCCAGAACTTGGATCGCAAAGTCCTGTGAGGTAATGCACGGCGCTCATCACCTTGTAACAGCCTATAAAGAGCCTACTGCTGAGCACAGGTCTTCGGAGCTGAGAAGAGTCCATCACGTTACTCCAGTAACGGATTTTTTTTTATTCGAATGTAGTGATGAAACAAGCAAAACGTTCACCTGATGGTAAGTGCAACGTCTGCCCATAACAAATGCTGTGTCACCCAGAAAAATTCTGTGTGACACCACACTACGCCCGTCACCCTGAGACATCAGTTCTTAAGTCTCAAATGCCCAGTGATTACGCTAGCCCACAGTGCCCTTCAAACCGAAACCTTCCTGGGGTGGTACCTACCTAGACGGATTCCTGCATAGGATTCCTACCACCAGAAAAGAGTTTACATGTACTTGAAATATTTTTATTCCTCAGACATGCAGATGTCCTCACGATCTGTTTGTAGGTACCGCCCCCGGGTCAGATATTCTTCGGTGAAGAAGTGGTGTGCAAACATTACGGTGTTTCGGTTTGAAGAGCACTTAGAGCTAGTGTAATCACTGGGCATATTAGACTTAAGAACTGATTGCTCAGAGTGACAGGCGCAGTTCGGTGTCATACAGAATTTTTATATTTTGTGTTATTGCTCGTCAAATTACCTTATATTTGATTTATTAATGACTAGCTGATGCCCGCGACTTCGTCCGCATGAATATAGATTTTTTTGTCCTGTGGGAACTACATGATTTTCAGGGATAAAAAGTATCCTATGTCCGTCTCCAAGATCTCTGTGCCAAATTTCGTGAAGATTGGTTGAAAAAAGTGAAAAGGTAAAAAACAGACAGAAGGACAGAGAGAGTTATTATTATATATATATTATATATTAGTATGGATTATATCAATTTGAGTTACGGTAGCAGTTTTCTTTAGTACGTATCGTCGTTCTTACAGTTATCGTTGCGGGGTTCCTTTCTTTGCAAGCACCTTTGCCACTGCGTAAACTATGAACTTATACACATGTCTGAAATTTAAACGATTTATCACTGACTCATTGCGATATCTGTAAAGACCTAATTAACTTGAGTACCATCTAAGCACGGATTTTACGAATATTTACTCTTTTTAAATGTTGAAATAACGTTAGTATGAAATAAAGCCACGGTAGCTGATAAGCCAAGCGCTCTTACTGAAAATGATATATATAGTACGTAAAAAAAGTATGATATATATAGTACGTAAAAGATAAAGTAAAGTTTCAGCCTATAAATGTCCCACTGCTGAGCACAGGCCTCCTCTCATTTCTGAGAGGGTTTTGGAGCTAGGAAGAATCCGCCACGCTGCTCCAATGCGGGTTGGCGGACTGAACATGTCTTCGCAATATTTTTTATTTCTCAGACATGCAGGTTTCCTCACGATGTTTTCCTTCACCGCCGAGCACGTGGTAAATCAGCACTTAAAATTGCAATTAACAATTTTAGTGGTGCATCGGGAATCGAACCCAGGTCACTCGCGTACTATGAAATTTAAAGCGAGCGCCTAGCCCCTGAGTGACCTTAATTCGATCCCCGGTGCCACCATCGTTAAAATGAATTATTTTAATTTTAAGTGATGTATTGTAATGATTTATTGTAACGAGTAGAAATTATACACCTGTGTGTTATATAAATAAAAAAAAAGTAACGTGGCAGACTTTTTTTCCCAATATCCATTGTTCAAAGTACCTTACTTCTGCCAGCCGGAACCAATATTTATATCGTGTGCTGTGTTTGTCTCCGTGTCTCTGAGACAGGGTCCTGATAGGATCAGGACGGGTATGAACAATTATATAGCATGATTTTGACATCGGGCGCGACCAGGGGGGCTACTGTGTAACTCAGGTTGGTTTCGTGATCGGTTTCATTTGATCCCATTAACCAATGAATGAGCTTTATTTTGGCGTATGAAGCTCATTCATTGGTTAATGGAACGAAATGAAACCGATCACGAAACCAATCCGTGTAACCAGAGTTACGCAGTAGACCCCCAGGTTAGGACCTCCTGCGCAGTTATTAATTACCAATAATATTCCTCCAGTGTAATCCCTTATTCGTCCAGTATTACTATTTCAGTTTTTGTCCATCCAAAGGTTGCCTGGAAGAGCTTTTAGCGATAAGGCCTATTGTACTTCTTCATCATTATCACTTCAGTCTATCACTAGTCCACATATGAACACATGCGTTTCCTATAGACTGTCAGTAAAGATTGTAGCTCTCATCTGGGGGATTTTCCAAAGGCAACCGTAGTTTATTTGTTTGGATGTTCCAGGAAGATACTGCTGCGCATCTCCTGGTTTTTAATTTCGCTCTATAGAATTTTATGACACCCACTAGATGAGATGGGGTGGTAGATTGTCTTAAGCCGCCACCGCACGGCTTATATGCTTTAGTTTTATTTCCTATTCGTATTTTTGATTATAGTGTATATGATCGAAAACCGAGTGGCCATCAAAGAAGACAAAGTATTGGTTTGACGCCATCACGCCGAGCACCCGCGGTGACGGGAGAATTGGGATGTTAGACACCTAATGCCATAGTTAATCCGGGCAATATTCAGCTTTTAAATTAAACTAAATAAAAACGAATAAAAAATATATAACAAATCATTATACAGTAAAGTATACTCAACGAGAGGCTATCGCAATTTCTCGAACGCTGCCCAGCCGATTTGGATTCGTCGATTGACCTCCTTGGTCGAAGTTGGACCTACCTAGTCAATCAATCTGTCCTACGTATTATTCGCCGACAACTTCAAGCGTAGTGTTCTCAAACAGAACCGGTGAGTCATCGGTTATCACTGGAGCTCAGGTCATTCACTGAAGTCTTGGATTTTGGGTCCGAATAATTAATTTCGTCTTACGATAGTTGACTGCATCATTATTAATTATGGCAATGATATGTAGGAAGCCATTTCACATATTGTTTATCTTATGGCGTGAAGGACGACTAATCATCTCTATCCTATCTGGATGCATTGTGACTAGTGTTGCTAGCTCCGTTACGCCAAATTTCGGGACAGAAGGTTGAAGAAATCGGCAATTTTCAAATCGAACCCAGTAAGCAAGCGAGCTTTATTAAATTAAACATTATTAAGTGCCGTGCCGTGGTAGCTCAGGGGCTAGGCGCTCGCTTTTAATCTCTTAGTACGCGAGTGACCTGGGTTCGATTCCCGGTGCCGGCACCACTAAAATTGTTAATTGCAATTTTAAGTGCTGACTTACCACGTGCGCGGCGGTGAAGGAAAACATCGTGAGGAAACCTGCATGTCTGAGAAATTAAAAATATTTCGAAGACATGTGAAGTCCGCCAACCCGCATTGGAGTAGCGTGGCGGATTCTTCCTAGCTCCATAACCCTCTCAGAAATGAGAGGAGGCCTGTGCTCAGTAGTGGGACATTTATAGGCTAAAACTTTACTTTACTTCACTTTTTTAATCAGTTGACAAAATATAATGCCATTTAACTTAAATCTGTCTTGGTGACTACCACCACAGCGCTAGTGATTCTGCTGTTGCTAGTGATGTGCGAACATTAGTGTATTTCGGTTTAAACGACACTGGAAGTGAGTGTAATAGTCACTGCGTACATGGGATTTAGGAACTGCTGTTCTAGGCTGACGAGCGCTATGTTGCCACACGATGGTAGGATTCCTGTAGGAGCAGGAATCCGTCTGGGTAAGTACCACCACAGGGTTAGTTATTCTGCCGTGTAGCAGTGGTGAGGAAACATAACTGTGTTTCGGTTTGAAGGGCACAGAGACTTAAGAACTGACGTCCCTGTGAGAGAGGCGCAGCGTGGTACCATACGGAAATATTCTCGGTGATACAGCTTCGGGTGGACGTTGCAATTACCATCAGGTGAACGTTCTGCTCGTTCCGTACATTTCTTCAATAACAAAAAGGGAAATGTCCTGGGTGATACAATTTTTATTATTGGCAGAGTTGACACCTAGGCTAACTACTGGGCTTGGGATTCAGGAATCGATGTCTCAGGTTGACGAGAGCAGTGTGGTGCCACATAGAAATGTTCTGGGTGACACACCTATAGTTATAGGCAAAGTATACACTTACCATTATGGGAACGATTTGTTCGTCCCGACACTTTTTTTCTACAAAAAATGTGGAAGAATGATAAATGTTAAATACTTTCATTACTTTATAATATTTGTCGTTACGATCAAGAGTAAATCGGGACGTGTCCGCAGACCCTAAAAATTAACGACACCTGGCAACGCTGATTGTGACTGTCAAGTGTGCCTGACACAACATCCGATCGTTCCTAGATGTTATCATATAGGCGTTAGATTGGAACCCGGAAGGTGGAGCCGAGTGGGTGTCGTTGGGATTGTTTTTGTTCTCTAAGTCATCGTTCCCGCTAAATAATATTTGATTATAATATATTATAAAATTATCACTTATTATCATCAATTAATATATGATAAAATTGATGATGATTAGTGAAGAACGTAAATTAATTAAGGAAAGAAAGTTAATTTGCTAAGATCCGCATGCAAAATATAAAATGGTGTGTATAACCTACATATACCTATAGTTTTTGAACTGCAAAGCCCGCCCTCCCACAAAAGCGTGACAAGCAAACTAATATCGACGACTAATACCGCAAGGCAATACACAGTTTCGGTTTGAAGGGCACTGCGAGCTAGCGTAATCACTGGGCATTTGAGACTTAAGAACTGATGTCTCAGGGTGAAGGGCGCAGTGTGATGTCACGCAGAAATATTCTGGGTGACACAGCATTTGTTGTGGGCGGACGTTGCACTTACCACCAGGTGGACGTTTTGCTCGTTTCGTCACTTATACAATAAAAAAAAAATTATATATTGGAAGGGCGGGCGGTCTTTGCTCTTGATGAATAAAATATGGTTACTACACTATATTGTTACTGGCATAATATTATATAGGATACCGCCTAGGTAGGTGTCACCGAAGTGCCCCTTTATCTGCTGTCAAGCAGAAGTGTGGAAACTTTGTGAGGTAGTGAAACAGTAGTGTGCAAACGTTACTGTGTTTCGGTCTGAAAGCAGTGAGAGCTAGTGTAATCACTGGGCATATGAGACTTAAGAACTGACGCCTTAGGTGGATGGGCGCAGTGTGCTAGACACAGAAATGTTGTGGGCGACACAGCATTTTTTATGGGAGGACATTGCAGTTAGCATCGGGTGTACGTTTTGCTCGTCTCATCCCTTCCGTTTTCCTGTCTTCCTGATTTTAGAGAGGCCTTTATCCAGCAGAATTAACTCATCAAATCTTCAGCAATACCAATGATAGTGATTTATAAAACTGTCCCGAGTAAATTTTGCTTATGTTGTACGAAGTTCAGACTGTACAGGTTGCGTCGCTTTTACCAGTGACCGGACGGGGCTCTTTACGTTCCACCTCACAAATTAAAGGCCTCGAGGCAATAGCGGGCGCAGTGTGAGGAGCCTTTTACGCTCGAATGTCCGGATTGTTCAGACTCAGTTATTACGCGAACGTCACGCTTCGCGGGCTCCGATGAAACGATTCAGAATTATGCACATCATTGTTGCCATTTAGGATATATTAATATATTATTATCTACCAAAGCGATGTTATAAAACGTTGTCCCATACTAGAGTTTCTTCTGTATCGTGAGTGCGTTTAAGATACATAAATTTTACTTCACTTCCCTTTGAAATGGTTGAGGAGGGCTTGGGTTGGCTGCCACATGCGTCATACTTCTGAACAGGTGCTATTGGTGGAGGCTGGTCTGCTCGAGCTTACAATTTACTTATAGATTGATTGAATTAATCTTGTCCAAGATTTGAACATGGAGCGTGCATTGGTTTTCCTTGAGACTATTCATAATGTATTTTTGACTGAGATAAAAAAGGATTTACAAAATAGAGGATACCTGCGGAGTTTCTTTCGCCTGTTTCTTCTCCGTCAGAGGAACCTCAATAACGTTTGACAAACGAAATTTATAATTCTTACGTCGAAAAATAAAGAATTTTAATTTCATTTGGGGGCAACGTTTTTTTTAATATATGTGTTATTACGTTTTGTATTGGGGCCTACAAGATTTTGTTGGTCTGGTATTCATTATCACCATCATCACTCCAGCCTATCTACTGCTGAACATGGGCCTCCCCAAATTACCACAAAATTTGTAGCTATCATTTTGAAGGGGATTTTGCCATAGTTGCAACGCTTGGCGGTCGTCTTGACAATTGCAGTTTATTTATTTAGATATTCCAGGAAGATGCTGCTGCCCATCTTCTGGTTTTAATTTTCCCTCTGTCTGTCTTTCAATAGTATTCTGCGATCTTCGAGCGAGCTTAAATTTCGTTCATTATAAATATACGAACTGCATATTTGGAGCGCCTCGCGCTCCATTTATTTACCTCTTAATGTTCGTGTAATTTTCTTGTAATAAACCTTAATCAACTTAATAATTAAACGCTTGGATTGTTAATGAATCGTTTGAGGGCCGTTTAAAACAGTCGTTTGGATCTTTCGAGCCGGAAATCCGTTTATTAAATAAAAATAGCGGGCGCTTTGGTGTTGGTACTATACCGATGAAGGGAATCGTTTATGTTATAAGCATTTAGGGATGGTATGTTTCTTTATTTATTTTTTCTTTATTTTTTTCTTTAAAAAACGAAGCCCCACAGTAGGATTTCTCCTGTGTCGTGGGTGCGTTTTACAGACATAAATTCCACATGCAGTTTGTGCATGACCCAGACCCGGAACAACTATATGTAGGCCATACAAATATCTGTCCCGTGCGGGAATCGAACCCGCGACCCGCGGCGCAGAAGCCAAGGGCTTAGCCACTGCGCCAACCGAGCCGACAAGGGATGGTATGTTTCTATAGAGATTTGCCGTTTGGCGGTCAAAGAAAATCTGAATCCGAATCCGCATGGAAGAAAGCTATTCCAGCAGTGCACCGTTAAAAAACAGATGTAAAGTAAGTAAAGTAACATACTATAAATGTCCCACTGCTGAGCACAGGCCTCTTATCATTTTTCAGAGGGATCAGCTCTGGCAATGTCTGCCACGCTGCTCTAATGCGGGTTGGCGGACTTCACATACATACACACAATCACTCCATTTTCTTATATAACGTGTTGGCAGAGACCACCCACGCAGCCCACTTTTCTCCCCCGCGGGAAACGAGACGTGACGGTTGGCGAACCACGTCGCCGTCATTTTGGTACGAGTCAAAAAATTCTTACTCACCATTCCGTTCCCACGAGCAGCATACTGACAGCATTGCATATTATGGTGGTATTCTGCACTAATAAACACTTCACATGTCCTCTATATGTCTCGATATTTTTCTTCACCGCTGAGCACCTGTTAAATCAGCGCTTAAAATTGGAGAACAATTTTACAGGTGCTGACACCGGGGACCGAACTCAGGTTAATAGCGATTTATGGCGTTTGCCCGGCCCCTGAGCTTTTTTTTTTATTAATGCTATGCTACCAACAACTCAGGGGCTAGGCGCTCGCTTTAAATTTCAAAGTACGCGGGTGACCTGGGTTCGATTCCCGGTGCCGGCACCACTAAAATTGTTAATTGCAATTTTAAGTGCTGATTTACCACGTGCTCGGCGGTGAAGGAAAACATCGTGAGGAGGTTTTCCTTCACTGCATGTCTAAGAAATAAAAAATATTTCGAAGATATGTGAAGTCCGCCAACCCGCATTGGAACAGCGTGGCGGATTCTTCCTAGCTCCAAAACCCTCTCAGAAATGGGAAGAGGCCTGTGCTCAGTAGTGGGACATTTATAGGCTGAAACTTTACTTTTACTTTACTACCAACATCTGATATCCCTGTTATCCATTTCAAAACCAGAAAATTTCTGTGTGACACCACAATGCACCCGTCACCCTGAGACATCAGTTCTTAAGTCTCATATGCCCAGTGATTATACTAGCACACAGTGGCCATCAGAAACTCGTGCTATGGGGTTGTTCACGACAATAGTCGAATGGCGGGCGCGATCCTGATACGTCGTGCTTAAGAGTCCGTACCCTAAACCATTACGTTATATTGACAGGTAGACGCATTCCTACGCAAGAAATCATTCAGGTAGCTACTGCAGTCCTAGTTATTCCGCCGTGAAGCAGTAGTGTGCAAACATTACTGCGTATCGGTCTGAAGGGCACTGATAGCTATATCACTGAGCATGTGCGATTTAACAACTGATGTCTCAGGGTGATGAGCGTGGTGTGGTGCCACACGTAAATGTTCTGGGTGACACAACATTTTTTGATTCATCAAATGAACGGTTAGCTCAAGTCATATATTTCTATAAAAAAAATCACCAATATTAGTCCAAGCCGAAAGGCGCCCGGCAGTGTAACACGGTGTCCGGCACCTAACTTTTTCTTACTGAGATATCGTAAGAAGCAACTGAGGCATTTATTTTAACACATGCAATAATATCACTATACTGGAAACGCAATGGCGAGAAATTTATTTCGGACTCGTACCAAAATGGCGGTGACGTGGTTCGCCGTCAAGTATCGTTTCACGCGGGGGCGAAAAGTGCGCTACGTGTATGGACTATGCCTGCCCCTTACGTGGGAAAATAGGCGTGATTGTATGTTTGTAACAGATAACATTTAAGCTATAGTCCAAAGATTACACTGATGATCATACGTCAGTCACAGTAGAAGGACCTATTAATGGACGACCTATAAGGACTAGGAAACGTCATCAATACAGCAGCACGTCACACTCTACAGCACACTCAAGTTCAGACCTTCCTGTATCCGATGACAAAGATTAGGATACGGTGTCATACACGGGACGGCTGTAATGAGTCCAAGGTCGTGGCGTTGTAAAGTATTGGCTTAGGATATAATAAGCATGATGATCCAATACCGTGTCATAAGTCAACAGGTTTCATCATAATCTTTATTTGCAGGAATATGGGTTGAACAAGAATGTAATAGTTTAATTATATAGTATCCAACACATTCTACGAGTACCTTTAAGGCATGCAAAAATTACAGAAAATGGCGGTTCAGTTAAGAAGAAAGGAGTCCTATGCGGGAATCCGTCCAGGTAGGTACCACCCCAGGGCCAGTTATTCTACCGTGAAGCAGTAGTGTGCAAGCATTACTGTGTTTCGGTTTGGAGGGCACTGTGAGCTAGCGTAATCACTGGGCATTTGGGACTTAAGAACTGATGTCTCAGGGTGACGGGCGCAATGTGGTGTCACACAGAAATATTAAACGTTCACCTAATGGTATGTGCAACGTCTGCCTATAACAAACACTGCGCCCGTCACCCTAAAACATCAGATCTTAAGTCTCATATGCCCAGTGATTACGCTAGCTCACAGTGCTACTAATTTTTGTGGCAATCTATGGGAGGCCTTGTTCAGCAGTGGCTGAAATGATGATGATGGTACTTATTGTACTTTTGAAAGTTTTAAACTTTTAAACATAACAGCGACACAAACCAATCATTAATGATCTCTATGCGCCTTTTTTATTGCAGAAAGTGACGAAACGAACAAAACATTCACCTGATGGTAAGTGCAACGACCGTCCACAACAAATGCTGTGTCACCCAGAACATTTCTGTGTGACACCACACTGCGCTCGACTCTCTGAGACATAAGTTCTAAGTCTCATATGCCCAGTGATTACACTAGATCACAGTGGCCTCAAACCGAAGCACAGTAATGCTTGCACACTACTGCTTCACGGTAGAATACCTGGCCCTGGTGGGATACCTACCTAGCCGGATACCACCAGTACTCCTTACCTTTCCAGTACCTGAATAGAATAGAATAAATTTTTATTCAATATAGATTATTTACATAATACTTATTGAAAGTCATTTCTTTTCTTTTTTTTTAAACTACACTGGTTCGCAAAAAATGCCTCTGTCCTGGGAAGAACCAGTAAGAAACCCAGCGGGATTTTTTTTCAGTCATTTTAATATAATGTATCTGTTGAATATTGTCGCCTCAGGCCCGAGCATCGCGGGACTAAGCTTAAATCCACCACTCGTCTTGAACCAAAGGAGTTGTAACTAATAGCTGGCTGCATATATTAGTTAGTTAATCATGACGTTCAAGAGCAAACTGGAAAGCGCAAATTTATCTCGTAATAACGGGACAGAGTATTGGAATAAAGATTTGTATGCGGGAAGTCGTCTATTAGATAATGTGTTGCGGATGGCCTCGTATTAATTTTGCAAAACTTTAATAGTGCAGTATCAAAAGAGACGTTGTGGCTCAGGCGCTGAGCGCTGGCCCTCGAATGTCATATGCGAGTGACCCGGGTTCGATGCTTGGTGCCGGCACTTATACAATGGTTCTAGATTTTCAGTGCCGATTTATCATTATTTTTATTCATTTTGGGGAGGAGCAGCGTAGCGGACTTTTCCTGTCTCCAAAAGTCTCACATGCTTCAGATTTATTATGGTTACGGATTGTGGTGTGTCTAGTGGGTGTGAGAATCTACCACCTCATCTCATCCCGTGGGTGTCGTAAGAGTCGACACAGGATTCTTCTGCTATCATCGCGAATGAGTTTCATCGATAGGTGAAACGCCGTGTGGTGGACCACCCCATCTTATCCTGTGGGTGTCGTAAAAGTCGACAGAGGAAAAATGAAAACCAACATCATCGTCCGGGAACATCTGAATAAATAAATTGCGGTTGCCAACTGACTCCCAAGCGTGGCAACTATGGCGAAATCCTCCCAAAATGAGAGCCACAAACTTATGTGGCAATCTATGGGGGAGGCCTGTGTTACTATGTGTATACTAGTGATAGGCTGAAATGATGATGATGAAGTTTGAGTTAGTGATACTCCCCTAAGACTGACTCTTCGATGCTATTGCATGTGCCTTACAACAGATACTAGAATGTGAATGTTTATATGTCTCTGTGTTTGATGTAACTCATGGGACTTCAATGTATCCCGCACATAATCTAACACAAGCTGTCACTTTTTGTGTTTGTGCTTGACGATAAGATCGGCCGATTCATCATTTTTAGTTCTTGACACCTTCTGTTTGTGATGTAGAAGAATCATCGATACTAATATTAAAAATGCGAAAGTAACTCTCTCTGTCCCTCTGTCTGTTTGTTGCCTTTTCAGGGCTCAACCGCTGAATCGATCTTGGCGAAATTTGGCACAGTTATCGTGCAACTTGGTGACGGACATGGGATATTTTTTATTCCGGAAAATTAATTCGTTTCCTCGGTATATTCAAGATGCCTATATCCACAACGAACGAAGTCGTGGGCATCAGCTAGTCTTGTATAAGCACAAAACCATATACATTATTTTTTCACTAGACGATTTATATTAGAAACAAAATCCATATAAATTAAAAAAAAAAGTAACACACGTATAAATCAGGAAATAACCCTCAAGTCTTGCAGTTCATGCGCCATTGTTTGCGTTTTACGGCCGGCTGTGGAATGCAAACAGGAATCGAACCCGCTTCAACGATAACAAACTCTAGAACAATCGACTAATGGCATTAACGGGTTTCCTTGTTGCTACAGACATCTTCGAGCCAACTTGTACACAAATTGATTTGCTTAAAAATCTTTTTTTTCTCTCGTATCGTAAGTGCGTACATTTAACATGCAAACAACGATACACTTTTTGATTTTGCTCGAAAATTGATTCCGGCTAGGATTCGAACTCATGACCTGCGGCGTTGATATCAGGTACTCTGACCACTAAGCCACGCGTTCGACAAGTCGATTCGAATCGAAGGTCGATTCAATGCAACTGTTAGTTAATAAGTATGTATATATACATATAAGCACAGACTTAATAAATATGACAGTAAAATAGCATTCGGAATCTGGTTCCATTGATAGCTGAGATGCAGCGTCATACGGTACATCCGATCGATTTACTTATAAATAAACCCAGTTGAACGGGCTCGGTTGGTCGGATAGGTCCTAAGGCATGTAAACTGAAGCGGGATCGACAGGTGTCGGTCGCTTGGGATTTAGGCTCTCTACAGACGTGAACGATTACGACGTTAAGGAAGAAGTGACGAGACGAGCAAAACCTGATGGTAACTGGCACTGCGGTGGTACCTTACTGTATTTCCTTCGATAGGACACTGTTAGCTAGTGTGATGTAAGCTAGCTATATGAGACTTACGAACTGATGTCTCAGGGTGTAGCAGACACTTCCTTCGTAGTCGTCGTCGTTTCAGCCTATCACTAGTCCACTGCTGAACATAGGCGTCCCCTATAGATTGCCACAAAAGTTAGTAACTCTCATTGTGGGGGATTTTGCGATAGTTGCCACGCTTATCAGGCAGTTTATTTATTCAGATGTTGCAGGAAGATGTTGCAGGAAGATGTTGCAGGAAGATGTTGCTATCCATCTCTTGGTTTTTGTTTCCTTTCTGTCAACTTTAACGACTGCCACGGGATGAAATGGGGTGACAGTTTCTCTTAAGCCGCCACCACACTTTTTTACATACATACATAAGGTCACGACTGTATCCCATAAGGGGTAGTCAGAGACTGGGCACTCACTGCAAAAACAGATGACTGCCACAATCCACGTTTCACCAAAACAATATAAGTAATACACTTAATGTGATTGGTGGTGAGCCCATCGCCACCATGCGCTGTTGGGTGCACAGTGCAGTTTAATTCCTTACTCGCCTTTTACGAGACCCATTGGGTGAGATGGAGTGGTAGTATTCTTTTAACGAGCCGCCACCACACGGCACTTTTTTTAAACGTAATTTTTTTGTTCCAAAAATCTCATTTTGTTGCAAGACTTCAAATGTTGCTAGGGCTATGGTACTTGTCAAAAGGAAACCAATACGCCCAAACATGAAGAAGCTGTCTTGCTTAATTGAGGAGTTCCTATGACCAACTGCCGGTTCCATCATACTAGCTCCATGGTTCCATTCCATTGCATCGTCACCGAAGCTTTTTTTTAATTTGATTGGATCAAGTGATGAAACGAGCAAATCGTTCACCTGGTGGTAAGTGCAACGTCTGCCCATAGCAATTGCTGTGTGACCCAGTATATTTCTGTGTGACACCTCACTGTTCCCATCGCCCTGAGACATCAGTTCTTAAGTCTCATATGCCCAGTGATTACACTAGCTCACAGTGTCATTCAGACCGAAACACAGTAATGTTTGCACACTAGTGCTTCACAGCAGAATAACTGGCCCTGGGGTGGTACCTACGTAGACGGATTACTGCATAGGAATCCTACCACCAGCTACATAGATATGCCAAAGTTTAGCTCAATCGGAAATCGGAGAGTAGGTCTAATTTGGCTTGCAATATTTGGACTTAACATACGAAAAGAAATTGCAAGTAAAATGCAAGTTATTAAAACGGGAAAACGTTAGACCGAGCTAAGTGGAATGGAAACCATACCCCGTACCCTGTACCATAGACGCCTTCTATGGCCAGGGGATGGTAATTGTTGTGGTCAAGGTCAAGATACAAATGGTTCTCTATTCTTCTAGTAGCCTTCATCGTTCTTTAAAACTCTGAATGTGCCTTTTATGACTTTGACGTTGAATGATATATTTTATTAAAAAGTTGCCCTAACATTTCACTCTTTACACAAAGACTTCGACCCTAAGACCAATGGCGTAGAAGTCAGGAACTCTGCCCACTAGGTCACACGGACTATGACAAAAAAATTATCTAAAACCAATATCCCGCTTTGAAGAGTAAGATTCCTACATCAAGTAAATATTTACTCTTAATCGAAGAATCAAAACTTGGAGCTTGCATTATCCGAAGCGCGCAAGATCTTTGCGAAGATATTCCCAAAATTAATAATTGAAAGCAGAAACTAGCCCCAATTAACTATAATATAAGCACATATTTTACATCTTATTTTTATTGTATAAAGTGATGAAACGATCTAAACGTTCGCCTGATGGTAAGTGCAACGTCGCCCATAACAAATGCTGTGTCACCCAGTATATTTCTGTGTGACACCTCACTGTGCCCATCACCTTGAGACATCAGTTCTTAAGTCTCATATGCCCAGTGATTACGCTAGCTCACAGTGCCCTTCAAAGCGAAACACAGTAATTTTTAATATAGTTAATAGAATCAGGCGTTACTTTGCGGAAATCCATTATAATGAAGTAAGGTAAGTTAAATTGCTAAGATCCGCATGCAAAATATAAAAATGGTGTATATTACCTAGTTTTTTGAAGAGCACCGCCCGCCCTCCCTCAGTAGCGTGCACAAGCAAACTAACACCGCCACCAGGAACCGCCACCAGGTAGTAAGTATTGTAGTGGTTGGTGGAGGGGTTGCACACTACTACTTCACGGCAGAATAACTGGCCCTGGGGTGGTACGGCTAGACCGATTTGGACGAGACTTTCACTGACAGATAGCTGATATTATAGCGCGTAACTTTACTTTACTTTAATTTTAGAAAAGCTCGGGTGAAACCGCGGGGGACAACTAATAGTAAATTAAAAGTTATTATGTCAAAAACCTTGTGGTGGCGGCTCGTTAAAAGAATACTACCTCTCCATCTCATCTAATGGATCTCGTAAAAGGCGAGTAAGGAATTAAACTGCACTGTGCACCCAACAGCGCATGGTGGCGATGGGCTCACCACCTATCGCACCGAGTGTATTATATTGTTTTGGTGAAACGTGGATTGTGGCAGTCATCTGTCTTTGCAGTGAGTGCCCAGTCTCTGACTACCCCTTATGGGATACAGTCGTGATCTTATGTATGTCAAAAATTCATATATACTTCTGAGCTAGGCAGTCGCGTGTGCATTGCCCTTAATTTGACAAATGTGGTCGGAAATGTTTCCTTACTGGGTATACTTGATGAAACTCAACACGCGACTAGAATAGTCGACGGCCGGCAATAAGAACTGGCCCCTCGCGGAGCCGAACAGCTATTAGCACATACCTAACTAAGCAGTGCGAAAAAAACAAACTTCGAATTTTCAATCGACTCATGTTTTAATTATCTAATGCAGATGCATATCTGATGTGAACAAAACTATTCCTACATACACAGAGTCACGCCTTTTTCATATAAGGCGTAGGCAGAGGCCACACGGTTGGCGAAACACGTCCCCGCCAATTTGGTTCAAGAGAAAAAAAAATGTTTATCTAAATTGCGTTCCCACGAGCAGTATAGTGACAGCATTGACATTATGGTGTTATTCTGCGCGAATAAAGAATGACCGTACAATACCTTAGTCGCCTTTTACGACTCCTCGGTAGAAAATGATGTTTTAAGAAATTTTTTTGTGTATATAGTGATGAAACGAGCAAAACGTTCACCTGATGGTAAGTGCAACGTCCGCCCACAACAGATGCATGTCACCCAGAATATTTATGTGTGACACCACACTGCGCCTGTCACCCTGAGACATCAGTTCTTAAGTCTCAAATGCCCTGTGATTACGCTAGCTCACAGTGCCCTTCAAACCGAAACACAGTAATGCTTGCACACTACTGCTTCACGGCAGAATAACTGGCCCTGGGGTGGTGCCTACCTAGACGGATTCCTGCATAGGAATCCTACCACCAGTAAATGAAAATGACAATATTTTTCTTAATAGAAACTGTTTCTATTGCGAAAATGTGTGTGCTCGTCCTTGTATTTTCATCCTTATCCATGAAGACCATATTAGCGGTGATCAAGTTTTTATTATACAAGAAAGTGACGAGATGAGACACGGACTCACACCAGAAAACAATACTTTTCTTAAATATTGGCTTCGGCTGGACAGTCACGGCATCTTTTGTTTTTAACTCAATCCTGTGTAGAGTAAAAAACCGAGACCTTTCTTAAAAATTCATTAACATCATCATCATTTCAGTCTATAACTAGTCCACTGCTGAACATAGGCCTCTCCCAATGATTGCCACAAAAGTTTGTATCTATAATTTTGGGGTGATTTTGCCATAGTTGCCACGTTTGGCAGGCAGTTTATTTATTCAGATCTTCCAACAAGGTGCTGCTACTTTTAAGTAATAGTTTTTTTTTTAAATAATAATTAGGTTTGCTTAATTGCCCTCTTTTCTTTACCTTGAATTGTTTATGGTTTATATCTTTCTTCTACAGTTATTAAAATGACCAGTTTTAGGTTATTCAAGATCTTATAACTGCACATGTTCGTAACTAGATACTTTATAAATTGAAAGTTGGAAGCCCATCGGCTCGCGTATCGATCCAAAGCGGACATAAGGAATCGTTGTTAGTTAATATTCGTCTTATATAAAGGAAATAATGTGCCACATGACGACGCAAAGGCGACAACGGGCAACCGCAAACTTTTACTTCGTTCGAGTCAATTAAATATGGCTCCTATTGCCTTTAACTTAAATGTTACATGGTTTGTATGACAATCATTGAATAAGCTCGATTTTGAGAAGATAAAAATGTAACGGTGGTGTTAAATTCGGTCTTATGTCTATAGTTTTAAGACTGGCGCGAAGTGTAATCGAATGTTGGTAAGACCTCATCCTGTGGCGTACGCGCACGCGGATGTGGTGTTAGTAATAAAACCATAAACGGTAGGAGGCAATAGCCTCTTAATTTTTTTAAAGACCATTTCGTTTTTAAATTTGTCTAATGCAATTCTTTTCTTATTATTACGAGTACGCGAATTCAAACAGCGTAACTATAAACTTGAAATATTTTAAAGTCACGACGTCTGCTTTAATTCCTGTGACTTAATAACTTAATTCATTTCATACAAATCACGCCTTTTTCCCATATAAGGGGTAGGCAGAGGCCACACAAGTAGCCCACTTTTCGGGAAACAAAACGGGACGGGTAGCGAACCACGTCGCGCCATTTTTTATTCTTACTCCCCACGAACAGTATAGTGCTGTCAGTACATTACCTTTGACACCTTTTATGACACATCGGTAGGAAAGAAGTAGGTGCTATTATACTCTGCCGGACACAAATCATTATAACTTTATAAATAAACATTACGCCATTATGTTATTTAAAAACATATTCGTGAAACCATGTCAGCTTCGTCATCGGATCCTATCATTTTATATTCTTGTTTTATTCAAATTATTAATGTATGCAAATTTTGAAATATTTTGATGAAGTACTAGTAGATATACCCAGCGTTGCCCGGGCTATAATTTATTTCTTATGTTGTTAAAACTTTTTAAAGAAAAATTTCGCATTTACAGAAGAATCATACAATTGTGGCTCCGCTTCTCCCACTCATGACCATACTCCCTTCTATCAATAACCTTGAGCTCCCCTTCGGGCGATCGGAATACGAATAAGTGGCGTGGAAATGGTTCGTCCCAGCTACAGCTAAGTTAGTACAGAATATATAAAACAATATGCCGTGTGGTGGCGGCTCTTTAAAAGAATACTACCTATTCCATCTCATCCAATGGATCTCGTAAAAGGCGAGTAAGGAACTGCACTGTGCACCCAACAGCGCATGGTGGCGATGGGCTCACCACCTATCACACCAAGTGCATTATATTGTTTTGGTGAAACGTGGATTGTGGCAGTCATCTGCTTTTGCAGTGAGTACCCAGTCTCTGACTACCCCTTATGGGATACAGTCGCTGATCTTATGTATGTATGTATATAAAACAAATATTAATTAACTCAAATGCATTTAAAATATTAATAAAGCCTAGCCTATAATAGTATTACACTTAAGAACCTATGTATCATGGTGATGGGCACAGTGTGTTGTCACACAGAAATGGGTTTCTGGGTTGTTATGGGCAGACGTTCCACTTACCATCAGGTGAACGTTATGCTCGTTTCATCACTTATTGCAAATAAAAAAAGTACCTCTGGAATCATAAGGCGTATTAAAAAAACAAATAATCAAAATCAAATATATTTCAAGTTAAATTATTTTTAAATATACAAACAAGGAATTTAATATAGTGTAGTATAATAATATATTAGAGTAGTCTAGTAATACATTATCGCAGTGTAGATTTTGGTCAACGGATGGCAGTTACCAGGAACCTTAATAATCTAAATTCAAAATAACTTTCACATTCAGAAAAACCCAGGCCCCGGTGTTTGTAGGCCTTACTAATGTTAGGAATCGAACTCGTAGCGTAGAAGCCAATCGCTAAGCAACAACGCTACCCGAGTCATAATTCTTATTTAGTTTAATACGAAACATCAAAAGTTGTATGAAATATAAATGTGTATTATAAAACCTTAAAAAAAAGTAAAGTTTCAGCCTATCAATGTCCCACTGCTGAGCACAGGCCTCCTCTCATTTCTGAGAGGGTTTTGGAGCTAAGAAGAATCCGCCACGCTGCTCCAATGCGGGTTGGCGGACTGCACATGTCTTCGAAATATTTTTTTATATCTCAGACATGCAGGTTTCCTCACGATGTTTTCCTTCACCGCCAAGCACGGGGTAAATCAGCACTTAAAATTACCATTAACAATTTTAGTGGTACCGGCATCGGGAATCGAATCTAAGTCACTCGCGTACTATGAACTTTAAAGCGAGCGCCTAGCACCTGAGCTGTCCTGTCTACTGTATACTTAATCGTTAAACGGTGTTCAAGAGATGATTACAGTGTTTATCAATTAAACTGAACCAAGATAATATGAATCAAGACAAAGTTAACAAACAAACGTACGTTCGTCGCCACGCATGATAACTTAAGGGTTTTTTTATTGGAAAAAGTGACGAGACGTGCAAAACGTTCACCTGCTGGTAAGTGCAACGTTTGGCCATAACAAATGCTGCGTCACCCGGAACATTTCTGTGTGACACCACACTGCGCCCGTCACCCTGAGACATCAGTTCTTAAGTCTCATATGCCCAGTAATTACACTAGCTCTCAGTACCCTTCAGACCGAAACAAAGTAATGTTTACCTAGACGGATTCCGGCACGGGAATCCTACCACCTCTAAAAGTTCCGTAGTTTCACGTTTCACTTTTGGAACAGCCTTCATAGTCCGCAGTGTGAATAATCACGATTCCTAATTGTTTGGTCTATCTCTAAGTTAAATTTTCATTACAACGACGAGAAAGAGACAAAGTGATGTATTTAAATAGAAATAAAAAGAGACATAAGTAGGACTGATTGTATCTGCGCTCATATGAATCATATTTGTGTAAAAAAACAATTATTCAGAAATTTTGTTCCGCTGTTCGAGCTATTTACAATAAACACAAAATAACATATAAATACTTTTACAATATGTATAAAATTCCAAGATATTTTCATGAATTAATATGTATAATAAATTATAAAATTTTTCGCAATTTGTTTATGGAATTCATAGATCTAACAATTGCAGGGTTACCATGAAATAATGAATGAAATGCGAACTTTAAAAAAGAATCATTCTAAATTCTGATTCCTAGCAACGTTGTTAAGTGAAGGGCTCCCACCTGTTGTCGCAACTAATAAAGGAAACCTGTATAATTAGTCTTCAAACACTGCCATTGTTTGTCACCTTTCATCAGAGCACTTGCGGCCGTCGACCGTACCGCTCGCGTAACCGTTGGAACGCTCTACCGCTGCGGTTCGATTTTCGGAATACATTCTAACAAAGCATCCATTCCATAATTAATTCACCGAACGTTCGCGAATGCGAAATTCGATTCCCATATAAAATTTAAATCGTGTATTCTAAATTTAAAGTTCCGCTCGGATAAACAGGGTTCGGTCTGAGTGCGTATTCTAATCGGATATTCCGAATTGCACTCTCCAGTGTAGTGTTGGCTGGAAAATTTGAAAATAAACCTGCAATGACCCCTGTGGGACTCTTGTTTAAGGTGAACAGGTGAGTTCATTTGGATTTGTTAAGTATTTACACTTATGTATGCATGCGGTCGTGCCTTTCGTTGTACGTAGATTTAAAGTTGGGAATGAGATGCGGGTCGTGAGAGTAATTTTCTTACACCTTTTGTTATTCCATCGAGAAACCCATTATTGTGTTATTATGTATGAGGTTTGTGAAAAGAATTGAAATGTTTATCATTTTAACAACGGCGCGTTGCATTTTCGTTTATAGTTTTTTGTGAAACATGTAATTTAACGTTCTTGAGGAATTTACTTAATAACACGTTTCTTTGATTGCACATTTTTGTCGAGACGTAAATGAATTCATTTAAATCGCAAAAAAAAATATATTTAAATGATTTGTACTTCCTTAATATTAATGTTTTGGACAATTCTACTTATCTAAACTAATTGTGTTGATTTCGCCTTCGTCTTCGTCTATTAAATCTTATTATTATTAACAAAAATGACTGCATTAAAAATAAAAGATTAACTTGATCTTATATTTACGCGAATATTGTACGTTTAATAATACTAAATTTTACGGATTTTATCGTGTTTATTTTAAAGTTGTTAACCTCTCGCATAATTTAAAAGGAAATAAATACTTAAACGTAATAAACTCCGCAAAATTTAGTTTAATTAAACACATTAATTAGTTTTACTACAACATAGTATTTTTTTGCAATATCGACAGTAAAATATTAAATCGTCTGCCTTGTAAATTTGCAAGCCGGGGCCTCGAAGCCACCATTTTTGGTGAGCACCATTGTATTGTTACTAAACAATCATCGCCTTCACCTTCAAACGCACGCTTGAAGAAATTTCGCAATGGTGTTACAATGTTGTATTTGATTTCATTATTATATAGTTAAATAAAAAACTAAATAGAAGTTCAACATATTGATATTTTTAAACCTTACCATACATAAGATCACGACTGTATCCCATAAGGGGTAGTCAGAGACTGGGCACTCACTGCAAAAACAGATGACTGCCACAATCCACGTTTCACCAAAACAATATAATGCACTTGGTGTGATAAGTGGTGAGCCCATCGCCACCATGCGCTATTAGGTGCACAGTGCAGTTTTATTCCTTACTCGCCTTTTACGAGATCCTTTGGATGAGATGGAGAGGTAGTATTCTTTTAACGAGCCGCCACCACACGGCTAATTAAAAATTATTAAAAATAAAAATAATACTAATTATTTAACTACACATCTTTCTTTTTTTTAGTGTTGTTTTTGATAATTCTTGGAATGAAGTATATTAAATACAAAAGCTCTTTTACTTGACACGGCAAGTAACATATCCAGTACTACACATGAATTATACAAATATAAGAATACCTCATGATTTGTTAATACATAATGTTACTTATCTTTTATTTTTCTGTTAAATCTCTGTATTTTCTCTCGTTACTTTATTTAACATTTTTTTAACATGCACATAACATGCTTTATTTTAACATGCAGCAACAAGTTAGGCTTTAAGTATGCTATGTTCTAAAGATTCATCATCATCATCATCATCATTTCAGCGTATTACTAGTCCACTGCTGAACATAGGCCTCCTCCATAGATTGCCACAAAATATTTGTAGCTCTCATTTTGGGGAGATTTTGCCATAGTTGCCACGCTTGGCCGGCAGGAGTGCCAACCGCAGTTTATTAATTCAGATGTTCCAGGTAGATGCTGCTGTCCATCTCCTGGTTTTATTTTCCCTTTGTGGACTTTTACGACACCCACGGGATGAGATGGGGTGGTAGATTCTCTAAAGCCGCCACCACACGGCATTCTAAAGATTAGTTTCTTTTAATATTACTTTCTAAATAAATAAATAAAACCGATCCCCACACTAAGATTTCTCCTGTAACTGTGTGATTTACAGACATAAATGTCACATGCACAATATAATACAATATAATTGTCGGCTCGGTTGGTGCAGTGGCTAAGCCCTTGGCTTCTGCGCCGCGGGTCGCGGGTTCGATTCCCGCACGGGACAAATATTTGTATGACCTACAGGTAGTCGTTCCGGGTCTGGGTGGTTTGTGCATGTGGAATTTATGTCTGTAAAACGTAGCCACGACACAGGAGAAATCCTACTGTGTGACATCGTTATTTAAAAAAAAATTTATATGACCCGAAGACCAACGATTTGTGTTACACAAATGTTGTCTCCGGTTGGGAATCGAATCCAGGACTCGCAGTAGTGTATGTCTGTGTAGGCCTGTTATGTCCGAAGCTATACTCAATACAATTACAAAGTAGTTTCACTTTGTAATCTTACGCTATAACAAAGCTGGTGAATTTGTATGTCGCAACTCCTATTCTTACATACATACATACATACTGTCACGCCTTTTTCCCATATAAGAGGTAGGCAGAAACCACAAACGTAGCTCACTTTTCGCCCCCGCCTCTTAAGACAACTCTGTTGAAAAGTGGTAGTTGCTCTTCCACTCTGCCGGACATCCATCGGCGGCACTCTTTTTCTTTAACATCTTAATATTGCATGAGTAGATTTACGATACACATCTCATGGGAACATCATGATACGAAATAGGTACGTAAAAAGAGATTAAAACGGCAATCATAATGTATATCGATGTCAGAGCATCTCGTACCAGATCGCTTTCAGATATGGTCAAACAAGAAGCTAATACTTAACCCGACTGGTTTATGAGGAAGATCCGATTACCCGTGGGCTAACGGTCGACCGGTGGTTCGAATCGAAATGCAATGAGACTTGATTGCGGAGGTGAAATAGTCACACAATAATTATAATCACTTGCAATATATTTAAAAATAATTTTACTGGTGATACGATAACAAAGTACTTATAAATTATTTTATTGGTGGTAGGATTCCGTCTAGGTAGCAACCACCCGGCCAGTTACTCTGCCGTGAAGCAGTAGTGTGCAAACTTTACTGTGGTTCGGTTTGAAGGGCACTGAGAGCTAGTGTAATCACTGGGCATACGGGAACTAAGAACTGATGTCTCAGGGTGACAAGCGCAGTGTAGCGTCACACAGAAATGTTCAGGGTGACGCAGCATTTGTTATGGGCAAACGTTGCACTTACCATCAGGTGAACGTTTTGCTCGTCTCGTCACTTTTTCCAGTAAAAAAAAATACAAAGCTAACTACAAGCTAAAAATTGCTCCAAAAGTCATAAGTGACTTTCTGCCACTGACAAAGTAAAACAGTACGCAGGAAAAGTTTTTAGTCTTCAAAATAGTAGAATCGAGAAGGTTGACACTAAAATATTAGTTATATTGACTTGAGAAGTCGCTGTATGATAAACTATCAATATAAAACTGTCATTGGTTTTGTTAGTTACGCGCCTTTTTACTATGTAAGGGGTAGGAAGAGACCACATCCGTAGCCCACTTTTAGCCCCCGCAGGAAATGAGACGTGACGAGTGGTGAACCACGTCGCTGCCATTTTGGTACGAGTTGAATTTCTTGCTTCCAACTGCGGTCCCACGAGGTCTTGTTAGCACTAAAAATAATTAACAAACATTTACATTTGGATAAAGGAAAACACATTATTGGTATTCGGGTCTGGTTGTTTTGTGTTCGTCTCCGTGTCTCTGACACTGTATCTTAACCCATCTCTGATCTTATCACGTAAATTATATCGGGCACGAAGATGACGAGCGACAGCCTAATAGACATAGTAAGACATGCTAATATTATAAATGCGAAAGTAATTCTCTCACTCTCTATCTGTTTGTTACCTTTTCGCTGTTCAGCCGCTGGACCGATCTTGACGAAATTTGGCACAGATATAGCTTACTTACATCTTGGAGACGGGCATGGGATACTTTTTATCCAGGAAAATCAAATAGTTCCCACGGGATTTTTTAAAAACCTTTATCCACGCGGACGAAGTCGCGGGCATCAGCTAGTGAAGCTATATATGAGTGTGTATATCTCCTGCGCAATAGGTAGCTTCCGACTGTATTCTAAAGTTGTCGGCAGTCCGAATGTAGGCCCTCGGGCGGTCATTATACGACTTAAAACATTTAAGATATTAGAAATCGCGAAAGCACGCAGCGAACGCGACACAGTCTGAATTTTGAGGTTTTTGTAGGAGATTACTTATTTATTTATGTTTGGGTCAAACCAAACCTGGCCAAAAGCCAAAAAGGCTAACAGCAATTACATCACAGAAATTATATAATTATATATAAAGTTGTCGCAGTAATCGAAAATCACACAGACAAAAACGTCTTGCAGCTCTTACTCAAGAGGGATTCCGCCCAAGCGTATGCGTAACTTTTGTAAAGAAATCCTAAAAAGTAAGTGATTTAAACGAAACTTGAAGCGAAATCCAATACACGTAGGCCATTAAGTTGCCGAATATAAAAATACTAAAGTAATTTGCTAATTGTTAGCGTGAAACGACTGCTAACAAGTTACAACTTAATTTTTTTTATCTACTTTTATGTGAAGGGTGTAGTTACTCTAGAGTGTAATATGTGATTATCACTTTTCGTAGGTATTTATTTTTAAAAAAATACTACACACTATGAGGCGTGATCTCTGTAGTCCAGTTACGATTGAGATGTAGATCGAACGCAGATCGCCGTTTCTTCATTCAAGTTACTTTTGGCGTGACTAATGGCGGAATACGGAATGCAAAATACTTCAACGCATGCGGTATATGATAAGCAAATGTTTCGCTCATCGTAATTAACTCAGTTCCTAATAAGGCCATCCCGTGACAATGTGTGCTATCTATCAATAGGATCAAACCAATTGATTAAACAAAAACTTTCCACCTAGGTACCACCGCAGTGCCAGTTATTCTGCCGTCATGTCAGTAGTGTGGAAACGTTACTGTGTTTGTGACTGAAGGGCACTGAGAACTAGTGTAATTACTGGGCATATGAGACCTGAGAACCGATGTCTCAGGGGGACGGGCGCAGTATGGTGCCACACAGATTTTTTCTGGTTGACATCATTTGCTATGGGCAGACGCTGCACCTGCCATCAGATCGCCACTTTCTTTCATAAAACAAATTCATACATTATTAAATAATAGTAAAGAATACGTAGATAATAATAACTAATAAGAATGGGGTATTCGCTGTAAAAAAAAGAGTAAAGTTTCAGCCTATAAACTTCCCACTGCTGAGCACAGGCCTCCTCTCATTTCTGAGAGGGGTTTGCGGGGGGAATGCGGGTTGGACTGCACATGTCTTTCGTAATTTTTTTTTCTCAGACATGCAGGTTTTCTCACGATGTTTTCCTTCACCGCCAAGCACGGGGTAAATCAGCAGTTAAAAATACAATTAACAATTTTAGTGCTGCCGGCATCGGGAATCGAACCCAAGTCACTCGCGTACTATGAACTTTAAAGCGAGCGCCTAGCACCTGAGCTGTCCTGTCTACTGTATACTTAACCGTTAAACGGTGTTCAAGAGATGATTACAGTGTTTATCAATTAAACTGAACCAAGATAATATGAATCAAGACAAAGGTAACAAACAAACGTACGGTACGTTCGTCGCCATGCATGATAACTTAAGGGTTTATTTTATTGGAAAAACGGTATTCGCTGCACATCTGAAAATTATTGAATTAATTATTCATATGACTGTTTTTTTATAGAACATTATTATAATGTAAAATATTGAAAAAAAATAAAACAGTGTATAGTACAGGGTCGGCCTCACCCCATAAAGAAACTTTGGTAGATTGTTAAAATGACAAACGAAATTTAAATTTCAGACGTGGAAGAATAAACATCCTGTAATTTCATTTAAATAGTTTCATATGAATTACTTACCTTGATTTACGTGTATTGAGTTTAGTGACATCAATGTCACAACAAAAGTTTGGTAGACTCGGTCTAATGTGTATCCACCTTTATAAATTTCATAACCTTAACCATGAAACAATATTTTACGGCTATCGAATCGAGGTATAACGATACAAAAAACTCCACGTCACCTTCTCCAGCTTGTTTATAAAAACAAGCCAGCAGAAGGACGTTCAGGTGATAGGGAACATGTTTTGAAAGTTGACGCGTGTAGAGATTACATTTAAAGAACAATCCGAGTTGTTTGATTAAACGTAAACATTACCTTTTGTTTTGTAAACATAAAAGGTATTGTTGGTGTGTGATATATGCGAGTATACTGTTGTAGTGTCTCATATGAGTTTTTGTTTTTGGAACTAGCGGCCCCCTTCACTAAGTATATTTTTTCCTTTTTCTAATTGAACGTAGCAAAAATGTTTAATGATAATAATAATTATTTAATTTTTAATGACCAGCGCCTTAATTATTTATGATGACTGCGATAATTTTTACTGTTTTATTTACGTTGTTCTTGTTTACGTTTATAATACTTTCAGACTTTAAACACTTTTTTTTTATAATAAAGTAAATGATAGAAAAACCGTACATCAATAAAGGTTTAAAAATAATATTGACGGGTTTTTTTTTAAATGGATAAAGTGATGACACGAGTAAAACAAAAACAATGCTGTGTCACCCAGAACATTTCTGTGTGGCACCATACTGCGCCCGTACCCCAGAGACATCAGTTCTTTGGTCTCATATGCCCAGTGATTACAGTAGCCCTCAGTGCACTTCAGACTGAAACACCCACTACTACTTTACGGCGGAATACTTGGCCCTGCGATGATACCTACCTAGATGGATTCCTGCATAGAAATCCCACATACTAAAGAGTTTAAATAAATACAGAAATTGAAACAAACCTTTGTTTAAAAATTGATGAAGCAGCATCAGGTAGTGACTGCTAATAGATTATAAAAATTAACGAAAGTGTTAAATTTTTGTACAATAAACATAACATGAGCTGTCTATAAGAATGATGTACGCCTTACTTAAAATAACTTTATGTAGGTATGCAGGCCTCCTCAATATTTGGAGAGGGTTTTTGAAGTCGAAAAGAGTCCGCCACACTATCGGGTTCTAGTCCTATACGAGTTGTCGGGATTCATAGTATATATATAGATTCGTGGTAAATCAGCACTTAAAAGTGCAGATCAATTGCAGAGGTGCTTGCACCGGGGATCGAACTCGGGCCACTCGCGTACTATGCAATATAAGACGAGCGCCAGGCCCCTGAGGTGTCACGGCAATAAACAGAGTATGTGGAACATTTAAACTGTGCACACAGCATTGCTTACTCTTTATACATTTTTTTTTATTGGACATAGTGATGAAACGAACAAAACGTTCACCTGATGATAAGTGCAACGTCTGCCCATAACAAATGCTGACACTGTGCGCATCACCCTGAGATATGAGTTCTTATGTCTCATATGCCCAGCGATTACGCTAGCTCACAGTGCCATTGAAACCGAAACATAGTAATGTTTGCACAGAATAACTGGCCCTGGGGTGGTACCAACCTGCACGTATTCCTGCATAGAAATCCTACCACCAGTAATACTATATTTATTTAATTGACAACGAACGTTAGTTAGCTTAGCTTCGTCTGTTCCCACCTTAACTTCGCCTAAGTGTCGCAGTCACGCCATCCCTATTACCGCCGCGTTAACGGCATGCGATGTTATTAGAGGTTAGAAAAAGACTTGTCACAGGTCTCAAGTTAACAATAGGCATGCTTGCACGACACTGATTTCATATCGGCGCTGTCGTCTCGAAGAAATCGTGGTACTTCTAGAACTGAGGCCCGTTATTATTTCCTAGGTGAGAATCCATACCAATATTATAAATGCGAAAGTAACTCTCTCTGTCCCTCTGTTTGCTTTCTACCTTTCCGCGGCTCAAGTGTTGAAGCGATCTTGACGAAATTGGGGACAGCGGTCGCTTGCATCCTGGAGACGGATATAGAATACTTTTTATTCCGGAAAATCAAAGAGTTCACACGGTATTTTTAAAAAACCTAGATCCACGTGGGCTTAAGCTAGATAAAAATAAATTTAAAACAATATCATATTTTTGTTACTAGGCTTTATTTTTGAGGATCAAATGTTGATAGGGCTTTAATGCTTCTTAAAACAAATCTGACGAGCCCAAACATGATTTATCTATCTTACTTAGTTGAGGAGTTCCTATGGCCAACTTCCGGCTCTATCATGAGACCAGCTCTTAGGTACCGTATTATTATATTAAATACCTTAATCAGCTTCAGCGGTAGATATGCGTGGGAGAGTAAACGTTAGCAGTCTGTCTTGAAAAGGTAATCAATTATTTATTTACCTCAGTAACGAAATTCATTAGATGTATTCCCACACCCACTGTTAGTCCCCCTAGTACAAAAAACAGGCGTGGGTTTAATATAATGTTTAATATATAGCCCACGTAGCATTATTACGTTATTTGCGGATCCCTCGACCTTGCCTTAAAGATTAAAGAATATTATCCATACTTATATTATAAATGCGAAAGTAACCGTCTGTTTGTTACCTTTTGTAGTTTGGGTTTTGGAGTTAAAAAGAATCCGCCACGCTGCTCCAATGCGGGTTGGCTGACTGCACATTTCTTCGAAATATTTTATATTCCACAGAAATGCAGGTTCCTCACGATGTTTTCCTTCACCGCCGAGCACATGGTAAATCAGCACTTAAAATTGCAATTAACAATTTTGGTGGTGCCGGCACCGGGAATCGAACACAGGTCACTCGCGTACTATGAAATTTAAAGCGAGCGCCTGGCCCCTGAGCTACCACGGCCACTCAACTGGGCATATGAGACTTAAGAAATGATGTCTCTGGGTAACCAATGTGGGGCCACGGAGAAATGTTCTGAGTGACAAAAAATCTATGGGCAGACGTCGCACTTACCAACAGGTGAACGTTTTACTTTTCTCGACACTTTATCCAGCATTATTTACACAGCTTTATGTCTGTGTGTGTGTTCTGAGTATCTTTTTTATTCTTGCTCTTTTTACCAAATATCGATATCTTAGAAACAAAATGGACATTCACTACTTGGATGGATTATTAGTATTTATTTATGGCCACTCTCTATGTCCACTCCTTGCAATTTTACTATAAAAAAGAAACTCATTTTGTTCCATTTAACACCGTAAACAGTTAGACTATATTTTTGTAAAACATCGATGGCATAGAATCGAATTTATCAAAAATCCAATAGAAATTTAGCAACGATGTAGCCAATCGATTACCGGCAGAACAAATCGACTACATCATTCTCTCGTGAGAATCGATTAAAACTTTTATCACAATTATCGAGTTTCATACTCATACATAGAGTAATCTTTAATGTAGCAACGTGATTTTCGTCGTGAGTTTTAGTTTTTGGGTTTGAATCCCGAAAACTGTAATGTAATAAAAAAGTGACTGTACCGAGGCGGCAGCGCTAGAGGTTCCTGTGTGTCACTTGTTTCGGCCCAAAACGAAGGCATTAAAGAGTGTCATAGACTTTACCGACAGACAGCCGCCGAGTGAGTGAGTCGGTGGTGAGTTTCTGAGATGCGAACTATATGTACAACATCAAAAGATTAACGATAGGAGGTGACGTCGTCCCCAGATCAGACCACCCGATCTGGTGGGCAGCTACCTTTTTCTTTTGGTAATATCATCCGTCAAATGTTTAGTACTATGAGAGGTCCGTGTCCTTTGCTAGGTAGTACTTGATCTAGTTTCCTTGTCCAGTAAGTACGGGAGAGTACCGGCTAAGCGCCCCCGGCTTCCCAAGCTACTGCTGTTTCTTTCTGCTCCTTCCGAAATGGTAGTATCCTGCGCCTGATAGTCCTAACTGGCGCAATTCTTTACACCAAATCCATTTCCTACCTAATCGTTTTCCTCTTCCTCTCCGCCAAACCAGTGGCTGACGTGCCCAACCAGTGAGTGACGTGCCGATGGCTGCGTGACTTAGAAGCGAACCTAGTGGTTAGCGTGCCGATCTGCTTCGGACCCGGGCGACCCCATAATAAGAGCTAGCCTTACCCAAGCGAACGGAGCACTGATTGGGAGGACAGCTTCCCTTGCTACTCGGGAACTCTATGGCGAGCAACGATTTCATCTCGCAACAAGACGGCGGCGACGTGGTTCGCCACCCGTCACGTCTCGTTCCCAGGAGGTCGAAAAGTGGGCTACGGAGGTGAACTTTGCCTAACAAAGTGGAAAATAGATGTATGTGTAGTACGGACGTATTTATGTACATATATATGTTCTATGTATCTAACGTAAGACTGTTTATATGCTGATGATGATGCCATAGAACGTTCACTTGATGGTAAGTGCAACGTCCGCCCATACACTGCGCCCTTCACCCTGAGAAATCAGTTCTTAAGTCTCATATGCCCACACTATTTATCAGCATCCCAAACTGAAACAGTAATGTTTGCACACTACTGCTTCACGGCAGAATAACTGGCCTTGCGGTGAGTGGTACCTGCTTAGACGGATTCCTGCATGGGAATCTTACCACCAGTTAAAACTTTATTGTCTACTGCGATCAAAACGTTCTAATCGTACAGTAACGCAATATAACAATGTATGTCAATGAGATGCGACTCGCTCGCTGTTCGACTACTGCTGAATGTCGCAACAGGCGGCGAAGTGTTGTTAGCTTAGATGGCGGCACGGCTCAGCGGTTGGTCCAGATTTCGATGAGGTTCAAGAACTTTGCAATTACATTTTCAGGGTGACGCAGCAATAGTTATGGTTTGCTAGTGTAATCACTGGGCATTTTAAACTTAAGAACTGATATCTCAGGGTGACGGGCGCAGTGTGGTGTCACACAAAAATATTCTGGGTGACACAGCATTTGTTGTGGGCAGACGTTGCACTTACCATCAGGTTAACGTTTTGAAAATCATCTCCCGCCGGAGACGAGGCGTGACTGGTTGCAAACTACGTCGCCGCCATATTGATGCGACTCATTACAGCATTGCATATTATGGTATTACTCTGCACGAATAAAGGTCGTCCGTAAAATACCTTAGTCGCCGTCTCACAACACTTCGGAAGGAAAGAGGTAGGTGCTATTCTACTCTGCCGGAAACCTATCGCCACAAACAACAAACACAAACAATTTTTCCAATGTGGCAGTTTCGTATTCAGGTAGCCGGAAACTAAAGCTGAGTTAACTCTTCATTTATTATAGAACTAATGAAGCGTTAATATTAATGGCTCGTCCATAATTTTCCGCGTTACAAGTCATTACCATTTAACACTAACCGCATATGCTTCAATTCCGACTTTCCGCAAAATGGTGTTACATCACCACAAAAAAGTGGATAGAATTTGTAGCCACGAATATTTACTGGTGGCAGGATTCCTATGCAGGAATCCGTTTAGATAAGTACAACTGCGAGGCCAGTTATTCTGCCGTGAAGCAGTAGTGTACAAACGTTACTGTTTCGGTTTGGGGTGCTGATAACTAGTGTCATTATTGGGCATATGAGACTTAAGAATTAAACAAACAAACTTACAAAAATCATGAATTACGTTCGAATTGCGACCACAGGGTTACCACTGATAATAATTTACTTCTAACGTACGTGTAGTAAGACTAACACAGCGAAAATCTCTTATAAACTGTAGTATTCAAGTTTTACCATAAGTAATGTAATAAATCCATTAACAGCACAAATAGAACACGCCGCTGCGTGCGGTTCCCCAACAGCTTGGGTTACAGCTGCTCCCCCCCGGACTTGTTTACACCGTTTTTATTACCTGATACCAACTATTAGTAACGTTCAGCGAGAGATGTGTTCGCGGTTCGATATTGTGTTACATTTGTGTTTGATTAGCGGCCGATTGTGAGTTTTTTCGGATTGAAATTGTAATTTCGTTTGTTACACTACCTAGATGTTACTTTGCAGTTATAGTTGAAAAATAATTGTTGAGTATATTTGCAGTTTCATGGAACACTCATCTCTTCCTGTAGCTGTGGTTGAAGTTCACGGAGGAACATTTTGGCCTACCTTATATGACAACAGTATCAAGACAAGTTGTACCAGTTGCAGGATGTGGGTGCGTGCGTGTGTCTGTGATCTGATTGTCAAGCGGGACTAATCAGATTCTATTTGATCCAAACCACTAGTAGATTGTTCATGGGTTGACGATAATTATAAGAAGTTGATATTATATCAATTAATCACTGATTATGAAACTACCACGATAGTTAGTACCACTGGTAGTAGGATTTCTATGAAGGAATCCGACTAGGTAATGTGTATATAGGTCGGTAGGGTAAAAAATTAAAATAAATATGTCTATACACATAACAAAAATGTAAATGGCAAGTGTCTGTACTGGTGATGTAATGAATATTCGTATTTGCAAAAATCATACAAATATTTTGCAAATGTGATTTTCACAAATACTTAAAATTTTGCGAAATAAATGATTGACTGGGGCTAAAAATAAGTAACTAAATACATTTTTATCTATATATATATATATATATATATATATATATATATATATATATATTTAAAATTGTCTGTCTGTCTGTCTGTCTGTTTGTGAACACA
Source organism: Luehdorfia chinensis (assembly GCA_019845155.1). Lineage (NCBI taxonomy): Eukaryota > Metazoa > Arthropoda > Insecta > Lepidoptera > Papilionidae > Luehdorfia > Luehdorfia chinensis. Next base: position 2,973,902 of record JAHVAK010000423.1, on the reverse strand, counting down.
TTACGTCTTAAGTGCTAAATTTATTCAAAAGACTCAGTAGGAAAATCATAAAGCGATAAATGGATTTCTTTCTTAATCTGATATGGTAATTTGCAGGATACCAAAACTCTAAAATGCGTTTTAATCATTTTTTTCTGTCTGTGTTTGAGCTTATCTCTGAAACTGCTGAATCGCTTTTGACGGAACTTTCATTGGCAGGGATAAGACTTTTCAGAGAGCAATCTAAGCTACTTTTTATTTCAGAAATCTGTAGGATTCAAAAATAGTAAATAACGAGGGTATTATAACTTCAATTTGCATTTTGGTCATCACTATTTTCGTTCATGTAGTTTCAATATTTATCTTAATACTTAATATTAAAAGAAATATTGAAACTTAATACCATACTTAATATTTTAAATGCTAAAGTGACTCTCTCTGTCCCTCTGTCTGTTTGTTACCTTTTCAACCGTTGAACAGATCTTAAAGAAATTTGGAACAGAGATAGCTTTCATCCTAGAGACGGACATATTTTTATCCCCAAAAGTTATGAAGTTCCCACGGGTTATTAAAAAAAAGATATATCCATGCAAACGAAGTCGCGGGCATCAGCTAGTATATACTAAACACTTTCGCGACACTAAGGGCGGATTTCACCGTTTAAACTAAACGCGATCAGATCAAGCTGAACGAAGTTTAAGCGTTTAACTGAGTTCAATGCTACTGTTTGCATTTCACCAACATAGATTGAACGCGACTAAAGCTAAACGCGGTTCAAATTCTGAACGCCCAATTTTCGCAGTTCAGCTCTTTAAACGCGTTTAGAGAGCAGTCATTGTCAATTGCACAACTATGTAAGCACAATAAACATTTTTAAAACGTTTTGTTTATTGTTTGCATACCTATGTGTCTTAAGCATAAAAACAGGCTTTTTGATGTCGCAAAATAATAAATACATCGAGTTTTTGTTTTAGATTGTGTCGATATTTCATGTAAACTTCGTTTTTCTGAACGCGATCAAAATGGAGCCGGTGAAATCGGTTAGACGAAAACCGAGTTCAAATGATACATTTGAAATAAGTTCAGTAAAACGCGGTTTTATTAAACTTGGTTTCCAAAGCGATCTTTTTGTTCAAATTAGTCTATCATGATATTAATCCTTATCCTTCTAAATAGTTTTATAGTCAAAGTTGATTATGTACACGTAAATTCCTCTTTAAATTATTCGAATCGGACCTATCGTTAAGAAGTTACGACGGGTATAAAAATGCTAAAAGTAAGAAAATGCTGCGATGTGAGGGAACAGCCATACGCTCGCCCCCGCTACGCGCGATTAGACTAAGGGCGGATTTCACCGTTGAAAATAAACGCGATCAGTTCAAGCTGAACGAAGTTTAAGCGTTTAACTGAGTTCAATGCTACTGTTTGCATTTCACCAACATCAACTGAACGCGATTAAAGCTAAACGCGGTTCAAATTCTGAACGCCCAATTTTCGACGTTCAGCTCTTCTAACGCGTTTAGAGAGCTGTTTTAATTCGTATTGTTTATTGTTTGCATACCTATGTAACCTATGCATAAAAACAGGCTGTTTGATGTCCCTAAATACGAAAGACATCGAGTTTTTGTTTTAGATTGTGACGATATTTCATGTAAACTTCGTTTTTCTGAACGCGATCAAAATGTAGCCCCTGAAATCGGTTAGACTAAAACCGAGATCTAATGATACATTTGAACTCAGTTAAGTAAAACGTGGTTTTATTAAACTTGGTTTCCAAAGCGATCGGTGAAATCGGTCTTAGTTCTATTAATTACCAACCAATTCATTTTATATTTTGCAAACTAGAAACAATTGAATAGTGGTTTGTAATTTTAATTATATATTTTCTTTTCTATAAAAATTTTAAAACGCTCTCTAAAAAATACAGCGGCCTCGGTGTCTCTGAACTCCGCGCCGCCGGCCCGCTCCATGCAACTTGGGCATCATCGAGGTGCGCGGCTCCCCTTGCGCAGCGGTCGAGAGCGGTCGTTTTATTTTGCTACCACGACATCAACGGCTATATTTCATGACTTATGTTCCCATAAATAAAACATTATTTTGGTAAACTAACGTATTCTTAGCTGACCAGCTGCAGAGCCGCCGATGAGAATAGTCGCTGCAAAAAATGTTAGTGTAAGAAATTGTGATTGTTCTTTTTGTCCAAATAAAGTACTAATTTATCTTTCTAATATCTATTTACCCGTGCGGAGCCGGGGCGGATCGCATGTAAGAAATATAAGTAATAAAATAACATGAAAAAACTAATCCTGTGATGGTTCTGCCAATTTACTTAAAAGTGTTCACGAACTTTCATTTTGAATGAGTTGATTAGTCCATACTCTATGTCCTTCTCCATAGCAAGCAGAGAATGGTGTACGCAAAACTACATAAAACACAAGAGTAAGGTACATTAAAAAATATGGCATGAGGTTATACATAATATAAAAGATAAGATGATGGCATTCGTAGATAAAAGCAATGGGTCTAAAGCAAAGTTAAGAAAGCATGAATTCATGTTACCGATATAATTAAAATTATCTGCATATACTAACTTTATAATTATTTTGCAAATTAATCATATTTTCTTTATAAACAATTACATTACTTGTCAGTTCTAACAACGTCCGCCAATAAATCTACGCTAGGCTTGCCGCTCCATTATTCCCAGTCGATTATACCGATTATTAAGCAAATCGCTCAACAGGAAACATCGAGATCATGGCCCGACAAAAACGCCACTCATGTGCACGCGCGTACATACATGTATAATTTACTTCTAACTAATGTATGCTGTAAAAACTATACGAATTAGCATGCGGACATATCCAACGGATTGTAAGCGACCACAGATAATGCGTGTGACTTATCTCTGGATCAACCTTCCATGGTTTATGTCACATTGACATTTAATGAAAGCTCCAGGTCTTTCCAATGATGTAATGTGGCGTGAAATAAAAAAAATGCATGTAAACATCGTCCCGTATTATGTTCATCCATTGCAAAATCATCTAGTCGTAAGTAGTTTGGTGTAACAAGTCTTCCCACCTTCTTCTGTTAATATTAGAATTAGATTACTTGACTTTTTCTTGTTGCGAAGGTTATAAAATTAATCAAACTATTTCAATGCTTACTGAATATAAGTAACACAAACTCTTTTATATGTCTTTGTAATAGATATTTATCAATTATTTTAACAGTGAATTGGAAAAAATCCTAAACGTGGAAAGAAATCTTTGACGTTTCAAGAGTTAAAAAACGCGGGTATGCTTCATCGGGTCAATGAACTTTTGTATACGTTCTAAAAGTTGGTTAATATTTTTAATTTAATTCATACATTTGGTATGATTTAATCGTATCATTAGAAAAAAATTCTGTAGTTTATTTGTTGCATTCGTGTAAACAAACCGTCTCATTGAAACGGATATTACCGGTAGGTAACATACGATTTGAAAGACAGTGGGACGGCATTAGTTTCGTAAACCTACCTAAAAGCAGTTATAGGCAAAGGTATTGCTTATTACTTAGACTTTCCCGTGTAGCATTTTGCCACTTGAAGTATATTAGAGCTGCCTTAGAAATAATTAACACGTATAGATCTGCGTCTCAATTTGAAAAGCTTTTTTCTTTTTATTTTATTAACAAGGCCACACACCTGTATTTCTTCTGTATCGTAGGTGCGTTTTATATACGGGATTTTTTTTTATTGGATAAAGTGATGAAACCAGCTACTGGTGGTAGGATTCCTATGCAGGAATCAGTCTAGGTAGGTACCACCCCAGGGCCAGTTATTCTGCCGTGAAGCAGTAGTGTGCAAGCATTACTGTGTTTCGGTTTGAAGGGCACTGTGAGCTAGCGTAATCACTGGGCATTTGAGACTTAAGAACTGATGTCTCAGGGTGACGGGCGCAGTGTGGTGTTACACAGAAATATTCTGGCTGACACAGCATTTGTTGTGGGCGGACGTTGCACTTACCATCAGGTGAACGTTTTGCTCGTTTCGTCACTTTATACAATAAAAAAAAAGGAAAACGTTCGCAACGTCTGCCTCCATTCGGACTGTAGAACTTTCCGTTCAGATCGCTTGCAGTTGTCATTAATTTTTTTTCTTAAAGATTTTTTTTTAATCTATCATAGAGTCAAACATAGCATCTTGATATCTTGTGTACTGGCATTAATAGGTTTAGTATATGTACATGTACTTCTCGAGCTAATTTTTTTTATTTATTTAATCAATTGACGAAACGAGCAAAACGTTCACCTAATGGTAAGTGCAACGTCTACCCATAACAAATGTTGTTTCATCCAGAACATTTCTGTGTGACACCAAACTGCACTCGTCAACCAGAGACATCAGTTCATAAGTCTCATATGCCCAGTGACTACGCTAATTCACACAGTAATGTTTGCACACTACTACTTCACGGCAGAATAACTGTCTAAGTGACCTAAGTTCGATTCCCAGTGCCGGAAAGTCTAAAATTGTTCAGCTATTTTAAGTGCCGATTTACTGCACGGTCAATTTAAAACGTTTTTAGATACTGTGTAATATATGTATATTATTTATTTTGAAGGCTTTAAGTAATGTATATGAAAAAAAAAACAGCCAACTATAACATCAGGGACTCACCCTGGCTTAAATCTCCTAAATAATTAATCCAATGCTTAACAGTATTATTCCGATGATGTAATTGCTGTTAGCCTTTTTGGCTTTTACAGCTTCATCGGATTTTGTGCTCAGGGGCCAGGGGCCCGCGTGCCCGGTTTGGTTTGACCCTAACATAAATACTTAAATAAACTCCTACAAAAACCTCGAAATTCGTACTGTGTCGCGTTCGCTGCGTTCTTGCGCGATTCCGAATATCTCAAATTATTTTAAGTCGTCTAATGACCGTCGGAGGGAGGCCGCGGGCCTCCATTCGACTGTCGACTACTTAGCAGTGGTAAGCTTATATATCCTTACGCGTTAATTAGTCATTTAAGCATTACAAGTGATTTATTTCAGACATTTGTCACATATTTTCGTAATTGCATTAGCAGTTAGCACTGCTTGGTGCGTAAACTGTTGAATAAATGGAAAGGAATGCCAGTAAACCAGGTTGTGAGACCTAAGTCAGAGACGTAAAACCTTTTTCATTCATCAACACGTTTATTGGTGGCGGCAAGTGTAGTGGTACAAATGTAATTGAGCTAACATTTCCGAGCACAAAAAATAATACACAACCAAAGAATAGACAAAATAATACTTTAAATCTACATGTGGTGATACCGTAAGTGATTTGCCATGGCATCAATGGAAGATTTTGTATTAAATAAAGCGACGCAACGAGCAAAACATTTACCTGATGGTAAGTGCAACCACTGCCCCATAACGTTTTGCTCGTCTCATCACTTTTATAGAACGCCATGTAGACATAAATAGTATGTTCTTCTTTTTTAATCCTGGCAATTAGCTACCAAATCGAGCCATTTTTATGAAATGTCGAGAGTAAGTAAATGATTTTTACCAAGACATTGATTGACACATTCAATGTATAACAAAGACTACATTTCGATCGACATAGTATAGTTTGTAATAAACAATGGCTTTACTGGTGGTAGGATTACTATGCAGGAATCCGTCTAGGTAACACCGCAGTGCTGGTTATTCTCCCGTGAAACAGTAGGGAGCAAACATTACTGGGTTTCGATTTCGTGTGTTCGTTTGTTAGAAATGTTCTGGGTGACACAGCATTTGTATTTTGTTATGGGCAGACGTCGCACTTACCATCGGGTGAACGTTCGGCTCCTCTCGTTAGTTTCTCCTATAAAAAAAAATGGTAAACATGCACAATGAACATCTACTTTCAACACTTTTATTTTGTTTCAGTGAGGGCTTGTTCACATGTCCGGTAAACGCCTCACCTGTTGATTACGCGAAGGTAAGTCGCTAGTTTTCTTTGTCATTTAAATTACGCTCTAAATTAAAGAATTTTGACTAACACGTACATTAAATCGAGCTTACGAATAAACTAAGCTACAAATGATTTAAAAATACGAGACATAATGAATTTGAAATACTACTTCATTGCAAAAAACGTTTCGCGATAGAAATAAATCATTTAATTCCGGAAGGCTTGGATATTTTAATCAACAGTCTCACTTCCGATGGCGCCAAAAGGAATAGTTAATATCAACAAATTTGACATGAGCGCTTTTCTTGGAAATTTTAGCACGATACGATCTGTTTCCATCATAGCTATTTTTGATTATCGATAAGTTACGGTGCAATCAGGCAAAGATCGGTCTAAAAGACTATATTCGAAATAAATATATACAAAATCATTAAAAGCGCTTATTATTAGACGATAGATGGCGCGTTTTAAAATCGTGCTGTTCCATCAAGTCAGGTGTAGCTTCACCTGTAATTAAATTCTCGGAGAGTGCGCTCATGGGTGGTCGTGCAAACAAATATAAAGCGGTTCGAATAGCTGCCACTAGATGGTGCTGTTAGTAATACTAATAAATGAGCGGCGAATGCGCAGTTTGGGTCGACACTTTATAGTACCATAAAAGGATTTTCGGGCGCTTTGTATAAACAATGGGTTAAGCTTCTTGTTATTGTGCAAGATAATGAAATTGCATTTTGTCGGTTTTTCTTCGAATAAATGTGGTTTCATAAAAAAAGCAACTTTTCTTGTAGTAATAAAATACTTCCGGAGTTTTTAATAGCTACGAATATTTTTAACAGTCACCATTCTTTTTTTTATTAATACTTGATACAATTTTTTTTTATTAGTCACAGTTGGAGTCTTTTTAGATTTTTGTATATCAGGAAGCAATCAAAAATATTAATTTTTTGAGATAAGCGTTTAGGTTCAAACGTTTTATTACCTACGAGAATGTAAATACCATGCACATTCACATTTTCACGCACATAATTTTCGAGGAAGCATGCTGAATTTCGCCACGTCAATTAATATCTTATTATAAGAGCATGCCGTGTGGTGGCGGCTCGTTAAAAGAATACTACCACTCCATCTCATCCAATGGATCTCGTAAAAGGCGAGTAAGGAATTAAACTGCACTGTGCACCCAACAGCGCATGGTGGCGATGGGCTCACCACCTATCACACCAAGTGCATTATATTGTTTTGGTGAAACGTGGATTGTGGCAGTCATCTGATTTTGCAGTGAGTGCCCAGTCTCTGACTACCCCTTATGGGATACAGTCGTGATCTTATGTATGTATGTATGTTAACGTTAGATATACTGTGTTACAACATACGCGGTTTCACCCGCGTAAAATTAGGAAACCACATAACTACGACGCACATTCGGTCCTTCTCGGCAATGTTCGTTTCTCAGCGTGCGGCTCCTTAAGGCCTTAGCAAGAGATTTTAGCTTAAAATCTTCTTCAATAAACGGACTATCTAATACAAAAATAATTTTTCACATCGGATTAGTATTTTTTCAGATTAGCGCGTCCAAACAAACAAACTCTCGAGCTTTATATCAGTAGTAAAATTAAAACGTTTTTAATATCAGTCAAAATGCTACTGTAGACTTTCAAGAAAATTTTCGGCAAAATCTCCCCATGAATGATAGCCACCAGTCTTTGTGGCAATCTATGGGGGGGGGGGGGGGCAATGTTCAGCAATGTACTAATAGCCTGAAATGATGACGATGAGGTTGTTATTGTCTAAACTTTTATTCAACCTAATACAAATTTCAAAAATTTTGCTAAAGTTCTCAAGTGTACTTAAACAAAACCGGTTTCTAGTAATTGTAAGCTTAATACTTAGATAATTAGTGGAAACAAGTTTAATACTAACTTAAATGTCTCAGTAATATTCTAGTAGGTACTGTTCTAACATTCAAACGGATGCATGCTACGCATTATCTTATATTATCTAGTGACATGTCATTAAATTGTTGGTTTGTTTTAAAAATATTAGACGTTCTGTGTACCGTAGTCTGAGTGTCGCTCACGAAACATTGGTTTTCACGTATCATTTGGTTGGAGTTCTGGTTCAAGACAATTTCTATCGAAGCCCAAAATAATGGCGCTACATCCATACAGTCATAGTCTTCCCATATATTGGGGTAGGCAGAGGCTAAACACGTAGCACACTTTTCGGCCCCGGGGAAACGAAACGTGACGGGTGACATTATTTCAGTAAGAGACAAAAAAAATCTTATTCCCCATTGCATTCCCACGAGCAGTATAGTGACAGCATTGCATATAGGGTTGGGGAAAAAGTTGCCTCGCATTTTATATGAAAACTCAAGTTTATTTCAAAAATTCACAAATTTTTTTCGCGGCTCTCGTTGAGTTTTGCCTTTTTTGTAATAAAATGTATCGAATTTCTTCTCTTTCTTCCCAGCTCCAAAACCAAAAAATGAGAGGAGGCCTGTACTCAGCAGTGGGACATTAATAGGCTGTTACTTTACTTTTTTTTACATAAAAATACCCGCTGTACTGAAAAAAATATCAAAAAGCATTTCATTGAAAATTATAGAACTATCACAAATGATAAATAACAAGGCCAATAAGCCAAATGTCATTAGCCATTACTCTCGCGACGTCCACTTTAACGGATCCTGCTTTCGGATTCCGAGCATGCTTCGCGTAATTGAATTTTAAATGCGGCGCGTGTGAACCGCGCGCTGGAGTTATTGCGGACGTGCGTACTACGCATTAGTCTGTTCATGCGTGCGTTAGTATCCTGCATGTGGTTAGTACTAAGCGGCGTACTGAGAGAAGAATACATTTTAAACTTCATTTTTCTTGAGAATAGAACACAGGAGTAACTTTGCACTTTTGGTATCAATTCTCCTCTTTTACTATGCAGAAGAAATACTTAGATTTTTCAAAGTTGGGTGTTACACCCAACTTTGTCTCGTTGTCGTTTCAGCCTATCACAAGTCCACTGCTGAACATAGGCCTCCACCATAGATAGCCACAAAAATTTGTAGCTCCTATATTGGAGGGATTTTGCCATAGTTGCCACGCTTAGCAGGCGGGTTGGCAACCGCAGTTTATTTATTCAGATGTTCCAGGAAGATGCTGCTGCCCATTTCCTGGATTTGATTTCCCTCTGTCGACTTTTACGACACCTACGGGCTGGGATGGGGTGGTAGATTCTCTTAGGCCGCTACCATACGGTATCAAGCCATTTGGTATCAAGTCTCCTCTTTTACCATACAGAAGAAACTCTTCGGTTTTTCAAAGTTGAGTGTTTACCCAACTCTGTATACAATACCGTAGACCCTCATAAACAGCCAGTCGTACCTTCCTGAACACTTTCCGACCGTCCGTTTTTAACATCCCATTTCTTATCAGATATCAGCATGCCCTTCTGCTGATAGCTGTCCTTTGTGAACACATATATACAAACCCGGATATACAAACTCTATACCACTCTATTCCACCTTTTCCACTCTATCGCCATCTATCAAAATATTGCAATTTGTCATACTTTCATCCTTTTCAAAAACCATAACTTTGGCTCCTGACATTTACTTCCATTCCTTTTCTTGTGAAAGCATCAATCATAATCATTACCATCTTCTGTAACTGTCAGACATGGGTAACCTGTCCATCGGTACACAGGAAACATTTCATAAGTTGTGCAATTAAGAAAATTATTCTCTTGTAGTTCTTTTTTATGGATTAAGTTTGTTTTGTGTGAAACTGGCTTAATATTTATAAACTTAGTGACGTTATTGTATTACTTACATAATTAATGCCAAGACAGTCCAAAAAACTTTGACGGCGATTTTTGGGTTCGACGTTGCGTTAGTCCTTGATGTCATGCTTTAAGATTGGAGCGTCATGAAATTGGTCACAACGACAATAAAACAAATCTTACACGCTTTTGCCGCAGGCCCCCACGTTGACTTATCAATTAACTATACGAGTGGAATTCATCAAAAATACGGGGCCTTGACACGCCAAGTTCTGTACGATTTGTGTTTTTGAAAGATACGAGTAGGTACATTTTTTTATTGGATAAAGCGACGAAACGAGCAAACCGCTCACCATAGCAAGTGGCGAAGATAGCAAGTGGAACGCCTGCCCATAGCAAATACTGTGTCACCCAGAACTTTTCTGTGTGACACCACACTGCGCCCATCACCCTCAGACATAAGTCATTAAGTCTCATATGCCCAGTGATTACACTAGCTCTTAGTGCCCTTCAAACCGAAACACAGTAATGTTTGGACACTACTGCTTCACGGCAGAATAACTGGCCCTGGGGTGGTAGCTACCTAGACGGATTTCTGCAAAGGAATCCTACCACCAGTAATTACATACTTCACATTATTTTTTTCTTATATCTTATATATATATATATATATAGATATCCTTGCGAAAAACGCATTAATCGAATTCAAAACCCACAAGTCAGCAGTACTCTGTTTGCTGAGATACTAAGCCACGAATATCATCAACATCATTTCAGCCTATTACTAGCCCACTGCTGAACATAGGCCTCCTCCATAGATTGCCGCAAAGTTTGTTGATCTCATTTTGGGTGGATTTTGCCATAGCTGCCACGCTTGACAAGCGACTTGGCAAGCCGCAGTTTATTTATTCAGATGTTCCAGGAAGATGCTGCTTGTCGATCTCCTTGTTTTTATTTACCCCTTGTCGACTTTTACGACAGCCACGGGATGAGATGGGGTAGTAGATTCTCTTAAGCCGTCACCACACGGCACAATAGTAAGGGTAGTACGGCAATTAGCCGCGAATAGATTTTAGACAGGCAAACAGAAGGCGGTCTAATTAGAGGTACACAGTGTTACACTAAAGTGTATTATTTAGATATGAAATCGTATAGTATGTGTTCATCATATATAACTAAACATGTCTGTATTAATAAAAACTCTTAAAACTTAGACACGCTAAGCGCTAGAAATTCGTAAGCAAATTAATAGTTACGGTTGGGAACAAATGTCAAAGTTCATTTCAATAATGCCAATGGTTGTTAATAAATAGGATGCCTAGATATCGCATGGACATATGAGTAAAGACAATTTGTCATGTAACTAAACAAAGATTTAAAGTTCCTTCTAAATAAAAACTTAGCAAATTGTCACGCGAAATGCGAAGATAAACGCAGATGTCAGTCACCTCACGTAGACGACCTTGCAATGTTAACCGGTCGCATGCCGTCCCCTTTCCGTGTGCTTTCAAATATATATCTATCTCTTTTTACAAGTTTGTAGCTTAGGAGGCAAGCGGACATTTTTATTAGTTCTAAAAGTAAGCTGTCGACGCAGATTTTAATAAAATATGAAATGATTTCTTTTGTTTACGCGAATACATTTAATTAAAACTCGATTTTACGGATTTTATCACATTTGATTTTTACTGTTTATAAACCCGACGTTTCGGACGGGGACTCAGGTGACAGACGGTCGTGATGTCATAGTTAATCCAAAAATGATAATTAAAAGATGAAGGTACCCCACCTTCATCTATTAACTATCATTTTTGGTTCGATCTACGCTTTTTGCACTTTTGGTCATTTTAGTAATCGTTATTGTCTAATGGTTTGAAGAAAGCTTTTTATCAGCATACAAATTTACCTCAAGATTTCAGTTAAAAACCCCCATCCATCTCATAATCCTCATCATCGTCATAACGTTCCCAACATATAGATATTGGGGACGTTATTGTTGCTATTGTATGGAAATAAAATAAATAATAATAAAGTTACAGCATGTGTCGATCACGTTAAAGCATTTATCTATGACGTCATTAGTCTATTAATAATTCAATACTGGACCTCTTCCGTGAAGGGAGGATTTGCCGTAATCCCCACGCATCACAGGCGGATTGACGGTCGAAGCATCACTCGTCACACCATAAACGCTGCTGTCCGTCAACGGTTTGTGTAGTTGACACCCGCAAGATGAGGTGAATTGATACATTTTTTTTCGCCGCCATCACACGCCAATGTATATAACATTATACAATACACAATAAAACGTTATCGTTTTACAAATGTCCGTTTCGCTCGCCAGTCAGTGGCCGCAGTGCGGGCGGTGCGCGTGCGCAGTCGTGAGAACTAGCGGCTGGTGGAACTTCGCGAATACACCTTGTACCATATCTTGATTCTGTCGGGTATAGATTGAAAGAAACACCTTAAGCTTTAAAACTGTTGATAATAATAATCCTGTCCGATTTCGATAACGACGGCTTCCGGTTACTAGCAGTAGTGGTCAAGCTGGTAAGATATATCACTGTGCCGATAGTATGAGCGCAGAGGCACTCACTCGTCCTCGCCTTTACGTAGGGTAGTTCTATTAAGGAACACAGTTATCCTTCTTGATAGACACTTGACATGTTATGTATAATAACACAGTTCTCGCGATCCACGTGAACCATAGAAAGATTAGGTGGTCAGCGGGAAGTAAAGTACTGTTCGATGAGAAAGTTGTTGGCCACACATTTAATCACGCCTTTTTCGCACAAGGGGTAGGCAGAGACTACACTCGTAGTCCACTCTTCGCCCCCGCAGGAAACGAGACGTGACGGGTAGCGAACCACGTCGCCTTTTGTTGACCAGTGTTTTTAATAACGTTTCGTGTTTCGTTCTATAGTAATATGACAGAAGAGTCTCATATAACATTTTTGGCGGTATATATTGCCAAGGAAAAGGGTAGCTACCCGTCAGATCGGATGGTCTGATCTGGGGAGGACGTCTCCTCCAACTAGTAATATTTAGATGTTGTATATATAGTTCGCATCTTAGAAAATCTTTCATAGCGAGGTTATGGACGTATGCGAATATTTCTTGAGCTTCTCATGTGGCGACATAGATGTCACTACACATTTATATACAATCACTCAAACTTTAAAAAGAATATATCTTGTTTTCTATTATAGAAGAACTACTAGCTAAACGAGTTCTTTGAAGTAGATTTTTCCTTTTTGTTCATTTCACACAAAGTTTTTTTTAACTCTTCCCTTCGTGTTAAGTGAAAATTAACACCGAAATACCCGTTTACGATCACACGCATATTACTATCTGAATAACAATAAAACTTATTAAAAAGAAACTCGATCCGAACCACGACCATAGACAACGAAACGAAATAAATTCTATCTCCATTCACCCCTTTCACAATACTTGGACGTAATAATGTCTATCCCGAACGCGATCCCTTATCTGTCAACGATCCGTGAAAGAGGCACAAAGCGATGAATAAATATTTAAATTTAGTCGTAAAATTTCAAAAAAAAACTTCTACTTATCATCATTTCAGGAATAAAATCTACAAAAGTCGTCGTCAATTTTAAATTCTAATTTAAACGATTTAACTCAAAGATTAAAAAAGTTTTTTGAGAAACTTACCACAGATAAAAAATATTCTAAATACCTACTAAAATCCTTTAAAAATAAAAGACACTAACCAGATGAACAAAGTGATTATAAATCTTGTAAAATGAAACGAGGCCACAAAAAATATCGATATTTTAAATTAGAAACTTTTATTTTATTTGATTTTATTATACTTTTGTTTATTAATTATGTCAATGCTGTATGGTGCCTTAAGAGAATCTACCACCCCATCTCACCCCATGGGTGTCCTAAAAGTCGACAGAGAGAAAATGAAAACTAGGCGATGGGCAGCAATATCTTCCTGGAACATCTGAATAAATAAACTGCGATTGCCAACCCGCCTGCCAAGCGTGGCAACTATTGCAAAATCCTCCCAAAATGAAAGCTTCAAACTTTTGTAGCAATCTATGGGAGAGGCCTATGTTCGGCAGTGGACTAGTGATGAGCTGAAATGATGATGATGATCATGAAAGTGCTATTGCTTATAAATGTCCCACTGCTCGGCACAGGCCTCATTCATTGGCTCTCTTTTTTGGAACCGGTAAGAGTTTGCCAAGCTGCTCCAGTCATTTAACATTCCCTCGAAATATGTTTATTTATTAGAGATGCAGGTCACGATGTTTTCCTTCACCGCAAAGCGCACGGTGAAATTGACACACTTGTAATTTCCACTGAAAATCAGGGCGAGCTTGTGTTAGGTTAATACATCCTAGCATATCCTGAGTGGCTTTCCTTTTTGATGCATATCACCAAGTGCAGGTAGATATATATTGGATGCTTTTTCTCCCTTCTTTAAGCTTTCGGCACTTGCGTTATTGTTATGGGATCATAGTCTCGTGCGCCTATACCTTTTCTTTTTATTAATGTTGCTTTATACGCTTATTAATTATCAAACTGTGGCATTGTGTTTATATTATTACTGTTTTTTGCTGTGATTTAGTCATTATTATTTAGTACATATTTTGTTTCAATTCTACCTGTATTATTTGTGATTGCTTCGAATAAATATCTCTTTGTGTGTTTCTTTCAAATTGTTATTGATAATTATGCAATTGCACTTAGCGATTTAGCCGGCCCTTTAGCTAGCAAGGCTTCGACTCCGTTTATCAACCTACTAACAAATTATGGATTCAAATTGTGATTTCTCAAATTAACTGAATAATGTGATATTTTTTTTATTTTATTGAATATCTAGTTAGTTCCGAATAAATACGGTTTCAAAGGTTATGGAAAAAGGGCTTATCTACTCGGTACTCTAACGAAATGTTTGAAAATGGAACAATGTTTCTTTAAGTAGGTTTCGCGCCAACTTTAAAAACGCTCGCTTCTTCTATTATTGTTTTTTTTTTTTTAAATAGCCGACACCAAAGTTAACAAATTGATTTTTATTAAACCAGTCGCTCGTTCGAACGAATATATGTACTTCTTAACACGGCTCATATTGACGACATGGTTTTTGTTTATTCAATATTTTTTTTAATCTATTCTCAAACGTTATGACGATCGTACCTCGGAGTTCAGTAGATCACAAACAGTCAAGAACAGATGCTATCTGTCCGGTGCATAGTGTCCCAAGGATCACATTCTTCGGCTCTTTGTGTACAGAGCATTTAAATTAAAGATTAATCTACCATGGGAACACATCGCGGGTCGACGACCACGCCATGAAAGGGTCCAATTTGGGTATATTCATGCGAGGTTAGTTCTTTGCTTAATATAATCTGGGGTCTATTGGACCGGACATTTTAATGTAAAGTAGCTGTAAACAATAGATGTGGGGCGTGATGGAACGTGAACTATCGCATTGCGTCTGGATGCTTGTTCAATAATGAATAATAATGAATGTTCTTGACGCTGTTTTCACATACGTAGTAGTAGGCAGAAAGGTGAAAAAAATGTTTTCTTATATGTTTGTTACGCCTTCAATACTACCATGTTTTAAGTAAATTAAAATAGTAATATACTGGAAAAAATTTAAAGGATTTTTTTATTGAGATTTAAAACAAGAGTTTTGAAACTTTATGTTTCTGGTTTAAGGGACTTTCTGCAAAATTATTTTGTGAGCGGTACGGTGTGTACGGTGTTACTGTCGCCAAACATAAGAAATATCAAGTGACTAATATTTACAAAAAAAAATTTACTTTGTCGAGAAAAAAAATGCTTGACTTGGAAAATAATTGTAAATCATTGTCATGTAGAGAATTTATTCCAGTTTTTAAAACCGTCCTTTATTTCATTTACTGTGTGATCATTAATTGCTAAGATATCTATGGTTAAGCCAAAAACTGACGTAGACTGATTAAAAAAAAACAAATTGAAGCTGGATAAACAGAATAGCTCAGGCCGGTCAGGAAAAAATATCCACGTCCGAGAACAAAGAAGAAAAAAAAAATTGTATTGTAATTATTTTGTCCATTTCTTGTAATTGTGCGACAACCGTGGCTCGCAAAATTATTCTGTCAAAAGGTCTTAATAGTAAGAACTCGGCCTCCCCCACAGATTGCCCGCTATTTCGTCACGTAACCCGCTCAATTGTCAACTTCGTTTATAAGCAGTGGAGGTCCGCGTGAGAGAGAGAGACGACGAAATAAGTATTTCTAATATGCCGCACCTAAAATACCTTAAGCGGTGACGGAGATTCTACTAAGTCGTAAGCTAAGTTTCAAGTACTGGGATATACATGCCTTAATGATAAATCATCCTAGTATGAAACTGCCCCGAGCGAAATGAAGATATTACATAATCCATACTAATATTATAAATGCGAAAGTAACTCTCTCTGTCCCTCTGTCTGTTTGTTACCTTTTCACGGCTCGACCGCTGAACCGATCTTAACTGAAATTTGGCAAAGAGATAGCTTTCATCCGGCAGACGGACACAGAGTAATTTATATTTTAGAAAGTCAAAGAGTTGTCGCGGTTTATTGGATTAAGAGACGAAACGTGCATAACGTTTACCTGATGGTAAGTGCAATATTTGCCCACAACAAATGCTGACTCACCCTGGGGACGGACATAGGACGATTTTTATAAAGGAAAATCAAGTTCCGAAGGGACTTTTAAAAACCTATATCAACTCGGACGAAGTTGCGGGTATTACCTAGTATGTATATTATAGCGTATGACTCGTAATTGTATCATAAAATGTTTATTGCACCTTTCAGTATTGTTATTATACTCGTAGCATACCTTTCCTACATCTGGCGAAGCCTTTGTAACATTTTAATGGCCTCATACCGGTTAACTAACGCATATTAAAGTTCATAGAGCAATAAAGCTTAGCGTACACCGTATCAACGGTCGTTTAGTGCCCCATCTCATGTTCTCTCACGTGAAGAATTTTATTTGTCGTGCACCGGACGTAAAGGGAAATGTCTATATGTACGATACGTTATAATAGTGATGCAATAAAAATTATTATTTGACCGATCATGATTTTAATGGGTTTGTAGCAGGTATGTCGGCTCGGTTGGCGCAGTGGCTAAGCCCTTGGCTTCTGCGCCGCGGGTCGCGGGTTCGATTCCCGCACGGGACAAATATTTGTATAGCCTACAAATAGTTGTTCCGGGTCTGGGTGTTTGTGCAAGTGGAAGTTATATCTGTAGAACGCACCCACGACACAGGAGAAATCCTACTGTGGGGAATCGTTTTTTTTTTTAAAAAAAGGTTCTTGTTGATTTATTTTAAAATATACAACGATATCTTTCGGTTAATAACCTGGTTTTAACGCGTCTGCCTGAAACGTAGCAACTTAATCAAAGTTCTAGTTGCCACCGTTAGATATTAAGGGGTGGATTATGCTGAGCATTGAGCAGTAGCGGGCTAAAATAAAGTTGAACAATCATGACATCATCACATCCTATTAATAGTCCACTCCTGGACACATGGGTGGATTTGATACCCTGGCTGCCCTAACCCCACGGTAGATTACTGCCCCCGCCCCCTTTCCCTGCAAAGTACGATAATTTAATGACGCCTCGCCTCTTACGACTCAACAAGCACCTACTCTGCGCGGACACCTATCGGCCATCGGCAAATGGTAATTAGGAACTAAAATCGCGCTCGGCTTTATCTTATACCATGCTTTATTATTTCCTGCCTTTATTAGAACTTTCATTGAACTATTTGCTTAAGAGCATCTACCACTCCATCACATCCCGTGGGTTTCGTAAAAGTCGACAGAGGCAATTAAAACCAGAAGTTGGGAACAGCATCTTCCTGGAACCTCTAAATGAATAAACTGCGATTGCCAACCCGCCTGCCAAGCGTGGCAACTATGACAAAATCCCCCGCGAAATGAGAGCTACAAAGTTTTGTGGCGATCTATGTATCAAATAATCATGAAAATATGTGTCGAAGGATGATGAGATGATGTGTATAGTTTTTTTAATCCAATACGGAATTCGATCTGTTCCTTTGTTATGTAGACCATCCGTATTTTATAACGCTCTGAGATAATTCAGGGCATACCGGCGTCGGCTTAACGCGTACGGACGGACATTTCCATATCGACTGTATATCAAGACAGTCATAGGTCACACGTCTGAATTCTTTTATAGAGATTTCGTTTCCTTTGGTCCATTCTGCAATTGAAAAGCACATTTTGTGTAAAATATTTAAATGTTTTTTTTATTAATGTTTTTACTTTTTGTCCTGTACTTAAAGTTTCAGCCTATAAATGTCCCACTACTGAGCACAGGCCTCCTCTCATTTCTGAGAGGGTTTTGGAGCTAGGAAGAATCCGCCACGCTTCGAAATATTTTTTATTCCTCAGACATGCAGGTTTCCTCACGATGTTTTCCTTCACCGCCGAGCACGTGGTAAATCAGCACTTAAAATTGCAATTAACAATTTTAGTGGTGCCGGCACCGGGAACCCAGGTCACTCGCGTACTATGAAATTTAAAGCGAGCGCCTAGCCCCTGACCTACCACGGCTCCTCTACTTAATTTGTTGTATTACATAAATTATAATCGGTTTAAATAAAACTCTATTATGTACGAGTGTTTACATCCATAACCCTGTGTAGAATAAACATTGCATAGAGGTTTGTAAAAATGTAAAATCAATATCCATACTAATATTATAACTGCGAAAGTAACTCTCTCTGTCTGATTTTTACCTTTTCACGGCTCAACCGCTGAACCGATCTTCACGAAATTTTGCACACTGATAGCTTGCATCACGGCAACGGACATAGGATACTTTTATCCCGGAAAATCCACGCGGAAAAAGTCGCGGGCATCAGCTATTGAAGAAATAAAATAAAAGTAATGGTCTTTGATTTCCACCGTTTTATGTTTTAAATACTTTTTCGATTATCATATACACTTAACTTAAATCAAATTTAGTAACATTAACAAATTAATACTTAATATTTTATACATAATTAAGCACATTTTTTATTAAAGAAAGTGACCAGTAGTAAATCGTTGACCTGATGGTAAGTGCAAAGTCGGCTTATAAAAAAAACTATGTCACCCAAAATCCCGTTCTTAAATCTCATATGCCCAGTAATTACACTAGCTACCGTGCCCTTGACACTGAAACACTACTGCTTCAGGTAACTGACACTGCGGTGGTACTTACCTAGACGGATTGACGTAGAGAATATCTAGAGGATAAGAGGTAGAGAATACCTAAGATACCTTTTTTTTATAGCATAAAGTGACGAAACGAGCAAAACGTTCACCTGATGGTAATTGCAACGTCTGCCCATAACAAATGCTGTGTCACCCAGAAAATTTCTGTGTGACACCTCACTGTGCCCATCACCCTGAGACATGGGTTCTGAAGTCTCATATGCCTAGTGATTGCGCTAGCTCACAGTGCCCTTCAAACCGAAACACAGTAATGTTTGCACACTACTGCTTTACGGCAGAATAACTGGCCCTTGGGTGGTACCTACCTAGACGGATTCCTACATAGGAATCCTACCGCCGGTACCTAGAGGAATAAAGGACCTAGAGGTAGAGAATACCTAAGATACCTAGAGGAATCCTACCACCAGTAACAAAACCTGAATGCATAAACCTTACATCGGCAGTAGAAGTCTGGTATGGCAATCGTAGAACACATGTCCATGTGGCGATTATGACAGCTCCTCCCACTTTGAAAGTGGGCGTAAATCCACAGACTATTTACAGGGTTATAATCATATGTAAATTACAAATAATTTTTAATTTTCATACAGTAATAATTTATAATGAAATCGATATTTTTTTAAAGAATCACCCTTATAACATACTCTCACGCGTCCCGCCCGATCGTTCCCGCGCAACAAAGCCTTTGACACTGCGGCCATTTTTATCAGCAGCTTGCACCAACGGGCGCACGTCACATATCTCGCGTGATAGATTATGATTACCATAGATAACTGGCGATAGGGGCTCCACAAAATAGTTTTTATTAGTTTCACACTGGGATTTCTTTTGTATTGAGTACGTTTTACAGGCATAAATTTAACATGCACTACACAACCAGATCTGAATGTACCACAATTTGTGCTTTGCACAAATGTTGGCTGCGGCTGGGATTTGAACACAAGACTATGTGTATAAGGTAGCCTTAAACGTTGTTATAGTATGTTAAACCATCTCATCCCGTGGGTGTTGTAATATATAAATAAACCTGTTGCCAAGTTGCCTGCCGAGAGTGGCAACTATGGCAAAATCCCCAGTTACAACCGTTTGTCGCAATCTATGGGGGAGGCATTTGTTCAGCAGTGGAATAGTGATAGGCTGAAATGATGATGATGACGATGAAAGGAATTTGCACCTAATTTATACAGTGTGATTGTGCTCTCCTTCCCGGAAAAGTTAGGGTGTGATAGGTGGGTGAAATAAAAATTATACACGGTATAATTAATGACTATCTTTGACTTTACTAGAGTCCCGTACATACAACAAACTACATAAACCTAAGACATATTACTCTGCCGCGGCAATAAATAAAACTTAAATATAAGTAAAATAAACATGCCACGGGCTTCTATTTCACCTACCTATCACATCCTACTTTTTCTGAGAAGGAGTGAACGAAAACCCTGTACATATTATAGTAAGTATAATATAATATTAAGTTTTACAATTATTTTAGATTGCAAGGTTATTGAGAACTTTTATGTATGAGTAGAAAATAAATGTCTTATCTTATTGTTGTCTTATAAAAATTATGTAATATGCTATTATTGTACAGTATTAATTTATTAATGGAAATAGTCATAAACTATATTCCAGTGTCAAGTTACATATCCAAGTACACAATCTTGAAGCAGCAAGACTTCAAAATTTTGATCAACAGTAAATTGATAGTCGACTTTTACTGAAGATTTGCTGGACTGATGGAGACAAAACGAAAAGCACAATTTTGGACTTGAATTGAATTTTCCACTCACTGTACACTTCCAGGAGCACTTGCTGCATAATAAACTATCAATATTAAACATCAAAACTCCAAATATACACAGAAATTACAAAATTAAATAAAAACACAACTGCCATTTTTCGAGTTGCTGCCAAAATCCATTGTACAGTATGTAGGTGATCGAAATATTGTCAACCGAAGTTTTTTTTTAATGTTTGTGCAAGTTGCCAGTTTCATTAAATGGTTAAATAAAATCTTGTAACGTTAATATTATCTTACTCTGATATTATTTTTATATTTACTTACGGACCATATTTTTGCTTTTAGAGAAAGTTTAATAATATAATGATGAAGATAAAGTAACTTAATTATTTCCTTCTCTATGGTAACTATCTGATTGAGACATTAAATAAATGATTTTATGAAGTATTCTGTATCTTTTCAATTTCCAGTAACATCAGTTGTTTTTTTTTTATTTCCAGCAAAAGCAGTTCAGTTAATATGTTAAAATGGTAAATTATATCTAGACGTAATAAAAATAAAAGCTATGTTGTGTTGAAATTATCTACAACTCTGTTTTAGTCATGTGCTAAAGGACTTTTTTAATTTAACCGGAATATCCGAGAATTTCTTAACTTATGCTGAACCTATTCATCCAGAATAAAACATTATGTGACAATGTGATAGATTCCTTTAAATATTTTCAAGTGGTATTGTTTGAAGAGTTTGATTTATAGACGCATAGTTAATAGGCGGCCGTAAAAAATGAACTTGAAATATTAGGAAGGCTAAAAGGAAACCATATTTAAGGGTAATGTTAAAAAAGCCTACAAATTTGATTAAAGAATGAAACGATTATTACACAATTAAAAACGA
This sequence comes from Luehdorfia chinensis, assembly GCA_019845155.1. Lineage (NCBI taxonomy): Eukaryota > Metazoa > Arthropoda > Insecta > Lepidoptera > Papilionidae > Luehdorfia > Luehdorfia chinensis. The sequence continues at coordinate 2,952,311 of JAHVAK010000423.1, read as the reverse complement.
TTATGTTTGAGACAAATGCGTCGTACGTTTGTTCTTAACTTAATTTGTTATTTTCTTAATTTGTTACTTTTTTACTATAACAAAAATAAAAAAAGACATATTTTTAAGTATTAGTGACGTAACCTCTATGTTATAAAATAATAATATTTTTTTTTCGTTTCAAAGGTGGACTTTGCGAATTATACTTTAACACCGTCTCATGGTGGATCGAATAATGTCATATATATATTTTTTTATTGGATATAATGACGAGACGAGTAGAACGTACACCTGATGGTAAGTGCAATCTCTACCCATAACAAATGCTGTGGTCACCCAGAACATTTCTGTGTGGCACTACACTGCGCCCGTCACCCAGAGATATCAGTTCTTAAGTCTTATATGCCCAGTGATTACACTAGCGCTCGCGAAATTTTTATTTAAAACAAAGTTTCTATAAGCTTAGCTACTTACTACACACTTGCACACACTAGTACAACTTAACCCAGGGAAATCTTTTCTAGAGCTTTGTGGCTTGAAACCATGTATAATCTTCGGACTAAATAGTCCACTGTAGTAAATTTACCGTAATCGTACAGCAGGCCTGACGACGGCGTGGCCTAGTGGTCAGAGTACCTGACTTGTCTTGTCCTGGGTTCGAATTCCAGCCGGAGTCAACAAGTATGCAAAAACACAAATTGTTGGTATTCGGGTCTTGTGTTGTGCCTGTGAAATGTATGTTTGTAAAACGAATCCACGATACCCACGACACAGGAGAAACCCTTGTGTGTGGCATTGCTTAAAAATGTTAGCTATGTCACATCGGAAATGGTTATTTCGACTGTCATCAAGTCATTATCATCATCACCATCATTTCAATCTTTTACTAGTCCACTGCTGAAAGGCCTCCCCAATAGATTTCCACAAAAGTTAGTAGCTCTCCGCCGTGTGGTGCCGGCTCGTTAAAAGAATACTACCACTCCATCTCATCCAATGGATCTCGTAAAAGCCGAGTAAGGAATAAAACTGCACTGTGCACCTAACAGCGCATGGTGGCGATGGGCTCACCACCTATCACACCAAGTGCATTATATTGTTTTGGTGAAACGTGGATTGTGGCAGTTATCTGCCTTTGCAGTGAGTGCCCAGTATCTGACTACCCCTTATGGGATGCAGTCGTGATCTTATGTATGTAGTAGCTCTCATTTTGTGGTTGCCAACCGCAGTTTTTTTATTAAGATGGTTCCATAAAGAGGCTGCTGCCTATCTCCTGGGTTTTTTTCTCTGTCGACTTTTACTTCACTCACGGTATGAGATGGGGTGGTATACTCTCTGGAACTAATGATCTACCGACTAATGATACTTGATACCTGAGATAAATTGGTGCCGACAGAATAACAGCGCTGCGACAATTCTGCTGTAGCATAATGTATATACTCGTATATGTGGTGTTACTGGGCCACCCCAGGGCCAGTTATTCTGCCGTGAAGCAGTAGTGTGCAAGCATTACTGTGTTTCGGTTTGAAGGGCACTGTGAGCTAGCGTAATCACTGGGCATTTGAGACTTAAGAACTGATAGCGCAGTGTGGTGTCACATAGAAATATTCTGTGTGACACAGCATTTGTTGTGGGCGGACGTTGCACTTACCATCAGGTGAACGTTTTGCTCGTTTCGTCACTTAATCCAATAAAAAAAAGTGCTTGTGTGAATACACTTGAAAAATATTTAAATAAAATAACCTGAAGAAATGAGGACAGGAGTGAACAGCGGCCTTTTTACTATTATCGTTAAATTTATATAAGATTGCTTTTTCACTAGCTCTCAGTGCCCTTCAGACCGAAACACAGTAATGTTTGCACACTACTGCTTCGCGGCAGAATAACTGGCCCGGGGCTGGTACCTACCTAGACGGATTACTGCATAGGAATCCTACGACCAGTAGCCTGCATTGGTGGCAGGCACTGTGTTTCGGTTTCGAAGGGCACTGTGAGTGTAATACTGGACATATGAGACTTAAGAACTGATGTTCCCGGGTGACGCAGTGTGGTGTCAAACAGAAATGTTCTGGGGCACACGGCATTTGAGGCAGGCGTTGCACTAACAGGTGAACGTTTTGCTCGTCTCGTCAGTCTATCCAATAAAAAGAATGTAATCTCCATTTGAATAAAAAAAAAACTTAGTGATGTTAGATTTGACCTTAGCTCTACATTAGCATAGCATTCCTGTCTCAGCAATGTGGTCGTCTGCAATGAATTATTCAGTTGAATTTTGAGTTGGCGTCATTTGCTCGCTCTTATAATGTATTTTGTTTCCTTTTACCACGTCCCTGTTTGGGTCAAATTTGGTAATTGATTTTGAACTGACTTCCTGAGGAGAGACTTGAGACTTTAAACGTAGCTTAGTACTGGATGACAATTCATTATTGACTCGTTTTCTTGTCTGGTGGTTTGGACACGTGGAGGGGATGGATGTAAGAAAATGACGAAATAGATTTATGAGGTGAGTGTGAATGGGCAAGCCGGTGAAGTCGACGTAGCGAGATATCACGATCAGATCGATCGAATATACAAACCGGCAACCGACAAGCTTGAATGAAAACAGTAATGAAAGTAGAACAAGCGAAAGATGTGTCAGGATCGCAGCAAGTGAAAAGATGTGGTCTCAGTCCACCCCAGAAAGACGTGTGACTCTATGTAAATATGTATGTATAAATTTAGAAATGCGATTTTAAGCTCTTTACTACAGTAAAGTGTAGTTCATGATGAGAATATAGAATTGTAGTCTTCTTTTATTTTTTAATTGTGGTAGTAAACTTTTATTAAGGATACACGTTTGGTCTTATATGTTTTACTAATTATTTTTATAACTATTTTTGTTGTTATTCTTGGTGGTTACTTAAATAAATATAAAAATAACTAATTTGAAATAATTGTTGCCTCAAATTATTGTGTCTGTGCCACGTGGGTCGTAACTCATCATAAAAACGAGATTACAACGAGTATTCTGTAACAATAATCGAGTGAAAAGGTGCCTTTCAAGTTGCAAGGCGAGATTTTAAAATCGACGCATTGCAGCGCGCTCCCAAGTTGCCGACAGCTGTTGGGGCAGCTGCACGCAAGGTGCACCCGCACGTGTGCCCTTGTATTATAAAGACTTCAGAGGTACGAATACTTGCTCTTAGTTAGTTAAATCGCTTGTTTACTAACTTATCCTTACTTTCCACATTAAAAACCATAAATTTACAAATGACATTAATTTCAAGGAGTTAGAAACTCCTTGAATTATCTATGCACACGCTATTGCTTCACGGCAGAATAACTGGCCCTAGACGGATTCCTGCATGTGATATATAGCATATGAATCCTACCACCGATAAAAGTATAGATGTGACGAGACGAGCTAATCGTTCACCTGATGGTAAGTGCAACGCCTGCCCATTGTGTTACACTAGCTATCAGTGCAGTGGTGGCGACCTAAGAGAATCTATCATCCCATCTCATCCCGTGGGTGGCGTAAAAGTCGACAGGCGGAAAATGAAAACCAGTAAATAAACTGCGGTTGTCAACCCGCCTGCCAAGCGTGGCAAAATCCCTCAAAAATTAGAGGGGGAGGTCTATGTTCATCAATGGACTTGTGATATATAGTGATATAGGCTGAATTGACGACGATGATGATGATGAGTGCCCTTCGGAACGAAATATAGTAGTTTTTGCACACTACTGCTTCACGGCGCTGCGGTGGAAGCTACCTAGACGGATTCCTGCATTACCACCAGTAAAAATCATCTATATTATCTAGAAGATTTTCAATAATTGCCAAGCAATGGACACTACACAAGTTTTACTTGTCGTATTACCTCAGTGAACATCCGTAGTCAGCACCCAGATTGATTTTGTTTTGGCCTTTTTGATCTGGTCCAAGATTACTATTGTATACGACATGTAATATTTCAACCGAGCCGAGGGCCTACAAACATGTGCTCGATAAACCCACCTGTAACCCTCTTTATGTTTTTGTTGTTCACTGAGACTGGAATTAAATCTACATAAAACAGCTGGTGCGCTAACTTTCGAACCTTATTATCAATCTTTCTCTCCACTATTTCATAAAAGCATAAGAGGCGTTTTACTGGTGGTAAGATTTCTAAGCAGGAATCCTACTAGTTATTCTGCCGTAAAGCAGTAGTGTGGAAACATTACTGTGATTCGGTTTGAAGGGCGCTGAGAGCTAGCGTAATCACTGGGCATATGAGACTTAAGAACTCATGTCTCAGGGTGACGGGCGCAGTGTCTAAGATGCAGAGCATGGTACCGCTATCGCCAATCGTGACGATTATGACTTACTGGTGGTAGGATTCCTGTACAGGAATCCGTCTAAGAAGGTTCCGTTCAGTCATACAGAAATGTTCTGGGTGACACAGCATCTGGTATGGGTAGACGTTGAACTAACCATCAGGTTAACGTTTTGCTTGTTTCGTCACTTTATCCAATAAAAAAAAGGACTGAGTAACTTAAAGAAATATTTATCGATCTTAAGAATCTTTTGAAAGCTTAGCAGCCCAATACTCTCAAGACCGTTTCGACATTAGCTTCCTACGCAAATTATTACTAAATTTTATTTCATTATTATACTGGTATTATTACTGAATATTTTATTAAATGAATTATGAAATAAACAATAATGTGTTTTATATATTGTTAATTTGAACTTTATATCTTACCATACAATACCGTACATTTATACCATATTCCCAAAACTATAACTAACTATTTTTTTTGGTGACGTCAACGTAGACCACAGTCGAGTCTTCCGTGGAGCCCTGGGGATCCACCTGGACCACTTTGGGAACTAAGGCTGTAAACAACCAAAAACTTCAAGGAAAGTAACAACACAAAAAAGAGGAAAAGTGAGCGTGCGTCCCACTCTGAACCATACCACCACTACTTCTGCCGTGTTCCGGATATTGTGATGGATAATAGTTTTCTAGAATTCTCTAAGAAGTTTTCTTCTCTAAGAATTTCTCTAAGAATAAGAAGCAGTGCTTCTTGTTCAACCACCGTTCGCCAAGCATCTTCTACCCTAAAATACTTACCATTTTAGAATTCACGTCAGGTTTATTTTATAAATATTTGTGAATCATCAGGGTAAACGAACACCGGCAAGCATATTTACGATAGTGGGTTCGAATCTATTACTATAATCCCGATAACACATCACCTGTGCTTTAAAAGTGATTAAGATTTTGTTTTTGTCTCTACGCTTCCATTCTAAATCCTCTACCTCTTTATTTAACTCCGGGCAGTCGTTACAATAAATTATAGAACATAAATCGAACATTAATTACGTAACATACAACATAAACTTTTAAAGACGTGCTACTTTCAACTTTGTAGCGTCGTATGGATAAAGACTAATTCTACTTTATCAGCATGTTATATGGCCCAGCCCTCATAGGCGACCAGGAAACGAACAAAATGTTTACCAGATGTTAAGTGCAACCTCCACCCATAGCAAATGCTGTGTCACTCAGAACCTTTCTGTGTGACACCACACTGTGCCGTCCCCCTAAGACATCAGCTCTTAAGTCTCATATGCCCTGTGATTACTCTAGCTCTCAGTGCCCTTCAGGCCGAAACACAGTAATGTTTGCACACTACTGCTTCACGGCAGAATAACAAGGCTTACGGCGGAACCTACTTAGACGGATTACTGTATAGGAAATTAGGAATCCTACCACCAGTATAATCCACATATATACCACATCCTACCACCCGTATATACCACAGTCATAATCGTCACGCTTGTCAAGCGGATTGGCGATCGCAGTACCATGCTCTTCGCACCTTAGAGGCTGTTGTCCGGTACCATTTTGGATAATGTAGTAATAGCAGAAAGAGATAAGAATAAATAAGAGAATAAATAATCTATATGCCGTGTGGTAGCGGCTTAAGAGAATCTACCACCCCATCTGATCCCGTGGGTGTCGTAAAAGTCGACAGAGGGAAAATTAAAGCCAGAAGATGGGCAGCAGCATCTTCCTGGAGCATCTCAATAAATAAACTGCGATTGCCAACCCGCCTGCCAAGCGTGGCAACTATGGCAAAATCCCCCAAAATGAGAGCTACAAACTTTTGTGGCAATCTATGGGGGAGGCCTATGTTCAGCAGTGGACTAGTGATAGGCTGAAATGATGATGATGATGAAATAATCTATATTGAATAAAAAAAATCTATTCTTTTTCATAATTGAATAAATAGGTAGTCAGGCGTAATAGAGATAATTTATTTATTTAATTTCAAAACAGAATGATAATTTAACAAGTTAGAAATGTGGTGTCCGCCACCAGTCGGTGCACATGACATTTTTCCACCAATAGCATGAAGTAGTGTGCTAGATTCTTCAAAACCACCACACAGTTTCATCAAGACAGTAACAAAAATGAGATAAACGTCCGTTACTTAATTAACGATAATCGGTGTAAAAAATGTCTTCTACTTCTTTTACAAAATTAAACTAAACATTTTTTAAACAGCATCGCTCGGTAGTTCTGTTACGAAATATAATTGAAATCGCATAACAAATAAACGATAGTCTTTGTCACAGATATCTATCTAGGTTAGATCACTGCTACTTCATTGGATTCGTCACGGCTGTTCTTCTCCTCACAGCCACAAACAAGACTTCGACTAGTCGAGTCAAAAAGTAAATACAATTTTTTGTACATGATCACAAAGAGCCGTGACAGCTCAGGGGCTGGGCGTGTTGATTTACTACATGCTTAGCGGTGAAGGAGAACAGCGTGAGATGATGATGATGATGTTCTCCTGGCCGATTTCGACCACGGCGAGAACTTCCGAATATTGTCGAGAGCTATCAACCGCCCGGGAGATATTATAGTGCAACAAGTGTCCGCGCAAACACAGAGGCACTCACTCGTCCCAACCTACCCGCCCGATGTAACGCTAATGCGATAAGATCGGAGGTAGGCTAGCACTGTCAGAAACACGGGGACAATCACATCACAACCAGACCTGAAAAACAACTATTTGTGTTCTAGCACAGATGTGGGCTCCGGCATAAATTTCACTTGCTCAACACATTTATGTTCGAACCCAAGTCGCAGCCACTGCCACCACCCCAGGGCCAGTTATTCTGCCGTGAAGCAGTAGTGTACAAACATTACTGTGTTTTGGTTTGAAGGGCACTGTGAGCTAGCGTAATCAATGGGCATATAACGGCAATCTCAGGCTGATGGGCACAGTGTGGTGTCACACAGAAATGTTCTCGGTGACACAGCAATTGTTATGGGCGGTCGTTGCACTTACCGTCAGGTGAACGTTCTGCTCGTTTCATCGAACATTCGAACCCAGCACCCGCGGTGTAGAAATCTGGTACTCCAACCGCAACGCCGTGCGGTCGTCAAACTTTTTAATAATCGAAATAAATGAATAACGGTTGAATTGTGGCGGCGGCCTTAAAGAACCTACCCAAGCATGTTGTCCTGTAGAAGTCAAAAAAGACTCGATTAAGGGGAAGTTTCTTGAAATGTCATGGCCTCCGACAGATGTCGGAATAACCATCACAAATGTGAAAGATGTGTAATACGAGACCGGTGGCGGGCACCAGCATCTACGTTGCGAGGCGTTTGGTAATAGGGCTGCCACCGGTACTTTATTGTAAAGTATGGTACGTTATTTCGGGCACTTGTACTCTATATTTTATGAGAACAAAAAGTACGTGAAAATAGTACATTAAGTGGCAGGACGAAAGGAACAAAGTGTCTAAGAATATGATAAAAAGCGAATTATTTATTTATCTATACTTAAATGTAGATTGCGTGATCAATGAAAAAAGCATTAAATGTTTATCGGTGACAGTTATTTTTAAGGATTGCTTAAAACAATAAAAAATATGTTAACAAAATAATTAATTGAAGCAAATAATACTTTATTATGATAGCAAGTACTTTTTTACCGAACTATATCAACCAATATATTTTATTTGGTCAAGTAAAGGGTAAAAAACCCTATTTGGTAAGCTTCGCTACAGGAACCTGATTACGAAACGGTGGTAGATTGTGACAAACTGTTACTAGGAGTACCTTCAACTTTTTAATTATTGTTTTTGGTTTCGAAACGTTGGGCGATGACATCATCAGGACGTCTGTCACCTATAAATAGTATAAATAGTTAAAAATTAAATGCGATAAAATCTGTAAAATTAGTTTAATTAAATGTATAATATTCACGTAAATTTAAGGAATTAAAAAAAAATCAATTGATTTGTCATTTTTTTTCAAGGAAATTTATATTTCTTATGTCGAGAAATGAAGAAATTTCATTTCATCACATATATATTTTACTGGTGGTAGGATTCCTATGCAGGAATCCGTCTAGGTAGGTACCACCCCAAGGCTAGTTATTCTAGTCCACCATCAGGTGAACGTTTTGCTCGTTTCGTCACTTTATATAATAAAAATAAAAAAGTACCAATCTGCGTGCAGTGGCGTTAAGGGCTAAACTTCCCAACTTAATACAGGCTTATGTAAAAATATTTAAAAGAAATAAATACTTTTAAATATGCGTTCCTTTCAACCCCAATTTAAAGAAAATCAAACAATGCGCTTGGTAAGGTAGCAAACAAATTTAAAAAGAAACTGACGAAACGCCGAGAGGTCAAGAACAGGTCCTAACTTCGCTGGGTCAATTAACGTCATTGTAAACAATTTTAGCTGTCGATTATTTTAGACAAGTTTTTAAAATTTCGCATTATTATCAATTTTATCGCCAGCAAGCTTTCACAATCAACCTAGAAGACTTCCAATAGCAATTCTATAACGCCGTAACCACCAAACTCGGCATGATCCACAATAACAGGATTCAAAGAACACGTTGTGACATGTTTTTGTAACAGCTCATGCGAGCGGAGCGACCTTGCGGCGACCTAGCCCGGTGGGCTACGTACCTGCCGCCGAGAAGTGCGGAGTCTGCGAGGGTATTGTTACATTTTGTTGTGATCGTAGTTTTGGCGACATACTTGAAATATGTATATTAGCGTTGGAAAATAAATTAAATAATAATACTTTTTATATTATAATGCTTATTTTTATTTTATGACTAACGTGACCATTTATTTTCTCCCTCTGATCGGGCCGCTCTTATCTAATTATTGTTTTCAAAATAAAACACACTTGTAATAAAGTTATGAAAATGTTTACTTATACATATTTGGCGGATGGTATTGCCAAGAAAAACCATTTTGCTTGCTACCCATCAGATCGAGTGGTCTGATCTGGGGAGGACGTCTCCTCCAACTAGTAATATTTAGATGTATATATATGTAGTTCGCATCTCAGAAAACTTTCATAGCGCGATTATGGACGTATGCGAATATTTCTTGAGCTTCTTATGTGGCGACATAGATGTCGCTAAACATACATACACACAGTCACGCATTTCCCATATAACGGATAGTTAGAGGCCGCTCACGTAGCCCAGTTTCGCCCTCGCGCGAAACGAGACGTTTTGGTTGGCGAAGCGCATGGTCACTATACACATTTTGGTACGAGTCAAAAATTCTTATTCTCCATTGCGTTCCCACGAGCAGTATAGCGACAGCATTGCATATTATGGTGTTATTCTGTACGAATAATGGCTGTCCGTGCAATACCTTAGTCGAAATACTTTATAATAAAAATGTAAATAAAGAACCAATCTTGTGTAATCTGGTTACTAAGTTGAGTTTTAAATATGAATGGAACAGGCATGACTTGTTGATATTACGCTTTTGTTTTGTTCTGACAAAACAAAAGCGTAATATGAACATTTTTACGTTCGGGGACAGCGGGTCACAGATAACGCGGTGGCGGACAAATAAAATAATACTACATTTCAACTGGTGACAGGAGTCCTATGCAGGAATCCGTCTAGGTAGGTACCACCACGGGGCCAGTTATTGTGCCGTGAACCAGTAGTGTGGAAACATTGCTGTTTCGGTCTGAAGTGCTCTGAGAGCTAGTGTAATCACTGGACATATGAGACTTAAGAACCGATGTCTCTGGGTGACGGGTGCAGAGAAGTGAAGTGCACATAGAAATGTTCTGGGTGACACAGCATTTGTTATGTGCAGACGTTGCACTTACCGTGAGGTGAACGTTCTGCTTGTCACTTAATTCAATAAAAAAAGTTACTACAATACCTATTTTCATTGTGTGACTATTAAAATATTATAATAAAAAGTTATATATAATTAATATTTTTTTTTCTTATATTGTTTACTATGCTGGAATCCGTCTAGGTAGGTACCACCCCAGGGCCAGTTATTCTGCCGTGAAGCAGTAGTGTGCAAACATTAATGTGTTTCGATTTGAAGGACACTGAGAGCTAGCGTAATCACTGGGCAATGAGACTTAAGAACTAATGTCTCAGGGTGACGGGCGCAGTGTGGTGTCACCCAGAAATGTTCTGGGTGACACAGCATTTGTTATGGGCAGACGTTGCAATTACAATCAGGTGAACGATTTGCCCGTTTCGTCAATTTATGAGAAAAAAAACCCTACATCAAAATCTCACCATTCCATGGGTTGACTGGGAGAAAACGCCTAAAGGAATTAAGTCCGCCCTTTGTATCCTTTCTTTGTGGCGGAAACAATAAAGATTTATAAATGAATAAAGAGAAAGGAGAGCTATGGAAAGGGCTATGCTTGGAGTTTCTCTGCGAGATAAAATCCGTAACGATGTTATCCGCAGCAGAACCAGTGCAACATAGCCCTAAGGATTAGCAAGCTGAAGTGGCAATGGGCCGGCCTATTGCTCGGAGAACCGATAACCGTTGGGGAAGAAAGGTTCTCTAGTGGCAACCTCGTACCGGCAAACGCAGTCTGGGGCGACCCCCCACTAGATGGAGCGACGACCTACAGTTACAGGTTTTGCAGTCGATGGATGCAAGTGGCTCAGGACCGAGCGTTTGGTAACCTATGGGGGAGGCCTATGTTCAACAGTGGACTATGATAGGCTGAAATGATGATGATAGTGATGAAATGAATAAATAGGTAAAATATTTCTAAACCAAAATAGCGTGAATTAGCTGGGGTCCGGACACGCTGAGTAGGGAATGGGTTAAACATTATCTGAGGTAAATGACTGATATGGTATGCAAACCCGCGACAGTCAATTCATCCACGTATCTATAGCTCGTTCACACGGTAAAGATATATTTATCTACAATTTTCTTAACTTAGAATTTTAACTAACTTAGAATTAAAAATATAATAAGACAGGTGAAACAGCTTAGCCGATGTAGCTCAAGGGCTGGGCGCACGCTTTAAATTCCATGGTAAATGAGTGACCTGGGTTCGATCCCTTTTAATTTCAAGTTCTGATTTACCACGCGTTCGTCGGTGAAGGTAAACATAGTGAAGAGACCTGCATGTCTGAGAAAAAAAAATATTTCGACGAAATATAAAGTCCGCTATTCCGCATTGGAGCAGCGTGGTCGACGCGTCCCAGTCGCAGTGGTGACTGTAACTTTATTTACTTTTATTATAAAATATTGTGTGAACAGTAACAATGAAAGAAAAAAAAAATTCGCTAATAATAGACGTGCACCAGAAGTTATTTATAATAACAGATGAAAGCATAAAAAATATAAATATAACCAAAACACTATTAATACCTAAAATTACTATACGAAAATTGTACGCCGTATTCCCAGCAAACGAGGTTGGCAACTCAGCATTATAAAGCACCCGAAGTCAATTTCGAGACATTGTAATATAAGTAATGTTTTAATCCGGCTTAATAAATAAGGCACATTTTTGGATGAATTCTAAGTCTTTAAAAATATCATAACATACTTATCGGCATTGTTATTGTCAATTATTGCAAGTCGAAACTTTTAGTGACCAATAAGTCTTGATCGGCGCAACCTTTCCCTTTGTTTATATGTTCTCAATTCCATGGTCGTTTTTCGCGTAGCTTAGGGTCTTAGTTTCTAGTGGTCTCAAGCGGGGCGAATGCACGACCTTGCCGACTCGAAAATAGTGCCAACTCGATGGATACGAACAGATAGAGACCGGTACCCGTTTAAATGATTCAACGAACGTTACCGATTCGATAAAAACGTCGTACTCGTCCAAGCGAGCACGAAACTAGAATTGAATGGGTGTGAGAATAGAGGAACAAGAAAATTATCTAGTCTTTAGTTTACAATTCGATCTTTATCTGTGGATTGAAATCTACGGGCTACGAACCAAACATATCTTTTATACTATACCTGATACTAGGTTATCTCCTGGCGTGATTCTCTGTCAAAGATATCTATAGGTATATACTGGTGGTAGGATTCCTATGCAGGAATCCGTCTAGGTGGGTACCAACCCAGGGCCAGTAAGTCTGCCGTGAAGCAGTAGTGTTCAAACATTATTGTGTTTCGGTCTCAAGGTCACTGATAGCTAATGTAACTACTGGGCATATGAGATTTAAGAACTGACGTCTCAGGTGGACGGACGCAGTATGTTGCCACTTAGAAATGCTCAGGGTTTGTTATGGTCAGAAGTTTCTCTTTCCATCAATTGAACGTTTTGCACGTCCCGTCGTAATACGTACATTGATGTATCTCAACGCGAGGTGTTGCCATAATCAGCACACTGGAATACGAGTTTAAATTGAAAAGAATGTGTTTATATATTTTCGGTGATGCAATTGCTGTTCGCCGTGTGGTGGTGGCTTAAGAGAATCTACCACCCCATCTCATCCCGTGGGTGTCGTAAAAGTCGACAGAGGGAAAATGAAAACCAAAAGATGGGCAGCAGCATCATTCTGGGACATCTTAAAAAAATAAACTGCGGTTGCCAACCCGCCTGCCAAGCGTGGCAACTATGGCAAATCCCCCCCAAAATGAGAGCTACAACTTTTTGTGGCAATCTATGGGGGAGGTCTGTGTTCAGCAGTGGACTAGTGATAGGCTGAAAAGAAGAAAGAAGAAGAAGAATTGCTGTTAGCCTTCTCGGCTTTTACAGCTTCATCCGATACCGTGCTCGCGGGCCAGGGGCCCGCGTGCCAGGGTTGGTTTGACCCAAACAGAAATAAATAAATAAAAACTCCTACAAAAACCTCGAAGTTCGGACTGTGTCGCGTTCGCTGCGTGCTTTCGCGATTTCGAAAATCTTAAATATTTTAAGTCGTCTAATGACCGTCCGAAGGAGGCTGCGGGCGTCCATTCGGACTGTCGACTTGTGTGTCGGTAACTCTGGGCGGTGAGAACCGCCCTGAAACACGGGTGAATCGTGTGTAAGCGGTGTGATTATTGACTATTGCGCGCCGCTCTCTACGGCGGTCGCGCGTCGTGGTGCGTGTTATATTAAAGCTATTGACTGTGTGTACAGTGTGGCCTGGATCGTGACTGACAGTATCGTGGTCAGGAAGAGTTGAGACGTCCGTGTTGTCTAGCATGTTTCGCGAGCGACGTTTGCGTTCGGTCGCGTTTTTGTTTGGTCGGTAATTTGCTGCTTTAACCACCAGCGAGTTTGAATGAACCGCGGCTTTTTCGAAAAACCGCCGTGATAATTCTCTGAAGTGTTTAGAGATTAAGGGCATTTCACAGTCGCTTTGAAGATCTACATTGCGTTGATACCAACCGGCTCCGGTGGCAGTTCGCAAGAATCGATTTTGAACGCTCTGTAACTTTTTTAAGAATGTGTTTATGTATGTGTTACAGACAGAAAGAGAATGGCTTTACCCAAAACTTCGGGTAACTACTGACAGAAGGCGCAGCCACCGATATACAATTAATCGGAAGTAGATTGGCAGTGAAGGAAGACATCGTGAGGAAACCTGCACTTCTAAGAAATAATCACATATTTTGACGACATGTGAAGTCCGCCAACCGGCATTGAGGCAGCGTGGACACTCTTCCCGGCTGCAAAACTGTCACAAAAAATATAAGAGGCCCGTGCTCAGCGGTGAGACAGTATTGGCCATTACTTTACTTAAAAATCTCGCTTATTGTGGCAACAAGCAAACTTTTTGTTTTCCTTTACAACTTCTTTTGAAAATTAGCGCCATTCGGTTGTACTCATACTCTGTTCCCTTGTTTTTTTTTAAATTCACGCTTTAATTTCTGCGCGGTACTTAAGCATAACAAATGCAACAAAAAAACAAATACAATAAAACCTTTATAGTGCATTTAAAGATATTATCACGCAAGCGTGAAGTATCGGTTAGTTACGTCGCACCCAACACAGCAGTTACAAACATTAAAACGCGCTAACCGAATACAAAACAATAATGTACAACAAACGCAATCCCTTATCAGACATTATGCCACCCTTTGCAAGGAAGATATTTCATCAAAATGTCACAAAGCATCGACAGGTAAGTAAATTGGACCGTTACAACTGCTGCCTGCAAACAATACGTCTCCTGTTGTCTTCGTAAATAAACCGGAAGTTTTTGTTTATGGCTTGACAACCTTGTTGAAGAAAATAAATAAATAATAGTTTGAAAAAACTAAAAGATACGCTTTATATAGAAATACAAACTAAAAAATAGAAAATAAGTTTTAATAAATTTGAATTAAGAATAGTGTAAAAAATTCTAATAAATATAATGGATAATAGTGTAAATAAGAAAAAAATGTTTTATTTAAAAAAAATCGTGGGGTGCATGGTGTCAATAGTTATAAATATTTCATTGACAGATATGAGAAGAAGGATTATTATTTCGATGATATCTTAAAAAGCACGGTTACAAACATACAAGTGAAGCTAATATAAAGCGTATAAAAATTAACACTGAACCTTGTCTTGTCTGACTATATGAATCGTCTGATCAATAATCTTGAGATCTACAGTTACAGCAGAGCTCAGGCTATTAAATACCAACGTGGTACGCATATGTACCACATGAATATATTCATCTGTGAACCTTGAATCTTGAGCCGTCACACGGAAAAATGTTGTTGCCATTCAAGTTGTGGAAATGAAGATTAGGCACGATTAAATCCGCAACAAGTACGTGCGTGGATGCCGAAGTGTTTGCGACATCGCTGATGAGAAGCAGCAGAGTAGGCTGCAATGATATGGACACATTAAGAAGAGGCCACCCGAGTATATAGGAAACTTTTCATTACTACTTTCTGTATCTGGGCAAAAATCAACAGGCACAAGGATACGAGTGAATCTGAATTTTCCGATGTGGAGTAAAAGGAAGGAAGGCTGACCTCACCACTGTGTGCGATACAGAGCCATTAAGAGAGAACCCTCCGCCCATCTAACTTTTAAACTATTCGGTGGGAAATTCCTAAAAAAATAGTAGTTTTAACAAGATGTGTCGTGTAGCTTTTGAGATATGGGATATGATCGGTTACAAGCTATTCCCCACTACGGAACCTTACACTGTGCGTGGTCCCACAGACACTTGGCCGGAAGTTTTATGCATTTGTCTCAGTATGATCACGTATTCGGTTAATTGTTTTATTAGAAATGTTGAAGGATGAGGACTTGGACGGGCGCTAGGCTTCTAATAATCAGGGATACCACATAGAACCCCCTACGCGTTACACCAACAATCGACTCGCGGAAAAAGGATACTGAGGCACATCCTTGAGGATGTGGACGACACGACCACTAGGGCCCAAGCGACTCAACATTGCACATATCACCAACACCGCCCCCGCCGTCGGCGAGGGCGTATCAAACAAACCTATTCGGGTTACCGCCGCAACTCAGGCGGGTTCCCTCTAGTAATATCATAAATAGAAGCGTGGCTGAAGATTTTTGCGTCTTTGCTTCTCCAGCGCAAACGCATTCTGAATTTCTGGTAAACTTAAATTTAGATAGCAATTTAAATGCTCTCCCGAATGCCCCTTTGGACATCGTTGTGTCAGTTACTCTCGCACACAAGGTGACGGTCCAAACCGAGGTCCCTCTCGGGGGCCCTTGCGCTGATCGTCCACAAATAAAAGTTTCGGCTAAGCGCCTTCAGCGCTCGGCAGTCTTTCAATCCTCTTCTTTCAATCTTCGTTCGGTATGAATAATATACAAAATCACTACTGCTTATAAATGTAGTAAGGGCCGTGGTAGTTCAGGGGCCTGGTGCTCGCCTTTAATTTCATAGTAAGCGAGTAACCTGGGTCCGATCGCCGGTGCCAGCACCTCTAATATTGTTCTACAATTTTAAGTGCTGATTTACCACGTGCTTAGCGGTGAAGGAAAACATCGTGAGGAAACCTGCATGTCCGAGGAATAGAAATATTTCGAGGACATGTGAAGTCCGCCAACCCGCATTGGAGCAGCGTGGCGGATTCTTCCTAGCTCCAAAAACCCTCCCAGAAATGAGAGGAGGCCTGTGCTCAGTAGTGGGACATTTATAGGCTGAAACTTTACTTTTTTACTTTTTTATAAATGTAAGTAGCCTTCAGTGTTATTACTCCTTTTCAAAACCACTAAATGGATCTGTAAGGGGGTTTCTACTATTGGATAGCTCGGTTTTTCCGGCAGTTTTTAGACTTAACTCATGCTCTAGACTCGTAAAGCTGACTATAAACCAGTGATGCCGCTGGAATCCTCCGCAAGATCGATTTAGTCACTAAATCGATCTTGACAAAATTTGGCACGCGGAGATAGCTTGCATCCTGGAGACGGACAAACGGACATAGGATAGTTTTTATCCCTGGAAATCAAACAGTTACCACGAGATATTAGAAAAAACCCATTTCCACGTGGACTAGTTGTCGCGGGCATCAGCTAGTAAGAAAATCTAATTTCGTTTGTCGATTGTCACTTTTTTACAATCCATTTCTTAACGAGGTTCCTCTGTCCAGAGAAGAAACAGGCGAAAGACACTTTTAAAGTGGACACTTTTAGTAAATTTTTCAATAATTTATGGATTACTGCTACTTTATAATATTGTTTTCATAATATTAGTTTCTGAATATTAATTATCACATGAATTAACATTCAGAAACGTCCTAAAATTCGAACTACACACTCACAACGTCGGATAAATTCTGATCCGTTCCTAACAATATATCAACTTGTAAACGTAAACATTTTAATAAAAAAATAAACATATTTCACGAGGTAAGTGTCCTTGTCCAGATAAAAACGTCGGTATCATGAAAGCTTTCCTCGAACAGTATCGGAAACTACTTACAATTTCATTACCGGGAATCTCGTTAAGACCCCCAACAGCCCGGCGATAGGGACAACCGGCGACAAACGAACGACAGTAAAACATTTTCACTATATCGGATTCGCTGGAAGTGACTCAATTGAGCCGCCGTCGACCGCCCGTTAATACACCGCTAGGGTTACCATTACTAGAATTAATAAACAGATGGTCCAGAAATATATGGACCATCGGAGGAGTTTTAGTAGGATGCATCAAATTACTGAAAATAAAAATATAAACCATTTTTGTCAACCATCACGATTTTGTCTTAATTTTATTGGACAGTAATATTTTCTGTTTAACAGCGGAAACACTTCACATTATAGTTAATGGAGGCTTGCGTGTCATTTCTGACGTTTCTTGTCAAGTCCATTTATTATTTATTTATTTCACCACATTTATTAGGTTCACCAACAGTTGTTACACTGATACAATTTACATAAACATTGTTGTAAACAAATATAAGTAAGAGCACAACCAATTGTAGGTAAACACCACATGCACATTAAAACCAGAAACAAAATTCTATTACAACTAAAAGAAGTAATCGTAAATTAATATTTAGTAGTTACTTAATATTAAAATTTACAATATGTTTTTTAAACTTAGCCAGTGAGTTAAAATATATGTCTATGCCAGCGGAAGCACTGCAGCTATTACACAGCCGGCTATTATATATATATTATATATTACAACTGTCATAAAATTAATATCAAATACTAAACTATTTCAATTTTAATAGAATCTCTCCTTTTTCTCCTTTTTTTGATATACTCCTCCTTTATAAACGCTAAATTATTAAATTGATAATTGTCATTTTCAAAAAAAGAACATCAAAAGTCCGTAAAGTGCTGACTATTTGGTAATACTAAGCCATCTAACACGAGCGGCTTAATACAAATCAAACAAAATTAAACTTCACGGAAAAACGAAATACCACCCCTATAGTAACTACTTTAAAGCATTAATTTCATTAAAAATTGTTTAACAGACAGCGTCTAAAATATCCATTCAAAAATAAACCTTATAATTATGGCTGTTTTGTTTAAAATAAGTCAATGGATATTTAAATAATGAGGTGTCAAGCTGCGATGTACAAGCTAAGTGAAACCACCGGCGTAGAATTGCGCAAAGTTATTAATGCGCCCCAAAGTGTCCTTATTTTATAGTAACAATAAGGGTGAATTTAGTAAATTTCTTTCAATTTGAACACACGGCGCGGTATTTAAGACGGCTAAGGTATGAATTGAGCGATGACAACACAAAATATTGATGTTTTCGCACAATTCTCTATAAATATTTGCGGGTGGTTGTTTGGGCCCATAGACAACGAGATGTAGTCTATGACTCATGTCATTTTTTATTAGTTTAGAATTAACGGTTAAAAATTATCGGCTTTTTAATTGCTTTACTTAATAAATTACAATAAAAAGCAAAATTAGTTTGTTTTAGTATTTATCGTGTGTAAATGACTTCATAAAAAAAATGTGAATTTTTCTGATAATGTCATCTCAAATATCAACATATTATGTGAAAATTTGATGTGTGTAAACATGTACGGTTCCTTTTTAACATAAAATTTATAAATCGAAATAATTTTTAACATCACATTTGGTTCAGAAATTTGGAACACCGCGTGGCCTATTGGTCAGAGTCAGGGGTGCACAAACTTGAACTGCCGGCGATCTACCTCAATATTGTTAGACTGCGATCGGTCGACTCTGAGAGCACCCCTGGGTTGGTTCCAATCACAGCCGAGACCAACATTTGTGCAAAACCAAAATTTGTTGGTTTTCGAGTCTTGTTGTGTTGTGACTGTCCCCGCGTCTCTTACACTGCATCATAACTTACCTTCGATCTTATCGCAAGAGCATTACATAGAACGCGGGTAGGTAGGGACGAGTGGGCTCATCTGTGTTTTCGCGTACAGTTTATTTATTTATTAATACTTTATTGTACACCTTAATTAAAAGGGTAACAATGGACGAACTTAATGCTTATTGGCATTCTCTTCCAGTCAACCCGTGGGCGTGGAGAAAGTTGTGAAGGGTGCAATATAAAAAAAATATGTGAAAAATGCCTTAAATAACCAGCCGAAGTAAATAAAATAAACAAAAAAATGAAGAAAAAAATAAATTATAATAATATAGTATACATAAACATACAAAAACATAAATACACTTACAATATATATATATATACAAAATAAAAATACACACATATTCATACATACTTCTATATACGTAACATATACTTAAAAATGCAATGATCAAGGAAGACGTATACAAATTAAGTATCATCAGATGCCTATACTGGTGGTAGGATTCCTATGCAGGAATCCGTCTAGGTAGGTACCACCCCAGGGCCAGTTATTCTGCCGTGAAGCAGTAGTGTGCAAACATTACTGTGTTTCGGTCTGAAGGGCACTGAGATCTAGCGTAATAACTGGGCATATGAGACTTAAGAACTGATGTCTCAATGTGACGGGCGCGGTGCGGTGTCACACAGTAATTTTCTGGGTTACACAGCATTTGTTATGGGCTGACGTTGCACTTACCATCAGGTGAACGTTTTGCTCGTTCCGTCACTTTAATGAAATAAAAAAAAAAATGCTTTCAGATAATATCCAGTTTTCACAGTTGTGGCACTATACCGTCCCCTTCTTAGTTGATCGTTTCCAAAGGAACTTGTCGCCGCGATCAAAACTCAGCCAGGAGGATATCATGTATATTTTAAGTGAAACTGCTTTGGGTGCGATGAGAGTAAACTTTCAAGGTAGAATTTGGTTGCGACTTTTTGGGCAACGCTTCTGTTATTCTTAATTATTTTTCTAAAATTAAAGTAACCTAAGTCGGAACAAACAGATAGACAGACGGACAAAAAATTTAAACATTGTAAATTTTACTACAAACAGACACATCAATTTTATTTTATTGTATGTATAGATAATTTATCTAAGATGCAGATTTCCTCAGGAACTTTTCTTTCCCTATCGAAAACTGCACACATCTTTTAGTATTGCATTCATCTATTTTTTGGTGCAGGCACCGGGAATAGAATCTAGGTCATTCGCGTACTGTAAAGTAAAAGAGGCCCCTGTGCTACCGCGGAACTCCAACTCATTCAATACAATATATTTTACTTAAATATTTTCTGCTTCATTGACAAAAGTAAAAATTTACAACTAAACATACGATCTCACATTCCCATTATAGTCATAAATACCAAACCCTCATACGTATTATTTACTGTCGAATAACTCGGCGTCTTTTAAAAAGCTGTCATATAAAGATCTGTTTGTCCGTCTATGAACATTTATAACCACTAATAAAACATATGAACTATTTGACTGATGTGTATTTGAAATTGTGTTTGCACACTAGTTGGGGCGCATTCCTTGTCACAGTCGAGCACTGAGTCATAAAGAGGCCGCCTCTTAACAATTTATTGTTCATAAATTGCTCTCGACAGTTGCTGCGTTTTGTTGAGAAATTTAAAAAGTGTCATTCCATGTTTTGTCCAAAGTTATTGAACGAAAAATATATGTTGTATATATTTGTTTAACCTGCAGCATAGGATTTTGTATACTAATTTTATTATTATTTGTGGTCGTATGGTATTTAATTATTGAATCTTTAATTCAAATTCGATACGTAATATTACGTGTGGTGGCGGCCTAAGAGAATCTACCAGCCCATCTCATCCCGTTGCTGTCGTATAAGTCGACGGAGAGAAAATGAAAACAATGAAATGGGCAGCAGTATTTTCCTGGAACATTTGAATAAATAAACTGCGGTTACCAACCCGCCTGCCAAGCGTGGCAACTAAGGCATAATTTCCCCAAAATGACTAGTGTTCTCCTACTACTACTATACTATTCTACAAACTTTTGTGGCCATCTATGGGGGAGGCCTATGTTCAGCAGTGGACTTGCGATAGGCTGAAACGACGACGACAACGATGGCCTTTAATCGTTAATATTTTTCACTAACCTGTAAATTCATTTTGTTTGTATACGTTTCATTTCATGTACTAACCAATGATAACATACCATTTATAAATACTGTTCGTCCGATAAATATAAATGATGATTCACAGTAACCTGTTTTTGTAGCCATGGTAGATGTCCCGATTTGAAGACCAAATTCCCGATTATTTTTACCTTCCGTCCCGAAATTTGACACACCGGACCTGGCAACACTAAATCTATTCACATGTAAAAATTGGACACCATATAATCTTAATGAGAAACACGTTACAACAAGTTCAACCAAACGTACCCGGCGTAGTCACTAGTTGTATCCGCCGGTTGTTTTCATTTGATAAATGACCACATGTTCATGGACAAAACCCGTCTCGTTTGGGAGTATCGAACAGCTGATGGGCAACCAGTTTCCGCGTTTAACGGACGGCGCGACGGTTAGTGGCGACCGGTCGCGATTGACCTCATAGAAACATATGGTTACGCCATTGAGATAAAATTCAGAATGCGTAAGCGTTACTTCGTTACGTTCGAATATTCGATAGTTTCTCACTATTCATTCAGCGCCATACTTCTTGACTTAATATCAGTCATCCACTTTGTGTAGACATGTGTGAAGGTATGTCTAGGTAGGTACAACCCCAGTTATTCTGCCGTGTATAGCAGTAATGTGCAGGTTTTACTGAAGAGAACGAAGACCTAGTGTAATCTTACTTATATTATGAGACTAAGGGCGGATTTCACCGTTGAAGCTAAACGCGATCAGTTCAAGAAAAACGAAGTTTAAGCGTTTAACTGAGTTCAATGCTACAGTTTGCATTTCATCAACATCAAATGAACGCAGTCAATGCTAAACGCGGTTCAAATTGGAACGCCCAATTTCCGACGTTCAGCTCTTTAAACGCGTTAAGAGAGCTGTCATTGTCAATTGCACAACTATGTAAACACAAACATTATTTTTAATTCGTATTATTTATTGTTTGCATACCTATGTAACCAATGCATAAAAACAGGCTTATTTATGTCGCAAAATACGAAATAAATCGTCTTTTTGTTTTAGATTGTGACGATAGTCCATGTAAACTTCGTTTTTCTAAAGGCGATCAAAATGGTGTCGGTGAAATCGGTTAGACGAAAACTGAGATACTGAGACGACATATACATAAACTGAGATGACATATGAACTCAGTTAAGTAAAACGTGGTTTTATTAAATTTGGTTTCCAAAGCAATCGAAATCAATCGAAATCGGGTCTTAATAACTAATATCTCAGGGTGACGGGTGCAGTGTGGTGCTACACAGAAATATTCTGTGTGACACAGCATCTGTTATGAGCAGACGTTGTACTTACTATAGATAGGATTCCTATGCAGGAATCCGTCTAGGCAGGTTCCATCCTAGGGCTAGTTATTCTGCCGTGAAGCAGTAGGTGCAAACACTACTGTAAGTAATCTCTGGACATACGAGATTTAAGAAATGATATCTCGGGGTGACGAGCGCAATGTGGTTCCACAAAGAAATGTTCAAGGTTAAACAGTATTTGTTGTGGGCAGACGTTGCACTTACCATCAGGTGCACGTTTTGCTCGTCTCGTCTCTTTATCCAATAAAAAAGATCTATTTTGGCTACTATGGGTGCCAAGGAGAAGGGTAGCTACCCGCCCGATCAATCTAGGTAGGACGTCTATATCAGTAAGTAATCTTTAAATGTTATATGTATATATAGTTCGCATCGATCTTCAATAGCGCGACGTGGGAAGTACGAAAATGAGCTATTTCTTAAGCTTCTCATGCGGTCGCATAAATATTACTATAGAGTTGCCAACCATCCTGTTTTCCCAGGACATGCTCTGCTTTTTGGGGTCCTAGTATTTCAGAAGCGTCCTGTTGTCTTGTGTTGTATAATTCAATGAAAAGATACTTATTAATAAACATAATAATTACTATGAGTACAGTTTTCTTACTGGTAGTAGGATTCCTATGCAGGAATATGTCTAGGTAGGTAACACCCCAGGGCCAGTTATTCTGCCGTAAAACAGTATTGTGCAAGCATTACTGTGTTTCGGTTTGAAGGGCACTGTGAGCTAGCGTAATCACTGGGTATTTGAGACTTAAGAACTGATAGCGCAGTGTGGTGTCACACAGAAATATTCTGGGTGACGTGGTGTTGTGGTTGGACGTTGCACTTACCATCAGGTGAACGTTTTGCAGCTTTATACAATAAAAAAAAATAAACAAGTGAACAAGTTGCACACATTACAACCAGCGCAAAGAAAGCACGGCAGCTAATTAGTCGTAAGCGCCACGTTCGTCTAGTAATCCAGTTCGTGACCCCAGCAAGCGGTTACTAATGAACATACCAGGAGGCGACTGGGTGGAACTTGTTGCGACGTGTTTCTTACTAACGGATGATGTGGTTGACGATAGCGCGGTAACATGACCTGTATTTGTGTATTAAATTATTAGATCTGGTTGTATTGTTGTTGTCACGTTCCATGAATACTATATAACCCTTTCTTTCTGTGTTCTGGACTCGAAAAGTTAGAGGCGATTAGTAGCTTCTGTGTGTTAGGGTTAATACTTACAGCACACAGATGAATGCTTCCTATTATTTACAGGAAGATGTCGCCGTGGTCTAAATAAGCAACCAAGGAGGAGTCGTTAGTACAATTTATCCTTCAGAGACTCATCGTGGTTAACCCAAATTTTAAGATTTTAGTTTAAGAATTGTGAGACCACGAACAACACCACTTTGGAACTCGTTGATGTCTTTTCTTTATCAACTTTATAGGATAACCGAACATAACGGTAATGTTCTTTGATTTCAATTATAAACAATACAGTGATAAGTATGTATACGTTTTAAACGAGGCGATTAATAATGGCATATGAATGGATTTTAATAAATCTGAAGTCCATAAGCCATAAGCCGCCCGGCTATGTTTAGCAGAGGACTCATACACAAGCACTTTATCACCGCCTACAAAGATATCACACCGCAGGATAAAGTTGGTTATAAATCTAATATAACGTGAAGAGCCGTGACACCTCAGTGACCCCCCCAAAATGAGAGCTTCAAATTTTTGTGGCAATCTATGGGCAGGTCTATTTTCAGCAGTGGACTAATGGTAGGCTGAAATGATGATGATGTATGTTAGTTGGACGCACCTACAATTTTACACCGGTATTGTTATTGGCAGGAATCCGTCTAGGTAGGTACCACCCCAGGGCCAGTTATTCTGCCGTGAAGCAGTCGTGATGAACACGGCATGATTACCGCACTATAATATAATGTTTAACAGATAACATACACTCAGTTCTTACTATTCACCTTTCCTAATGGTTGGGTCACGCCCAACATTTTTCTGTGCCTAAATTATTTCATTATTTGCCATTGGCTTTCTGGTAAGCCTTCTTTCTAACATTAGCCGTGTGGTGGTGGCTCGTTAAAAGAATACTACCACTCCATCTCATCCAATAGATCTCGTAAAAGGCGAGTAAGGAATAAAACTGCACTGTGCACCCAGCAGCGCATGGTTGCGATGGGCTCACCACCTAACACACCAAGTGCATTTTATTGTTTTGGTGAAACGTGGATTGTGGTAGTCAGCTGTTTTTGCAGTGAGTGCCCAGTCTCTGACTACCCCTTATGGGATACAGTCGTGATCTTATGTATGTATGTAAGACCTTAAATGCTGTTTAAATAAGATAAGGAACGTATTGTTGAAGATAAACCGTACGACCATTAACTAACGAGTAGGGTAACAAATATTTACACATTTTATTTCTTGGAAAATTTAACATAATGAGATAAATGAAACTAATTTTACGGATTTTATCGCGTTTTATTTTATTATTTATATTTATAAAATAAAATAAAACGCGATAAAATCCGTAAAATTAGTTTCATTTAAATGTGTAGTGTTCGCGTAAATATAAGAAATCATTATAATGAGATAATTTATGATATCCATACTAATATTATTAATGCGAAAGTAACTCTCTCTGTCCCTCTGTCTGTTTGTTACCTTTTCACGATCTTGACGAAATTAGGCACAAAAATAGCCTGCATCCTAGAGACGGACATTTGATACCTTTTATCTTGCAAAATAAAGTAGTTCCCACGGAATATTAAAAAAAACTGTATTCACGCGGACAACAGCTAGTTAAGAATAAATTTAACATTTTTTTTTGTTTGAACTGTGGTGGCGAAAGCGTCGTAAAATTCCGACTGTCAAGTACTAATGAATCATAAGAGGCAGAAGAACATTCCCTCCGATTGTAGTAACTGACCGAGCCGAGGTCCGGCTCTCTCGAGCGCCCTCGAGTCAGCTACTTTCGCGCACTGGGCAACGGTCCAAGCCGAGGTCCTCTAATAAAGGTTTCGGCTGAGCGTCCAAGCGCTCGGCCACCGTTCAACCTATAAATGCCCTCGGACTACCGCCTCTGACCACGAAGCCTTTTGGATAAGGCACTATACTGCTGTTACGACAGTAACAATGGCAATAACCTTTCACATGGGAAATGTATAGGATGGCCTATGTTAATCACAGTTTCATTTAAAAAAATACTAATAATGCTTTGTACATTACTTATATTCCTGTTAACCACCTAACAAAGCTTACAAGCATGTGCTGGGCGATGATTCACGACAATAGTCGAATAGCGGGCTCGTGTGACGTCTTGTTTCGCAGTCCGTGCCCAAAAATCATTAGGTTATTGACACTTCAATTTAAACTGAAATTAGTTAATTATAACGGTTGAATTTGAATACTGCCACAAGTGTACGCGCAATCACCCGCTCCCGATGTAACAAACATGTGATAAGATCGGAAGTAAACTAGAATGCAGTGGCAGAGACACGGGGACAAGGACAGCACTAGACCCGAAATAATGGTTGACTGTTATTAGAACCCAGGACAGTACACGGGTTCCTTAACCATTAGGCGACACGGTCACTATAAACGACTATTAGTACAGACTATTTAAAAAAGAATGACTCAATCAACGCTATCTACCAGTTTCTTTAATCCTTTGCATGCAAGTAGGTATCGGGGGCGACTCTTTCAATAGATATTGATAAAAAAACAAATGAGACTTGTTTTACAATAGGAGAGCGTTCTGAGGCTTTTGTGCGACGGAATGCGGATAGATGAACTATGTGTGCATTGAAAAAATGTGTGTTCATATTACCGACTTTATATTTGACCCGGTGTGAATGTGGAATGTGTTAGATACAATTTTTAGTAAAGCTATACGTAACTACTCATTGCCTCCTTCGATTTTATAAATTAGTTTTAAATAAAACTCGTGCATCTCAGTACATGCGCTAGAAGTGAAACTTATATATTAGAAATATGATTTAAATAAAAATAAATAAACATAAATAAAAAAAAAATTACTTATCGTCGAATGTGTTATGATTAACGAGAGTATCACGGGACACTGACTGCTAACTCTGGCGCGACATCGCACGGTAACTGACATTTGTAATTGACGGAGGTCGTACATAAACCTCGAACACTCCGAGGCTCCTTTGTTGGACCACCCCGAGTTGTATAAATAGGATCTAATTGGACCGGAGATTAGGACGAGATAAAATTCTGTATTTTGTGCGTCGAGTGAGATGTCCGTTGACGTACGATTTGGTGTTGTTCTTTTGTGGATTATTAATTTTAGTGGCGGGTCACCGTTCACATTTTGAAATAAATGGGACACTGGTGAGGAGCGACTACACTACAATTTTTAAATTACTTACAAAATATACTATCGTTAGATTGTAACGTAATGCTAAAAGTGTTTCTATGCATATAAATGAAATTGAAGTGTCGGCTTTTAAAACAAAATAACAGCTTTATACTCAATGCTTATGAAAGTATATATGGTACTTATAAGAAATAAACAATTTATAAATTTTTGTCTGTCTGTCTGTCTGTTCCGGCTAATCTCCGAAACGGCTCTACTGAGGGTACTTTAATTTTAGAATAAATTTGTTATAAATATTTACAGATGAGTACCGTGTATAAAATAATTATGTCAAAAAAACCTACTTCATGCTTCGTGCTTATTCTAATTTAAGAGTTTGGTGATTTTTTTCATGGATACCATCATCAGAACTTTACCGAATTTATAGGGCACCGCCGCTAAGGTACCCCTAATAAACAATGATCAGAATCGGTCCACGTGGTAAAGAACTATCGCTGAACATACATAGAAAACGATTCTGACGAATTGAGAACCTCCTTCTTTTTTGAAGTTGGTTAAAAAGAAAAAAAAATTAATTAAATTATTGGCATATTTAACATTTCAAAGTAACAAGTACTTGTCTCACTCCTGAGCACAGCATCGTCCCCGTGTTCGGAGGGTTTTTAAATTTCATATATCCCCGAAATATTTTTTTATTCCTCAGAAATGCATGTTTCCACGCGACGTTTTCCTTCACCGCTGAGCACTTAAAATCGCAGATGAGTTCATTTTAATATACCGTTTAGAAAACTTCACAGTTGGTAATAGTTCTCTATCTTTTACTATAACTTTCAAAACTCTAAGTAAAAGTAAAGTAAAGTTTCAGCCTATAAATGTCCCACTGCTGAGCACAGGCCTCCTCTCATTTCTGAGAGGGTTTAGGAGCTAGGAAGAATCCGCCACGCTGCTCCAATGCGGGTTGGCGGACTTCACATGTCTTCGAAATATTTCTATTCCTCGGACATGCAGGTTTCCTCGCGATGTTTTCCTTAACCGCTAAGCACGTGGTAAATCAGCACTTAAAATTGTAGAACAATTTTAGAGGTGCTGGCTGGTGAGCTACCACGGCTTTTTTACCATCAAAACTCTAAAGAAATATAAAAATAAAAAATGTAAATAATTTAAATTAAACTATCATTAAATGTAAATAATTACCATGTGACGATAGCTTTAGAAAAGATACCCTTTGTATCCGGTTGGTTAAATGTCTACCGAAATTGCAAGACCGAAAATACATGGAGCTGTCCGTTGGAATACTGCAGTAGGCGTTTCCGATTGCCAATCCACGACGCGCGACCGCCGTAGAGAGCGGCGCGCAGCAGTCGACAATCACAACGCGCACACACGATAGACCCGTGTTCCAGGGGGGGGTACTCAGCGCCCAGACTTACCGACACACTAGTCGACAGTCCGAATGGAGGCCCGCAGCCTTCCTTGGACGGTCATTGGACGACTTAAAATCGTTTGAGATATTCGAAGTCGCGCGAGCACGCAGCGAACGCGACACAGTCCGAATTTCGATTTGTTTGTAGTAGTTTATTTAAGTATTTATGTTTGGATCAAACCAAACCAGGCACGCGGGCCCCTGGCCCGTGAGCACAGTGTCCGATGAAGCTGTAAAAGCCAAAAAGGCTAACAGCAATTATATCACCGAAATTATATATATTGCCAATCCGGCCAAGCATAGCGTTTACGGCAATCCTCCCTCCATGGGAGAAGTCTTGTTTCTGCTGGGATTTATTTACAAGCTGGTTATGACTACGCCTTGTACCTGAAAGAAAATAATATAAAGTCCAAATTCAAAATACTCATAAGCACATTTTTCTATTTTAAACTTAACTTAGTATCATTGAATTTATTCAAGTCGATCGTTAAAGGCGTATATTTAAAATGCCGATGGTTGTCCGCCAGAGTAAAAGAGGCGAGTACAGAGTACCGAGGTACCGTAAGAGGCGACTAAGGTATTGTACTTAAAGCCTTTATTCATGAAGAATAACACCATAACATGCAATGCAGTCACTATACTGCTTATGGGAACGCAATGGGGTGTAAGAATTTTTTGACTCATACCAAAATGGTTGCAACGAGGTTCGCCGCCTGTTAGGTCTCGTTTCCCACGAGGGCAAAAAGTGGGGTACGTGAATGGCCTCTGCCTACGCCTTACATGGGATAAAGGCGTGACTTTATGTATGTATATTTAATATAACGTTAGTATCATTAATTGCCGTGTAACTAAAAGATGTAAGTACACATCACGCGTACTCTTGTGAACGAGTTCTTCGTGCGCTCGCTAATTTTCCCTTAATTGAGGAAAGGTGTTGTGTGAAGAGAATAATGAGCCGTAATTGCTCACCGCTGTATGAACACTCACAATTTTACTACTTAACATTGCCAGAGCCATTACAGAGTAGGTAACGACCGTGCGGGTCGACAGTAACCATACCTATGATGAAGCGAATGTTTGTATTACATACAAAATTTGCAAATATTTGTTACCATACTCGTTAGTTAATGGTCGTACGGTTTATCTACAACAATAGGTTCCTTATCTTATTTAAACAGCATGAAAGGTCTTACATACATACATATGATCACGACTGTATCCCATAAGGGGTAGTCAGAGACTGGGCACTTACTGCAAAAACAGATGACTGTCACAATCCACGTTTCACCAAAACAATATAATGCATTTGGTGTGATAGGTGGTGAGCCCATCGCCACCATGCGCTGCTGGGTGCACAGTGCAGTTTAATTCCTTACTCGCCTTTTACGAGATCCATTGGATGAGATGTAGTGGTAGTATTCTTTTATCGAGCCGCCACCACACCGCTTTGTTTGTATTAATAATGTTTGCATTAAACAAAACAAAATATGTTTTTCGTATTCGACTGTACAGTCCTCACATCTCTGTTGTCTCGTTGTTTACGAACCTACTTTCGATTGTATTTCGTAAATTATATATCGTCGCTGCACTTGTCAAAACCCGTGTGTGGATTTTATCAAATTTTCAGGAGGCTGGAAGAAACGGCTCTATCTGATACTGTGATAAGAATAATTTCTTAGCGTTTCTTAGTTACGATAGCATAAGATATTTTATCAGCATTTTGCACTTTTGGGTTATTTTTAAACACTGAAAAGTTGATAAATACCTCATACGGATTTTAGCAGGCGCAGCGACGATATGCGAGTGCGTAATCTAAGCGTTTTTATGTATCATTTCATCTCTCTTCATCATTAAGCGTATAATCAATGTCTATAATGTTTATTAGTCACTCGATTAGGCTTTAAATAACAGTTAGTGTAGTATTGTAATCTTTAATGGTATTAATTTAACCCCAAAAGTTGTCTGGACGTGCATAATTTCGTCTGCAATGAGATGGTATGAGAAAATAATTCGAAAATGAAAGTTAACTTTTAAACTATAGTCTTGAGGTCTCCTGCGGACACGGAAAAGTAAACCCTTACGCCCCTTTCCCACGTTAAAGTTTAAAAGGCCAACGCACCATATGTAACGTTATCTAACTGTAAGGTTAGCGATTCTTCGAGCAATGTTTTAATTGCAGAGATCGTATGGAACCGCTGTTATTGGTCTGCGCATTTGCAAAGAAGTAAAATTACAAAGCAAGACGGGTCAGCACCAGCGATAGGCCACAAAGACAACGTAGATCAAAAATGGACGCCCACAATGCTAGCTATTCTGTGCGTTGCAATAGAAGGCAACACGGTGGAAAAATTACATGAAACTAGAGTCGGTAGTTGGCTTCACGTAGCGTTAAATCGAGAGGATATCTCTATTGCACGGTGTGGTGGCGGCTTAAGAGAATCTATCACCCGAAAATAAAAACCAGGAGATGGGCAGCAGCATCGTCCTGGAACATCTGAATGAATAAAATGCGGCTGCCAACCCGCATGCCAAGAGTGGCAAATATGACAAAATCTCTCAAAAATTAGAGCTACAAACTTTTGTGGCAATCTATGGGGGAGGCCTATGTTCAGTAGAGGACTACTATTATAAAGGACTACTACTATAAATTCAAACGATAACTCAAATAAAGCTACGGGCGTAAAAAAAAGGCTTTCTCTATATAGAAAATATAAATAAAAACTTAAATGATAGTGGTATTTAGTAAGACATTTCTTACTAAATACCACTATCATTTATGTTTTTATACTCAGAATGATAACAAATCAAACAAAAAAACGACATGGTGGTTTTACATACTTTGAATTGCAAGAAACAATCGGTAATTTTATTTATTGCAAACCGTTTCAAATAATGTATAATATCCTTATTATATTCAAGTATTGTACTTATATTCCACACCATGCTCTGCTTAAAATGAAATGAAATATATTTATTCTCTGACCGTCAGAAGTCAGACTCTGACGTAAGAATTTCAGATTTCGTTTGTCAAATGTGATTTCTTTTACAATCTACCACCGTTTTTAATGAGGTTCTTCTGTACGTAGAAGAAACAGGCGAAAAAAACTCCGCCCGTCATTTTAGAATAATAACAAAAACAATATATATGTTACATGAGAAATTAGTATTTAGAAACAGCTTTACAGCGATCACTTTGTTTCCAGCGGTTATTATGATCCATGTATTTTTTTTATTGGATAAAGTGATGAAACGAGCAAAACGTTCATCTGATGGTAAGTGCAACGTTCGCCCATAACAAATGCAGTATCAACCAGAAAAATTCTGTGAGGCGCCACACTGTGCCCATCACCCTGAGACATAAGTTCTTAAGTCTCATATGCCCAGTGAATACGCTAGCTCACAGTGCCCTTCAAACAGAAACACAGTAATGTTTGCACACTACGGCTTCACGGCAGAATAATATATAAACTTAAAACTACCCATAATTAACTGTAACTCCAGAACCTCTTATAATCGTCATTTTTTAAATTATAACTGTTCAGCCTCGTTATTACTTACAAAACAAACGACTATTTTCCGACGAAGACGTCAAAATCTTTAAAAAAACTGTTCAGTTTGAAATTTTTGTACATCATATTGGGAAAGAAAATCTCTGACTGCACATGGATGTAGGGTTGCCAACCGTACCATAATACAATGTATTGTACTGTATTTTGGGTTTGCGCACTATAAATTGTTGGAAAATATATGGTGCGCAAAAATACTATATTTCTGTTGGATGGATCAATCTTTATTTTGCAACACATACAAATTCCTGACTTTTTAAAATGTATGAACGCAAGAAGCGTAAAAAATATATAGTTTTCATAAAAATAAAAACACTAATGAAAGTAGAAGAAGCGAAAGATGTGTCAGGATCGTAGCAAGTGGAAAGATGTATTCTCTGCCTACCCCAATGGGAGAGAGGCGTGACTCTATATATTAATGTAAAAATAAATAAATGACAAATATATCTTTCTGTTTTTTACTATATTACCCGACACGTACGTGTGTTTTTGTTGTTCGATGAGTTGCTTCTAGGGCCTATAGTTAAAGTTTCACATTACGGATTTCCGGGGTTAAATCTTTGGTTCAACTATTCGGTTTTTTCGAAGTGAAACTTCTTCGGGCCTCATGAATGTAAAATTAATGTCTATTTAGAGTGCAACGACTTTCTAAAGTTTCTGTTATAATTATATAGTTTTCAATTAATATTTATTGATTAATTAACAATTGTTTATGTACCGAACAGTTATTTTATAGTGAGTAATATTTTTGTTTATTAATGTTTATTTTTAAACGACTTTAAAAAAGGAGTAGGTTCTTAGTCAGTATATAAATATATAATACTTTTTTATGTATGTTTGGGTTTAACTTCGTGGTTTATTACTCGATTTTAATGATTCTTTATTATTTGGTAGTAGGTATTGCCACAGGTCATATAGGACCACTGATTTGATGGGATCCATGAGAGTCATGAAACTCTGGAGCAGCTGCGTTGGAGTCGGTTTTTTGATAAAATACTTTTTTTATGAAAACCGAGGTGCCCGCGCTTTTTTTGTATAATTGGTGATGTGATAATGGTAAGAGTACCTGACTACCACGCCGCGGATCTCGGGTCCCGGCCGGAACCAAAAAAGTGGAAAAATAAAATTCCTGGTTTTCAGTCAATTGGTGTAATTATACTTGTGTTTCTGACACTACATCCTACCTCTCACTGTGGCAATCTATGGGGGAGGCCTATGTTCAGTAAACTAGTGATAGGCTGTAATGATGATGATGATGCTGAATTTTCGAACTATGAATTCAAACGATAACTCAAACAAAGCTGCGGGCGTAGCTAATATTTTTTTTTTAATAAACGATCGAACAACAACAGCAGACGAGAGCCGAAGCTGACACTGGTATTGTGTGTACATCTGCCTAGTGGGTCCTTGGTATTGTCGAATGAACAGCTGATGTGCGGGAGGCTATTGTATGGCACTTCAATAGTAAATTGAAAGGTGAACATTCCAAAAGCGATTAGGTAAATCGATGTAGTGTCGTTAGGGAGAGGATGGATGTTCCAAATAATGTTGGTAGAAAATTTTTAAAAGGTTTCATTTAATATTTTTCGTAACGACGTGTGTCCATAACGATGTACGCGAGAATTTCAAATATTGCACAAAAACAAGGGCACTCTTGTCTGTGGATATAGTATGTAAACTTTAACCACTAAAGTCTAGTGAAAACCGATCGCACATACAGACAAACAAAATTTTTTTTATTCAGATTTTATTCACTAAAACTGTCTTTATTTTCTACGCATTTATGAGTGATGTTGCAAAATTCCAAAATTTCATGAAGATAAAATGCACTTATTATTAATGTTACAAATATAATTTCATGTTGTCAAATAACAACCATAATTATCAAAGTTACCATGTATTAAAGAATTTCATTTAAAAATTATCATTAACGTACGGAAACCAATCACAAAAATATACTTGTACTCAAATTATGTGTACTACCACGAAATTAATCAGAAACCATAGACCAAAACAATACAATACAACAAAACGAAAACAATCTTTAAAAAAGGCTGTCATTCAATGTCAAGCTCTTAAAAAAGAAAAAAAAAAACATAAGTGAAGAACCAATCACAAAAATATTGTTGAGCTCAAATTATGTGTAACACCACGAAATTAATTAGAAACAATAGACCAAAACAATCTTTAAAAAGGGCTGTCGTCCAATGTCAACGCTCGTAAAAAAAGAAAAAAGGTTAAACGATTCCATTGCTTGCCTACGGTCGCCAGGTGAAGGGCACTAACTTTGTTACGATAGCCGTCGTCTTGTCAAAGGAATTATTCGACTAATACCCGAAACCATTGTTAGCGCACGTAATTACTGTAGTTAACGCGAGTTTAATGGTGCTACCCATGGAATTATGAATCAGTAGCTATTGCCTCAATAAATCTCTTTGTCTTTTTTTTAAATAAGTTTAAAAAAAGCGAAATAAAAAAATATTAATGCACAATTGTATAAAAGTTGCATATTGAACTACAAGCAGTAGTTAAAATTATTTAAGCATAAGTTATATTTATTTATCTTGTTAAATTGATAAGACTAAATAAGTTTGAGATTTTAATTTTATCGCAACAACGCTAAAAACAGATGTTTTAAGCGTATAAACAATTTCTAGACAGTTCTAGAATAAACAGTATTCTGGTTATGTATGAACATTAGATTGCCGATGCTGGCACCACTAAAATTTTTAGTGCTGGTTTACGAGCTCGGCGGCGAAGGAAAACATCGTGAGGTTTCCTCATGCATGAGATGAGATGAGCCGAGATGAGAAATAAAAATATTTCGACGAAATGTGAAGTCCGCCAACCTGCATCGGGGCAGCGTGGCGGATTCTTACCAGCTCCAAAACCCTCTCGGAAATGAGAGGACGCCTGAACTCAGCATTGAGACATTTATAGGCTGTTACTTTTTACGGCCTATAGCTTCTCGAATATTTGTATACAAATATACTTTTCAATACTTATTTTACATAAATACCGCCTTTTATCTCATGTAAAGGGTAGGCAGAGGCCACACACAAATACCACGTTTTGCCCCCGCGGGAAACCATGTCGCCGCCATTTTGGTATCAGTCCAAAAATTCTTACTCCCAATTGCGTTCCCACGGGCAATGCAGTGACAGCATTGGATATTATGGTGTTATTCTGTCTATATGAATAAAGGCTGTCCGTACAATACCTTAGTCGCCTCTTACGACACTTCGGTGGGAAATAGGTAGGTGCTATTCTACTCTGCCGTACACCCTTCGCCTAATTTCGTCAACGAATTTTACTAACAATAAAAAAGTGACCCATTTAGTGACGACGTCGTAGTCTAATTACTTTAAACTTCAAACGACTCAAATATTTTATTATGTAAAATCTTAACTATGTGGCGTCAGGGTAAATCGCGTCAAGTTAAAAATCCATCCATGAAGGTGAAACGGCTCACAGTTTAAATCAGGGGAAACCGTAATTTAAAGCTACTAACCTATAAGAAACCATTACAAAAAACCGTTTTTTTTATTGGATAAAGTGACGCAACGAGCAAAACGTTCACCTGATCCCTGCCGGTCATCCATTAATAAAGGTTTCGATCCGGCAAAGATGTGCAAGCCTTCGGGCTAAAAGTGACAATAAAAGAATCTGTTTTAAATGTGCTTAAGGGTTGTAATTAGATGTACGAGAAAACCTTTACACTGCAAAGATTGTTTTTAAGTATTTTGTAAAGATAAACGTTTCCAATAACTTTCTTAATAAAGTAAAGCAAAAAAGAAAGTAATTCAACTTATTTTTTTTTTAATGTCCGCCGCCATTTTAGGTAATAATTAAATTAATGTCTTGATCATATTTACGTGATTGCGAGACACGATTTTGTAAAAGTGAGCGTTTTGGGCATAACAAAGTGTTTACATATTAAAACGGTGGTAGGATTTCTATGCAAGAATCCGTCTAGGTAGGTACCACCCCAGGGCCAATTATTCTGCCGTGAAGCAGTAGTGTGCAAAATCACTGTGTTTCGCTTTGAAGAGCACTGAGAGCTACTGTAATCACTGAGACTTAAAAAGTAATATCTCAGGGTGACGAGAGCAATGTGGTGTCACACATAAATATTGTAGGGTGACACAGCATTTATTATGGGCAGACGTTGCACTTACCACAGGGTGAACGTTTAGCTCGTTTCGTCACTTTATTAAATTTAAAAAAAATTGTGATTTCTGAATATACTTTACTGTGATTGTACGAGTATGTTTGTTTTTCGCTTTGAACTCCAACTGCCATCTCTCTTGCCTAGCATGCCATACTTTGGCAGAGGCTTTTGTCCTGCTGTGTGTAGAAGTTACTGTTTAGAATTTGCAGTTGCTGACGATAATGGTGATTTTTTTTTATTGTATAAAGTGACGAAACGAGCGAAACGTTCACCTGATGGTAAGTGCAACGTCCGCCCACATCAAATGCTGTGTCACCCAGAATATTTCTGTGTGACACAACACTGCGCCCGTCACCCTGAGACATCAGTTCTTAAGTCTCAAATGCCCAGTGATTACGCTAGCTCACAGTGACCTTCAAAGCGAAACACAGTTATGCTTGCACAATACTGCTTCACGGCAGAATAACTGGCCCTTGGGTGGTACCTACCTAGACGGATTCCTGCATAGGAATTTACCTTCACCGACATATATTTCGATTAAAACATTTCGAAATAAATGGATTCACGTACATCTCAAATTGTGTTCAAAACCATTAGTTGCGTAATACAACATAAGCGATGTTACTCATTTATACTGACAAGTAAAATGAAGGAAGCCTTTCCTATATTTCACAATGCTTCGATATTTATATCGAATTGTGAAAGCATACGTCCAGTAGCACCATACATCCACACTAACAATAACACACGTATTTAGCTTATCACAAATTAAGGCTGAGAACTTATGAGCTGTCAGAGGTAAGTGACAGACCTAATAAATGTGTCATTGGACTTTTTTTTTTTCACTACGCACCATGCCATCAATGTCGCGTCACTGTTCCATGATTTAAAAGTTCCCTGCCCTTTCTTTGTCTTCGAATTTTAAAATTTAGACCGCGTGTATGTAGGCTCGCCATTATTTAAAATGGTTTCGGACGCGTGTCGACGCAAAGGTTGGAGACTGAACGTAAGAATTACAAACATATTTTTCAGGTAATTTTTTTTTTCTATTAATAAATCGATTCCTAGATCGTTGTCTAATATTAATATAATTTCTTTTACAATACTTAACCCGAGTTAACTGTGACATCTAACAACAATCTGTTGTGGAAAGGACGTACGTATATTGTTTACGTATTTAATTTAATTAGTTTTATTTTCAGATTGAATTGCTTATATATATAAAGGAGCCGTGGTAGCTCAGGGCCTAGGCGCTCGCTTTAATTTTCATAGTACGCAAGTGACCTGGGTTCGATTCCCGGTGCCAGCACCACTAAAATTGTTAATTGCAATTTTAAGTGCTGACTTACCACGTGCTCGGCGGTGAAGGAAAACATCGTGAGGAAACCTGCATGTCTGAGAAATTAAAAATATTTCGAAGACATGTGAAGTCCGCCAACCCGCATTGGAGCAGCGTGGCGGATTCTTCCTAGCTCCAAAAAACCCTCACAGAAATGAGAGGAGGCCTGTACTCAGTAGTGGGACATTTATAGGCTGAAACTTTATATATATAATGTATATTATTTTATATTTTTACCGGCGTTGCTTAGATTATTAATAACAATTTTAAAAGCGGTTTTAAGCGTGAGGAAACATGCAGTTGTTGGAAAAGAAAATAACGACACGTGGTCTGCCTGCTTACACTGCAGCAGCGTGGCAGACTCTTCCCGACTTCACAATCCTTTCAAAAACAAGGCGGCGTCCGTCTGTAAATTTATATGCGTATTTCACTTTGCTTTTACATTATATAAATACTAGTGAACTGCCCCGGCTTCGCTCGGGTGAAATTTACTGATGAAGAAAATGAGAAGTCCGCTTAGCAGAAATTAGTTATTATGGAAACGTGGCAGCAGAACTGTCAAACCGAACGTCACTTTTTTATTGAGATTTTAATCTACATTTCTAATTTTTGCAAAAAATCACTTTAAACAAACTACGAAGACAACACAAAAAAAATCAGCCACGTCGGTAGGGCCGTGATCAAGTGGTGATCTTCCATTCATAGTTTCTTTTTAAATATCGGGTCATTGGAAAGTCTTGCTAACGCATGCCAGCTTATGCATATGATGCAACGGTTACGCTGTTTTAAAATAGACAATGTTTACGTATTGCTGTACAGAATGCAAGGGTAACATTACTGATCGTCATAACGGTCGATAATGTGTCTCGGGTGTGACAGCTAATTTATAAATTGCCCCCACTGTTGTTGTTTGGTATGCCTCTGTTAAGGAACTTTCGGTTATTAGTGGTGCGGTAATTATAAATCTGTCAAGATCCCACCTTGTGCTTAAAAACATGTTATTGAATATTTAAAAACAAATAGATTGTACACCGTCTGATGCAGTAGTTTTCGGCAAACGCGTTTTGAAATGAGTTACGAAATTGGGTATAGTAACAACTTAGACATATATAAGAACATGTATAATTATCAAAGTAACATCTAAACTATCATTATAAAGAGAAAAGATTTGTTTTTCTGTATGTTTGGTTGTAATGAATAAACTCAAAAGCTACTTAACCGATTTTAAAAATTCTTTTACCTCTATACAGCTACATTATCAGCGTTTCACATGAGTTATATTAAATTTAATAAAAAAATTGAGATCCTTACGAAAATTGCTATGATGTAACTCAAGGCATCAAAATTTACTGATAAAAGTCATTATTTTGCGTGCGCTGCAAAAAGTATTGAAGATAAATAAAATAATGTACTACATTTTCATAGTAGTCATCATTACTCACAAAACTCGCTCGCGGAAGAACGTAGACTCCGCGTAGTCATAAGAGGCTTGCCCAAGGAATTGGAGACAAGCCACATCCTAAGTGACCTTAAGTCACAGAATATACCCGTGTTGGAGGTGCATCGCATGCATCACCCACAAAACAAAAAGTCGTACGACCTAATTCTTGCCATACTGGAATTAACTCCAGAAGGCAAACAAGTTTTCAACGTGAAAACGGTTTGCGGTCTCTCAGGCCTTTCTATAGAGGCACCCCGTAACAGGGGCATCATTGGCCAGTGCCACCGATGCCAACTGTACGGACACTCTGCCCGTAATTGTTTTGCTCGCCCTCGTTGCGTCAAATGCCTCGGGGATCACGGCACTCAGGAATGCGCTCGTACACCCGAAGCGCAAGAACCCCCAAGCTGCATACTCTGCGGCGAGCTGGGACACCCTGCGAATTACCGCGGGTGTGACAGAGCGCCGAAGAGTAAGAAGCGCAGGGGAGGTAAAAAGAATGGCCGTAGGAAGGGCCCCGGGGCCCCACAGCCTCAGACTCCCGCTCCTAAACCGGCAACTAAACCCGCGCCAAAAACAACGCCCGCGCCGGCCGCAGCGAAACCCGGTCCCTCTGACGGGACTACCGGGCCGAGCCAAAGCCAGAGCGCCGCATCGGCGCCTAACGCCTGGACGAAACCTCTGCCCATGACGCAGAAGAGCGCAGCCGCTTCACGGCCCGCTCCTCAAATCACAACGCCCAAAATTCAGGGCTCATCAAACTTCGCCGCAGATTTCTCGCTAATTTGCGGCTTCATGCGCAGCATAAATGTTGCGGAGTTATCAAGCTTAGCGCGCAAAATCCGCGAAGCAAAGTCTCCTCAAGACCGACTCATGGCGACCGTAGAGCACATGAGCGTAATCGACGCGATTTGGACGTTTCAATGCGCCTAAAACATCACGCGCCGCGTTGAAAACAAATCACTAATGGTTACCAATGGCGTCCCATATAGGTAGAATTAAACCTCGCTCTCTGACTGTCCCGTATTTTAACGCAAACGGTCTTAAGACGCAGTTAGTTGAAGTCGCGAATTTCCTTCGTGATCATGACATCGACGTTATGCTAGTGCAAGAGACTTTCTTAAAACCTAGTATGCGCGATCCTAAGATAGCCAATTACAAATGCATCCGTAATGACAGAGCGACCGCGAAAGGTGGCACTCTGATTTACTATAAAAAGTCCTTGCACTGTATCGCGCTCGATACTCCAGACTTAATTAATATAGAAACTTCCGCGTGTAGGTTAGCAATGACCGGCCACAGGCCGCTTGTACTAGCATCAGTTTACCTCTCGCCATCCAGACAAATATTAGAATCAGATTTAAAATCTCTACTAGATTTAGGTCGTTCTGTTATACTTGCCGGAGACTTGAACAGCAAGCACGGTAATTGGAATTCCAACGTTAATAACACGAACGGTAATAAACTGTACGATATAGCGGAGAGACTTAACGTAAACGTTATAGCCCCCGAAACACCAACTAGAGTACCGACGCAATTACATCAGCAGCCGGATATTCTAGACGTAGCTATAATTAAGGACGTGAACTTAGCAATAGACTCTATAGTTACGCTTCACGAACTTGAGTCGGACCACCGTCCGGTCATTTTTAAGCTGGGCCAGCCAAATGGTGAGGTCACTCAGACCAAAACCATTGTGGACTGGCGTACCCTTGCAGTCAAACTCGAGGCTACGAGCTCTCAGCACTTAGACGAAATTCCTAATACTATCGACTCGCCAGAGGTAGCCTGCCGAGCGATAAAATCCTTTTCGGATCATCTCAAAATAGCCGTCGGAGAATCCTCCCGGAGGGTTACGGTGTCGAGCGATCGACGCTGTAACCTACCGGCGGACCTCCGACGCCTGATTAGAGAAAAGAACCGTGCGACTAAAGCGCACGATAGATATAGAACAGACGAAAATAGACTCAGACTGCGCCTCCTACAAAGGGATGTTAAAGAGCGCTTATCTGAGTACAATCAAGACAGCTGGGACACTATGCTTGGAGAAATCGAGCCGTCGCACACTGCCTACTGGCAGCTGGCACGATCTCTCAAAGCAGAGCCGGTCGCACCCATGCCGCCACTCATTAGATCTAACGATAACTCGCTCGCCTTCGACGACAGCGAAAAAGCCGAATGCCTCGCAGACAGTTTAGAGAGCCAATGCACTCCGTCTCACGTGCCTGCGGATCCCGACCACCTGCAGCAGGTAGCCGCGGAACTCGAACGCAGGGCTGCAATACCACCAGTGGGCGAACCACTGCCTCCAGTGACTCTCAACGAAGTCACTAAGATAGTTAAAAATCTTAAAAACCGATCCGCGCCTGGCCTCGACGGCATAAACAACAGGGTGATGAAATGTCTAACTACGCCGTTATTTTGTCTGTTAGTCAGTATTTTTAACGCGCTCCTCTCCAGCTGCTCCTTCCCGGACGACTGGAAGGAAGCCGACGTTATAGGCATTCCGAAGCCTAATAAGCCTAGGAACATTCCGTCTAATTATCGCCCAATAAGTCTCCTCAACTCGATGGCTAAGATTTATGAGCGAATTATACTCAGTCGATTAAAAGACTATGTCCTTACAAATAATATTCTTCCAGACGAGCAGTTCGGCTTTCGCCCCGAACACTCGTGCACTCATCAAGTGCACCGCTTAACGGAGCACATCTTAGAGAATTTAAACGACCGCCCTAAGCCTGTAGGCACAGGGGCCTTATTTTTCGATGTCGCAAAGGCATTTGACAAAGTCTGGCACGACGGCTTGTATTACAAGTTGTATCACACTAATGTGCCAGACAGACTCGTGAACATCATACGAGCCTTCTTGTCTAACCGCCTATTTCGCTTCCGGGTAGAGGGAACGCGCTCCTCAAGCCGCCCTCTCCGAGCGGGGGTCCCTCAGGGCTCCTGCCTCTCCCCACTCCTTTTCTCGCTATACACTAGCGA
The DNA here is from genome assembly GCA_019845155.1 of Luehdorfia chinensis. Taxonomy (NCBI): domain Eukaryota; kingdom Metazoa; phylum Arthropoda; class Insecta; order Lepidoptera; family Papilionidae; genus Luehdorfia; species Luehdorfia chinensis. The sequence continues at coordinate 2,910,545 of JAHVAK010000423.1, read as the reverse complement.
TATTCCTAAAGACCCGAAAGTCAATCTTGCGCTTTTCGCAGATGACACGGCCTTGTACTATTCCGATAAGCACAAGGGCCGCATAACGATTCAACTCCAAGCCGCAGCCGATCGCCTAGGCGAATGGTTCCGGAAATGGAGAATAGAGGTAAACCCCGAGAAAAGTGTAGCGATATACTTCTCGAGGGGCACACCAAAGCCCGCTAGACGATGTCACCCAATCGGCAACAATCAGCTAGGCACGATCACTCTGTTCGGACGCCCTATTCCCTGGGAAAAGAGCGTCAAATACCTCGGGGTCACTTTAGACGCAGCGATGTCGTTCGCTGCACACATTAAAAACATACGCAATAGAGCGGCTTTTATATCAAGCCGTCTATACCCATTAACTTGCTCCTCAAGCAAAATGTGCTTAAGACACAAACTTCGCCTCTATAAGACTTGCATAAGGCCCGTAATGGACTATGCTTGCGTCGCTTCCGCTCACGCGACGGGCAATCAATTAAAGAAGTTACAGAGCGTTCAAAATCGATTCTTGCGAACTGCCACCGGAGCCGGTTGGTATCAACGCAATGTAGATCTTCACAGCGACTGTGAAATGCCTTTAATCTCTGAACACTTCAGAGAATTATCACGGCGGTTTTTCGAAAAAGCCGCGGTTCATTCAAACCCGCTGGTGGTTAAAGCAGCAAATTACCGACCAAACAGAAACGCGACCGAACGCAAACGTCGCCCGCGAAACGTGCTAGACGACACGGACGTCTCAGCTCTTCCTGACCACGATACTGTCACTCACGATCCAAGCCACACTGTACACACAGTCAATAGCTTTAATATAACACGCACCACGACGCGCGACCGCCGTAGAGAGCGGCGCGCAATAGTCAATAATCACATCGCGTACACAAGATTCACCCGTGTTCCAGGGCGGTTCTCACCGCCCAGAGTTACCGACACACAAGTCGACAGTCCGAATGGACGCGCGCAGCCTCCTTCGGACGGTCAGTAGACGACTTAAAATGTTTAAGATTTTCGAAATCGCGAAAGCACGCAGCGAACGCGACACAGTCCGAACTTCGAGGGTTTTGTAGGAGTTTTATTTATTTATTTATTTATGTTTGGGTCAAACCAAACCTGGCACACGGGCCCCTGGCCCGCGAGCACAGTATCCGATGAAGCTATAAAAGCCGAGACGGCTAACAGCAATTACATCACCGAAAAAACATATATACTCACAAAAAAGTCCGCGAAGCTATATGTCTAACTATTATAGTTAAGTCACAATAACCACTTTTTGTTCAAATTAGTTAATCAAAACACGGGTAGAATCGAAAGATGATGAAATTCGTAGCACAATATTAATCCTTATCCTACTCAATAGTTTTATAGTCAAGGTTGATTATGTACATGTGTATTCCTCTTTACATAATTCGAATCGGATCTATCGTTTAGAAGTTACGAAGGGTATAAAGATGCTAAAAGTAAGAAAAATGCCCCGGTGTGAGCGAACAGCCATACTAAGATATATTAGACTATGTTCTATTACTTACCTACCTACTCATTTTATTTTTGTTTGTGATTTTAATTATATATATTTTTTAATTTAAAACTTTCATGTGCGCTCGGTGCTCTCCTTATGCGCAGCGGTCGAGCACGACATCAAATATTATTTACAAGGAAGCTCTGAGCTACTAAACTTTCATGGCTTATGTTCCCATAAATAAAACATTATTTTGGTAACTTAATCTTGCCTGTCCTGACCAGAGCCGCCGATGAGCATAGTCGCTACAAAAAATGTTAGTGTTATCTTTCTAATATCTGTCTACGCGTGCGAAGTCGGGGCGGATCGCTAGTCATTAATAATTCTCTTTTATGATTTCGTGCGTTACACTTTATGTTTTATAGAACTCGCGATAATAAGAAAATCTTAGAGCGTATAAAAATGGCTCGATTTGATAGCTAATTGCCAGTATCAAAAAAAAAGAAGAAGAAAAAACCTTTACGAATAGAATCTAATAAGTAAACTAAACAATTTTAATCTATATTAAACTTAAAATGTTCTTAAATTTTAGCCTTTTAAGAAATAAGCTCTACATTAAACACAGACGGACATAGCAACATTTTATCTCGGGAAATTAAAGAGTTTCCAAGGTATATCTAAAAAACCTTTACAAACAAATTAAATACTTAGCCAAACCAATATTTATCTATACCTCATCTTTAAAAATAATACGTCCGAATTTACTTACAAAGGGAATTGTTTTTTTTATTGGTATGGCAACGTGACCTATTTTTCTAATTTTAGAATTGCCGATTAACTATCGCGCGATATAATTAAGTAAGTACGGTTTTGCCTCATGTAAATAATATAAATGCAAATTAAACTCGAAATTATCAGTCATTAAAGCTCTTAATTCCTTTTAGTGTCGCCAAGGACAATATGTAATTATATACCACTAGCTGAAGCCCGCGATGACATACGCGAGGATTTCAGTTTTTTAAAAATAACTTTAGAACCACTTTATGTTCCGGAATAAAAAGTATCCTATGTCCGGTCTCGCAAGCTATCTCTGTGCAGAATTTTTTAAGATGGCTTCAAAGATTTAGCCGTTAAAAGGTAACAAACAGAGGGACAGAGAGAGTCACTTTCGCATTTATAACATTAAGTATGGATGACAGAGTAGGTAATACAAGATCTAGATTAAAAATCTAATAAACGGTCATCGCTAAACGATTTCAAATAAAATCAGTCACGTAATGGCAGATGACGCGTGACCACGTTTGCCCACCGGTCGCTGAGACAATCAAAAAGCAAATGGCGCCAATGAGGTCACTCGATTGTTAATAAACGATTCCCCGTACATTCTTGTTCCGTGCACACGATTTTTCCTATTGTGTAATCGCGCATTGAAACGATAAGAGATTCTTTAATTATCAATAATAAATAACTTAGCATTATTGGTTGTGAATGGGGATGTTATCGTCGTGCGTAATGTTTAAACTATAGTAATATTATACGCCCAAGTTTGTACGTGCCTAAATTTAATTAAACGCCAATAGCCCAACTGTTGAGGGTGCGGACTGCGAAGCGTGTCGTCACAGATTTGGACCCGCCATTGGATTATTGTGAATCGTCTTCTATCACAACCTTTTAAGATTAGTTGGAGTTGTTAACAGGAATATTAGCATTGCTCAGTTTCTTACGGTTGTTTCTTCTCCGTACAGAGGAACCTCATTAAGAAACGGTGGCAGATTGTAAAAAATGTAATTTGATAAATTACATTTCATTTCAAAAATCTGCGCGATTCTAAGGTTTTCACTCTTATCGAACACCTATATTATAGTCTTTTATATATTACTAGCTGATGCCCGTGACTTCGTCCGTTTGGGTAAAAGATTTTTTAATATTCCGTGGGAACTATATGATTTTCCGAGATAAAAATGTCCGGTTCCAGGATGCAAGCTATCTCTGTGCCGAATTTCATTAAGTTCGGTTCAATGGTTGAGCTGTGAAAAGGTAACAAACAGATAGAGGGACAGAGAGAGTTACTTTCGCATTTTTAATATTAGTATGGATTTATTAATCTTACTGTACCGTTAATGACATACTGTTGTCCTAAATCTTTTGTTCTTTTTAAAAACGGCACTAGGTTCTCTACTGCGTTATGTGTGCGTTTTACACAATCAGACCCGAAAACCAACAATTTGTGTTTTAGCGGCAGTGTTGGTTTCGGCTGGGTTCGAGCCCAGGACTTTCGGCGTAGACGTCAGGTGTATTCTAACCACAATTCGCGCGGACTTCAGATCACTTTCCCTTAGTTCTTAGACCTGAATTTTCGAAGGTTTTTCGAAGGAAGGCCTGAGATTTCGAAGGTTGTCTTCTTCCACGGTTATACATATAGTTATCTGTAAACATTTCATTATGCATTTTTAAGCGCTGATTTACCACGTGCTCTGCGGTGAAGTAAAACATCGTGAGGAAACCTACATGTCTGAAGAATAAAATTATTTCGACGAAATGTTTTACTGGTGGTAGTATTCCTATGCAGGAATCCGTCTAGGTAGGTACCACTCCAGGGCCAGTTATTCTGCCGTGAAGCAGTAGTGTACAAACATTACTGTGTTTCGGTTTGAAGGGCACTGTGAGCTAGCGTAATCACTGGGCATATGAGACTTCAGAACTTATGTCTCAGGGTGATGGACACAGTGTGGTGTCACACAGAAATTTTCTGGGTGACACAGCAACTGTTATGGGCAGACGATACACTTACAATCAGGTGAACGTCATCACTTTATACAATAAAAAAAAACTCTGCCAACCCGCATTGGAGCAGCGTGGCGGACTCTTCCCGGCTCAAAAACCCTCCCAGAAATGAGAGAAGGCCTGTGCTCATCAGTGATATATTTACAGGTCGTCTCCTTACTTAGCTATTTATACATGGATGTTTACTAAAGCCTTCTTCGAAAGTATTAGAGCTTTTAATATTTAACAATAACAATTTTAGATATCTTAGTATTTTGTCACATTAGCCTCGTTTCGTGTATTGACCTCCTTGCTTTGAATAAGAAGTTCCTGCGATAGATTCTCGATTTTAAGTTCTAGGCGTTTTAGTATAGATAAATTATGCCTATTGCAAACCGACAAAATTCGAATTTAACATCATAAAAAAACTGTAAACCTGCTTTACCAGTTTACAAAAAACTGTCTTATGTGGCCCCTCCTTCACTATGTCATGGATTAGTCATTGAAGAATATATTCACAAAAATAAGCAGATTTGGGAAACAGGGGGTCAACTGTGTAACTCTGGTTTCGTGAATCGGATTCATTTGATTAATGGGATCAATGAATGAGCTTCATACGCCAAAATAAAACCGATCACGAAACCTACCAGAGTTACAAAATAGACCTCCAGGACGTATTTCATCGATAACTTTCTTTTCTAAAAGTAAAACAGTGTATATATACTCGTATATATTTTTCTTTATTTAGTTTTTCTAATCCGGATTCTCTAAATTTAATGAAAAAAAGAAATAAAATTCCCTGGAATATACTCGTAAAACTTCGATAATCTTTTAACGGGATTCACTATGGTAGAATATTGCCACATGTCCAACAAAGAAGCAGCAGAAACCCTAATACTCTACAATACGTTGAATGTTTTTTCACATGTCTTAAAAGGTCCTTTAGCGGTTGGCGAAGAACAGCATATGGTGAACCGGGTCACTTTGCAAATCAATTTTAAGTTTTTTTCACACTCCCACTTCCAACGTGACACACATGGTGTTAAATCGTACCGGCTTTGTTTTGTCGATGGTATCGCCTTCGTAACAGATGCTGGTTGACGAGGCCAAAGGCGAAAAACAGACGCCGAATTAACGATATTTTATTTTAAAATTAAATGTCACTTTAAATCGAGCAAAACGTTCACCTGATGGTAAGTAAAAGTAAGCCCATAGTAATGCTGTGTCACCTATAATATTTCTGAGTGGTACCACTGCGCTCGTCCCCCTGAGACGTCAGTTCTTAAGTCTCTTATGCCTAGTGATTACACTAGCTTTCAGTTGCCTTCAGACCGGCCTTGCGGCTTGCGGCCTTGCGGCCTACCTAGCTAAACGGATTCCTGCATAGAAATCCTACCATCGTCGTCGTCGCCATCGTTTCAGCCTATCACAAGTCCACTGCTGAACATAGACCTCCCCCATAGATAGCCACAGGTTTGTAGCTCTCATATTGGAGGGATTTTGCCATAGTTGCCACGCTTGGCAGGCGGGTTGGCAACCGCAGTTTATTTATTCAGATGTTCCAGGAAGATGCTGCTGCTCATCTCCTGGTTTTAATTTCCCTCTGTCGACTTTTACGACACCCACGGACATGGGATGGGGTGGTAGATTCTCTTAGGCCGCTGCCACACATCCTACCATATGTTAATTATATTCTTCGCATCACGCTTCAGAAGAAAAAATTGCTCTGGAGATGTTTCATTGGTAGGACTATTGTATATTATATCAAAGAATGACTTTGTATTAAAAATTAAATAACTAAGTATTTTATTGCAATTAAGTCGCACAAGATACTATGACAGTTGTGTATGGACTTGAAAGAATACGTCATAAATGACGCGCAAGCCACCATTATGTATAATGTTAAGGATTTCCGTTGTTAGATAGAAAATACTAACATCCAATTAAAGTAAAGATAAAATCGTGGGTTTCAACAATGCGTTTTTTTTTAATTGTAGTCGTTTTAGGCACCGTACAAACACTACAGCTATGTTCCATACATTTTTGGGCTATCTCCTTTGCGTTTATGAGATAAACTATGTACATATATTGTTGTATTGTAGCGGAGTTAGAGAATCGAAATTTGAATTATAATAAGTGAGCGGTCGCAAAGTTCACACGGATACAAGCGCAGTAACAAAAACTAGATGTGTACAAGCAGTGGGAGCGCTACTTGAATGAACTTACTACGAATTTTAGAATTGACTTGAAACGAGCAAAAAATTATAGCCTCCGATAGATTTCGAAATCACAATTGGAATTTGACTAGTGGTAGGATTCATATCCAGGAATCCGTCTAGGTAGGTACCACCCCAGGGCCAGTTCTTCTGCCGTGAAGTAGTAGTGTGCAAACATTACTGTGTTTCGGTGTGAAGGGCACTGAGAGCTAGTGTAATCGCTGGGCATATCAGATTTAAGAACTGATGTCTCAGGGTACACAGAAATATTCTAAGTAACACAGCATTTGCTAGGGACAGACGTTGCAATTACCATAAGGTGAACGTTTTGCTCGTCTCGTCACTTAATCAAATAAAAAATTAAAAAACAATTTCTAATATTCTCAGTCATTCTCCGGTTTAGTTTTGAAGACTACTCTGATAGGTAGTGTAATTACTGGGCATATGAAACTTCAGAATTCATCGGTGACTAGGGCAGTGTGGTATAACACAGCATTTTTAATGGGCAAACGTTGCACTTGGCATACCACCTTGTCAAAAAGGTTTTTATGTTTTTTTTCTATTAGGTTCGTCTATTACTTCGTATATGAAGTCCATGTGGCGTTCATTACTATCACAATCCTCGTTATAATTACTGTATTTAAAGACTGAGTAAATTGAGTAAATTGACGTTTATTTGACTGCTATTAATGGTATGATGGTTTGGATGGTTTGGACACGACGAAACAGATTGATGAGGCAAGTGTGAATGGAAAAGCCGGTAAGGGTCGACTTAGGCGTACGTATCACAATCAGATCGGTGAACTTTTGAGGAAAGGTCACGTTAAAAGTACCCGCAACCGACGAGCGTGTGTTAAAACGCTAATGAAAGTAAAAGAAGCTAAAGATGTGTGTCAGGATCGTAGCAAGTGGAAAGATGTGGTCTCTGCCTACCCCTATGGGAAAGAAGCGTGACTGTATGTATGTATGTATGTATGAATTAATCGTCATCATTTCTATGACATGCAACGTAATAGACATACGTATTTATTTTCCCACACTAAACTTAACATTACTGTTGTCAGATATTTATCGACTGTCACATAAATAAAGCGAATTGCTTTAGAAACAACGTTAAGGGATAAAACACACGTGCGCCAACAGACGTTGGATCTCCCCTAATTGCTGTTTTTTGTCTTCTCTATTTAGTTAACAACAAATTGTATTTATTAAATGAATTACTATCCATTGTTCTTTGCGGTCTTTTTCGGAAACAGGAAATGACGACATAATGATCACTTAACAGTGTTTCAAATATTAACAAATACGTCAGAAATTTTCAAACAATTGATTATTACTTTAGTAAGAATTTAAACATACATACAGTCACGCCACTTTCCCATTGGGGTAGGCAGATACCATATCTCTCCACTTGCTGAGATCTTAACACACCTTTATCTTTTTCTACTTTCATTAGCGTTTTAAACTATTGAGTATTACTTTCGTAAGAGTTTACACATACATACAGTCACGTCTCTGTTTAATTGGGGCGCCTTACCTTTGGGCATCCACGGCCTGGTAAACTAGACTGTCGCAAAACACCGTGTTGTGATGAGACTTGAGCCTTGATGGTAAATGCAACGTCTACTCATCGTCGTCGTCTTTTCAGCCTAACAAAAGTAAACATAGGCCTCCCCCATAGATAGAACAAAAGTTTGTAGCTCTCATTTTGGAAGGATTTTGCTATAGTTGCCAAGCTTGGCACGCAGGCGGGTTGGCAACCGCAGTTTATTGTTCCAGGATGTTCCAGGAAGATGCTGCCCACCCTTTGGTTTTAATTTTCCGTCTGTCGACATTTACAACACCCACGGGATGAGATGGGTGATAGATTCTCTTAAGCCGCCATCACACGGCTTTTCTTACTACAAGAACATTATTTCTAATTCGACAGCAGCAATCAGTCAACCATAACCGAGAGATTCATAATTTATCTCCTGGTTTTCAATGCAACGTCTGCTCATAACAAATGCTTTTTCACCAGGAGCAATTCTGGGTCGCACGACTCTGCGTCACCCTAAGACATCAGTTCTTAAATTTATATGAAATATGCTCAGTAATTACGCTAGCTCTGAGTGCCCTTCAGACCAAAACAGTAATGTTTTCACTTCCACACACTAGTTCACGGTCAATAACCTGCCCTACGTAGACGGATACTTGCGTAGGAACCTACCACCAGTCGTGGTGTAAAGTTCATCAGAGTGTCCTCCACAGAGTTGAAAGTAATATAAATAATTAAGCAACATAGATACCAAATATCATCATCATCATCATCATTTCAGCATACCATAGTCCACTGTTGAACATAGGCCTCTCCCATAGATTGCCACAAAACACGGTGCTGAGCCACCTGCATCCATCGACTTCCTGCAAAACCGTGTAGGTCGTCGTTCCATCTAGTGGGGGGTCGCTCCTACACCAAATATAACTTTCGTTAATTGCAGTAAAACGAATTATTTTGTGGTAAATTTTACGCTTACCACAATTAATTTACGAACGTCCGAAAATAGTCTGGGACAAGACGTGTCGAGATTGACGTACGACTAATTTGGTACGAGTGTCACACGAGTGGGTACGGTTTTGAATAACAGCACCCTTCGGCCGCACAGAGTTAACTGGGGTGACAACACTGGGAGGTATAAAACAGGATAAAGTGAATATATATATATATATATATATATATATATATATATATTTGATACGAATGTAACGAAACGAGCGAAACTGATGTCAAGTGCAACGTCTGCCCATAACAGATGCTGTGTTACTCAGAATGCGCCCGTCACCTTGAGACATTAGTTCTTAAGTCTCATATGTCCAGTGATTACGGTAGCTCTCAGTGCCCTTCAGACCGAAACACAGTAATGTTTGCACACAACTGCTTCACGGCAGAATAACTGACCCTGAGGTGGTACCTACCTAGACGGATTCCTGCATAGGAATCCTACCACGTTTAATCCCACACTTTTTATTCTGTAATAAAAATTATTAGAGCTTTTATTTTTATTTTCTTTCATCATCATCGTCATCTTTTTAATAGTGTTTTGTATATTGGCCTCTGAAACACATACGAGTTGATACTTCGTTACCTGTAGGCCGTCTTTGAATGCTGTACTTATCAATTAATTCAAACATTACGCCATATCTAATTCAAAATTTCTCAAATTTCAAGTCATTATATAACACGAAGTAAAAGTAGCAGCCAATAAACGTCCCACCGATACCGGGGTTCGAATCCAGGTCACTCGAGTATTATGGAAGAGGCGAGCCACTGCCACGCTAACACGACTATACAAATTTATTAGAGGAAATGAAACTATAGAATATATTTATAAGAAGCATTTGCATAAATATTAACTACACTCACGAACGCATGGTCTAGTGGTCAGACTACTATGCCGCGGGTCCTGGGTTCGAAATCCCGGCAGGAGCATGCGCAGGATTGTTCCCGTGTCTCTGTCCAGCATCCTAGCCGACCTTCAATGTTATCGCATGAACGTTACATAGAGCGTGGGTATTCCCCTGATCGAAGTAACTAATCGCCGTGTGGTGGCGACCAGGAGATTGGTATCAGCATCTCCCTGGAACATCTGAATAAATAAACTTGCCAACCCGCCTGTCAAGCGTGGCAACTACGGCAAAATCCTCCCAAAAAGAGAGCTACAAACTTTGGTGGCAATCTATGGGAGATGCCTATGTTCAGCGGTTGACTGGTGATGGGCTGAAATGATGATGATACATCTGAATAAAGAAATTTAGACTTTTGAATAAATCATTACGTAAAGTACTTATTTACAAACGCTATTATAATTACTGTGTGATATTAATTACACGCTATTATAACTTCTGTGATTTTTTAATAACTTTTAATTAATTAGTGTAATAGATTTGACAAAACAATTTTATTTTTAGTCAATACAAATGAATTATTAAATAAAAAAAATCAAGCTCTCTGTTCAGTAAGCCGCCCGTCCCGCTACCCTATTGTTACGCCACTGGTAATATTGTTAAATACGTGTGGTCACCATACCGTCAGGATGGCGCGGATTCATCAATTTGACGTTTACACGGTTTTAAGCTTTTGCTTTGTTTCATAATTACTTGTTACTCTTAAAAAGGGCAAATAGCGTGAAAGAAATGTAACTTAAATTTGTGTGATAATATAACGAGCGGAATAAGATAAATATAAAACTTTCTGCAAAATTTACAACATGTATGAAAAGGCTGGCCAGTTTTTGCGAAGTTGATTAAAATCCCTTTTCAAAACTTTAATGTGTTTTTACTGTGCGATTATTTTTGAAAGAAAGAAAGAAAGAAAGAAAAGGTTTATTGGTACCAGCAAAATCATACAAAGAGAAATAAAATAAAAAATAAAATAAAAACAAAACACAAAGCAACAATATTTGCAGAAATTTAGCATTAAACAATTTAAAAAAAGGAAAATAAATAAAATATAATCTAAATTAAAAATGGTACCAAAAGGCCTCCACTCAGCATAAAGCCTTGGCCGATTTCAGCCTCGACGCTGGTCTTCCGTGGATGCCTATAAAGAGGTGCGCAACAATGAGCAAACATTATAGCATTATGAAACAAGAAAAAAAAAGGACATTTAAACCGGGTATGTAACTAAAAGATATCGCCATTACAGCGTCTGGTGGGAAGCGTGAAGTGGTGTTAAGTAATTTTGTTTATAAATAATGTCAGTTAAAAACTTACAGCCATGTGGCATTTACCTTTAACTAGTTTTTGTATTTAATTTTTATGTGTTTAAATTAATTTTGTTTCTATTTGCAAGTATTAATACAAAAAAAAAACTGTTGGTAGGTCTTTTACAATAAAACTAATATTATAAATGCGAAAGTAACTCTGTCTGTTTGTGACTTTTTCACGGCTCAACCGTTGAACCGATCTTGACGAAATTCGGCACAGAGATAGCTTTTACCCTGGTGACGGACATAGGATAACGAAAAGACTTTCTACGGTATCTTAAAAAAACTTAAATCCACACGGACGTAGTCGCGGGCTTCAGTTATTAAATAAATAAATGAGTGTCTGCGATCGCCAGTCCGCCTGCCAAGCGTGGCGTGATTATAGCAAATCTTATATGAGTGCTATTCCCACCAGTGGACTTTTCACAGGGTTGTGAAGAAGTTGAAAATGAATCAATACATAAATTACTCAAAGAGTGTGCCTAGATTTAATTCTAGCTTAATATTATAATATTGTTTTTTCTATTATTTCTAAACTTGAATCAACACAAAGAACATTAATATCGACTGAACTAGTTGAACTACTGAACCCTCTATATAAGAACAAAGCAGCCCTCTGTCATTTGGAGAGCTGTCTGTAGAGTCATTAGAGTTACTCCCCTATTTGTAAGTACAAAGACGATAGGTCGCAATCGGTTTTTGATGAGTTCAATAGACAGGAAGAGTTGCAGTGAAGTGCGTTGGGGAGCACTATGTAAAGAAGAATTCTTTCTTGTTGTTTGTGTTTTTTAATAGAAGAAAATGACGGACAAATTGTTCACCTAATCGTAAGTGCAATGACAGCACAACAAATACTGTGTCACCCAAAACATTTCTATATGGCACCTCACTGCGCTTTTCCCTTTGAGAAATCAGATAATATTATCCATACTAATATCATAAATGCGAAAGTAACTCTCTTTGTCCCTCTGTCCTGTTACCTGTCTGTTTGTTACCTTTTCACGGTTCAACCGCTGGACCGATCTTGACGAAATTTGGCACAGAGATAGCTTAGATCCTACAGACGGACATAGGACATTTTATCTTAGAAAATCGAATCGTTTCCACGGGATATTTAAAAGATCCGAGCGGACGAAATCGCGGGCATCAGCTAGTTAGTAATAAGAATTATTTTTTTAATTACTCCATAATGGACCAGCTCCTTCCTACCAGGACTTTTGGCTTCAACTCGAAAAGCGACGGTGTATTCTAATTGAATTTTGTGATTTCTGTGTATATTTGGAGTTTTGATGTTTAATATTGATAGTTTATTATGCAGCAAGTGCTTGTCAAACTGTACAGTGATCGAAAAATGCAATTTAAGATCAGAATTGTACTTTTCGTGTTGTCTCCATCAGTCTAGCCAATCTTCAGTAAAAGTCAACTGTCATTTTACTGTTGATCGACATTTTGAATTATCCATTGTCACTCCCGTGACTAGCCTGACAGAGCCGTGGTAGCTCAGGGGCTAGGCGCTCGCTTTAAATTTCATAGTACGCGAGTGACCTGGGTTCGATTCCCGGTGCCGGCACCACTAAAATTGTTAATTGAAATTTTAAGTGCTGATTTACCACGTGCTCGGCGGTGAAGGAAAACATCGTGAGGAAACCTGCATGTCTGAGGAATAAACAATATTTCGAAGACATGTGAAGTCCGCCAACCCGCATTGGAGCAGCGTGGCGGATTCTTCCTAGCTCCAAAACCCTCTCAGAAATGAGAGGAGGCCTATGCTCAGTAGTAGGACATTTATAGGCTGAAACTTTGAAACTTTTACTACCGTGACTAACTTGACATTGGCAGAATTTTATTGCGAGAGGCCAGAATTAAAAGAAGAAGTAGTTCGTGCGAAACGAAGTCAATCTTGTCACATCTAGTGTATTACTCGTATTTTGATGTTCATTTACTGTAATTATCAAAATTTCTAGTAGAATATAATAGCGAGTTTCTGTCTTAATTTGGCATCGTTTTTATGGTATCGCACGCATGCGCTGCGGGCGGCACGGCAGCTGCGCGCGCACGTGGCGGTCGGAAGCCGCATGCAACGAGCCTTGGCGGCCATTGTTTTGGCTTTTAGCCCACTCAGCTCACTGCACCCCCCACTTACGTTCATCCCGATTGCATCAACAAAAAAAAATATACAAAATTGTCGCAAAAAACAAAAGCTCCAGAAGTTTTATGAAAATTTGAATCTTTCTATTATGCTTTCTAATAAATTTACTCGGTAGTTGGTTGCTGGCTATCAGACTATTTTAGTTAAATGTATTTTTGTCATATTAGTTTATTTTAATTAAATGTCTTATAAGTTTCTGCAGGTTTTTTTGTAAATTTGTTGCAATTTCATTTATTTATAATTATTATAATAGTTGCATTTAATTCGTTTATTAATAACTAATTTGAGTTAATCTTATTAAGGAATTTGTTCCCTTTGGCATCAAAATAATTTTTTTTTTGCATAAAGTGATGAAACGAGCAAAACGTTCACCTGATGGTAAGTGCAACGTCTTCCCATAACAAATGCTGTGTCAACCAGAAAATTTCTGTGTGACACTACACTGTGCCCATCACCCTGAGACATAGGCTCTTAAGTCTCATATGCCCAGTGATTACGCTAGCTCACAGTGCCCTTCAAACCGAAATAAAGTAATGTTTGCACACTACTGCTTCACGGTAGAATAACAGGCCTTGGGGTAGGTACCTACCTAGACGGACTCCTGCATAGGAATCCTACCACCAGTGAAATCAAAAAAATGCAATGTACTTTCATGAGTAATGCGATTTCCAAAATAAAAAAATGCGTAAATTGTTATTTCCTTTAATGACCAAATCGTTCTTATGATTATCTTTTATTTTTGCAAACTAGGAGCACGATTGTAATTGAAAAAATTGTCTAGGGTGGCACCCTCGGTAAGTCGCGTGCCTTGCAGTTATTTCCGAAGCTACCCAAGCATCGCTAATCCAAGAATTATCAGACTCATAGTACTTTTAAACAGATTAAAAATAAAATAGACCTGAAAAATTTTAATCAGAAATAAGAACAGTTATTGTACGCATGATAATAGATAGACATATTAACTGCATATTTGCAAAGTCGTAGTCAACACTGTACACTAATATGTATAACGTTTGTGATACCTAGAATTGTCATAAATTAAAAAATTAAACTGGATGCAACAATTGGAGAATTTATTTTATCTGTTTTCACACAATGCGTGAGCTGTATTAAAGGAATGGCAAGTAGTGAAGGAATGTTTATAGTTAGCCTGGAATTGCTTTTCAGCTCAAAGCAAAAATAAAAAGGGCCCATTTTTTAAGTAGATCAATTAGTAAATTGAATTAAAAATGGTAAGTATCCTAAATACTTAAATATATACCTGACAGAAGTGATACAAATCAAATTTCTAAAAATATTAGAAAATGTATTTTATCAAAATAAATAAACAGTTACATACACACGAAACAATCATTAATTAATTAATAAATAATAATTAAGAATAACAGAAACGTTACACGAAAACGCTGCACTAAAATTCGACCTTGAAGTTTTACTCTCATCGCGCCCAAAGAAGTTTCACTTCAAAAACGTAAGTTCATCACAAAAAAACTAAATATATTCTACTTCTACCTTAACATACTTTTCATATACAAAAAGATAAGAGTGGACTAATAAAATGGTTAATTCTTTATAAATACACAAATCATTACATTGGTTGGACTTCAACGAAAACATATTAAGTACATATATTAAAATTTACTATTGGTTTTCGTTAAAATTACCCAGACCTTGTAACAAAAGCACCACGTAAAGTCTTCTCAATATCAGAGCATCGCAAAGTAAGCAATAAACGCTGCAAGTGTGCAAGTATTTTTTTCCAAAATATCGTGAATTATAGCGAGGTGGTCGCCTGATCGATAAACAAAAGATTGGACCCTGTACAGTACCCTGCGGGTTCCCAGCACCCGTCCGTAGCACACACGAGTGCAAGCTACGCACACATGTGGAATCCACCATTGACCAAGTCGCAACTTGCACAGGCCATGTTAAGTTTTGTTTGGTTCGCCGCGCATTCGTCCGCCGACAGTTATACAGAGCGAACGTGTCGCTCGCGCTCGTGTTGCCGTGTTAAGTGAACGTGTTTTGTGCTTATGAACTCTCAAGATGGTGCGTAGCCTGTCACAGTGGACGAAGACTTTGAGCTTCCCTTCGAGGTTGTCTCCGAACCGCACATCGAAGGAGAGCGTGGTGAACGTGCAGCCGAGCTCTCCTGGCGTCTCCCCTACACCGAGCGCCTCATCTCTCCCGCAGGGCTCCGATAAAACCATATCGCCGATCCCTATCACTGAGATCAGCCAAATCGTAAGTTCTGCTTTGCAACAGGGGTGTGCAACCGCCATTGTTATGGGCCAATGACATTTTCGTTCAGGAATTTGAAACAATATCGATGCGTTTAATTATTTAAATGGTATTGTGGTTTTAATGTTTTAAAAGTGTGATTCCGTGTTATCGGATATCTTTTTTTATCTACAGATCTTTCTATGGATTTTGAGTTCTAATCTACTATATAAACAACTCGCATAATTGTTACATTCTTAAACAATGTTTGTATTGCACCATAATCTTAACCAACTACTACTCCTTTACAGAATTGTGTAATAAGGTCCTCAATGTTGTGCAATTACCCACAATCTTAGCAGATTCTTACATTACATCGTTTAATTTTTTATGCTTATAAGTAAATTACGGCAACCATGGGCCCTTTTACCTTAATGACGGCACAGTTATATGTAACTGCTTTCCCATAAATAACACCTAAATACGTGTCTAAAATATGAACCGGCTCTGGACACCATATTGGTGAAACATCGGTGGTTACTGAAAGGAAATGAACCAAACGATGCAACGATGTAGGCCGCGATGCATGGTGTTATGCCAATTCGATATTCATTGGCGGTTTTATTTCTGGTCGCATCAATACACAACGGTATTGACGTTCGTTGGAGCGTTAACGAGGCAATGATGTCCTATGTGGTCAATGACAGTGGTGTGTGAAGTCGGTGTGCCCGCCGCCTCGTACCGTTATGTCCCTCTTGCACTCACCTTGGCAAGGCCGCCTCGAGATGCCAGTTTTTGCAAAGCAAGATAGGTAGCACATGACTTTCACCTTTTAAGATGCCTTTCTAAACTCTATAGTTTGTTGTTAAACTCATTTAGGCCCAGGCTTTGTGTTAAAACTAAAAACTATAAGTATTCCTTTGAAAGTATAGTTTAGTTTTATACCTATTCTTTGTATTGATGTTAATGTCCGTGAGAACTAACACACTGTCGTTTTTGGATGACACAAACTAATAATGATGGGCTTTTGGTAATGACACTGGTACTCATTTCACACAAAAAAATTATTGCATATTTACAATGAAGTACACACGTTATTTCTGTTATTAATGTTAAAGCAGTTTCACAAATGAGCAGTTATAGCAAGTATAAAATAAAAAAATAATTGCCATCATATAAGTATTTTTTTATAATAATTGAACCTAATTTAACGCTTGCCAAAATAGAAGTTACGAGTTATAATTATAGATTGCAATCATTAATAAATACTGCTTCCTATAACCAAAGTATTTTTTTTTACAGTTACCTAACAAAGAAGTGTTTGTCGTCAATTTAATAAATTGTCAGATTTCAATATTTGAGCTAAAATATCAATTTTCGAAAAAATAATAATGATCTCTGAAAACGTAGAAAACAAGAAACAATACGAATCAAAAAAACATTAGCTAAGTCGTATAATTCGACTTATTACAGGACAACTCTCTAGTTTCGTTTAAGTTTTTCTTCTTCATCGTCATCAGCTTGAAGTCCACTGCTGGATTGGGCTCCTCCAAATTGCGAGCCAACTAAGGAAACTCTTTTTATTCTTATTTCAAAAATATAATTCAAGTATTTATAGAGTAAACCTTTACGTTCGATGTTATTGGTAATTTGTGGTGTTACTGTTTATCGTTTAAATTTATTGACTTTGCTACGTTAAACTAACACTAGTCGAATCAGTATCCGATGAAGCTGTAAAAGCCGAGAAGGCTAACAGCAATTACATCACCGAAAATATATATACTAGTCGAATCGTTCGTTGTTTCCGAGTAGTAAATCCAATGGTTAAACAGGTATTAACTTAGGCATTTCTATGACTTAGGCTGGATGATTCGAAGAAATGCTAAGGAATTCTATATTTAGATTTTACTAACATAAATCGCTAATTTCGAGTTGTGTAATTAAACATTAAATTACGGTATACGTGCCTGCTTTAAAATATGTTTGGTAAAGAAACATTTCGCTACATGTAATAAAGCATTTTTTGTATAGTTGTCTCGATTTTACGAGTATATCCGTTCATGCCAGTGTTACATGCCCTCAGCGGGTTGTAAATTAAGCGACTCGTAATAAAATAAAGTTTCGTTCGTAATCGTAAAAAGAAAGCCATCAATATCATGGCTTTTTTGGATTTATATCACCCGACGGTGTTTTTTGACATATTCTTAAAAAGTTATTTGACGTTCTGTTCGTCATTTATTGGCGGTAAATTATGTTGAGCGCGAATTCCTTTTGCTTAACGTTCGTGGGGAGTGGAATGCAGATTGCATTTGATTGCCTCGATACAATGTTGGTGTTCGTTTGGATTTTCATGTCCGTTTCAACAGAATCGGCAATACTTTGACGACATTATCGACATGTTTGCTCACAAAAACGCATTCCTGCGCTGGCTGGCATTAAATAAACAGGCCAAAATCTAAAATGATATTTCGAAACGTTTGACGACGTTACCATATGCATCGTAACTCACGCACGAATGAGCTAATGGATGTCACAGATTTGTGGCTTTCTTATTATTTTTTTAATTTAATATTTTAAATACTTTAATGTTTATTCATTTAAGTTGATTATTGTACTCTACAAACGAGTGATAATCAAAGATTATTTAGGTGATTATAATTTAACATACAGAATTATTTCACGTTTAAAATTCACTGGATCCAATTTAAATATTACAGTGGTTGAACAACATGTGTGCCCAGAAAGTAGATTATTTTAATTACTGATATAAGTAATGTTAGTAGTTCCGTTTGCTTTTAAATCACGAGTTTGACACTAATATAGCAAATGAATTCTTGTTTCTTAAAATCTTCAAATAGTGATAGTGTTTACGTTAAGAATTAAGAAATCTTCAAAAGGTTTTTTGTTTATATTGAGGTCTTTATTCTGTTGGTATGTATATTAAATAATTGGTAGATGTTTTTATTAGGTATTAAGTTGTGTCTGTGGCGGAACGAACATCTGCGTGTCAAATTCCTCGATGCCATGTGCAAGCTACTGGTGGGAAACGAACCGTGCACACATGAAAAAAGTTGTGTACGTACATTCAAATATGGAATAGTTTGCGCCATGTTGATATTAGGCGCGCTTTTGATGTTTGAACAAAAGTGGCCTACTTTGACGCTCTAAGTGGATACACACTATGTACATACAGATTGTTATTTTTTTTTCTTTAAATACTTCCTTTACTTTTCTGTGCTACTCCTTTAGTTAGTTACGGCGACGCGTTTCGCCACCAGTCACGTCTTGTTTTGCGAGGGCGAAATGTGGGCTACATGAGTGGCCTTTCATGTGAGAAAAAATCGTGACAGTATGTGTATATGTAGTTAGTTTTTTTTTGAAGGTCTTTTTGTATAAAGTTTCGAATTGCAACTTTATTCAGTTCCTCATCTTTTTTGGTAAAGGAATTCGCTTTACCGTTCCGACCGTATACGTATACTTGTATAGCCATACGCGCGAGTGGTTTAATTGAATACCTCCATCATTGATAAAGAGGGGAGTTTTTATAATGTCAGCTGTTCTATAGAATGTTGCGGAATTCGATACCGGGGTGCCCCTTTTGAATTAAGCTGTAAATATTAGCGATTCTATTTTTCTTTTTACGATTTGATGTTTACAGATACATATTTACGTATTATTTTAAGCGTTCTTTTAAAGAATGGACTCATTTTTACAAGATATTGAACACTTCTAAAATAAGTTCCTAACAGCCGTGTGGTAGAGGCGTATGAAAATTTGCCACCTTTTTCTCCCTTTGACGACTATTGCAAATGCTTATAAAAGTATCTAATAGGTTAATTAACCATCTTCAAATATGCCAGAACGAAAATAGACAGACTGGTGCCTAGCGACAGCGTCTAAAATGCAGCGTGGTGATCATGGCAAATCTTCCTTTCATGTCAAAACATCGTGAGGAAACCGGCATGTCTGAGAAATAAAAAAATATTTCGAAGACATGTGCAATCCGCCAACCCGCATTGGAGCAGCGTGGCGGATTCTTCCTAGCTCCAAAACCCTCTCAGAAATGAGAGGAGACCTGTGCTCAGCAGTGGGACATTTATAGGCTGAAACTTTACTTTACTTTTTCCTTTCATGGAAGAGGCGTTTGTCCAGCAGTGGAATTCAAAAAAAATCCGTTGATGCGGTACCGACATTTGCTGCTGCTTACAATTTACTTATCTATTGATAGAATTAATCTTGTCTAAGATTTGAACATCGAGCGTGCTTTGTTTTTTCTTGAGACTATTTTTTGTAAATTTAATTATAATGTATTTTTGACTGAGATGAAAAATGATTTACAAAAAAGAGGATGCTACTACGGAGTTTCTTTCGCTCGTTTCTTCTCCGTCAGAGGAACCTCATTACCAAACGGCGGTAGTTTGTTAAGAAATTACGTTTGAAAATCGAAATATATAGTTCTTACGTCGAAAAATAAAGAATTTTCATTTCATTTCACTGTGATGGCGTAAACTAAACATTTTCATTTCACACATCGCAAAAATCAAACGTGCATGTATCAGAATTTACTTAATGATTTCTTTTATTTACGCGAATACTACACATTTAATAAAACTATTTTTTACGGATTTTATCGCGTTTAATTATGAACTATTACTAACCCGACGTTTCGAGTGCTTTACAGCACCCATGGTCACGGGAGGACTGAGGTGACAGATGTCCTGATGTCATAGTTAATCCGGGGGGTACCTTCAGCTTTTAACTATTATTTTTAGTCCGATCTACGCAGAAAGAGCTTACTGTGTCTTGAAGCCGTGCAGTGGTATGCTTAGTTTTTGATTTTATTTTATTAGTTATTGGATACCAAGTCGGTGGTAATAATAGTTCAGAATTAAACGCCATAAAATCCGTTAAAAAAAGTTTTATTTAAATGGGAATTTACTGTTAACTCGAAAACTTTAGCTGCCATCTAGATTTAAATGTAGATTAAATTTTCTACTCCAGTTATTCGCAACATAAGAAATTGTTAGATGTAAAGTGAGAGTTATATAGCAAGGAAAATAAGATTATAACCGTTGTAATGTGAAAACGGATAGGAAAGCGCAGTATGTCGAGTGACTAGACATTTTTAATATACTCTAGAAATGCTCGCTAGAAACTATATGATGCTTTTGAGCACGCCACTGAGTTAATCAAATTCTGTTGCCAATGGCCGGTGTGAATGGGGAATTATGGCCCTCACAGAATACTAGAGTAACTTAGAACCGGTAGACCCAATTGTGGACAGTGGTGGGAGTACCTTCATCTTGTTTATTCATTGATCAGTTGTTTTTTTGTGGATGATAGCGAAGATAGCGATGAGACGAACTAATCGCTGTCACCCATAATATTTCTGTATGGCGCCACGCTGCGCCCGTCTCATATGCCCAGTAATTACACTCGCTGATACAGACCGAATTATAGTTTTTTTTTGGATAGAGTGACGAAACGAGCAAAACGTTCACCTGATGGAAACTGCAACGTTTACCTATGACAAATGCTGTCACCTAGAACATTTCTGTGTGACACTACACTGCGTCCGTCACTCTGAGACATCAGTTCTTAAGTCTAATGCCCAGTGATTACGCTAGCTCACAGTGACCTTCAGACCGAAACACGGTAATGCTTGCACACTACTGCTTCACGGCAGAATAACTGGCCCTTGGGTGGTACCTACCTAGACGGATTCCTGCATAGGAATCCTACCACCAGTAACTATGTTAGTAATATGATTGTTTTTTCTTACTTATAATACATATTATAATTGTATAAGTAAATGTAAAAGTTCCCACAATGTATCTTAACAAAAATTTAGCGTTATTTTTTTACGAGTAGCTATTTCGATAAGATTACTTATAATATATGTTATGCTTATTATCGTATCTGTCCGCAAGAAACGGGAGAAGCACAGATCCGATATACTTGCGGTTGTTTTTCTTGGTTATTGTGGAGTGATATCTTGCCAGGTGTACGATAATGATAATACATACAAGTTTTTCTATACATATAAGTACTAGTATAATTAGTATGTCTATTTTCTATTTATTTTTTATTATAAATTCCTCAAATTATATCATACAACGAGCAGACTTTCCCCATCTACATCACTAGCTTAGTTGTTAGTCCACCGCTGGACATCGACCTCTACCAAGAAGTCATGATTTGCCGTGATCACAACGCTTATGTAGCTGGCATAATTATGTAGATTCGGTGACAATGCAATAATATGGTACCATGGAGCCGGGAGTCGGTCATAGGAACTCTTCGACTAAGCAAGATAGCTTCTACATGTTTCCGCTTGTTGCATTTGTTTAGACAAGTGCTAATAAAAATTTAAGTGCCAGTAACACTTGTTGGATTTGTTTTGACAAGTGCTATAGCTTTTACAGTCTTAGTTTCATTTGAAGCCTACTACTGGGCATAGGCCTCACAAATAAAAGCTGAAAAATATGTGTAGCGTGTGGTAGCGGCTTATGATATCCTACCACCCCATCTCATCTCGTGGGTGTCTTAAAAGTCGACTGAGGGAAAATTAAAACTTGAAGACCAGCAGCATCTTCCTGGAACGTCTGAATAAATAAACTGCGGTTGCCAACACGCCTGCCAAGCGTGGCAACTATGTCGAAATCTCCCCCCTAAATGGGAGCTACAGGCTGAAAAGGTGACGATGAAAAATATATGATTTTTGTTTAATATTTTTTTAGTAATCAAACTAGTTGCATTAACCACAAGCACCAAAACATTGATTTTAATCATTTTTCATTCCCTTTCTTTTATATAAATCAGTCAAAACGCTGTTTGTACTCTACGTGTTCAAAGTCCTAGTTATTCGAAGGTCGGTGTGAGATAAGCGGATTGCTACCTTGCAAATTAAAGCAAATGTAGATATGTCTGTATGTATAGAAAGCAAAGCTGCTTTTACAGTTTTGACCCACCCACACATTGGTTGTTTAAATACAGACTACAAATGTATCATCGCTTCAGCCTATCAGTCCACTGCTGATTGCAACAAAAATTTGTAGCTCTCGATGGGGGGGGGGGGGGGTGCCATACTTGCCTTTACGGGCGGGTTGGCAACCGCAGTTTATTTATTCAGATGTTCCAGGAAGATGCTGCTGCCCATCTCCTGGTTTTCATTTTCCCACTGACTTTTACGACACCCACGGGATGAGATGAGTTGGTAGATTCTCTTTAGCCGCTACCACACGGAGAACAAATGCATGTATTCAACTTATTTCATTAACACATAACTCTGCCGTGGTAGCTCAGGGGCTTGGTGCTCGCCTTTGATTTCATAGTAAGCGAGTAACCTGGGTTCGATCCCCGGTGCCAGCACCTCTAATATAGTTCTACAATTTTAAGTGCTGATTTACCCCGTGCTTAGCGGTGAAGGAAAACATCGTGAGGAAACCTGCATGTCCGAGGAATAGAAATATTTGGAGGACATGTGAAGTCCGCCAACCCGCATTGGAGCAGCGTGGCGGATTCTTCCTAGCTCCAAAACCATCTCAGAAATGAGAGGAGGCCTGTGCTCAGCAGTGGGACATTTATAGGCTGAAACGTTTTTTTTTTTCTGATAAGTATTAAATAATTAAAAATCACAGAGTAGCGTTTCTCTGCTCCACTTCCCAGTAAGTACTCGTAAGTGTGCGGGAGTTCCTATTCTGAACGTATCAAATGTCCGTGAATGGCATCGAAGCGGATATGACACGCGATACTCAGTAATATCTTTGTCGATGTATAATATCAAAATGCCTCTACAAACGGCGACGGATGCGCGAAAAAAAAAGGTTTCGAACTGATAAAGCTGTTTCCGGATATGGAACGACAAATATCAGTAAAGGATGAGTGGGTAAAAGAAATTATCATATCATATAATATTTCTCTACATTTTATTATCATATTAAGAAACAGTTCTGTAAAATTGTTGATACAAATATTATTAATTATCTGTGATTATTATTCTAAAAAAGGCAATATTATTTTATCATCCCGTGGGTGTCGGTAAAAGTCGACAGAGGGACAATAAAAACTAGAAGATGCGCATCAGCATCTTCATGGAACTTCTGAATAAATAAACTACGGTCGCCTACCCGCCTGCGAAGCGTGGCAACTATGGCAAAATCCTCCCAACGCCATACATTTTTGTGGCAATCTATGGGGAGGCCTATGTTCAGCAGAATACTAGTTTGAAATGATACTAGGCTGAAATGATGATGATGCTTGTAGCTCTCATTTTGTGGCGGGTAGACAAACGCAGTTTATTTATTCAGATGTTCAGGAAGATGGTGCTGCCCATCTTCTATCGCTATTTCCTCTATTTTCCCACCGTCAACTTATACCAAAACCCACGGGATGTGATGTGGTGCTAGATTATCTATAGCCGTGCCGTGTGGTGGGCACAATAATAATATTTTATTAAGTTCATAAATAAAAACCCTTCAAAGGTGCTCATCGAATTTTATTGTTATTGTCTACAAAACAATTAAGTCTGATTAAAGCTATTTAAACACAGTATTATTAATGTATATTATTAAAAACTTTGTTAATGTAATTCCATTTAATACGTACACAATCAATAAAAGGTATCATTATTTAAATAATGTAAGTATGTTCACTAATTGCGTTTAAAATAATAAAACGATTAACAAAATACCTTATTTATAATTTGATTAATGGAAATTAAAGTTTAATTACTAATTGCTTGTAGACAGTAAGTAGGTTGCTTCTTTTGCGTTTCTCGGAGAAAATGAACTAAAAATAATAATTAATGTAAGAACAGTGTATGCTCTAATAACCCATAAGAAATATTTAAAAAGTGAACGGCGAACATACAGCCTCAAAAACAAGACGTAGACATTTTGGAACGAATATTTATTCTCAAAAATTAATGCACGTGATTAACGGAAATACGCACAAATTCCGTAATGGCACCTGCACGAACAGATGTTCGATGTCATTAAACAACCTTCGAAAGATTTTGTACGGCGCGTGTTGGCGGTAAAAGGAACAGCTGACGCGGCTTGAGACGTAGAAATCTACCTGTATCAGGTAGTAAATCAATACACTTCATTTTAACTATATCATAGATAATCAATAACATTATATTAGATGAATAACATTTTTATTTAATTATTTATCAGTAGGTAACTATAGTAGCAGATGTCTGAAAGTCTCATTCATGATATATTTTGATATTAGTTTTTCATTTGTTTTTACCTATAAACATCAAATTATGTACTTAAATGTACGGATGTACTTACCTGATTTTACAATAATTAACAACATTTTGATACTTAATTTATTGTTCACACCAACTTCCTTGAACGAAATTTGCCTAATTAAAACTTTTGTTTTGGATTAATTTGACCGCGCTAAAACTGCAATTAACGACAATTTTTTTGTTAATTATAGAATCTTTTCATCGTTAATTGTTTAACCTATTCATAGTTAATTAAAAGCTTTAATAAAAACTCATTTCCTGATAAATACAGCCAAAAATATGTTAATTTTTTTGTTAAAATATGAAACGCACTCGTAAGCATATTTCCGAATAATTATTTTTATAAATAACAGTTGCGGTATATTGTAACGAATAATACTTTACATATTAATTTATTTGATTCAGCTCCTTTCGATTTAAGAATACAGAATTTATAAAGCGTATTTAGTAAAAATATTATTTAGTAGCTAACGCCCGCGACTTCGTCCGCGAGGATATAGGTTTTTTAACTATCCCGCGGGATTTGTTTGTTTTTCCGTTATCTTACTAGGTAGGTAGGTTACTTTCGCATTTATAATATTAGTATGGATAACTACGTATTACTAAGATTTTTTTTTCTAATGATTTCTTATATTTACGCGAACATTACACATTTAAATGAAACTAATTTTACGGATTTTATCGCGTCGTATAAAATCCGAAGAATTAGTTTCATTTAAATCACATTCTTATTTGAAGCATTGCGATATGATATTTTAGGCGGCTTAAGAGAATCTACTACCCCCATCTCATCCCGTGGGATCATCTCTTCCTCGAACATCAGAATAAATAAACTGCGGTTGCCAACCCGCCTGCCAAGCGTGGCAACTATGGCAAAATTCCTCCCCAAAATGAGGGCTACAAACGTTTGTGGCAATCCATGGGGGAGGCCTGTGTTCAGCAGTGGGCTAGTGATATGCTGAAATGATGTTGATGATGATATTATGTTTTATGCCATTTTATCTTTTTTAAGAACCCATAACAACTTAACACATATTTTTAATTGGCACCGAGTAAAAAGTAGTCTTAGATTATCCCCGCAGTCGTCACATAGAGTGAAAACGTTTCTTGACGATCAATATTTTTAGTAACTCAAAGGGCAGTACTTGAGCTTTATTTAAAAAAGTTTCAAACAAAGGGCGTCCCCTTTTTCGCTGCGTCTGTTTTGTATCCAACGTTGTATGTTTATTGGTACGCGTCTATTGGGAGCCCTTGTTCTCTATACAGACTCTTCGAGGGCACCTAACCTTTGATATTGTATACAGAATGAACTATTTCCGTTTGTGTACGCTTTTCCGAACTTCCCCCTTGATGTACTCATTAAACTAGAGCGTAAACAAAAAACATGTCGTTTGCGCTAACAAAAGTCTTCCGTTGTTTATAATAATTAATACAGTAATTGAACATAATGAAGCACTTTTTATGGCAATTTTTTCTAAACTCAAACTAGTATTTATACATATACTATAATTTTTTTTAACAAAAACTTTAATTTAACAATACCATGCACATTTTATCATTAATAAATGATAAAATAACTTTTTAATTTTTATTTGAGAAATCGACGAGATGAGAACCGGTTCACCTGATGGGAAGTGCGATGACGTCTGCCTGGCACATTTCTGTGTGGTACCATGCGTTCGTCACGCTGAGACATCAGTTCTTAAGTCTCATATGCCCAATAATTACACTAGCTATCTGTCCTCTTCTGACCGAAGCACGGTAATGTCAGCACACTACTGCTTGACTGCACAATACCTGGCCCAGCGGTGGTACCTTGACGGATCCCTGCATAGGAATCCGACCATCAGTAATAATTGTATAAAGGAACTTGAAGGCCAAATATATCAAAACAAACTGCTTAAGAATGCACTGAATTGTTACAAGAAATAAATATAAAAATGTACATTTGGGATTGCAAGGCTATGATTAACGTTCTTGAAACGGATAATATCCTTCGTTTTTTTTAACCTCAATCAAATTAAACGCTGGTAATATCAAACTAAAACCCTAATCCATAAAACCCTTTATCTTGCACATCCCTGATCCGTAATTACGGACCAATAAACCATTCTGACAGCGTATCATTTTGTATTCATCCTTCTGAATGATTTTATACCACGGTAATGATTCAACGGTGAAGTGAATATGTAACATTAATGTCATTTAAAAAACATAAGAGGCTTATCAGGAATAGTGACGATCAAAAAATATTCTCTCACGGATACGACTCCTTCTTCCAGTTTTAAAAAAAAGTAAAGTTTCAGCCTATAAATGTCCCACTGCTTAGCACAGGCCTCCCATTTCTGAGAGGGTTTTGAAGCTAGGAAGAATCCGCCACGCTGCTCAGATGCGGGTTGGCGAAATATTTTTTATTCCTCAGACATGCAGGTTTCCTCACGACGTTTTCCTTCACCGCCGAGCACGTGGTAAAGCAGCACTTAAAATTGCAAATAACAATTTTAGTGGTGCCGGCACCGGGAATCGAACCCAGGTCACTCGCGTACTTTGAAATTTTAAGCGAACGCCTAGCCCTTGAGCTACCAAGTGCAGTTTATGGAAAAAAATGCGTGTCTTCGGCCAGAATACTGACCGATGGGACACCCGGTCGCACTATCAAGATAAACCGTCGCGTCTAACAATACAATGGATATAAACCAATTCGACTTAGAAGTCATTTAAAATTTGTGGTTAATTCTTAAGTCTTTTGTATGGATATCAATCGATTGTCAGATGGTTTGGAAGAGCTGTGTAATAGTTAACAAGATATTTTCTCATGGGAGCGGTAACGGAGCTAATTATGTTCTAATTGACCTTTGATAGACTACTGGAATTATTCGAGACTCGTTAACGTGGTATTGCTCGATGTTTTTTTGTTGTCCCGATTGTATATAATATGTAATATACAGGTTACTGCATGTAGGCAGCCGATAGGTGTCCGGCAGAGAAGATTAGCACCTACCTATTTCTTAGCGTGGTGTAGTAAGAGGCGATTAAAGTATTGTATGGACAGCCTTTATTAGTGCAGGATAACACCATAATATGCAATGCTGTTACTGCTCGTGGAAACGCAATGGGCTGTAAGATTTTTTTTACTCTTACCAAAATGGTGGTCAGAGTACCTTCTATGACGCGGACCCAAGTTTCGAATACCAGCCGGAGCCGCACTTGTTGTGACTCTTTCCATTTTTCTGACACTGCATCCTTGCCTACCTCCGATGTCATCGCATCAGCGTTACATCGGGCGCGGGTTGGGATGAGTGAGTGCCTCCGTGTTTGCGCGGACTTGTCACTATAATATCTCCTGCGCAGTTGGTAGCTTCCGACAATATTCATAAGTTGTCGACGCGGTCGAAATCGTCCAGGATAACATCATCATGTTCTTGACGAAAAATTGAACAACGAAGACAAACAAATTAAAATTAATACATTTTCAGGCAATGTATTCATGTGGCGATGGGCTCACCACCTATCACACCAAGTGCATTATATTGTTTTGGTGAAACGTGGATTGTGGCAGTCATCTGTTTTTGCAGTGAGTGCCCGGTCTCTGACTACCCCTTATGGGATACAGTCGTGATCTTATGTATGTATGTATGTAATGTATTCATGAAATTAATTAAATAAACTTCGTACTCTAATCAAAAGAAAATTTTGAAGGGACGGTAATAGCACCACCGCACGGAAGTTCGTAATATTGTTAATTGGTTATCGGACGATCGCACCACGGACAAACCGACCGACCGTCAGTTCATATGTTAATAAGCTCCAACAAGAGTGAAGTGACCGTAGATCTTAAATAGATATAGAAATAATGACCACTCCAGTTTATTTGATATCGCGATTGCGTCCAGAAGTTTATGTGAAAGTATTTTTTTAACTTAGTGACCGTAGACTTTAATGGCATATTGTATTGTATGTGTCTTTAATTCATTGGTTCGTACTGACATGTTCATTACTGGTGATAGGATTCCCAGGCAGTATCGTGCAAACATTACTGTATTTCGGTCTGAAGGGTACTGAGAGCTAGTGTGATCGTTAGACATATGAGACTTAAGAACCGATGAATCAGAGTGAACAGCGTAGTGCGGTGCCTCAATGAAATGTTCTGGGTGCCACAGCATTTGTTATGGACAGAAGATAAACATAAACTAACCTAACTAAAAATACAAATCTCGTTAGTATTTTATTATACTTTATTTTTACAGTCACATTTTTATTTCTACAGTTTTTGGCAATGAGGGAAATATCACTCAAATAAAATGTGTATGCACTGAGAGGAATGTGTTAGGTTCTATTCCATTTCTGTCGAAATAATAATAAATATATTAATGAAGGAAAGAAAAATAACTTGGTAAGATCCGCATGCAAAATGTAAAATGGTGTATATTACCTAGTTTTTGAAGAGCACCGCACGCCCTCCCACTACCACAGTATCGTGCTAGAGCAAACTAACACCGCCACCGGGAACCGCTACTATCCGAACCGCAATATACACCACTGACATAGCAAATTGACCTTTTTCCCTTCACTATAATGGATTTCCGCAAAGTAACGCCTGATTCTATTAACTATAATAAATATATTGTTTTGTTTGTAAATCATACTCGTCTAGTCTAGAGTGGGGTGAGATAAACCAGGCCCTATCGTTGTTAGCATGATCCCTAACCACACTCAACAGAGCAAACTTATATCGAACATATTTGTAGACTTTAAAAATAATCTGACCGAATTGAGTGAACATACTAAGTAGGGTATAGGGATGGTCAGGACGGGAAGTAAACACAATTAACTGGATAGACGGAGCGATGAGTATATAAACAATATGAAGGCATTTGATTTTGGGATCGGTCTAGCAACTGGCAGCTTAGATGAAGATGTCTCTATCCATCGATTACTGCAAATTGTCCAATTTTTGATGTTTTTTTTTATAGCATAAAGTGTTGAAACAATCAAAACGTTCACCTGATGGTAAGTGCAACGTCTGCCCATAACAAATGCTGTGTCACCCAGAACATTTCTGTGTGACACCTCACTGTGCCCATCACCCTGAGACATGGATTCTTAAGTCTCATATGCCCAGTGATTACGCTAGCTCACGGTGCCCTTCAAACCGAAAAACAGTAATGTTTGCACACTTCTGCTTCACGGCAGAATAACTGGCCCTTGGGTGGTACCTACCTAAACTATTTCCTGCATAGGAATCCTACCACCAGTAAAATGTTGTATATTTATGCGTAATTAATTAGATTCCATAGTTTTTAGAGCACTGGTAGCCCAGGGGCCGGGCGCCTTAAAGTTCATAGTACGCGAGAGACCTGAGTTCGATCCCCGGTGCCGGCACCTCTAAAATTGTTCTACAATTTTAAGTACTGATTTACCACGTGCTCAGCGGTGAAGGAAAACATCGTGACGAAACCTGTATTTCCGAGGAATGAAAATATTTCGTAGACAATCGAAGTCCGCCAACCCGCATTGGAGCAGCGTGGCGGACTCTTCCCGACTCCAAAACTCTCAGAAAGTGCTCAGCAGTGGGACATTTATGGGCTGTTACTTTACTTTTTTATATTTATTGTTTTTATAGCTTTGCAGTGTAATCATTATCATCATTCCTATAATTAGTCCACTGCTGAACATCGGCCTCCCCGAAATGTCGCAAGTTTGCAGCTCTAATTTTGGGGGATTGCCACAGATGCCTTGCTTGGCACGCGAGTTGGCAACCGTGGTTTATTTATTTACATGTTCCTGGAAGAAGTTGCTGCCCATCTGCCGGTTTTCATTTTCCCTCTGTCGACTTTTACGACATCCAAAGGATGAAATGGGGTGGTAGTTTCTCATAAGCACACCTCTTAACCAGATTGGTCTACGAATGACTATTAATAGTATACGTAATGTATAATTAAAACGTGATCTCAATGATACAATTTTTGCATACTATAATACTTTTTGGTGCCAGTTATTTAGTTTAAATAACCGAGATAAGTTAAATACCAGTGTCGCTACAACATTTAAACAATGTTAATCTCTATTCTCTTCTCGAACCATTCAAATCACAACAACGCTTACGCAGACGGACAAACCGCAAGCGCATAGGAATTCAGTTCGTTCATCGAACTAAATACGAAGCTGAGGTAACACTGCGTTCGCACGGTAACGACACTAAGCGGTCAACACGTCGCGATCCGTGCTCAGAATCCGCAAATCCTATGAAACCAGTTGACTCACCTGAATATGCCTCGCTAGTCAATGTATGAAATTGGACTATCCATACTTCCATTGCAGCTGTGTGTTATAGAGATATAGGCAGTTTTTTTTTTTGGATAATGTGACGAAACTAGCAAAACGTTCACCTCATGGTAAGTGCAACGTCTGCCCGTAACAAAGGCTTTGTCACCCAGAATATTTCTGTGTGGCACCACACTGCGCCCGTCACCCGGATTCATCAGTTTTTAAGTCTCATATGCCCAACGATCTAACTAGCTGTCAGTACCCTTCAGACCGAAACACAGTAATGTTTGCACACTACTACATCATGGCAGAATCGCTATGGAATTATTTAACTGGTGGCAGGATTCCTGCATAGGAATCCTACCACCAGTTAAATAATTCTATAGCACAGATTACTAAAACATTAAAAAATTGAATTGATTTAATTTTAAATATGTACTCGTAAATCCTGATGTCCTGAATGATCCTGATGTGCCTGATTGCAAATTAATATTAAGCTTTTAGCGTATTAAATTTACTGTTTCGGTTTTGTTATTACATATACTTGTTAATGTACGATGATAAGCAAATATTTGGCAAGTCGGTGATATTTTTCATCAGTTAAATATTTTAATCTTTCTAGAATATGTTTTGCTTCCGACTGTATGCTTACATAAATGTTTTATCACTTTTTGTTATCTAAAAGTTCTCAGTATAACATTGTTACGTCATAAACATTATTGATGTGATTGAAACCGTATTCTTAATTAGTAATATCGACGGTGAATTGACCGGACGCGCAGCCATATTTAAACGGCTAACCGCGATCCAATAATTTTACCATACTGGACATCCGGTGTCCTTCGAACTATTCGAAACCATTATAAGCTATAAGTTCTATTTCTTAAGATCTACAATTGCATTTGTTAAAACCTTATTGTTTCTAAGACGTCCAACACACTAATATCGTCTGTACTACAAAGTGTTATAGTCTATAGTAGCATGCATATATTTTTGTTTTTATTTTGTGTAATCTGTGGGAAAGACATTCGAAGCGTAACGACTTGTACATGGGTTTTGTAGCGATTGTCTAATTTGATTGAAGAGACCGAATTTAGATGTGATTAAGTGGTATTAGACGAGTATCTTAATTTATAGCCAACAATTTGTTGCCAGCTCTCATTGTCAAGGTAATTTCGTTAACGGGTCTCATTCACATACAAGTCCAAAATCACAGGTTTTATTGTTGATACTGCCTAAATGGTATGTTTTGGTAAAATCTCCGTTAAAGCAATATCCCGTAGTTTTTGTAAATGGTCATAAATTGCTTATACCACTCTCAATGCAATCACTACCTATTACTTATAACAGTTGCTTATTGTGTTGTTACCCTTCCCCTAAAAACACTGAAGGATTTGAAAGATTTCTTTTTACTTTTGAACTGTTGTTAGGATTCCTATGCAGGAATCCCTCTAGGTAGGTTGTGTATGTAATTATTAGTTTGGTTTTTTAGCCCAACTATTAGCCCAAAGCCGGCTAAAAATAATTAATGAAACAAAGTTGTAAAACTACCTAAGAAAGCATGCACTAAAATAAAAAATCAAGTTACATAAATTGAAAACTTATTTATAAACAGTCTGCCTTAATTCGAAATGCAACATATACCCGTGCGAGTGCATATCCGCTCACGTTAAAACGTATTTATGCCTTTTTTTAATTATGTAAATTATATTAGCAACGGTTTACACTCGACAAATATTCTTTAAAACCATTCCAGCTAAGTTTAAAAGCTTAAGAAACGTAATAGGTGACAATAGTCGTTATGCAGGCTAGTACCTGCGATGTTGTTTTGCAGTTCTTATACTGAACCATTAGACTAATATATTTGGCGCTTAATTAAAGATCGTCTTTGTATACGTACTAAATACAGAAGGACGTGTTTTGTGTATATTGCAGCTCACAAAAATCTTAACGATATTTAGAAATGAAAACATACAATGCAAGACCCAAAAGACAATTGCACACAAATCATTGATTAATATATGTAAGTATCCCTTTCTTTATTATTGTCTCATTCACAGTATCATTAAAGATTTTAGGTTAGGAGTTTAGGCTAACATTTATTACATTTTTACGCAACAAAAGAGGTTTTAATGCGTAAATATGTAAAAAATGTGTTTTATTCCTGTTTTACTTTTAGTGAGTTACATTCTGTTTAACACCATTTAACCTTTACTGACTATAAAACAATTATTATGCATTTTTGTAGCGACGTATGATTCAGTATCAATACGCAGAAGGCAAAGTTCGCTTGCATCTGGGTCCGATTAAATATCCTTTTTATTGTTCCATCGTTCCCACGGACGACCATACACGCGAACGCGACTTCTTTTTTTTTCAATAAAACGAATACACATCCGTGCCCGAGGCGCAAAGGAGCTGAGAAATAAAGCCCGTGCTTTCATTTGATAGTAATTTGATTGCCGGTATTTTTTACTCTATAATTACCGTTTTTTATCTGTGGCACTACTGATGTGCAAGAGTTTTTTAACGTTTGTAAATAGCGTGATTTATTAATGCTCTGCAGTTACCGATTATTAGTTTGATTTTGATTAAGTGTAACAAATCTTTATTTTTTTTAATTGAAATGTACTACATCATAGGACATTTTCAGGTATACAACAGTATTTATTGTTTTTATAACTAAATAAATAATTGAGATATATTGCGATGTTGATAAATCTGAGTGACACTTTGATACACTTACAAATATACTGATATCTGTAATTTTTGTCTGCGATACGGTACTGTATTTTACTTCATTACTAGCACAGTAGGAAGCGTTTTGCAAGTCTGCTTTTAAAACCGGTTGTGAAGGGGGGAGGGAAATTCGTCTGAGTAAACTCGATAATTCGAAATGTTATGACCCTTATTGTTACTCATTTAGAAACCACTTACCGCTTAGTACATAATACATATAACGATACTTCAGCCGTTTCTTTGCAGATCGTGCTCCGTTTCGAAACGGCCAATTTGTTATGTATTTATTTATAATAATTTTTGTAATTTAACAGCATACAAGAATATGTTAAGTACGGATTCAATTTTGTACCTACTTTATACGAGACTGCCTGTGTGCTACTTTCCAGAAAAGAATAACGAATAACCAATACATTATTAAGTTAAAATAAGTTCTAGCTTCTTGCTGTTTACTGTTTTATTTGCATAACCATCAAATTATAATTATTGTTATTAAATTCGAATCAAAATCTTTGTGGATCATAACAAACCAAGAAATTTAATGCCATTTTTATTACGCTAGGCAGATTAGTAGTTCTTAAATATTGCTATATTAACGTAAAAAGCATATAAAGCAAGCAAACAGCAGCGACGCCATTAGTAACTGTATCTATAACTTGTCGTTGCCGCTGGTGACAAGCGGCTGTTTCTTGCTGGTAACCCATTCAGCGAGAAATCGTAGTCGGTATTGATATTACAAGGAGGACTTTATGACGAGTTTATAAATTATTTTTTATAATAGACGGTAAACGTGTGGGGCCAGGACGTCCTCCCATTTTTCATGGGTGTTTTAGTGCAGTATTTAGTTTTAGTTAAAACGCCTTAAGTGACTACAAATGTCCTCTAAATACGTTATTCCTCAAATATCATCATAATCATCAATTCAGCCCATCACTATTCCAATGCCGAACAAAGGCCTCCCCCATAGATTGCCACAGAAGGAGCTCTCATTTTGGGGGGATTTTGCGATAGTTGCCACGCTTGGCAGGCGAGTTCGAAACCGCAGTTTATTTATTCAGATGTTCCGGGAAGACGCTCCTGCCCATCTCCTTCTTTTCACTTTCCCTCTGTCGCCTTTTGCGACACCTACGAAATGTAATGGGGTGGTAGATTTTCTTGAGCCGGCACCACACAGTTGCGGTTCCTCAAATATGACTTGCCTATTTGACGACCTTCATATGATTACCATTATTACTGGTGGTAGGATTCCTATGCAGGAATCTGTCTAGGTAAGCAGTAGTGTGCAAACATTACTGTGTTTCGGTCTGAAGGACACTGACAGCTAGTGTAATCACTGGGTCTATGAGACTTAAGAACTTATGTCTCAGGTTGATGGGCGCGGTGGTGTCACACAGAAATGTCCTGGGTGACACAGCATTAGTTATGTGCAGATGTTGCACTTAACATCAGGTGAACGTTTTGCTCGTTTCGGTCACTTTATCAAATAAAAAATCCAAAAAATTTGGACGTCTTATAAATCGCGCCAAATATTCCACGATTATAGTGTTAAGATATTAATGAGCGAATTGCAATTTGGAGACCATATAAGTAGCCAGATCATCAGGCAAGATGTCGCGTAGGCGCACGGGTGTGGCCTGACCGCTCTTAAACATTGTTAAATAATTTTCCAGCCACTCTTAAGTTAGCCATTGACAAGTTGTGTACGTTTAACTAAGTGGTGTTCTATGTGTGGTTTTGATGATGAGTTACGTGGATTTCCTCTATGACCTTTTTGAGGTTTGTTTTCCTTTTTTTTTCTATATATTTTGCCGGGATTAACAATCATCAGCTATTAAGGATTCACCACTGTAAAAAATTAACAAGTAATGATAGTATGTAGGAATCCGTCTAGGTAGGTACCACACCAGGGCCAGTTATTCTGCCGTGAAGCAGTAGTGTGCAAACATTACTGTGTTTCGGTTTGAAGGGCACTGACAGCTAGTGTAATCACTGGGCATTTGCGACTTAAGAACTAATGTCGCGGGGTGACGGGCGTATTGTGGTGTCACACTGTTCTGGGTGACACAGCATTTGTTATGGGCAGACGTTGCACTTACCATCAAGTGAACGTTTTGCTCGTTCCGTCACTTTTGTCAAATAAAAAAAAGTAATATTAGCTGATTGTTAATAAATTAATTCACTGATTAAAATGATTCGCCGATTGTTGTTAACTTGTGCTGATCGCTGACTTGAATTTGCTGGGAGTTAATTTATTTTTCTCTGTTGACCACACCGGCCTAGATATTCGTTCGTCTGATTTATAGAATCCAATTGACCGAAATGCATTGGAACTAATTGATATAATGTAATCCAGAAATGCGCACGAGTGCTTTATATGGCATAACGATTGATACGCTTCGCTTCACTCGTAAATCAACACAGATAATGTTTAAGTGTTTGTGATTTTGTAACATTTGCATTTTATCGGTTTGTTTAAACGGTCGGAGTACTGTCTTACTGTACAACGTAATGTTCAAAGTAACTTTTACAAATCTTATCTATACAAATAAATAAAATTCTCTGCTTGTAATAACAAAATAACATCTTTTTAATCAATGCTTATGAAAATATATACGGTACTTACAGAAAAAAACATTTTTTTTCATTTTATTGTCTGTCTGGCTGTTTGTTCCGGTTAATCTCCGAAACGGCTAGACCGATTTTGACGGGACTTATTATACGGGGATATTATAGCTGATACTTCGACTACTTAAATAAAAAAAAACGAAATAGGGTTCCGTGCAAAACAAATTAAAACCCAAAATGCGATTCAAATAGGGAATTGTATGTATATCATCGATCGGGTCGCCTTTTTTACGCGTTTGAAACCACGAGGCACAGGTAGTATATAAATAAAAATCAAGTGCCGCATGCGTGAAAGATTGATGGATGCAGGTGGGTCAGGACCGTGTTTTGTGGCAATCTATGGGGGAGGCCTATGTTCAACAGTGGACTATGATAGGCTGAAATGATGATGATGATGCTTGAAAGATTCATCACTAATAACAATAATTTCAGGACAACGAATTTACGAATTTTTTTTTGGAGAATCTAGCGGGATAGTCAGAAATTTGGTTTTTTGAGAATCTAGTGGGAAACTTCAAAATTTGGTTAGTATTTTTCTATTAAAATATCAATAAAAAGTAACGACCAATTTGAAAATATTGAAGATAGAGAAATGTTATAAAAAAAAAACATACTTAATATTTTTTTTTAAGCGCACTGCTCATTTTCTTCATCAGTAAATTGCACCGGTGCGAAGCCGGGGCGAGGTCGCTAGTATTTAAAAAATATCTATGAAACCATAACTTTTTTATTTTAAAGTTGAGTAACTACGATAGCTGGCCGCATATTTTGTTTTCCTAAACTCACCTGTTTACACTCGGCTGCTTCGCGGAGCATGTCGAAACATGCAAGCCTCCCGACCGACAACAGGCTCGTCTACGACAGGAATTCCTAATGAGATAAAACGATTTTGTATATGGCATCCAAGCCCATATTTGATCAACGTGGCACGCCGCAAAAGGCGTTTCGAGATAAATTAAAACACCGCTACGTTTCGTTATAGGTCATTAATTTTATGAATATTTAAAAAAAACATAATTACTCATAAATAAGACTGTAACATCATTTGCCAATTTCATTTAACATATACTCGTATACAGACACTAGTTGAACCTGAACCTCGCGATTACGCCTCGTGGATTTAGGTTTCAAATACCATGGGAACTCTTTGATTTTAAATTCCAATAAAAAAAAATATTTCCAAGACATGTGCAGTCCGCCAACCCGTATTGGAGCATCGTGGCAGATTCTTCCTAGCTCCAAAACCCTCTCAGACCCAATCAGAGGAGGCCTGTGCTCAGCAGTGGGAACATTTATAGGCTGTTACTTTACTTTTTTACAACTTAAAAATACTTTCGAAGAGCCGTTATCACTTTATGAAGTACTTTAAAACTGCCATTTCAGTGTCGTGTTATCGGAGATTGATTGTAGTGTAGTGAGGTTACAAACTGTTTGTATAATTCTTGCAGTGTCGATAGTTTTTTCTATGTGGTGTGGTGGTTAATCTTTATAAGTGTGCGTGCTGTTGTTTTTGTAATGTAGCTGAGGCTCTCTATAAAATCTGGACCTCTTATTGGTAAGCTTATATAATCCTACATTATCAATTGACTGTAAATAAAATAAAAAGAAATGATTTAAATGCAAGTGAGAAATTACTTCTGATATTTAAGTTGTGTTTAAAACATAAACTTGGTCGATAGTCCCGGTTGATCCTAACATTATTTCCATAAATCAAATCTACTGACATGATAATAATAGCGACCTGACCGCGCGTAGGCACGACGATAAGATGGCGCCACTTCCGCCCAGTCGAGGCTATGCGATATCCGGTCAATAACCTTACTTAGTACTGTTTATTTGCAATTTATGACTGTATTCGTCGTTTTTTGCTAAGAGCTTTAAAAACTTCGTGTCACTTCCTCGAAGAATGATAGGTTGAATTTAAATGCTTGGTTTTTAAATTAATTTAATCATTTTGTGTGGTAATTTTTACAAAATTTAAAATATGTAAAATACAGATTTCTTTTTTATTAACTCAAAACTTAGTGTATGGAGCCTTAAATAGCAAACACAATTGAAACTATTCGAACTTGTTAACAGATCAGAGGTCCCTTTTCTTCATTAAATGCAAAAAAGGGACACAATAACAGGGCGGGTCAATTAATTAAAATGTAAAGAGATGTTGAAAAACACCTCAACAACATCGTAAGCGGACGCGTTAAAAGACATAATGCCTCGGTTATGTTCCGGATAACTCATTTCTCGTAGTTTACGGTTTATTTGTGTCTTTAACTACACTAGCTACATAAAAATGGTTTCTAGAATGTTCAGAGGGGATATTTGCTTATGTTACACTGTCTATAACAGTAAAAAAATGGAAGGAATTTATATGTCAATGAACCTTTCATAAAAACAAGTATCGGCTGCGGTCGGAAATTCGACCAATTATATTTGTAAAGTAACATTAACGCGAAATGGAAAACAACGCTAAGTATTTGTTTGCATAACTTGTTTTTTTTGTAATATTTTCCCGTGCAGGAAAGGCAAAGGAATCTTAGCTCATACAGCTATGAATGTGAACAAAACGCTTTCAGTACTGTATATTTAGAAAAAGAAAATCTGTTTTACTGTGCTATCGTTTCCAATGATATAAATTTGAGAAATAAAATTTATCTTTTTATAAATAATGCTATAAAATAATTACTTATTTATTTAATGATCCCGTATTAACTATAATGATGAAAATCAAGCAATTTAATTGTTATAAATTAAAAAATAATTATTTTTGCTTACTTTTTCTGTGCTCTAGTGTTTACTATAGTTCCCTGGGGATCGTGCGCAAATTTATTTGAAATATATATGAATGTCTATAACACGTTCTGTACAGTTGTCTCAAGAGCAGAAATTATAATCCTGAAATATAAGAATAATATTACCGATAATATTCTCTGTTCTTGTATGAAGAATCTTTTTGCATATAGTTAATAAATAATATAAGGAACGCAACACGAAAGATGACGAATAACTACGCTTCTATTGAGTAAGTTATCTACCACAAAATGTCGTCAATGAACCGGTCAGTTAGTCATCGATGACTCATATGCGTTAATACTGGCCAGAAATGCCCCGAATTCCGAAGTCATATCATTCATACCTTTCATAGTATTACTGCGTATGAAGCTTTCTTTTTTACTTGACAACGAGACTTAAGTACATCTTTAAAAAAAAAAAAAAACCAAATGGTTTCTATAAATTGGGAGCAACGTTGTTACAATATAGTAGTAACAGTTTTTTTTATAATCATTATTAACTATATATAACAGTACAGATCATTTTGTCCTCTTAATTACTTACTAGTTGTCGTCATACTCATCACTTCGGCCTATCACTAATCGACTGTTGAACATAGGCCTCCCCCATAGATTTCCACAAAAGTTTGTCGCTCCCATTTTGGAGGCATTGCGCCATAGTTGCCACGCTTGGCAGGCGGGTTCGCAACCGCAGTTTATTTATTCAGATGTTACAAGAAGATACTGCTGCCCGTCGCCTGGTTTTCATTTTCCCTCTGTCGACTTTTACGACACCCACGGGATGAGAGACGGTGGTAGATTCTCTTAAGCCGCTGCCACACGGCACAGACCAGATCGAAATTAGCCATGCTGGCGACGGAGGAAAATATTCTGGAATATGTATACGTTTAAATGAAACTAAGTTTACGGATTTTATCGCGTTTAATTTTTACTTTTTTACTATTTATAACCCGACGTTTCGAGTGCTTTACAGCACCCATGGTCACGGGAGGACTGAGGTGACAGATGTCCTGATGTCATAGTTAACCTGGGGTACCTTCAGCTTTTAATTATTATTTTTGGGTCCGCTCTTTCTGCGTAGATCGGACCCAAAAATAATAATTAAAAGCTGAAGGTACCCCTGGTTAACTATGACATCAGGACATCTGTCACCTCAGTCCTCCCGTGACCATGGGTGCTGTAAAGCACTCGAAACGTCGGGTTATAAATAATAAAAAATTAAACGCGATAAAATCCGTAAACTTAGTTTCATTTAAATGTGTAGTGTTCGCGTAAATATAAGAAAACATTATATGTATACGTACAAAACTTTGTCAAACAGAGGTCTTTTCTGGATTTGATATAACACAATGACACTATTTTTTTGTTTAATTATTGCAAGCATCCATCATGCATGGCATTTTACCGTTTCCTTTGCCTTGTGCTCAGTGAGAAGAACGCTTAAAGTTTTTAATATGTACATAAAACTGTTATTAAATAACTCTTGCGCCACAACTCGTGCACTAATTACTGACCAGGAGCGGCATATACCGGAGATTTCGTTCTGTTAACTTTTCAAAAACTTCATATTGTACTGAAGTAGACGTAAGTATACGTACGCGTTTGCGTAATTCATACTCGTTAGAAATCTACTATTTACTCCAATATTTTATTTTCGTATTTTATTTAGTTTTTAAACATAGCACACCACAGCAGCAGCATATTCCCGGAACATCTGAATAAATAAACTGGGGTTGCCAAACCGCCTGACAAGCGTGGCAACTATGGAAAAATCCCCCAAATTAGAGCCCAAATCTTATTTAAATAAAAAGACAGATAATAAACAAAAAAAAGGAAGGTCCCTTTTTTGAATGTGCTGAATTTGTTTACGTCAAAATCAAAACTACCCGCCACCGACGAGCTTGTATGAAAACACCAATGATAGTAGTAGAAGCGAAACATGTCTGTCAGGATTGTAGCAAGTGGAAAGATGTATGTATGTATAAATTTATTCCACGTGCTCAGCGGTGAAGGAAAGCATTGCGGGGAAAGCTGCATGTCGAAGGAGTAAAATTATTTCGACTAGTGAAGTCCGCCAACCCATATTGGAGCAACGTGGCGTACTCTTCCCAGTTCCAAAGCGGTTTCAAAAGTGACAGGTCTGTACTCGGCAGCGGGACATTTATGGGCTCTAATAATAATAAAAAGTAAAAATGTGGAATGTCATATCCAAGTACCTCAGACACGTTTTGCGAGCATTAGAGATTACAACATTACAATGTATGTATATTCTTCCGTTCTTATATAAAGCTGTAATTTTAGGTAATTAATTTTTAAAAGCTGTCTCTGTATCGACACTGTTTCAGAAAAAACCTAGTAAACCCTGGCTATGAGAACTTTGACTCTGTAATTGCTTTAACGTCTGATAAAAGGAACTCGCAATTCTACTGACAATAATGGCGGCTTCCGGTGATCGATCAATCTGCGCGGGCGCATCACGCATATTATGAGTAGGGTTGCAAGTCTTTCACCTGATGGTAAAGGTCCGTTATCCATAGCAGTTGAAACTTTGAATCACGAGTCCTGTGTGAAGCTGAATTGCATTCGTCACCCTGAAGCATCAGTCATTAAGTCTCACATGCTCAGTAATTACACTAGCTGCGATTAAAGAAAACACCGTGAGGAATCCTGTATATCCGAGGAATAGAAATATTTCGAGGATATGTGTAGTCCGCCAACACGCATTGGAGCAGCGTGGCGGACTATTTCTCGCTCCGAAGCCCTCTCAGAAAAGAGAGGAGGCCTGTGCTCAGCAGTGGGCCATTTATAGGCTGATACTTTACTACCCTTCAAACCGTAACATCGTAATGTTTGCGCGCTGGTAGTTTGCGTCACAATAACTGGTTCTTTTGTTTAGCCGGAATCCTGCACGTAAGTATATCTTAAAGGGGCTAAGTTACCGATATTAAATCTTTTGACCCAAAAATTGTAAATAATTACACTTTTCTGATGGTAGGAATTCCCATGCAGGAATCCGTCTAGGTAGTTGCCAGGCTACCACCCCAGTGACAGTTATTCATCCGTGAAGCAGTAGTGTGCAAACATTACTGTGTTACGGTTTGACGGGCACTGTGAGCTAACGTAATCACTGGGCACGTGAGACTTAAGAACTGACGTCTCAGGGTGAAGAGCGCAGTGTAGTGTCATACGGAAATGTTCTGGGTGATACAGCATTTGTTATGGACATTCGTTGCACTCACCATCAGATGAACTTTAAAAACCCTAAGAAATAAAAAAAAATATATATTAATAATAATTTATGCATATACTCCTACGTTGTTGTGAAAGCATGACAACCCTAAACAAAAAGCATCACGGATTTACTGTAACCTATCTCTAATTCAGTTTCTATTGCCGTCCGCTACGGTTTATATTGCCTTGAAAATAAATACCAGAGACAGTGGTGGTGTAGGATCTATTACCCTTTAACTCTGTACCCATTATCCAATTCACTTCAATCGGTTAGTGACTTGTGAGCTGTAAGGTCACACTCGTTGAATGAATTGGCTTGTCAGCGGCGTTTAATCTTTTATACTGAGTAATGTGCTGGATTCAAGAGCTTCGTCCTCTTTTCACCTCTAGAGTGTCGTGTCAACTACGTATTGTGTTACTTTGCGGAAATCCATTATAATGAAGGAAAGAAAGTTAATTTGCTAAAATCCGCATGAAAAATATAAAATGGTATATATTACCTTACGTGCACGAGCAAACAAATACTGCCACCGGGAACCGCCACCAGATACTCTTACCCCCAATCTCCACCAGATAACTACGTTTGTAATCTAATACGACTTTCGTATTGCGTTCTCCTGATTTAAAAAACTACTAGAGTTCATAATGCTTCCAGGTTACCCTGATTGGAGGTGCATATTAATAATTAACAAATAAAATTGTAATGCGGTATGTCCGGGGCCGGGCAGTCGCCTCAAAATTAATGCGAGTAACCTGGCTTTAATCTCCGGTGCAGACACCACTATAATTGTTGAAGGCGGTGAAGTAAAATATTGTGAAATCTTTATGTCTCATCATCATCATTATCATTCCAGCCTATCATAGTCTACTGTTAAACATAGTTCTCCACAAAGATTATCACAAAACGCGGTCCTGAGCCACCTGCATCCATCGACTTCGATCCACTCGAGATCCCTTTTTCCCCAACGGTTATCGGTTCTACGAGCTATATGGCCGCCCCATTGCCGTTTCATCTTGCTAATCCTTATGGATCTGTGTCTATAACATAAAAATATTATGGCATACGAAATTCAACACTGCTTGCGATCAGGTGAAACGAAGTCCAGGAAAGGTCCTTGGTATAAAAATTATCTTTATATTATAATACTACAATTTTAATTGCTCCTTTACCACGTGCTCAGCGGTGAAGGAAAACATCGTGAGGAAACCTGCATATCCGAGGAATAGAAATATTTCTAGGACATGTGAAGTCCGCCAATCCGCATTGGAGCAGCGCGGTGGACTATTCCTCGCTCCAAAACCGTCTCAGAAATGAGAGGAGGCCTGTGCTCAGCAGTGGGACATTTATAGGCTGATACTTTACTACCCTTCAAACCGTAACATCGTAGTGTTTGCGCGCTGGTAGTTTGCGTCACAATAACTAGTTCTGAATTAGCCGGAATCCTGCACAGAAGTATATCTTAAAGGAGCTAAGTTACCGATATTAAATCTTTTGACCCAAAAAAATTAAATAATTATACCTACTTTTCTGATGGTAGGATTCCCATGCAGGATTTTTACTTTCTTTTACTTTACTTCTATATTATAATACACATAACAACTATTAAGATATGCATATAAATTATAAAGTAGGCACTTAACATTTGACATGAAGATTCTAATAGCGGCTTCCGGTCCGTACAGAAAGTGATCCCGATTGATTTACAGTCCCATTTCACTGGAAATGCATCGGAATCTGTTTGTTATGATAAGAGCGATAAATAACTTAATGTTGAGCAATAACAAGCAGTTGCGCCATTGCTTATCGTTACATTATAGACTGACATTTGATTTTCCAAAGACAAAATATAAACTTAGCTTAGCCGTGTGGTGGCGGCTCGTTAAAAGAATACTACCACTCCATCTCATCCAATGGATGTCGTGAAAGGCGAGTAAGGAATTAAACTGTACTGTGCACTCAACAGCGCATGGTGGCGATGGGCTCACCACCTATCACACCAAGTGCATTATATTGTTTTGGTGAAACTTGGATTGAGGCAGTCATCTGTTTTTGCAAGTAAGTGCCCAGTCTCTGGACTACCCCTTATGGGATACAGTCGTGATCTTATGTATATATATGTAAAATATAAACTTTTATTAACGGAAATTAATTTTTTAGTAAACTCAAAGTGTACAATAATTATTTATTTGAAATCGACTTCCACGCAGCAGCTCCGAAAGTGCTTTGTGTGTGGGTGCTGTGCTAATTTAAGAGTTTTGTGATTTTCGCATGGATCCCAT
This sequence comes from Luehdorfia chinensis, assembly GCA_019845155.1. Taxonomy (NCBI): domain Eukaryota; kingdom Metazoa; phylum Arthropoda; class Insecta; order Lepidoptera; family Papilionidae; genus Luehdorfia; species Luehdorfia chinensis. Next base: position 2,865,782 of record JAHVAK010000423.1, on the reverse strand, counting down.
ATCACCACTCCTATGGTACCACCTTTCTTATTAAAATCGGTTCATAAAGAAATGCCTGATGGCATAATGTAACATATACAGACGAACTGAGAAATTCTACCTTTTTTGAAGTCTATTAAAATATCACATGTATTTCTTGAAATAAGTGCAAAAGCTACTGTTAGTAAATGGCCGCTGAGTCATTTGTTTGTTTGATGGACATCTTCCAAATCGATAGGCACGTGACCAAATATCGTTTTTAACTTGCGCATTCTTACAATACTATGCTGTTAGGCCAAGGATTGTGTGATGTTAGCTAATACGTTAAGATAGACGCATAGTATTTCGATCGTAGAAATACATCCAGCATCCATTAAAGGCTTTAGTAACCGTGTCAAATGGACCGAGTTTTTTGAATTTTTTTACTGCCCTCTACATTTAACCGGATTTATTTTTCTACCGCCTTCCGCGTTAAAAAATACGTGAAAATCTCCGCTTATTTAAATTTAAAAAAAAAAATGGTCGTTTATTACAATACAAGCTAAGTAACTTTGTAAAGTAACTTAATAATTAAATTTTTATCCGTCACAATATTAACATGGATAACCATTTTTAATTTCAAAGTCACGTTTAGTATCTTATGTAATTTTTTTTGCCTGTATTAATTAATGCTTTGATTTTCCTCATAATATTAAAAGAGCGTAATAAGGTCTATTACGCTCTTAAATAATAACTAAAGCAAAGTAAATATTGTACTAAAACTGTGATTCACAGAAATAAAATGAAATGTAACGCGACACTCTCACGTCGCGATGACAGACAATCTAATTGATATCATGTTCCGAACGTCTTCGGATTAAGTGATCTATTTTCAAACGGCTCTTTTATCCATTACGCGCCAGAAAAACAATTCCAAATTTGAAGTTTTTTATTTTTTTTCATATAACGTCATTTCGAAATTAGTTTATTTAATTATGCTGTTATTTAATTTAATTTTCCCCTTTTATGAAAACTAATTCATAATATTAACGAATTGAAAATTACATTATTTAGCGACTAACATTAATCTAATGCCATTCATACATCTATGACAGACTGACATCGATGTAAACAATAATAATAGCGTTGCATTAACATCATAACATTGAGGATATCCCCGACGAGAGGTGTTTGTGAATGAAAGAAAATGAACAGCGCATTAAAGCGCTACATGTTGTGGTTTCGGTCATTACAACGTTGTTGTTCTGACATTACTAAGGGAAAGTTAATAATAAAAAAATACTTTGTTTTTACGCAACTACTACATTACGTGTGCTTATTGTATGTAATTTTAAAATAAATTACAGCTTTTTATTAGTCATAATAATTTACAAATCGACGAGAAACCACACGATACACAGTGCTGTATTTATTGTGAAAAAAGTAAAGTAAAGTTTCAGCCTATAAATGTCCCACTGCTGAGCACAGGCCTCCTCTCATTTCTGAGAGTTTTGAGCTAGGAAGAATCCGCCACGCTGCTCCAATGCGGGTTAGCGGACTGGACATGACTTCGAAATATTTTTTATTTCTCAGACATGCAGGTTTCCTAACGATGTTTTCCTTTACCGCCGAGCACGTGGTAAATAAGCACTTCAATTTGCGATTAACAATCTTAGTGGTGCCGGCAGCGGGAATCGAATCCAGGTCACTCGCGTACTATGAAATTTAAAGCCAACACCTAGCCCCTGAGCTGAGATTAAATAATATTTTAGAGTGTGTTTTATTTAAAAGTGTATTAATAGTCAAGTAAAGTAACAGCTTATAAATGTCTCATTGTTGAGAACAATGAGTCCACGGCGCCATTCCAATGCGCGTTGGCGGATCTCACATGTCCTCAAAATATTGTTATTCCTCAGACTTGCAGGTTTCCTCACGACGTTTTCCTTCGTCGCTAAGCACGTGGTAAATCTACGCTTAAAATCGCAGAACAATTGTAGAGGAGCCGGCACTGGGAATCGAAATCTCTCACTCGCGTAGGTACTATGAAGTATGACGAGAGAAATTCAAAAACGATTTCGTTAATCACACATCTGCTACTAAATCAATGAAGAATTCAAACCTAGTGTTACGTGTGGACGTAAAGCGTCGGCAGCACACTAAGACACTGGTAATTACAATTGTAATCGGCATTACATATTCCACGGTAAGCCGCGGCTGCGTCGCTGCCCGGACGTCGAACCCGCTTCCGTCCACTGGCCATGATAATAACCTATTTCTCTTTTAAGACGTTTTATTCCTCACATGTGGAGTCTGGATTTGCTATATATCTGAGAATTGGTTTCGTACTAATGGGAATAAGACTCAGTTACAGAATCAATATAAACAACGTGTTGACAATGGACTTGAAATGGAGGAATAGATGAGCTTTTATTATTGCCTGTGTTGGTTGGTGCAGAAGCTGAGGAATTTACTTTCGCGGGTCATGGGTTATTTGTATGACAATTTACTAGTGTGTGTGTGTAAATTATTTTTTAGTGTTTGTGTATTTGCAATGTATGTCTGTAAAACGCTCCCACAATACAAACGAAATTCTAGTGTTGGGCACTATATTTTTAAACAGACCATACCTTCATGCTTAATCCATACTAATATTATATATGCGAAGGTAACTCTATGTCCATCTGTCTGTTTGTTACCTATTCACGGTTGTAACCGCTGAACCGATCTTGACGAAATTCGGCACAGAGATTGCTAGCATCCCGGAGACTGATATAGGATACATTTAAAAACCTAAATCCACGCGGACATAGTCGCGGGCTTCAGCTAGTACTTTATAAACAAAAAATGTTTGATTTTTGAATACATTTACAATCAATGATTAATTAATTTTATTTTGATTTTAATTGTTTATATTAAAATTTCAGCACATGTTTTTAGAAAGTAACGGCATTTTTTACTTATTTACCATAGAAGCACTTCAAAATATAAGGATATAGTGTTGTTTACATTCCCACGACAGCGCTTGTCGATAGGTTGACAGGTACTCTCATTTGTTTTCGTTTAAAAACAGTTATTTCACACGAATTTAAGCTTTAATACGCCTTAACTTATGGATGAGGTTAAATTTTAGTGTTGTGGTTTACACTATCGAATCCTGTCACGCGTCAATCATGTAAGGCTACCCAAACGAAAACAGAAACAGAAAGTGTAAAATTGTTAAACTCTAAAACATGGATAAAAATACACAGGGAATTCAGACTTGTTTTACATGTGTACAGCTTTAAAAAAAAAAACAGCTTTTGTGTACTAGTCACATAATAACTACATTTCTTAATTTTATATAACGTAATTTCTACTTTTACGCTATATACATACATACATACATAAGTACACGACTGTATCCCATAAGGGGTAGTCAGAGCCTGGGCACTCCCTGCAAAAACAGATGACTGCCACAATCCACGTTTCACCAAAACAATATAATGCACTTGGTGTGATAGGTGGTGAGCCCATCGCCACCGTGCGGGTGCACAGTGCAGTTTAATTCCTGACTCGCCTTTTACGAGATCCAATGGATGAGATGTAGTGGTAGTATTCTTTTAACGAGCCGCCACCACACGGCTACGCTATATACCAGGTACCATAACAAACTTTAATAAGAAACTATTTACTAAAACCAATTATTAAAACTTTAATATTTCGATATATGATTTTCGGTCATTCGTCCGCTTTGTCGACAACTAGAATACCATAAAAAATATTTAAATGTTTTCCCTAACTAAGATTTTGTTTTTCAAAATAAAACTTAGTTAATATTTAATAAATTAGCAACATTTTTACTTTTTATATGGCACTCTTTCGGTAGGGATCCTCAAATTTATTACTGTCATAAATGTACAATTTCCCGGCATTTTTTAAATTAGGCCACGAGTGTCAAAACAAATGTTCGCGCCATAAAATGCGCGTTAATGTGTTCCAATTACGCAAGTATATTTAATCCTAGATCAGTTTTCCAAATATTTACCAAAATTAAGAATATCTTATATAATACTCTAAGCTTACTTTTTATTTCAATATACGTATAATATATTCACAAATGGAATAGCGATGGCTGTCAAATGTAATTTTATTAACAAATTCAGCGAGTTTTATTCGTCATTAAAATACAAATTGAACATTCGATTCCAAACAGCTGTGAAAAATCACCATAATGGCGGAGAAATAATTTAAAGACATCAATGACTCGACGAGCACCGGACACGTTCGTCCAATAAATTGTGACACGAACAATTGTGTGGACCGAAATAACGCTTTCGCGACCATAACGACGAGCTTCGTAAAACCAAATTAGACACAACACGGGCACGTGTGACGCTTATGGGGTTATTTGGAATATATATGCAAGATATTTTTTACATTGCAATATTTTATGTCCTCGTCATGATAGATTGGTGATGGGTCGTGTTTCTCAATAGCCTGTAAAAAGTCCACCGGATCTAGGCCTCTTCAAAGTTGAGACGATTTGCCTTATTTAGAATAGAACAGAATAGAATAATTTTTATTCGGCGTAGATTATTTACATGATACTTATTGAAAGTTCTTTAAGCTACTATGGTTCGGAAAAAAATGCCTCTGTCATTGGAAGAATCACCTCATCCCTAGGTCAGCACCTCATCATCATCCATGTATCTTTTATATTTTAATAACTCTTTTTATAAAGTCTTTGTTTAATAAAAACTATTAAGTTTTTGATTGAACGACTGTGGCCTTTCTGGGATTTTGTTGCACGTATATGTTTATAGCGTATAACCCTATAAAAGAGTTACTGACTGTGAATTCGAGTAACTGGCATTATTGCAATTGGATTGGCGATCACAGTACCAGACTCTTGCCCGCTTAGAGTGCTTGATACTGAGGCAGGCAGATTCCCCAACGCCATCTAGTCGCGTGAGTTTGATGGCGGTCTGTATTCTTTCAAATCTAACCAAGTCCTTACTGTTTCACTCCATGCCAATTTTAACAGGCGTCTTCTTCCGTTATTAGCGGGAACTCCGTCATCTGCGTTACATACAATGTTGTACATTTTCAAACAAACAGAGGCACATAGTTTTCCTCATCCCGGTCACGGTCAGAGACCTTGAGACAGTCACAACAAATTGACAAAATATTGTCTTCCACTACAACTACCCGGTCGCACTTAAACATGCAACACTGAAAGAGCCACGTGTCGTCAAAATTTTCTGTCAGAAAATTTGTCTTTTGCCTCGAATGTTTTTAAAAATTAAAGTATTTTTTTTATTTATGTAATTTGGAACGTCAACAGTACACACATTAAGTTTATCTTTTAAATAGAGTTACGTAATAAAGTCTGAAGTGCGTACCAATTACAGACGAACACATCACTTACTACAAGTAGTTGTTCCCTTATAATTATTTAACAGTTAATCAAAGCGAAATCAATTACCTAATAAGAAGTTATATATAAAAAAACTATTAATAAAATCGTAAAAATACATAAAACTAAAACTAAGCGGACGCTTGGTATGATTTCGTAATATTACGTATAAATTCATTAATGAGAATTCTGATAGATGTCAATGCCGCGGATTTTGCTTCCTATTATGTTATATTCCTTGCATATTCTTATTATAGGTGACTGTAAGGTTAGTTTTGCACGAGGGATTTATGTATATGAAACTACTTAAACCCCTAAAGTTTGAAATATTGTTAAAAAAATCCTGTATCTTTTACAGATTATGTAAGTAAACATTAAAAAAAACTTTTTGATCCTTTTAAGCTAATTGAAAAATATTTAGTTCAGCGCGTTATAATTAAGTGTTTAGCCGTCGCATGTATGCTTACGCGCAATCTCAATTCTTGTGAAACGTCTCTTATGTTTTTTAATAAACGTCCATTTACCAGTTCGCAATCGTAAAAGGCATACATAAAACGTTATCTAATTACAAGGCAATATCTGTGAAACCGCCTACAGGAGTCTATAATTTTATTTTGTAACATTTCACCCACGCGTCCAGACACACTAACCTTCCAACATTTTATTAGTAGATATGGCCTTATGGACTTCGTATGGAGATATAACATCGAGGCAACCTTTTTGGTTTCACAGTTATAATTTTAAAATTCGTATGTACGATGACCTGCCTCCAAAAAAACACATATAGTATATGGAGTTGTCTGTACTATTGTGGATTGCCGGACTTAACGAGTTTGACCAATATTGAGGAGAATGCAGGCCTTATGATTGCTTTATCAAGTGCTCTTTTTAAATTCCGATTTGCTTTTAAATTCCACGTAGGCGTTGGCACTTACGGCCTTACATTTCCAAGTAATTTGAATACATTCTAAAATATTACGTTTAAAGAATTTACTACATTTTGATTAATAAGTTCTAAATTTATTGTACTGTTTTATTATATTGTAATATAATGCATTCCTTGACATACATAGGTTAACTTTTTTTTATTGCAGAACTCTCAGCGTGAAACTATACCAATGATATCTTACGTATGGCATAGAGCATAAAAACATTCACATTTTCAAATTATCCTTTTGCTGCGGTGGCATTTCGCGCCAAAAGGACATAAGCGTCAATTCTGTTCGGAAACCTGTGTCGTTCTCATACAGCCATGTTTACGATACATCGAGTTCTATAATTGAGCGATGCGGGAGAGTTCAACACATCGCGGTCCATCTTTTTAGAATACGACACAAATAACATTCTATATTTGTAATTTTATACGTCAGTTTTAAGAGCACCTATCCGTTGTTAAGTTTCAGCGCAACTCGAGACCTTAACACTTAAAAGTAAGACATATTCTCGGATGACTTCGCTCGTTAGGATAAGGTGGTTTGTCTTACATTATAGAATATAGATCTTAAGGTAGAACGGTTATGCGGCAGCCATGCCGATGACCACATGCATCAATGTTTGTAAATAGAACGCTGAATACTACTAAACCTCTTTGATGTTGCACATATAACACCATTTGACATCCATTGGCGCTTTTCTTTAACACGAGGCTACTAATTAGCCAAAAACATACCGATGTATACTAAAAACTAATTGATACGATTCTCTTATTGAATTTCATATTAAAAATGTTTGAGTTGGCTTTGACATCTTTGTGCCTTCTAAAATATGTTTTAGATGCTACGCATCTTTTGTAACAATGTTTACAAACAACTTGTGTGCTATGTCGGATTTGTATTTATTGTTAAATCTATCATTTATATAACTATCGCATTTTAGTTCGAATTCTAAGTAAAATTAGCTTGATGGCGTGAAAGTAGTAAGAATGTGACAAAGTTATTTGCTTGTCCTATTACCCAGCTGGTTTGGGAAGTGAAAAATCACGCTTATCTCGACACACAAAAGGGAGCGGTGGTCCGCGTTAGCCATCTGTTCGTTGCACCCATAAAGATAACGAAAATGAACAGACGGGAATGTTTTCATTTAGTATCGGGCCCTTGGCGCGAACGCTCCTGTACGAATTATTGTTCGCGAAAAGCGATCGTCCATTTTGCATATTTGTACGATGTGTTCCATTTTCGAGCGCACGGTGCGTACGGCTCACGCTTGTTTGATATTCTCTTTTTGAGATGTGGTTTATTTTTGATCGCGTTGTCCTATTTAATCCGTTATGTGTGGCTGGCGCTTCCATCAGTCTTAGTGGCAACCGTTGCTTTTGACGTCGTGTTTTCACTCACAGATTATCCACCAAAATGTTTAAATATATACTCAGTAAAATTAAAAAGGTGTTAACTGTTGCTATAAAAATATGAAAGATATTTTCGAACGATGTTTTATTTTCTTTTCATTTGTTGCAGATATATCCAGACCCTGAGTCTGAAAAGGCAATAATGGGGTCAGTGGTGTACTGCATCCACCACAAAGAAGGGTGCCAGTGGTCGGACGAACTACGTAAACTGAAGGTGAGTTACTGGGAATATTAAATATTTGTATTTGTATAGATAATGTTAAGTGCGTAGATCGGAAAGAGTACGATCAATCGATCATTGTGTCCATACCATACGTCATATCTGACACATTTTTCTATCGACATTATTTTCGGAAATGACACGTGTATTTACTAATACATTGTCAACCTGATTGTAACATATTGCTTTTTTTTTACAATTTTATATTCTTGATCTGATCTAAAATTTCTTTAGATATTTAAGTTTAAGTAAAGGATGTCCAGAATTTTTAATTATTTAAAATCTTTTTTTTGGACCTTTCATATTAGAAAATATATTTTCGACAAGTGGGTGCACTGTTTTATATCCTCTTGCTACTTAGTTGGCTGCCGGTGTGTTCTTATTTATTTCTGTAATAAAGATTTTATAGTTTTTGGTACCAACTCTATTATTACATCACGTGTTAGATCTATTTTAACGTTATTTTTAATTAGGGCAACATTGATGAGAGTAGACGTCTACTTAGATTTTATTGAATCTAGTGCTGTCTGTTATTTTTTACTTTTAACAGTTTCTTTGTTGGTCTGTTATCCGTAGCTCTATGGTTGTTCCGTATATTTTTGATGTTATCCTGTATGCTCTTTATAATGAAATGTAGTTGAAGAATTCTTCTATCTTATTCTTCTTGCTGTATAATTTATTAAGGAAATTCAAAATTATATTAACTCTATGGATTTTCTTTGAGTTGAACAGTCATAAAAATAACATAAATGGTGTATTATAATAGAGGTAGTAAGAATACCATTTCTCATACTATCTAATTATATCTTAATCGTTTGTTGTACATGCCACATTCATGCATTCTAGAGCTGATTAGGTATCAACTGTGTTGCTAAAGTTCAATTTGTTTCCCATCTTAATGTTTCGTTTACAGATTTTTTTTGTATATGTCACAATAACTCTGTTCAACTTCATCAACGCAATCGTGAATCGTGAAAATCTTTTTGTTTGAGAATAAGCGCTTAAACTGGTCCTACCTTACACCCGATTATCGCGATATTTTAGGAGATGCTAAAGAATGAAGAATGAAAGTTGAGACACATTTCTTCTTCAATCATATAAATATTTTTTTTTAAACATAATTTTCGAGAAACGCACGCATTGTTTCCAGGCACACTTGAACACTTGCAAGCATGACGCGGTGCTATGTGCGGCGCAATGTGGCGCCATGATACCGCGCGTGCTGATGCAGGATCACCTTCGGTACACTTGTCCAAGGCGCAGGGCCAACTGTGAGCACTGCGGAAAGGAGTTCTCGGGGAGTGCGCTCGAAGTAAGTTGTTGAAAAAAATTTGAACCTTGCATATTTTTTTAAGACCCGTGGCTGCTTATGGACTAGGCGCTCGCTTTAAATTTCATAGACCGCGAGCACTGCTAAAATTGTTAATTTTAATTCTAAGTGCCGAATTACTACATGCTCGGCGGTAAAGGAATACATCGTGAGGAAACCTGCAACCCGCATCGGAGCAGCGGACTCTTCCCGTCTCGAAAATCCTCTCAGAAATGAGAGGAGGCCTGTGCTCAGCAGTGGGACATTAGGGACATTAATAGGCTGTTACTTAACTTCTTTATATATTTTTTAACAAAGCAAAATCTGATACGGACTGTGTATAAAAATTGATTTTACAAATTAACAATAAAAGCAAATTAAATCTAATATATAAAGATCGTATTTTTACTTAAAAATATACGCAACTCTGACAAAACTTTTTACATTGAATATGAGGAATACGGTGTTTGCTTACATGAAAAAAAAAACAAGTTTTACACTTTTCCATAGTTGAATTATTGAAGGTCATTTAATAGAATTATATTAAATTCTAGGAGCACCAAGGCAACTGCGGTCACGAGCCGGTATACTGCGAGAACAAATGCGGTGCCAAAGTGCAGCGTCGCCACACACAGCAACACATTCAACAACACTGCAGTAAAAGGCTTGTACCTTGCAGACACTGCGGACAGAAGTACACACAGGTAAAAACGAGTTTTCAAATATTTTGCAATTGAAATATTAAATAATTATCAGAGGGAACTGGATAGTTCGCATCGCACACCTACATGCGGTTACCGCATATTTATTCTGCGCAATTCTTAGCTTTCAACTATTAGCTGGTAGATTTCGCCGTGGTAATATCGCCAATTGAAACGATAATCACTACAATCCTCAAAGTTGATGCGAATCTAAAACTGACTATTTACTTTGTATTCCCCTCTGCTTCAGTATCGTTTATAAATGTTTTATCGTTAGAATATTTAATTTCTGTTTTAAATTCGTTGTTTATGCGATGGTTACGTTTGCCAGCCACAGCCCAGTGTTTATGTTATCCGGAAACAGTTATTACCTTCTATAAATCAAATGGTACAGATTTTGGATCGTGTGGTTTTATGTTATGATTGAAAGGGAATTAAATATTTTTTGTGGTATTTTTGAAAAGTCTGTAAATCGTGCATGACACATTTTAACCTCTATGGTAAACGTCAAATATAATGATGGTTTCCGGTCTATATTCACCATTGCGACAGCTGTCAGTGAGAATTAGGTATTGTCTGTGGTGCGGAATATGGTACTGTCGTTACCACAGATTACGATTTATTATACCGAATAGCCGTAAATGTGTCCAGTTACAGACATCAGTCCGTAAGATTCCGAATCCATTAGATCTAATTGATGACGTAACAGACTTTTTACATGTTTCGAATTAACTTTATATATAAATATATTTTTTATACTCTTGCATTATTGTAAATAATGAAACAAAGACGTAATTGCGTTTCTCTGTAAAAACAAAAGATTTATTTACAATACTTAAAATATTTAACTATAATAAAAATAATCTGTTAACAAAAATTCATTAACCTGTAAAAACAAAACAAACAACATTTAAAACCTTCATTTAAGGTCTTTTTATATTTTAACAAATATTGAAAATATTATGTTAAACGAAAGTTTCTCAATATTTACGCATTCTCCTATTTCGTTAAAAATGTCACTACTGTCAGTTTTGACATAGAAAATACAAAATTAAGAAAAGCGGTACGTATATAAATGAAGTGACTTTCTTTACATGTATTTTGCGTTGAGACTACATTGTGTTTAATTTCGTAGTATTATGTAGGGATCAAAAGCATCAACAGGGATTCGGACCCAGAAGAAGATGCGATAATCCATGTGGTGACAGAGTAAAAGAATCCGTTAACGAGTCTCGCCTCATAGATTTCGTAAGAGTCGACTAAGGGAGTTAGAAAATTATTTTTTGAAGATGTTTAATGTTGATAATTTATTATTCTAGTTAATAGAATCAGGCGTTACTTTGCGGAAATCCATTATAATGAAGGAAGGTAAGTTACTTTGCTAAGATCCGCATGCAAAATATAAAAATGGTGTATATTACCTAGGTTTTTGAAGAGCACCGCCCGCCCTCTCTCAGTAGCGTGCACAAGCAAACTAACACCGCCACCAGGAACCGCCACCAGGTACTTGTCGTAGAGTCTATGACGCTTGATAATGCCTCGTTTTGGGGCGAAACACGTGTCGTGTTCTCGACTTCAGTGGTGTATATTATCTAGTGGTGGTATTGTAGTGGTTGGTGGAGGGTACCTGGTGGCGGTTCCTGGTGGCGGTGTTAGTTTGCTTGTGCACGCTACTGAGAGAGGGCGGGCGGTGCTCTTCAAAAAACTAGGTAACATACACCATTTTTATATTTTGCATGCGGATCTAAGCAAAGTAACTTACCTTCCTTCATTAATTTATTATTCAGCAAGTGCTCGTGAAATTTCAAAGTTCAATTCATGACTAAAGTTATTCTTTTTGTCACCACCAGCATGTCTTCAGTAATAGTTAACTATCATTTTACTGACGATCGAAATGAGAATGCGGCCTTAAGAGAATCTACCGTCCCATCTCATCCTGTGGGTGTCGTAAAAGTCGACAGAGGGAAAATTCGATAACCAGAAGATGAGGCAGCAGCATCTTCTCGGAACATCTGAATAAATAAACTGCGGTCGCCAACCCGCCTGCCGATCGTGGCAACTATGGCAAAATCCCCCCAAAATGAGAGCTACAAACTTTTGTGGCAATCTATGGGGGAGGCCTATGCTCAGCAGTGAAATGAAGTATTTGTTATAATTAAATTATTACTCGACACTCGTAAGAATCCTCTCAGAAACCCTCTCAGAAATGAGAGGAGGCCTGTGCTCAGTAGTGGGACATTTATAGGCTGAAACTTTACTTTTACTTTTTTACTCGTAAGAATGGCTCAAATTGGTAGCTAATTGCCAGGATCAAAAAAAGAAGAAGAGAAGAAATCGCCATACATCTGAATGAATTCTGAACCTCGATGATTATGGAAGCATGTGCCTGTCAGTCTTTTTGACAAAACCTTGTGTTCGCAGGATTGCGTGTCGGCGCATGGCGCGACATGTAGCCGCGCGCCTGTGGCGTGTCCGGCCCGCGCGGCCGGCTGCGTCGCGCTGCCCGCGCGCGACGAGCTGGATGCGCACTTGCGCGACCATTGCGCCGCCGCGCTGCCCTGCCCTTACCGCGACGCCGGCTGTCGCTTCAAGGTATACATAATTATCTTTTATCTTAGTCTTCACTAGCGCAGTAGATAACTTGACGACCGCGTGGCTCAGTGGTCAGAGTGGACTGACTTCTAAGCCGCGGGTCCTGGGTTCGAATCCCAGCCGGAGTCAACGTTTGTGCTAAAATACAAATTGTTGGTTTTCGGGTCTGGTTGTGTTGTGATTGTCCCCGCGTTTCTGACACTGCATCCTAGCCTACCTCCGATCTTATCGCATCAGCGTTACATCGGGCGCGGGTAGGTTGGGACGAGTGAGTGCCTCTGTGTTTGCGCGTACACTAGTGGCACTATAATATCTTCCTGCGCAGTTGATGGCTCTCGACAGTAGTCGGAAGTTGTCACCGTGGTCGAAATCGGCTAGGAGAACATCATCATCAGATAAATTCTTAGTCTTTTCAGTGGTATGAGGTGATGTGATAACACGGAGAGCATCGCACTTTTTCGAAGTATCTTTATCTAAAATTAAAAGTCCACTGAGGGTGATGCCAGAAAAATTCTCGTTGCTTACGAGGAACATGACAGACATACATTTTCTAGACCGGTAACGAGCGTAGCGTTATACGGTTACGCGGTGTGTCACCTGTCAGTGACGATAAGATATTATCTGTGCGAAATATAGTAGTGTTGTAACAACAGATTACAAATTAAACATATACTAAATGTACTAGACTGGTAATAAGCAGTATTTTGTGTCTGTGATCTGCGTGTGATTTTGATCGCCGATTTTTGTAGGGATTTTGGTTTAGTGCCTAATCCCACTAACTTGGAGAGACATGCATCTCGTAGTAAATTGTTCGGAGGTCGATTTTTTTATCGTTGTAAATTACGAAACTTGTAAGGCGATTCCCAACTAGATAGAGCGACGAATAGCGCAAGGTTTTGTGGAAGGTCGATCGCATGCAGGTCAGAAGTGGATTTGAGTTGGATGGCGCCCTAGGACCAATATAGTAAAGCACCCCACCCATTGCGATAAAGCGTACTTCTTGATCTGTAGTAGTGTTATCAATACATTTTAGTAATTTTAGCGATTGCATACTTAATAGTTCTAACAAAATAATTCTACCATTAAAATGGAAACAACTTTTAAAAAACAACGACCGATGCCAATCAATATTGACCTTTATGCGCCCTTTAAATATTGCCAGCCCCTAGGTTCAAGTCTCGCGGGTCTAAGCCTAACTCAATCATGACTGATGGTGTGTGTTTGTGTGTGTGCAGGGCACGCGCGTGGCGGTGGAGCGGCACGCCGGAGGAGAGCTGCCAGCAGCACGTGGCGCTGCTGGCAGCGGTGGCGGGGCGGCAGGCGCGCCAGCTGGACGCGCTGCGCGCCGCCGTGGCAAGGTTGGCAGTGAACTGCTCCGGCGCACTCGTGTGGCGCATCAGCGACTGGGCCGCCAAGATGGCCGACGCCAAGTGCAAGGACGGCGTCGAGCTGCTCTCGCCCACCTTCTACACCAGCCAGTACGGGTACAAGCTGCAGGTGGGTGATACATATTTTATAACAAGTATCGTATAATATATCTGTATATATATATACATATACCACAACAAAGTTTATAATCATGTCGGCTCGGTTGGCGCAGTGGCTAAGCCCTTGGCTTCCTGCGCCGCGGGTCGCGAGTTCGATTCCCTCACGTGACAAATATATGTATGGCCTACATATATATTTGTTCCGAGTCTGGGTGTTTGTGCATGTGGAATTTATGTCTGTAAAACGCACCCAAGACACAGGAGACATCCTACTGTGGGGCTTCGTTTTTCTAAAAGAAAAAAAAATGAATGCAAAACTTGTACCCAACAGACAAACAGACAGACAGACAAGAAAGCGAGTTAATGATGAATTATCGTCCACTTCTAAGCTTAAGTTTAAAATCTCTAGCTCCTCGGGCAGTTAGTTTAAAATCAATTACTAAATTTGAAAGACCGCATGCGTTGCAATGCTTCCTTAAATACAATTGTAACTAATTTTTCATAAATTTTTGCCTCCATCGCAAATAATCTTTTTTTTTATAAAGCAACGAAACGAGCAAAACGTTCACCTGATTGTAAGTGAAACGTCTGCCCATAACAAATGCTGTGTAATCCAGAACATTTGTGTGTGACACCACACTGCGCCCGTCACACTGAGACATCAGTTCTCAAATCTCATATGCCCAGTGATTACGCTAGCTCTCTGTGCCCTTCAAACCGAAACGCAGTAATGTTTGCACACTACTGCTTCCCGGCAGAATAACTGACGCCTCACATTTAAAAAAATACTTATTAAAACACAAATAACAAAATGGTGCCGTGTGGTGGCGGCTCGTTAAAAGAATACTACCACTCCATCTCATCCAATGGATCTCGTAAAAGGCGAGTAAGGAATTAAACTGCACTGTGCACTCAACAGCGCATGGTGGCGATGGGCTCACCACCTATCACACCAAGTGCATTATATTGTTTTGGTGAAACGTGGATGGTGGCAGTCATCTATTTTTGCAGCGAGTGCCCAGTCTCTGACTACCCCTTATGGAATACAGTCGTGATCTTATGTATGTATGTATGTATGTAAATAACAAAATTATGATACATGGCGGGTCTTTTGTTAGTAAACAAAGAAAGGGGCAGTTCGTTTTTATCGGCCGCGTCATTTATGTCGTGTGACTAACGCAAGCGAGCGTGGACCGATTTAGTGCAGCTTAGTCACATAATGAACGTATTAATGCTGTTTGTAATTTGGAGCTTATGTTTATTTAGATCCAATGACATTTTTCAACGCATTCGACATTCCGTGTATTCGCAAGTTATCACCACTACTGAAGTCTGGGCGAACAAAATTCATACAATAAAAAAAAAAACTTATTTTTTTTTATTGTATAAAGTGACGAAACGAGCAAAACGTTCACCTGATGGTAAGTGCAACAGCAGTAGGGTGCAAACATTACTGTGTTTCGGTTTGAAGGGCACTGTGAGCTAGATCACTGGACATATGAGACTTCAGAACTGACGTCTCAGAGTGAGTGGCGCAGTGTGGTGCCACACATGAATGTTCTGGGTGACACAGCATCTGTTATAGGCATACGTTGCATTACTGTCAGGTGAACGTTTTGCTCGTCTCGTCACATTATCCAAAAAAAAAAAATGTATTGATTGAGGAATATATGTCGAAAGCATTTGCTAAATGAGAACAGTCATCATAAAAAAATCGCATAATAATGTTTTATTTCTTTCCAGGCGTCGCTATTTCTTAACGGAAATGGAGCGGGCGAATCTACCCACATGTCAGTCTACATCAAGATCCTCCCGGGCGAATACGACGCCCTACTGCGTTGGCCCTTCGCTCACTCCGTCTCCTTCACACTGTTCGACCAAAGTTCGAGTCCGGACCGAGCCTGCAACATCGTAGAGAGTTTCGTCCCGGACCCCACATGGAAGAACTTCCAGAGGCCGTCAAAGGAACCCGACGCGTTGGGCTTCGGCTTCCCGAGGTTCGTCTCCCACGAAATGCTCAAAAAGCGCAACTTCGTCAAGGACGACGTCATGTTCCTAAGGGTCAAGGTCGACCCTAGCAAAATTGTAGCCGTGTAAAATGCAATTAGTGCAAAGAACGGACTTGTGTGAGTGAAATGATTGGATGTGAAGTTCATTCGGCGCACAAGAGTTGTAGTCATCGTTATTTAGTATTAGATAATTTAAAAGTCATAGATTAAGTTGTATAGTTCATATTCGAGGGCTGTCTCACAGTCCTTTCTATTCGCTCAAATAAACAATTCAATCGGATACAAAAACTTTGTCTACATCCAGACGCCCTGTATGTCGTTATTATGTGAAACTGTAAATAGTTAATGTTTAAGAGCGATTACGCTGAATTGTTATCCTTTCACTGAAGATCTCTTGAGTTTCATTGCCGTCGGAAGAACGTAACAAACCCAGCAGTTTCAAAGCAATTCACAATCAAACCGCAACGTAATAAATCATATATTCGCATATCAAATCACATAATCCTCTAGTACAGTACACTCGTGCCATATTTCTATAAGGTTTTTTTTTGTAAAATCCGTGTTAAATGCACACATTTTTATAGGACACTGCAAAAACTGTGTGTTGTCTACGTCGACGTTCGTAAGCGTTTTTGTTGGCCTTAAGCAAAAAAGGCGATTTGAAAAATGCTTGGACTTAAAAAAAAAATCTACTTTGAGACATGTTTGGCTTTGTTATAGCGGCAGATCTTTGTACATATTTTCTAATTTACATTATAATTTATCGAAATGCAATGTTTTCGGTTGTTGTACATACGGACAAGTTGTCAAAGAACGTTTATATGTAAATATTTAGAACGTTACTTTGTAACAGAAGAATGTCTGATTATTCTGTGTGTTACGAAGCTGGAATTAGACCAAAGTTTTACGATGACTTTGCTTTGAAGCAGTGGAAGGGATGTTATATAAATCCCGGCAAAGTTATCTAATAAAAATAAAAACGTTAAACGCGGCTAAAGCTGACTGTTGATATATATTTTTATGTTATTTGTAAATATATAAAATACATATGTAAGAGCTTACATTTAATGTCTCCGCGCATAATTCAACTTTTCATGTAAATATTAAGTTAAAAACATGTTTTTTAAATCACTTTGTGTGCAAAACATTAAAAATTATCTATTATTGACTTTTTTACTATGCGCGGTAAAACGATACAGATTAAAAATAACACGGGTGATAATGACAAAATTATGGAGTTTGTTAACAAAAATTTTTTGCAGAATGTCTTTACTTTTATAGGTTCATAATGCCGCCTTTCATCAATAATAATACGCTTTTGAAATGACTGTTATAGTTTATGCATTTCTACTTGAATTCATTTTGCTTCTCTGAATCGTGAATTATTTCGATCTCTCAAAAAACGCTTGTATATAATCTCAAATGTAATGTTACATTCCAGAAAAAAAATCTTTTTAAGCCCGGTTCTGAATTTAACAATTCGTATTATGTCAAAGGTGAAAAAAAGGGCCACATGTATGGTTATATAGCTACTACGCTCGCTGATAATTTTGTCAGGCTAAATATTTTATCGTCGGTCGAGTTTTTAAACCGTTGTACTCATACACAGTCCTTTTTCCCATATAAACGGTAGGCAGGGGCCCCTCATGTAGCCCACTTTTCGCCCTCGCGTGAAACGAGACGTGACGGGTGGCGAACTATGTCGCCGCCATTTTGGTAAGGGTCAAATTCTTACTCCATGGCGTTTCGTGTTGTTGTGCACAAATAATGAATGTTCCGTACCGTCTAATGCGGCGACCCCCCAATGTTTCATCATATAGATGCAGATGACTTAGATCCATGTTTTTGGCAATCTATGAGGGAGGCTTAGGTTAGGCAGAAGTCTAATGATGATATCTACGGACTATACATTTATAATATTTTAGCTGAGTGCATAAGCGGTAAGCATTTCGAAAATATTAACTATAAAATGTAATTATTCTGCTAAACAATGGCTGTCTTGCTATCATCATGTGAATTTCATCATGTATCAGTAATTCGAAATTAGTTTTATATTTTGCTAGTGATGCGCCTTCATTGTAAATCTCCGTTACATGCGAACCGCCGTTATAACGTTAGTATTTAAAATATAGCAATATGAATTTTTGTTTATAGCGGATAGCTTAGCTAAGTATTATCGAAACTTATTTTTTAGTACCTTGTCTGTAACAGATATAAGACTAATAAACAAATAGGCTTAAGTAATATTAAAATTAGTTTAAGCATTTGTATGTTAGATCGTAAGAAAGAAAGAAAATGATTTAGAATTTTAAGATGGAAAAATATATTATTTTTTTCACGTAAATTTATCTTTCAATCCGACCTCCTGACTTTTTTGTATCTTATACAAATGCAACGAAATTACACTATGAAGTTTATATCTTCATCACTTAAAAAAGAGCGCGTGACCGACGTGAAATTTCATTGAATTAATTGGCAGTTTTTCTGCCCTGAAGCAATAGTCTGCAAACATTGTTTCGGTTTTAAGGACTCTGAGACCTAGTGTAGCCACTGGGCATATGAGACTTAAGAACTAATGTCTCAGTCAGATGTCAGACACAGCATTTGTTATGGGCAAACGTTGCACTTACCATCAGGTGAACGGTTTGCTCGTTTCGCCACAATAATTTCGTTTCCAAAATTAAGATTTAGTAGTAATGGTTGGATCCCTATAAATACGTGAAGAGTAAACTTTGTATTTTTTTAAGCATATTGCGTGCATGAAGATGATTGTGAAATTTTACATAGTTAAAGTTTGTATTAAGAAGAAGCGAGGAAGCTCAAATTCACATATAATATGTATTACAAATACATTAAATCGAATAAGATCAAACATTAATTATTTATGTTCATACTCTACTACAAACAATAACGAAGTCCTTAATATTTATTTATTTATTTAAACTTCTATGCACCGAAATTGTACATATGGCGAACTTAATGCCTAAAGGCATTCTCTCCCAGTCAACCATAAGGCGAAGCAGAGATAAACATATGATAGGCATTATTACATTAATAGTCTATTGTGAAACAGTCGCTCAGAGTATTTATTAATTATATCGCATTGGAATCTAAAAATAACGTTGTGTTGGTGGTGAAGTTATTGTGATAACTGTGTCGTCCTGACCGAGTTCTACCTGGATATCTTCCGGTTAACAAGCAGAAGCTACTATTTTTTTTATTGTATAAACTGACGAAACGAGCAAAACGTTCACCTGATGGTAAGTGTAACATTTGCCCATAAGAAATGCTGTGTCACCCAGAAAATTTCTGTGTGACACCACACTGTATATATATTTTCGGTGATGTAATTGCTGTTAGCCGTCTCGGCAGCTTCATCGGATACTGTGCTCGCGGGCCAGGGGCCCATGTGCCAGGTTTGGTTTGACCCAAACATAAATAAATAAATAAATAAAAACTCCTACAAAACCCTCGAAGTTCGGACTGTGTCGCGTTCGCTGCGTGCTTTCGCGATTTCGAAAATCTTAAACATTTTAAGTCGTCCACTGACCGTCCGAAGGAGACTGCGCGCGTCCATTCGGACTGTCGACTTGTGTGTCGGTAACTCTGGGCGGTGAGAACCGCCCTGGAACACGGGTGAATCTTGTGTACGCGGTGTGATTATTGACTATTGCGCGCCGCTCTCTACGGCGGTCGCGCGTCGTGGTGCGTGTTATATTAAAGCTATTGACTGTGTGTACAGTGTGGCCTGGATCGTGAGTGACAGTATCGTGGTCAGGAAGAGCTGAGACGTCCGTGTCGTCTAGCACGTTTCGCGGGCGACGTTTGCGTTCGGTCGCGTTTCTGTTTGGTCGGTAATTTGCTGCTTTAACCACCAGCGGGTTTGAATGAACCGCGGCTTTTTCGAAAAACCGCCGTGATAATTCTCTGAAGTGTTCAGAGATTAAAGGCATTTCACAGTCGCTGTGTACCACACTGTGTCCATCACCCTGAGACATAAATTCTTAAGTCTCATATGCCCAGTGATTACACTAGCTCACAGTGCCCTAACAAACCGAAACACAGTAATGTTACCTACCTAGACGGATTCCTGCATAGGAATCCTACCACCAGTAGATGAACATATGTATGAACATAAGATACATTTAGTGCCGTTTCTACTTGCACAAACACAGCTGCACTGTTCTAGTCCTCACCTAGAAGAGCACAAGAATACGTCCAGGAGGTCTATTCTATAACTGGTAGGTTTCGTGATCGGTTTCATTTTGTAGTTCAAACTCGTTCGTTGGTTAGTGGGTCAAATGAAACGTATAGTAAACGTAATCCAAAAATTGTCATAGTTAAACAGTAGACCTCCTGATCCGAAAACCAACAATTCATGTTCCACAAATTTGGCACCGGGCAAATTTTAATACATGATATTGAATTCAGGCATAGTGAATGCTGAGCCGCACCCACACTAAACGCTTTAAATTTCATAGTACGCGAGTGACCTTGATTCGATTCCCGGTGCCAGCACCACTAAAATTGTTAATTGCAATTTTAAGTGCTGATTTACCACGTGCTCGACGGTGAAGGAAAACAACCCGCATTGGAGCAGCGTGGCGGATTTTCCGCGGCTCCAAAACCCTCTCAGAAATGAAAGGAGGCCTGTGCTCAGCAGTAAGACATTTATAGGCTGTTACTTCACTTCACTTCACCCATACTATATAGCTGAGTCACGCGGTTTCCTCCGCTTAAATTATGCCGACCAAATAACTGCCGTACGGGATGGCACGGTACCTAGCTGACCTGTGGGTCTACTGTGTAACTCTGGTCGGTTTCGTGATCGGTTTCAATTGATCCCGTTAACCAATGAATTAGCTTTATTAAATACGTAACGATGATATATACGCAGAACTAGAGTAATCGATATAGCCCTAAGGGTTAGCGAGGTGAGCAGCAATGGGCCATACGACTCGTAGAACTGAATGGCAACCTCGTCCCGGCAAGCGCAGTGTAGCGCGACCCCCCACCACTGGTAGGTAGGTACCACCCTAGGGCCAGTTATTCTGCCGTGAAGCAGTAGTGTGCAAACATTACTTTGTTTCGGTTTGAAGTGCACTGTGAGCTAGAGTAATCATTGAGTATATGAGACTTAAGAACTAATGTCTCAGGGTGGTGGGCGCAGTGTGGTCACACAAATGATCTGAGTGACACAGCATTTTTTATGAGCAGATGTTGCACTAACATCAAGTGAACGAACTAACAAAAGTTCGTTTCATCCACTTTATCCAATAAAAAAAAAGATGGAGCGACGACCTGCACGGGTTTGTCGTCGATGTTTGCAGATGGCTCGAGGCCATGTTTCTCTAGTGGAATAAGATGGGCTGAAATGATAATTAAAAATCTTTATATCGAAATCGTGTCATATTTTTGATGTAGTAACACTAGCTTACGAGAAAATCCCAGATTCAGTGTAAACAATCACTAAAAGTGAATTTATTGCTTTGATAAAACAAATCAAATTATTAATTTGTTGAACTACTATAGTATCAATCATTTGGTTATCTAAAGTACGATTTATTAGTGCATAAAATAATTTATATCACAGTAACCTAATTAAGAAATATTTATTATTTTAAACTAATATATCGTTGGGTTAAGTAAGACATTATTTATTACGAGATAAATTCACACGAAATTAACATATCTGATGGCACTTTTTACATTCTTATGTAATTTGGACGCACTATTTTTATATACGTACCTACAAGGAATTAGGTAAACAAAGGAAAGGGGGTAAAATACCTAATAATATTAAATAAAAACTATTATAAAAAATCAGCCTTTTCATACAACGTTAAATCGTTACATACATACATACAGACTCGCCCTTTTCCTATATAAGGGGCTCTCTCCACGAGCGAGAGAATCGCGACTAGTCCGCGCTTCTATCGTCCTCACCGTAGCCCACGGTGGCAGGATTTTGATGGTGGTAGGATTCCTATGAAGGAATCCGTCCAGTTATTCTGCCGTGAAGCAGTAGTGTGCAAACATTGCTGCATTTCGGTTTGAAGGGCACTGAGAGCAAACGTAATAGCTGGGCATATGAGACTTAAGAACTGATGTCTCAGGGTGACGGGCGCAGTGTGGTGACACAGCGTTCGTTATGGGCAGACGTTGCACTTATCACCAGGTGAATGTTTTGCTCTTTTTCTCACTTTATCCAATAAAAAAAAAAAGGTTAAGGTACTCCAGGTTAACGACTACATTACTACATCAGGACATGTCACTTCCAGTCCTCCCGCGACCATAGGTGCTGTGCTGTAAAGCGCTCGAAAATAGCGCTTCGGATTATAAATAGTAAAATAAAAGGCGATAAAAGCCTTAAATCTATTTATTTAATTGAACACCAACAGTGAACATTTCGAAAATAGACCATAACAATGACAATATAGTACAATGACGACCGCGTGGCCTAGTGGTCAGAGTACCTGACTTCTAAGCCGCGGGTCCTGGGTTCGAATCCCAGCCGGAGCCAACATTTGTGCTAAAACATAAATTGTTGGTTTGCGGGTGTGGTTGTGTTGTGATTGACCCCGTGTTTCTGCCACTGCATCCTAGCCTACCTCCGATCTTATCGCATCAGCGTTACATCGGGCGCGGGTAGGTTGGGACGAGTGAATGCCTCTTTGTTTGCGCGTACACTTGTGGCACTATAATATCTCCTGCGTAGTTGATGACTCTCGACAGTAGTCGGCAGTTGTCGCCGTGGTCGAAATCGGCTAGGAGAACATCAGTACAATGTCTTGACATATGCACCTATAATAGGCGTGTTCAATATTCTAGTCTTTTTTTTTTAATGTTAGAGGAGGCAAACGAGCAAGCGGCTCACCTGATGGTAAATGATCACCGCCGCCCATGAACATCTACAATACCAGAGTCTATACAAATAAATAAAATTGAAGTGCTTGTTTGTAATAAAAAATAACAGCTTTTTACTCAATGCTTATGAAAGTATATACAATGCTTATACAAAAAAAAACTATTTTAAAAATTTCTTTCTCTTTTCGTTTGTCTGTCTGTCTGTTTGTTCCGGCTAAACAAACGAAACAGCTGGATTGATTTTGAGGGGACTTTCACTGACAGATAGCTGCCATTATAGCGGGTAACTTAGGCTACTTTAATTTTAGAAAAATAATTATGATTCCGTGCAAAAAAATTAAAACCCCATAATCCGATTCAAATAGGGCAGTGTATACGTATATCATCTATCGGGGTCGGCTTTTTTACACAGGGCACAGCTAATTTTAAATATAAGAAATCATTATTGAATCAGTATTGATCATTAACCAACTTCGCTTTTGTTCCCTTTTTGATACAAATTTGTTGAAATGAAATGAATGTCTATAATACATATAATATATCTTTTAATAACAATTAATGCAAACATTACTGTGTTTCGGTTCGAAAGGCACTGGTAGCTAGCGTAATTGGCTTGAGACTTGAGAACTGATGTCACAGTGTCGAGCGCAGTGTGGTGTCACACAAATGTTCTGGGTGACACCGCATTTGTTATGGGGAGACGTTGCACTTACCATCAGGTTTACGTTTCTCTCTTCTCGTTACTTTATCATACAAAAAAAAAGTAGCGCTATACACTTTCATTTTAATAACAATTAAATATTCTGTGAGCTGCCCGTTTGACTGAATGTGGTGTTGTTTAAGCTTGCAGGTACTGTCTTTCTGGCCATCTGAAAATTAGTGAAGAACGTATTAGTTGCCGTGTGTTTAAGAGAATCTACCACCCCATCTCCTCCCGTGGGTGTCGTAAAAGTCGACAAAGGGAAGAAAAAGGAACCCCCCAAAATGAGAGCTACAAACTTTTGTGACAATCTATGGGTGAGGCCTATGTTTAACAGAGGACTAGTGTTAGACTGAAATGGATGATGAAGATATTAGTTTTATTAATTTGATTCAGCCAAATTTTTTTTTTTAAATTAAAGCGATGCTCCACAGTATCTCCTGTGTCGTGGGTACGTATTACAGACACAAATTACACATGCACAAACCACCCAGACCCGGAACAACTATCTATCATATAAATATTTGTCCCGTGCGGGAATCGAACCCGCGACCCGCGACGCAGAAACCAATGGCTTAGCCACTGCGCCAACCGCGCCATATTGGAGTTGTAACTTGAGTTGATTAAACAAGTCTGTCTTTAAAAGCCAAAGTAAAAGACAAAATTTCGTTATTTAATCTATCCTTGTTAAAAGCTGTCATAAACATCAAAATCTACACATACACTTTCGCCCTCGCGGGAACGAGACGTGACGGGTGGTGAACCACATCGCCGCCATTTTGGTACGATTTAAAAATATATTACTTCCCATTTCATTTTTACGAGCAGTATAGTGACTGCATTGGATATTATGGCGTTATACTGCCTACTATTCGTACCATACCGTAGTCGCCTCTTACGACACCTCGGTAGGAAAAAGGTAGGTGCTGTTCTACTCTTTCGGACAAAACTCGATCGTCAACTGATAAAAGTTGGCCACCCCTGCTTTATTGTATAGATTTTGATATGGAAACTATTTGGTATCTGGAAAACAACTGGATACTTTTGATAAACGTTTTGAAATATTTTTAACACATTGCAGATCAGAATATAGTGAACAGGCATGTTACAATAATATCTTAATATTATTATTTGTATATAATTATATATCTATAAGTTTAATGGTCAGAATAGTACACTATTTCTCCACAGGTCCTAGATTTGAATCCCAGCCACAGCCAAAAGTTGTGTTAAAACACTAATTGGTTTTCAGGTTTGGTTGTGTTGTGACTGTCTCTAAGTCTCTGACACTGCACTGGGTTGCAGTGTCCTACCTTCGATGTTATTGAATAAGCGTTACTTGGGTCCCGAGTGTTCTTCAAATGGTCAAAAATCAGCTAGGATATCATTATTACTATTCATCATTTCAGCTTATCACTAGCCCACTGCTGAACATAGGCCTCCCCCATAGATCGCCACAGGATTTTGTCATATTTGCCTCATTTGGCAGTGGGTTCGCAACCGCTGTTTATTTATTCTGATGTTCCAGCAATGCTTGTTACTTATAAAACAACAAACATACCGTTTTTATTCTGTGCAATTCATCCATAGCCTCTGGCAGTAATGGTTTCACTGAGTTAATTTCCATCATTGTCAAATGATCAAGTCTACCATAACTGCCACCAGATTTCATAAGGGCATCCATTGAAGTCCTTAACTTGGACATTCTTATGTCCCAGATATCTTTAATGATGGTTTTGATTTCTGAAGCCATAGGTATGTCTTCTGCGGCTGCCCCAAGTATTAGTTTGGCTTCTACCATATAGTGTTCATTGGGCATTTTTGTGAAAAATCTGAAAACAAAAATATATACATCACTTATGGTTTAACCCTTGCACCTGTAGGATTCCTATGCTAGCCTCTTATCTACCTAGTATGTACCATAATGGCGCTACTAATTTTTTTATTACATTTAGTAATGAAACAAGCAAAATATTCACAGGGTGGTAAGTGCAATGTTTCCCAAAACAAATGCGATGTCACCCATAACATTTCTGTGTGACACTTGTCACCACACTGCGCTTGTCACCTTGAGACATCAATTCTTAGGTCTCATATGCACTACACACACTGGCTCACATTGCCCTTCAACTGGAACACAGTAATATTTGCACACTACTGCTTCACTACAGAATAAATGGCCCGGGATGGTGCCAACCTAGACAAATTTCTGCATAGGAATCCTACCATTAGTAAAATATTCTGTAATCAAGTGGTACAAACACCAGTATTCAAAGAGCTATAAATCTTAGTGTAATATCCGAGATATTACACTAAGATTAATAGCTATGTATCTGCCATTCCAATGGTGTTGTGGATGTTCAAGGGTGACAGTGACTCTTCTACAAAAAAAAGTAACAAGTGCACTGCGGTAATAAACACAAGGTGTCCAGCAGTATTTCTGGAAGATACTGCTACTGTTGTCTGATGTATGAGCAGCCATGGGACCTGGCAATGTGAACTCTCATCACTCTCAACTTTCTCTCATCACTTAATTTCATTAAAAAAAAAACTATCATCCATCATAACAGAATGACAAAGTCTATTGTGATTTGAAGTTATTTATTTCTTAATTATCAGCATCATCTGTCTCTTTATTGTCCACACAGGTATCTTCTAAGTAAAGGCTTTGTTGTAAACATCACACTTGGTAAGCAGATTTGTGATTGTAGTAATAGTAAACTTCCTAAATTCTGCAATATACCAATGTAGATAGTTTAAGTCTGGCAAATCTGAGAATTAGCCCATATGTAGACATGAGATTAACCCAAAGACTTCTCCGATAGGGGATTTTAGCAAATTCAACACCCTGTTGATGAATCGAATATGGTTTAAAGTGTTGTAAAACAAAAATGTTGTAAATAAACTTAAACAAGTTGTGCAATAAATATAATAAGCAGGAAATAAAATAACCAAAATACCGTGAGCGTTTCTCCTCTTCTTTGATATTTTCCAAAACTTCGAGATCCATCCACTCTGGTGGGACTATTCTACACTTCTGTTTTTGTTTTAACATAACACCTAACCAGAGTGGCACATTCATCGGTAGTCCAGCTCGGAACGGACCAAATTCACCACAAATTAGAAAAATTTTATCATGCGAAAAGTTTGGAATAATACTAACGATTCTATTTTCTCCTATGAATTCGATTTCATATGGATCCATTTTATGTGTTTAACGTTATGTAGTGCTAATGCCAACGTCTTATATTGATACAAAAATAAACAGAACATTAAACTATCACATTACTGTGGTTTATAACCGGTAGTTGGGATTTTATTGTTTTTGTTAATCAATAGGCACTGAATTTGACTTTGACAGATGTGTTCTCATCGAGTCAGTTTCCGAACAGGCAAAGAAGATTTAGGGCATACATCAAAGTAAAAAAGATTTGTAATTATTTTGAATCAATACATTCTGTTAATTTATGAGAATTTTCTACTAATTATTTAACACATATTGAAAAGGACCAGAGAACTTTTCTGTTAGAGTAAGTTGAAAGCTATGCATAAAAATGTAAGTTTGTGATAATGCACATGAACTCCAAATCCGAACTCCGAGATGGAAGCTACTTTACTCATAAGTTCTAAAATACTCATCAGTTCCTGAAGAAACCAAATAACTACAGCCACAACCTAATATTAATTACTCTTTTACGCCATCTATTAAAATTGGTGTTAAAACAGCAACTTTTATATATGCAAAGTATAAATTGTTTGTCTTTGGTGTAGTAGGTGGCGCAGAAACCAATTTATTGTAATGTACCGCGAATAAAGGTCTTTCAGTGATTTAATAATATCTAATAATAAATTTAATTATATTTCTTAAATAAAATAAGAAAATGGAAATTGTAAAAGTTTTTTTTATATTATTTTTCTCAATTTGTAATTTATGAGTATTATCCGGTACTTTATATATATTTTAGTATCTAAATGAGAGCTATGTGAACGCGATCGATGCAAATCGTTTTGGCAAAGTGCAAACTCCTAATTACTAGCCGTAAATTAGGGTGGCCGGTTGACAATGTCTCAGACGGTTGATATTTATGGGTGCCCGCCGACGTAGGACGGAACCCGGACTTTTGCCTCCCTCTACGTCTGTCATATATTATCAGTAAATAATGTTTTTGGATAATAATCGTTCAAGAATTCGTTACGAACGATACGTAAGTAACAAATATATAAATTTAATTATATATATTTGTTTTATAGAACCCTATTATGAGTATAAATATACAGAAGTTGCCAATCCGATTGCTAAACGTAACAATATAAACTTCCTCGTAGATGGCTCATATGACGACTTAAGGACAATTTACAAGCAGGCTTGCGTCCAGTAGTGGATGATAATGGCGAAGTAACCATTTATTAGAGATACAAAAGTATTCGTTCAATTTAATTTTTCACATTTTGTTTTTTCTTGTACTCATTATTTTTCTTCAAATACCATTTCTATTATATTATTCCAATGTTTTGCGTGACAAATTTATTGAGAAATTATAAAATGCTAAGTAAGTTTAGATAGATATGCTGTGTTTCGGTTTGAAGGGCACTGTGAGCTAGCGTAATCACTAGGCATTTGAGAATTAAGAACTGATGTCTCAGGGTGACGGGCGCAGTGTGGTGTCACACAGAAATATTCTGGGTGACACAGCATTTGTTGTGGGCGGACGTTGCACTTACCATCAGGTGAACGTTTTGCTCGTTTCGTCACTTTATGTAATAAAAAAAAGATAGAGTAATATACAGAAAGGACAGTATTTCAAAAATATTTAAAACGTTATTCGAATTATGAAAGTAAACATTAGAAATGCTTGTAATGATATTTTTTTTAAAACATAATTTTTGTTAATTTACTTAAGATTTCAATAGAATAAAATTAAATCTTTTGAAAGGCATATGTTGTGTTTTGCTACTATTAAATCAAAATCAGAATTCGAAAGCGAGTAATTTGTAGAAACGCCTCCATTGCTCACTAGGTGGCGTCACATGCAAAGAATTGAATTAGCAAAGATGAAACTACTTTTCATAACATTGCGTATCTTAATATAGTTTTTTTTGATAAGATTCTTCTGAAATTATCTTCAAGAACCCTTCGAGATAAATTAATTAGATATTTAGTTAATTTGCACAAAAAGAACATTAAACGTTTAAGCAAACTTTTACAACGTAGGTGTGAGTGCATTGATAGTCCATACTTTCTCCAAAATACTACGTAAAGATTATATATAATGGCTAAATGAAAATATGAAAAATAAATGTAGTCTATAGTAAAAAAAAACTTTTTTATTATATTTATCAATTGCAATTACAAGTAAAAAATAAATAAAATCAATAAAACGATTTTTACGGATTCTATCGCGTTTAATTTTTGACTATTTATAACCCGACGTTTTATAGTTAACAAATAAACCCGATGAAATCCGTGAAAATCGTTTTATTAATTGTGTTATATTCGCGTAAATATAAGAAATCACTATATCATAAGAAAAACAATTTTCCCGATGAATTTTTCATATGTGTACCTAAAATAGAACAATGGCCACTGGCGAATGAAAATTTACGAAATAAGATTTCTTTATGCAATGTTTTCTTTCATTTTATTAAAGGCAAACGGCTTTTGTATTTGCATAGGACACATCGAAACGTTTTAATAGCTTTCACCACAGTGAAATATTTGCAAGCTTTAAATTACAACAAAACTTAAAATGAAAAAGAAATGAAGGGCAAGCAGAATGTCCTTGGGGTGATTGCTCGAAGAAAAATTCTGCCACGTTACGCAGAAATTTTAATTAGTAATTGAGTTTATCATGTGCGATTAATTTAATTGTCGTTTATTGTAGTTAGGTCAAGCGTGCGCGTGCGTAAATAAGACCCACCATCTTGGCCTTGGGTTTCAATTCTATACAGCGATACTGACTGGTCCATTTTATCTGTTTATTTCGCAAAAACTTTTGTTGTAATTTGGGAATAAATACCATTACGCCAGCTTCCTCTTTTCTTTCTGGGCACCATCTGTTTTCTCGGTTCCTTTCAGTTCAATCGGGCTGTAATTAATGGACCAAGGCAATTGTTTCTTCTCTTCAGTAAGTCATGTATTATTATAAAGAGTTGACGACCGCGTGGCCTAGTGGTCAGAGTACCTGACTTCTAAGCCGCGGGTCCTGGGTTCGAATCCCAGCCGGAGCCAATATTTGTACTAAAACATAAATTGTTGGTTTTCGGGTCTGGTTGTGTTGTGATTGTCCCCGTGTTTCTGACACTGCATCCTGGCCTACTTCCGATCTTATCGCATCAGCGTTACATCGGGCGCGGGGTAGGTTGGGACGAGTGTGTGCCTCTGTGTTTGCGCGTACACTTGTGGCACTATAATATCTCCTGCGCAGTTGATGGCTCTCGACAGTAGTCGGCAGTTGTCGCCCGTGGTCGAAATCAGCTAGGAGAACATCATTATGAAGAGTAAAAGAGTAAAGCGACTACCTATAATTATACCACTGTCACGTGGTTCACCACCCGTCGTCTCGTTTCCTGCGGGGGCGAAAAGTGGATGGGAGCGAAAAGTGGGTTCACGTAAAAACTACTAGACCATTCATTCATGGTGGGGTTTCAGTGGGATTCTCAAGAAACTTTGTATTTTGCAACGCATCGCAGGAGTCAAGGAGTACAGAGTTTTCGGGGCTTCCAATTCATCGTTGCCCCAGGGCCTTCTGAATAACTAAATGGTGGATAAAGATAAAGGATACAGTGAAGACACGAGACAAACATTCACCTGATGGTAAATTCTACGTCTGCCTATAGCAAATGTAGTGTCAACCAGAACATTTCCGTGTGGCACCACACTGCGACCGTCATCCTGAGACATAATTCCTTATTTCTCATATACCCATAATTACACCACATCTTAGCGCCCTTCAGACCGAAACAGAGCAATGTTTGCACACTACTACTTCACGGCAGAATATCTGGCCTGGCAATTTAACTACATTAAACACTTACATAAAAACTTACATTTTTTTATTGGATAAAGCGATGAAAAGAGCAAATCGTTCACCCGATGGTAAGTGCAACGTCTGTCCATAACAAATGCTGTGTCACCCAGAAAAATTCTGTGTCACCACATTGTGCCCATCACCCCGAGACATAAGTTCTTAAGACTCATATGCCCAGTGATTACGCTAGCTCACAGTGCCCTTCAAACCGAAACACAGTAACGTTTGCACACTACTGCTTCACGGCAGAATAACTTGCCCTGGGGTGGTACCTAGACGGATTCCTGCATAGGAATCCTACCACCAGTAGAATACAGATAGGTATCCTACCGCCAGTAAAATTGGGCGTGATTGTTCCCCGGCTGTGCTCCTACGTATAAGTATTACGGTTCCAATGCCCCCTGTTGAAACCCATTTACGAGCTACAGTCATTATCTTGCTTCGGGCTAGCTGTCTTGCGTATAACATTTCAAACAGGGAACGATTATGACTTAAGCTTGTCGCACACATATTAGCTATGGACTGAATCGCCGTAGACCAGGCGTCAACCGAACTCCATCACGTAACCGTAGTGGCTCAGCACCTCCATGGTTTCGGCAACGGCTAGTTGACGGCTAAGCGTCACCTGGGGTACGACTTGACTTCGACGAGCGTGATAGAATTTATTGCCAAATATACGCAACGTCAACGTCAAAAACACTCGACAGAAATCCTTCTAGGCAGGACCCGTTATTCTGCCATGAATGTAGTGTGCAAATGTTACTGTGTTTCGGTCTGAAGGGCACTGTGAGTTAGCGTAATCACTCGGCATAGGAGACTCAAGAATTGATGTCTCAGGATGTCGGGCGTAGTGTGGTGCAACAGAAACTTTCTGGGTGACACGGCAGACGTTGCACCAGGTGAACGATTTGCTCGTCTCGTCAATTTCTTCAATGCAAAAGTACTCGCTTTATGAATGCGGCGTCGCGTGAGCGGAAGGGGTAAGCGGGGCGCCCGCGAGAAACCGAGAGCCGCGAGGATCGCATGCGGTTTGCGGGCAATGTCCGCGCCGACGGCGAAACGTTAGCGCGGCGACGGCCAGACGTAAACGCGGCGACTGCGAGTTGACCGCCAACGGTATGCGGTTCACTAGCTCGTCCCGAGGCGAGACAGTGCCGTTAAAATACTGCTTACAACGTGTACGTTGCGGTATGAAGTTTCATACAAAGTATACTAAACTCGAGATGAGGCGATGTTGATTTTTTTATTAGACCACCGACCAACTTAAATTCTTAAGTCTCATATGCGCAGTGCCCTTAAGACCGAAACACAGTAATGTTTGCAAATTACTGCTTCACGATAGAATAACTGGCCCAGGAGTGGTACCTAGACGGATCCCTGCATAGTTGATGTGTGCGACAGCCCTATCTCGCAAACATGTCATTAATACAATTGTTCTCGAAAGTGGTCAATCGCCGTCGGCGCAAGTGACGTAGTGCAAATGATTCGCTCGTCAATTAAACACTAAACTGTTGTGATGAACGGCCTTCTATTAAGGTCGCCCGCTCCGGAACTATGCGGCAAACATGACGTCGATATAGTTCAACACGCTGTCGACTTAAACACGCCGCCGACTCTAACACGCTGTCGGCTGAATTCAACGCGATCACGCAATCCGTCAACATGTGAAGTTTATTAGGATCGTTTGGAACTGTATTTAATTTACAATCCGCTTTGATGTGGAGTTGTGCGATTTGTTTGCTCTATGGTTTGCGACGAGCATAATGCAACAGGAAATTGTTGCTTTGATACTTTTAATATGTTAGTGGTGGTACCTAGACGGATTCCTATGCAGGATTCCTATCCGTCTAGGTAGGTACCACCCCTGGGCCAGTTATTCTGCGGTGAAGCAGTGGTGTTTAAACTGGTACACATAAACAGTTTAAAATTCACATAACTACAATCACATTGCTGCCAACATTACTAAGAACTACTACGGAAGCACCTAGAGATCATCAGAGACATCTTTGGTAGATGTAATAAGAAATATATTAACGTTTATTTATATCATAAAGTTAAATTTGAATAAAAGCACGTTTAAAACGCGAACAGAAAGAAACCGAGCGCGACCGAAACTTCTGGAAAGTTCGGGAATAATCCTTATTTGCGGAGTTCATTATTAAGTGAATTATTATGATTACAGTTGCCCTCTACAAGTTGCACAAAAGTTTTAAGTCCTCCTATCTCATATAGCGGGTGTTGTAAACAGTCGGTGCTAAATGGAAAGAGAATATTTCTAAATCCATTTTATTAATTTATCCTCTAATTCTGGAATGATGTTTCACACTCTAATGATATCATTCTTTATAGATTTTTAGTTGTATTAATGAGAATTATATATAATGTATACAGACGTTAAGTTTTAATATATTTTATAGAGTAATGTAACAAACATTAAAAAGAAATGAAAATTGTTTATTTTTTGTGAAAATTGCTTCGTTATGTGGTTTATTTGAGGTTATATCTCCGTAATATCTTCTTTTTTGTCATATTTCATCTTTATAAAATAAATTTTAATTAAATCTTTAGGTAACGTTTTCAGAAAAAGTTTTGACAAAGAATAGCCTCATAGGCAACCACAGGTCGCTTTATGATAGATTTTAAATCCACACAATTTCCATGATATGTCAGTGTATTGCAAACTCGAACAGACCAGCCCCCACAAGCAGCACCAGTTCACGTGTCACACATATTGTTTAAGAAATAAGATTTTTTTTTATTTTATAAAACTGACGGAACGAGCAAAACGTTCACCTGATAGTAAGTGCAACGTCTGCCCATTACAAATGCTGTGTAACGCTGAGAATTTCTGTGTGGCACCACACTGCGCCCGTCACCCTGAGACATTAGTTCTTAAGTCTCATATGCCCAGTGATTATGCTAGCTCTCAGTGCCCTTCAAACCGAAACACAGTAATGTTTGCACACTACTGCTTCACGGCAGAATAACGGCAGAGTAATAGGAATCCTACCACCAGTAAAAAAAAGTAGTGTTTAAGTAGTTTTTTCACGTCTTAACTTATCGGCGTCTAAGCTTGTGTGCTAGTTTTTATTAATTGCCACACTTTAGGTTTTATCCTGTAATGTAGATGCGTGTATCTTTTGAGAGAGAAATGAGAGGTACATTTGTTGAATTAAAATTAATCTTTATGTAAGCAATTTAAAATAATACTACAAAAAATATGAACCATATCCCAATTTGAGAATCGAGAAAATAAGAACGAACGAGATCTGTTTGCCTGAACATTTAATTGTTTTTATGTTCATATTTACTAAAATTTTAAATGAATAAAAAGGTCGAGCATCCCTGCACATTATTTCTAGGTACACAAGCTTAACGCGCCGGCCTAGACTTATCTGCAACAGTCCAAATGTACTTAGTTCAACCACATTATAGCTACTAACCGCCTACTGGGCGCAATTAACTCCTATAAAATTCTGTTAATAAATTACCTTAAGTTGTTTAAGTCACTGGGATTTCTTAGCCTGTAAAAATAACAAAAGTGCCTAACGCAAGTATTTTTATTAATATTATAGTATTCATTAATTTCTTCTTCTTTATATTATAGCTTACTACCTGTTTGTTGACAAGAATTTGTATTTATAATATAATTTGAATTTAGTTTTGTACTTTTTTTTTACTTTATAGTTATCTTTAGTTTTTTACTTTATATTGAATTACCAATATTTTATTTGCTATAAATAGGGTTACATTGATGTGCACATTAAGCGCTGTAGCTTTAACTTATTTAGCTGTATATATTTTTACATATTACTATTATTACCGTCTAGTCATCAAATAACAAAAAAAATACTATCCAATTTATAAACGAGGAAAATCAAAGAAAAAAAATTAATTCCACATACAAAAAAAATTCAATACAAGTAGTCAAAGTAGAATTATAATTATCGCACCCAAAAAACCTAAAAAACACCATTTCCTTTGAATTTAGTATAATACCATACAAATATCATTATTATAAAAGAACATTCTGAATTTTAAAATTAAAACCAATAAATTGTAAACAATTATTAAAGAGGAATCTCAGAATAGTCACATAATTTATATAGTCAAAACATTATTAAAGGTATTAAAGAAATATGTCAACAGATAAATAACATATTATTTCAAATCAAATAATTCCTCTAAGGTATAACAACATTTTGCTAATAGCCATTTATTTGATAATTTTTTTCTAAATAAAGAATAAACATATTATAAGGCATATATAAGGGGTTCTGCTACTATACCATAGGTGGCGTTCTGTGTGGTATTATCGTAAAAATGTTCATAATTTCGGAACCTGTGAAACAAACACGATGAAACATTGTCTGTGTTGGTCCCAGAAATATTATCTATAATCTGTGTAAAATTCATGTCAAATAGCTATACTAATTCTCGAGATAAATCTGTTCGTACAGACAGACAGACAATATGTATAATGTATGATTAGTCAAGGGTTGATATCAATCCCAACTGATGTTAAGCGGCATTGTCATCATTATCATCATTTCAGCCTATCATTAGCCCACTGTTGAACAAAGGCTTTCCCCACAGATTTGGGGGATTTTGGGGGATTTTGCCATAGCTGACACGCTTGGGAGGCGGGTTGGCAACCGCAGTTTATTTATTCAGCTGTTCCAGGAAGATGCAGCTGCCCATCTCCTGATTTTCATTTTGCTTCCGTCCACTATTACGATACCCACGGGATGAGATGGGGTGGTAGACTCTCTTAGGCCGCCACTACACGGCCTTTCTACTTAGTCTTAAATAGTGAGATGCCTTTTGCTTTCTTTCCTTGAAGATGCCAAAATTTTCGTCTGGTCTTACCGGTAAAGAATTCTGTTCTCTATTTGTCTTTATCAGTGAGGATGAAGAAAATGCTTTGTAAGCATCCGGGGCGCTTTTACAACATATGGTTGTTAGTCATCGGTGCCTGCCAGAATGTGGAAAGAAGAATTAACGAGGGCAGGTTCTATATACAATAAGCGATTCTTTAGAGATCTTCATACATTCACTACTATAATAAGCACGTGGTAACGCCATATATTAGCTCTCCAAATGTATATTTTTTTCTATTATAAACGCACCTATTCCGTCTTCTTCCCGCACGCACCTTATGTCATAAGTGGCTGCGATCCGCCGTCCCGTTTTACTCTCGCAATATGCAATGGCTGCTTGAATGATAACAGATATTCCACTAGCTCTCAGTGCCCTTACGACCGAAACACAGTAATGTTTGCACACTACTGGTTCACGGCAGAAAAACTGGCCCTGGGGTGGTACCTACCTAGACGGATTCCTGTAAATAGATTACTAGAGGTAAGTAACGAGACGAGCAAATTGTTCACAAAGTGGTACGACTGTATTTCAGTTACTACATTAAATCTAGTTAAATTACAGGGCAATTGAGACTAAAGAACCGATTCCTCACGGTGACGAGACGCAGCGTGGTGTCACACGAAATGTTCTGGATGACACCGTATTGTTAAAGGACGTTGCACTTACCATCAGATGAACGATTCGCCTGTGTCATTACTGACTAATTAGCATATATGTAGGAACAAGCTGCTGATGCTGTTAATGATACTCTAAATTATATCGAAATGGAAGTGCAACATTAATTCTTGTAATTACCGGCGTCGTACCGACAGACGAATAAGATATAATGTTATGAGTGGCAAAAATGAATCGCCGTGCAACTTTGCCGATTATCAATGATGTATGGAAATGTAACGCCGCCTAACTATGCTCATTCGATATGCCCCGTTTGATTTTAATGGTTAATTTTATTACAAAGTGTCTGCCGATGCGCGACCGACCGTCTAATTTATTTGTTTTCAATCCCTTATGGAATTATTTCTGTAATTATAAATTATTTCATATTATTTTACATTTGCTTTCCTAATATTTCTAACCAATGGTATTTGAAGTCAAAATCAACATCTCTTGATTCAATTTAGACTTTTTAAAGCTCTTATGAATGAAGGAAGGTAAGTTACTTTGCTAAGATCCGTATGCAAAATATAAAAATGGTGTATATTACCTAGTTTTTTGAAGAGCACCGCTCGCCCTCCCTCAGTAGCGTGTCCCTAAGTAACTTACCTTCCTTCATTGTAATGGATTTCCGCAAAGTAACGCCCGATTCTATTAGCTCTTATGAATGCCAATCTACACCAGTTCGAAAAATAAGACCTCATGGAAGAACCGGCCAGCAACTCCGTGGTGTTTTTTTTAATGAAATATTACATAGCGTTATTTATAAATTATATGAAATAACTAAAACATCATGTGTTTGGTAGAAAGCAAAACTTCTTAATCGATTTAGAGCTTGAAATAAACCTATTGTTTCAAGTTATTATCAAAGTCAAAATCGTTCGCCAATCTAAACTAATATAGTTAATAGAATCAGGCGTTACTTTGCGGAAATCCATTACAATAAAGGAGATAACGTTAATTTGCTAAGATCCGCATGCAAAATGTAAAATGGTGAGTATTACCTGGTTTTGAAGAGCACCGCCCGCCCTCCCTCAACAGCGTGAACATGAAAACCAATACCGGCACCCGGAGCCGCCACCAGATACCCTCCACCACTACAACTGATGGGTGAGTTGATAATTAAAATGGTTTATAATAATTCAACAATGAATAGGCGTCAAGCTTGAAATGTATAGCAGATATAGGTTGTAGGATTCCTATGCAGGAATCCGTCTAGGTAGGTACCACCCCAGGGCCAGTTACACTGCCGTGAAGCAGTTGTGTGCAAACATTACTGTGTTTCGGTTTGAAGGGCACTGTGAGCTGGCGTAATCACTGGGCATTCGAGACTTAAGAACTGATATCTCAGGGTGACGGGCGCAGTGTGGTGTTACACAGAAATATTCTGGGTGACACACAGAATTTGTTGTGGGAGGACGTTGCACTTACCAATAATCTCGCACTCATCGGCACTTTATACAATAAAAAAAAAGATATCGTGGCCCATTTTTTTAGTTAGCCTTGCCATAATAATTAAGAATTAAGTCATAGTAGATAATACTAGGGGTTAATATTGTTCACCCCATGCGGTGATGGCTTAAGAGAATCTACACCCCCCTCCCCCGCGGGTGTCGTAAAAGTCGACAGACAGAGGGCAAATAAAAACCAGGAGATGGGCAGCAGCATCTTCCTGGAACATTTAAATAAATAAACTGCGGTTTATCAAGCATGGCAACTATGGCAGAATCCCCCCTAAACGATAGCTACAAGCTTTTGTGACAATCTATCGGGGAGGCCTATATTCAGCAGTGGACGGGCCGACGTGAGTTTACCAAACATATGATTGGTTTTATTAATCAGATTAGAAAGAAATTTACTAGAAAAGATTGATGAAATGAAAAACTACAATATTACAATTATAATTACAAATACATTAAAATTACAAGGTCTTTAAAAGTGTGACCTTTAAACAAGCCTAAAATCAAACATTATAAAGAGTAAAGTAACAACCGATAATTATATTCCACAGCTACGCATAAGCCTCCTCTAATTTCTATGAGAGTTTTGGTGCAGGAAAGAATCTACCACGCTATTGTCAGTGCTGGTCGACAGACTTATGTAATCAAAATATTCTTAGTTACTACTCGTAGAGCTTATCGTTTCCTCACCAAGTTTTTCCTCAGCATCGAACACGCGCTAAAAGAGTACTTGATATCGAAATTAACAACATTAATAATATCAGCATCGGGGATTAAACCCAAGTCGCCCGTTTATTACGAAATTTAAAGAGAGAGCTCGGGACTCGGAACTTCAAAGATACAGATATTTTTTAAGTTTTGCTATTTTTAAAAAGCGAACCAAACAATACTGTAAGATAAATAAAAGAGCATCAGCTGCAGCCAGTATGTCTTTAGCTCTAACATATTCTGATGAATTTCCGATCTCTATTTCTTTGTCGTCTTGCTGGTGAACTTGCAGGGTGCGCTTCTAACTTCTTTTCCTTGCAGGATATGAGGATGAACATCGACGAAAGTTTGTGGCATTCTCACGCCACAAACGTAAAATAACCGAAAGGAAATAAACTACCTTTTTAAACAGTCATGAAATCATTTTCGGTCTTTTTAAACATGTTTTTAAATTAATTCAGTTTCATCGGTTTATTTTAGACGCGAAAATAAAAACATGTAACTTAATTTCCCCAGCTTTTTATCGAAAGTTCGTAAACATGGGCAAAGAGCGAAACATGAGACAGAAATTGTGAAAAAAATCTCAAGACTTTATTTTTATTTTTTATTGTATAAAGTGATGAAACGAGCAGAACGTTCACCTGATGGTAAGTGCAACGTCTGCCCATAACAAATGCTGTGTCACCCTGAAGATTTCTGTGTGACACCTCACTGTGCCCATCACCCTGAGACATCAGTTCTTAAGTCTCATATGCCATGTGATTACGCTAGCTCACAGTGCCCTTCAAACCGAAACACAGTAATGTTTGCACACTACTGCTTCACGGCAGAATAACTGGCCCTGGGGTGGTACCTACCTCGACGGATTCCTGCATAGGAATCCTACCACCAGTAAATATAATTTAACATGAAATTGTAATAATAGGCGCTCGCTTTAAGTTTAATAGTAAGCGAGTGACCTGAGTTCGAACCCTGCTGCCGGATCCGTTAAAATTGTTATTTTAAGTGCTGATAACATCGTGAGGATACCTGCATGTCTGAGGAAATAATATTTCGAAGGCAGGTGAAGTCCGCCAATCCGCATTTGAGAAGCGTGGCGGACTGTTCCGGTTCCAAAACCCTATCCGAAATGAGAGGAGCCCAGTGCTCAGCAATGGGACATTTATAGGCTGTAACTTTACTTACCTTTATTAATACTTGCTCATTTTAAGTTTCGTTTTTTTGAAATGAATTGTAACATTGTTTTTCTAGTTTGAATTAAAATTCTGCACGTGTTCCGCACTAGCGGACGGTACGAAAAACAAATAATAAACAAATGAAAAGAGATAAAAATAAATGGCAGCGCTAACCGATACACGTCACACGTTCAAATCATCCTATCACATGGGGTCGTGACGGACATGCGTCCCTCCGAACGTGACCAGAGAACCGAACCTAACGCAAACTATAAATCGCCAAGCATCGTCCCCGAAAACTAAGATTGTAGATCTCTCGTTTACCGTCAACCATCCCCGTTGCCGTTCTCAACCGAAGAACTGAAAGGGGAAGGGAGGGTCAACACGTAATGGCGCAAAAATTCGACTACGTCATTATTGAAGAGTGTTATTGGTGTTATAAATAAGGATCTTGTGTTATTGAGCGGATATTAAAATGATTTTTTTCTGTTGTGTGTTTGTCTTTGGACGAAATTGGATTGTGATGTAGCGGGTCTACGAGCGTCTACGGTGCTACGCTTTATTGTAATTTTAAAAGGACGGACTAAGATTATACATATTTCGATGTAATAATCGACATTTAATTTGTATAACTCCTCTTATAAATTTGATCAAAAATATACTTTTACATTATTATTAATAATAGCATATCCTTTTTTCATATTTGCATTGGTTCGAAAAATGCCTATTTTGCAAAGTATCGACAAGAATCTGTCTAAGATTTTACAGTTTCAAAGTTAAGCTAGTAATTTAAATTTAAATTGAGTATTAAGTTGCTTCAGACAATTATTGCTTTGCTTATATATATAATGTAAACATTTATATGTGAAGATTTATCAAAAAAAAAAACAAGACGTAATCACAAAAACCCAAAAATTGCCGGGGGTCCGTAAAGACTTAATAGGCACTGACATTTTTCTCTACCTGCTCATTCACCCGACCCAAAGGCGCCTGACAAAACGTCGCTAATTAAACTTAAAGCCTTGAAATGTCTTAAGGATTTGCATGCCTCTAAATCTGGCTGCTCGAGTTTATCCCGACGTATGAACATATTTCTTTATAAAGGACGCTTCTTTAAGCTCCCATTCTTTCTCGTCTGTGGATTGAAGGCAGTTTGGTGATAAAATTAATTATCGCAATGGCTTTGAGAGATTCCTTTTCTGGTTAAAAACGAAAAGAAAAGTTGGGATTAAATTTTTATCGATTGAAACCATAACGGACAAAATGAAATTTAAGACGAGAGTCGGACTGAGCTGCTGCAGCTGAGCTACCACATTTTAATTGTAGAAATCAAAGTTAAATTGCTCTTTAGTAAACTAAGGTCGATTTAAAGTTTTAAAAAAAATCGAAGCATTGCATTAGATTTAGAGCATTAATACACTATTATTTTGTCTGAACTTATAATCGTTAAATCAAGTTTATCAAAAAATAAACAGTTTGAATCTATTCGGACAACTTCATTTAAGATTTAATTGCCTTAAAAGCAAGCAATGCAAAAACAATGGCTCAAATTTAAACACGCTTCAGACGGAAACACTAAAGAAAAACTAAACAAAAACCAACAGAGCTTCGACATCCGTCGCAAGGAGGAGGCTGGGGGGTGACCTCCACTGAGAGGGGGAAGCGGGCAAAACTATAAATTGTCCTTTAATTACCCCCGGGCAGCGTCACATCATGGATCCAGACAGTTTTATGACGATTTACGGCACATTTCGACGCGGGGACCGGCCCGCTTTGGGATTCCAAGCGCCCGACCGAGTAAGGCCTTCCGCTCCCCTTTCCTTGTTCTTATTTTAGAGGGGTCTCGGGTAAGAAAGGCCGCAGCGGCGGTTCTTTAAAAATTGGTTGGTGTACGTCACCTTTTACACTGCTGGGGGGTTTTAAGGCCTCCAGTTCTTTATGGTAATGAAATCTGAGCAGGGTGACGTGCCGAGGTGATGCTTCTGAGAGTTTTTGTTGTGCCTCCCTTATTTATCGCACGTTTGAGGGCGGGGTGAGTTTTACAGAAAGTTCTACGAATGTAATGTGCTCCGAGTTCGCTGTTGATGACGTCAACGTGCAATGTGTTTTTGGTTTCAGTTTGTTTACGCATGAAATAGCTAAGCTCGTACGAAAAGTTAATAGCTAAGCTCGTACAAGAAATAAAGACTTTTACGTAACGCAAAACCTTAATAAAAACGATTGTAGTTCCGAAAAAATATATTGATTGAAATTAGAAAAAATGTAAAGAGAATATTTGAAGTAATTATTTCTTACATTTACATGAAAGTTTAGTTTACGGTCTGTCTTATCGTTTTGTATATATAAGTTCCCGCCTTTTCGATAAACATGGTCGTGGTAGGTCTTAGACACCCTGATATTATAGTTAAGATTAAGTTTTCTTTATATACGATGGATGTGCCTCGTGTATTTAATTACATTTGTTGACATATACATCTTTACGTAAAAGAAAGTAAAGTAGAAGACTTCACATGTCTTCGAAATATTTTTTATTTCTCTGACATGCAGGTTTCCTCACGATGTTTTCCTTCGCCGCCGAGCACGTGGTAAATCAGCACTTAAAACTGTGATTAACAATTTTAGTGGTGCCGGCACCGGGACTCGAACCCAGGTCACACTGTGAAATTTAAAGCGAGCGCCTAGCACCTGAGCTTTATGTGCTTTAAAATAATTAAAATTTGTTGAATTAATGTCAAGCTCCATTATATTATACAGCGTTATGACTTTTTAACGTTATTGATTCGTCATGGAAATATAATAAACGAAACGGGCGTATTGACTGTAGAAGCGAAACATTACTATCAATTATTAATAGTAACAACAGTTTAAAAGCAAAAATTATTCACGTTGGAAGCCCAAATATCCGTTCACAATCATAATCGTTTAACAACCAATTTTATTTGTCGATACAGTTCGATTCGAACGAGAGTTTATAAGCTATAAACGCGCAAACAGACGTTTCGGCGTAACATAAAATCAAATCAACTGTTATCCCGTGAGCCTACATCACAATCAGGTTTAATCGCGTATGTGACAAGTTGGCTCGTCGAATACACCGCCCGAAATTATTCGACCTTCAGCACCGTGCCGTTCTACCCCTAATTCCCCGATACGATACGAACGAGTACGGGGCAAGGCGGACCAACGTATAATGGTGGGTCGGTAACACGCGCTCCGTTCCCTCTCTGCCGATATCGCTTTGACTGACGGACAAGTATGCATTCAAATGGGTTACTTTACTCAGTCCCACCCCCTTAGAATAAACATCGGGCCCGATTCTGGATCCTCCGCCAATTTGGTACAGAATTTGTTGTGGAATGTCGAAATGCTTTTTGAGGGTTAAATTGCATTTAATTTGCACTAAACAACGCTCGGTTTTGATGGAATTGGCTACGAAACTGAATGGATCGTTTGTCGAAATGAAATTTCTTAGTAACGAAATTTATAAAGAGTTTTGGGTTAGATTGGCAAATATTTTGACCTTATCTTTATTTAACTCTCTAATACAATGCCAAAATTATTGGAACATCCATACTAATATTATAAATGCGAAAGTAACTCTCTCTGTCCCCCTGTCTGTTTGTTACCTTTTCACGGCTCAACTGCTGAACCGATCTTGCGGAATGACCTGATGCACCGAGATAGATTGAATCCTGGAGACGGACGTAGGATACTTTTTATCCCGGAAAATCAAATTGTTCCCACGGTATATTTAAAAACCTCCATCCACGCGGACGAAGTCGCGGGCATCACCTAGTAAAGTTATAAATGTAGATATTAGTAATATGCAGGAATCCGTTCTGGGTAGGTACCACCCCAGGGCCAGTTATTCTGCCGTGAAGCAGTACTTAGTGTGCATATATTACTGTGTTTCGGTTTGAAGGGCACTGAGAGCTAGCATAATCACGGTATGAGACTTAAGAACTTATGTCTCAGGGTGACGGGCGCAGTGTGGTGTAATTTTTTGGATGACACAGCGTTTGTTATGGGCAGACGTTACATTTACCATAAGGTGAACGTTTTCCTCGTTCCGTCACTTTAAAGAAAAAAAAAA
This sequence comes from Luehdorfia chinensis, assembly GCA_019845155.1. Classification (NCBI taxonomy): domain Eukaryota; kingdom Metazoa; phylum Arthropoda; class Insecta; order Lepidoptera; family Papilionidae; genus Luehdorfia; species Luehdorfia chinensis. The sequence continues at coordinate 2,822,201 of JAHVAK010000423.1, read as the reverse complement.
AGAAAAGTTCAAATTCGAGGTTAGATTTCCTTTTATTTCCTAAAACTTTTGATTTAGTTGTCTTCTCCGGCAAATAGAGTACCAGGTAAACGACCCTGGCCTCTCGAGCAACTGCTGTCTCCTCTCTCCTTTCGAGAGAGTGGTATAGTTCCTTTCCCAAATTTCCGTTACTTATCCTTAGTCCATTTTCTACCTAACCTTTTCCCTTCCTCTCCACCAAGCCAGTGGTTGACATGCCGATGGCTAGCTACTCGTAGGAACGAATGAGGAGCAAGAATTTGAACACGTAGCTGAAAAGCCGTGGTAGCTCAGGAGCCAGGTGCTCGCCTTTAATTTCATAGCACTCGAGTAACGAGGGTTCGATCCCCGGTGCCAGCAACACTAAAATTGTTGTACAATTTTAAGTGCTGATGAAAACATTTTGAGGAAACCTGCATGTCCCAGGAATAGAAATATTTCGAGGACATGTAAAGTCCGCCAACCCACATTGGAGCAGCGTGGTAGACTATACCCGGCTCCACCACCCACCATCTCAGAAATGAGAGGAGGCCTGTGCTCAGCAGTGGGACATTTATAAGATGTTACTTTACTTGTTTTTTACCAAAATGGCGGCGACGTGTTTCGCCACCCGTCACATCTTGTTTCCTACGGGGGTGAAAAGTGGGCTACGGATGTCATATCTGCCTACCCATTATATGGAAAGAAGGCTTGACTGTATGTTATATGTGTCAGTATATCTCTACTTAAAGTTACTGTTAATGCGATCATAATTTACGCATTACTTCAATGTCTAAATTTACAGGTATTAAAAAAAACACAGGCCTCGCCGCCTCAGTTTTTTTAAATAACCCAAAGTATCAGCTTAAAAATATTTTTGATCTGTGCCTACATCTGTGTTTTCAATGAGGAATATTATAGATCGTTGCAGTGCTAGCGGCGGTAGCTTGGGGTGGTATTATTTGGAGAAATATTACCCCAACACAAAAACAAATAAACACAGTAATATTCGACTGATAGACGGCGGCGGTCCCCATTCGCATTAATGACTAGACGAAAGCAATAAAAACTGTAACTCGTCAGTTATGCTGCGGCAGTGGTGGCGCGATTTATGGAGCCTTACCGTGTACAACGGTAATGCTGTATCTGCCATTCTGTGCGTTTTCTTGTAATGCCGCCAACAGTGTTACTGTATTATTGACAACTCCGTAGCACGAGATATTTATTACCGTAGACGATATTTATATATTTTTGTCGACCACTGCGATTACATATTTTGAAATAAAATTATTTAAAATGGAAAGTTTAAAATGGTAGCTCAGGAGCTAGGCACTCGCTTTAAATGTCATAGAACGCGAGTGACCTGGGTTCGATTTTCGGTGCCGGCACCACTAAAATTTTTAATTGCAATTTTAAGTGCTGATTTACCACGTACGTGAAGGAAAACATCGTGAGGAAATCTGCATGTCAGAGAAAAATTAATATTTCGAAGACATGTGCAGTCCGCCTACCCTCATTGGAGCAGCGTGGCGGATTCTTTCTAGCTCCAAAACCCTCTCAAATATGAGAGGAGGCCTGTGCTCAGCAGTGGGACATTTCTGGGCTGAAACTTTACTTTTTTACTTTATAATGGAAGGCAACAGTGACTTAGCATTTTTTTTTTGGATAACGTGATTACTCAGCACCTGATAACTACAAAGCAGCTAGACTTCTTATACTTCTTTTAATTCTGGCTTCTCTTGATAGAATTCTGCCAATGTCAAGCCAGTCACGGTAGTGACAATAGATTATTCAAAATTTCTATCAACAGTAAAATGATAGTGAAAAGTACAATTTTGGTCTTTAATTGGATTTTCCAATCACTGTACAGTTTGACAAACACTTGCTGCATAAAAAAAACTATCAATATTAAAAATCAAAACTCAAAATTACACAGAAATTACAAAATACAATTAAAACAGTACCGTCACTTTTCGTGTTGAAGCCAAAAGTCAAATATCGAAAACAAATATTATCTATACAAATAAATAAAATTGAAGTGTCTGTTTGTAATAACAATTTACTTTTTATTACGCTTATGGAATTATATACGGTACTTATAAGAAAAAGACAATGTTTTTAAATTTTGTCTGTATGTCTGTTCCGGCTAATCTCCGAATCGGCTTGGCGGATTTTGACGGGACTTTCATTGACAGATAGTTAATATTATAGCGGGTAACTAAGGCTACTGGAATTTTAGAAAAATAAATAGGGTTCCGCGCAAAAAAAACCCAAAATCAGATTCTAATATCAATATAAATATGTATAATAACCTAGGTGTATATGCATATCATCAATCGGGGTTGGCTTTTTCATGCGGGTGAAACCGCAGGGAAGAGCTAGTCCGCAATAAAAAAGAAGGTAACACAATAAATATTCTAAAGTAAACTGTTATTAACAGAATATCTTTCGAATTTTAATTTAAATCTTATTAATTGTTACTTATTTGACAACCCTGTATTATCGATGTGCATGCTACGTTTAATGTTTTTAATGCATATTATGCAGTGGTTTATGGCGCATTCGATGGAGCTAATGGCGCCTTGCTTCTGTAAAGCTTGTTCGAGTCGTTATAGGGTAGGGGTGCAGTGTAATTTGATTTTAAGGAACGGGATAGCAATGTGCAGTGTGCTGGCGCTGTGCTATCATTAGAGTGATATGAGTAGTGTATTAGATTACCTTTTTTTACAGGACGTAGGTTAAGTATTAACCCAACCAAAATAAATAAAACAGACTTCACTAATTTTGAAAATATGTTTATAGCAATATTAGTAGCTATGAAGAGTGAACTACTTATATATACATACAGTCACGCCATTTTCCCGTATTATTGGTAGGCAGAGGCTACTCACAGAGCCCACTCTTCGTCCTTGCGGGAAACGAGACGTGACGGGTGGCGAACCACGTCGCCGCCATCTTGGTACGAGTCAAAAAATTAAGTTCCCACGAGCAGCATTAAAAGATACATTGTTACATTAATTGTAATCGTGAACTTCATAACCGTTAAAAATAAAGAAAATCGACAAAATTATAATAAAAGAAAACCGATTAACTTTGTAGATGACTTCTTGAAATAATATTGACAGACAATTTGGTTTCGTCGACGTTCATATCTAATGTTGCGTGTATTTAAACTAGTATGTGTATTACACTTTAGCCTCGTAACGAACATATTAAGAAATAAAAGTGACAGTCTACGTACACGTGCTGAACTGAGCTAGATGAAATAACAATGAGCCAGCCATATAACTCGTAGAAATGATAATAGTTGGGTAAGAACGGTGCTAGAGTGGCAACCCGGTACCTGGTAAACGCGGCGTAGAGCGATCCTGCACGGTTTTGCGGGATGTCGATGGATGCAGGTGGTTCAGGACCGTGTTTTGTGGGACGCCTATGTGCAACAGTATTTGTAAACATGTCGAAGATATTAGGTATTATACGACTAAGAACAGGATAACTCTTGCTAATGACGTCTAACTAATTGCCATTTTTGTACGGTTTGCCAAAAAAAATTTAATGATAAAATTTTTGTTTGTAAATATGTTGTGCAACGTTGTTGTATATAAGTGTGATTGTGAAAATGATCAGTCACAATTTAGTGACTGAATATTTTTGTGTTTTAGTGTTAATTGGGTTTAGATCGCCGTGTGGCTCCACCACACTTAAGAGAATCAACACATCTCATCCCGTGGGGGTGTGTCGTAAAAGTCGACAGAGAGAAAATTAAAACCAGATTATCGACAACAGCATCTTTCTGGAACATCTGAATACATAAACTGCGGTTCCCAACCCGCCTGCCAAGCGTGGCAACTATGGCAAATGAGAGTTACAAACTTACGTGTCTTGCAAAAATCTATGGGGAAGGCCTTTGTTCTGACTGAATGAATGATTGGGCTTAGATTGATACATGTTTTTTTTTTAATTTCTTACATTGAATGAAACTAATTTTACGGATTTTATTGCGTTTAATTTCCAGGAAGTCTGCAGTCTGTGACCATGTTCTGGATCATTCCATACGGGCATTGTCGTTAACTATCTCCTATTATCTGTTCACATCATTTTAATCTTAGTTGGAGTGGTTAACGGGAATATTAATAATGTTAAGAGATTTGCTAGTACTAATTATGTAATACTTAAAACATGATAGTATCTACGTATAGTAAAGCAATAAGTATTATCTTTCCAAATTGTTACATTCAGAATGACTTAAATTATCAATCTACGAAGTTTTGGATATAACAATATCAAAGACATCACACAAAAATTGCAGCCCGTTATAAAGACAGATGTCGCCATGACAGTTTCCCGCTCGCGAAAACAATAAAACTTCACGAGATTAGCACAATAATCCCTTGTTTTAAGCAGAATTGTGCTTTTAGCGTTAATATTAACGGTATTTAAGTGCATACGCGTCCACCATTGCCGTACGAAGCAATTAGATGTATAAATAAATTCGTTTTACAAGCGACAGATGGCGGGAATGCGGCAGCCATCTTTGCGCGCCATATTCATAGATAGGTGATCTAATTAGGACTCGGAGTGTTAACTCTGTTTATTTTCGCATAGCATTCATGTTCTAATTACAATTTTGATACTAAATTTACTTAATATGGCTGAAGATGTACATTTTATATATATTTTATTAAGTTATAAGTTTTATAAGATATATTTATTTTAATTGTTTTTAACTATGTTAGAAAAGTTAACACTCCAAATGTACTTTCCCACCTACTCGTATCTTAAAATTTTATCCCGTCTTCGCAGCTGTCAACAGTCAGTTCGTTTAGAACGGCAGTAGCAGAATGACATCGAAACTGATATGGCGCAACGTAGTATAATATACACTATTACTTCTTTATTTATATTTTATTAGTTCTTTTACTACAGTTACTAGTAAAATTTGTATGCTAATAATCTTCCGATCAACGTGCTATCGGACATACAGTACATTAGTTATTATATTATAATTAAACAATAGTTAATGGTTTAAGAAAATATCTTAAACCATTAACTATTGTTCGTACAGTAAATTGTTTCAGTTAATCCGTACCGGTTATGGCCGTAGAAAGTGTAAAGCTGTGATTAATTGAGCTGAACATGATTCTGTACTACATTATGGAGCTCCGTAAAAATCTTTGACAATTAGATATTTGTCAAACGAAATTTATGTTTCTTACTTAAAAAAAAAAAACAATTCATTTATTAGTTCTACTGTGGTTGCGGATATTAGTCGTAAATTTATTGTTCTGGGTGGCGTTAGCCTCATTTTTTCATAGAAACTGCCCACACTAGCAAAACGTTAACCTGATGGTGAGTCTGGCGATAACAAATGCTGTGTCACCCAGAACATTTCTGTGGGGAACTACACTGCGCCCGTCACCTTGAGACATCTGTACTTAGGTCTCCTATGACCAGCTCTCAGTGCCCTTCAAGCCGAAACACAGTGATGTTTGCACCCTATCCTCCTCATATCCTTTAGGTGTCATTTCAAGCGAAAAGCTACAAAAGAAACAGTTCCATTTGTTCAAATTGAGAACATGAGAACCTTAAGAAATATCTCATCCGTCCAACATTACGATATTAAAGTTTCGAACTATATATACGAGTACAACATCGAAAGATTATTGGTAGGAGGATACCTCCTCCCCAGATCGGACCACCTCATCCGGCGGGTACTCTTTTCCTTGGCAAATACCATCTCCCAAACTGGTGAACCCAACGAGATATGTAGAACGCCGCTACCTTCTCCCAACCACAGAAACAACGTCATCGGTAGCCATCGCAGTCACAGCACCAGAGACTACTGAAGGCACAACGTACGACTTCCAGTCTCAGCGGGGGAGTGATTTAGTGACATCTATTACGCACCAAATGAGAAGTCTAAGAAATATGTCATACGTCCAACATGTCGATATTAAAGTTTCTGAGATGCGAACTATATATGAGTATACAATATCTAAAGACTACTGTTAGGAGGCTACTCTTTACCTTGGCATATCATCTGCCAAAAAATGTATGATGAAAATTTGAACCATGTAAAATACTTGTGTCGTTATAAAAATGCGTAAAATGATAAGTAGATCTAGTCGGTACTAGTAGGTACGTCGTTGGTTACTTGGACAAATTCGACCAAACATCCCTACAAATAAAAACGATTGGACATTATATTTATCGATATCAACCACAAATTACCTGTAACGTTGTATATTTTCACGGGTCATTCCATCACTTAAACTTGAGAAATAGTAATAAAAAAAAACTAAACCGACTTCAAAAATGCACAAAAATATCATAAGCTAACTAAAACATAAAAATAAAATGTTTTTTGTACAACCATTTAATACTTGTAGTTCCGTTTAATGTTTATTGTTTGTTTTATTGTTTGTTTAATTGTTTTATCATTTTGATGTCGATGAATGATGATGATGATTTGATGAAATTATATTCCTTGCTACAGTCACAAATTATATACAACCAAAAAAATTTCAAAACAATCACAATCTTTCCCATTCATAATAGTTAGAAAAATATTTGCTGACACGAAATATGATCAAGAAATAAATTACAGTTTTAAAACGCATCATTTTATGTTTCTCTTGACACCGAAATCATCATCATCATTTCAGCCTATCACTAGTCCACTGCTGAACATAGGCCTCCCCTATAGATTGCCACATGTTTGTAGCTTTCATTTCGGGGGGATTTTACCATAGTTGCCACGCTTGGCAGGCGGGTTGGCAACCGCAGTTTATTTATTAAGATGTTCCAGGAAGATGCTGCTCTTCTGATTTTAATTCTCCCTCTGTCGACTTTAACGACACCCACAGGATGAGATGAAGTGGACGATTCTCAACCGCCAACCGCTCAAGCCGCTACCACACGGCGGCACCGCCATAAAAATTATAAAACAATTAATAAATACCTAATAAACATTAATTGCTTAATTACATTAAACACAAGTATTTCGGCCAACAAGGAACAACAAGTATTTCGGCTAGATAATCGGCGATAGCCGATTAATCGGGTTCGGCATCGGCTTCGGCCAGAAAGCAACCATTGGTCGGACACTAGTCACTAATAACAACGCTTTTAAAAGTTTATTCTAAAAAACATCTATCTAGACTTTGTGTTTCTATTTTTTTTGTAATGTTGCTTCTGTATCTACTTCTGTGCTATTTAATTTTTCAAAACGATATTTATTTCTACAATTATCAATGACTTGTACGCATTAATATTAATTTGATTTTTTTATCCTAAACGATTGCAGCATATATTTTTCCTAACACCGAGGGTTGAGTTGAAAAAATAATATATTAACTCTTCGTTTAAGGTTTTAGCAATAAATACTAAAGAAATAAAGAAAAAGGTAAGAGAGTAAAGTCCCTCGTAATTATCATTCAGCCTATCACTAGTCCACTACTGAACATAGGCCTCCCTCATTGATTACAACAAAAGTTTGTCGCCCTAATTTTAGGGGATTTTGCTATAGTTTCCACGCTGGGCAGGCGGGATGGCAACCGTAGTTTATTTATTACAACGTTACAGGAAGAAGCTGCTGCCCATCTCGTGGTTTTCATTGTCCCTCTGTCGACTTTTACGACACCCACGGGATGTGATGGGGTGGTAGATTCTCTTGGCCCTAGAGTTGGCCAATGACCAGTCATTTTTGTGATGGTTTTAGAGCTATTACATCTAAATTACTGGGTTTCTGGTTTGGACGATCGTATATGTTTTGTCGTTTTTATCGCGATTTGTACAAAAACACATGCATGTTAAATTTATCTCTGTAAAACGTACCCACGATACAGGAGAAATCTTACTGTGGCGAATCGTTGTTTAAAAAAGGCATGATAAAAAGACTTTTAACATATTCTGCGCAGTCGATAACTTCCAATACATAAAGTCCTAAAAAAATGCATATAATCCTGTGTGTGTAATGTTGTTAATTGTAACGTTACACGTTTGTTTACAGCAGGAGGAAACGAGACTAGTAAGTTGTTTACTTTTTTTTATTGAGATTTGAATACAAAAATACCATCAAAATATCCCAAAAATTACATAAATTTTATTCTGTAACACAGACAGGACAGGATAGCTGTGGTAGTTCAGGGGTCGAGTGCTTGCCTTAAGTTTCACAGTAAACGAGTGACCTGAGTACGGTCCCCGGTGCCTCTAAAATTGTTCAGCAATTTTAAGTGCTGGCTTTACTCAGCGGTGAAGGAAAACATCGCGAGGAACCCTGCATGTCTGAGGAATAAAAATATATCGTAGACATGTGAAGTGCGCCAACCCGCATTGGAGCAGCCTGAACAGAGGCCGCCCCCACAAATTGCCACAAAATTTCTAGCTCTCATTTTGGGGGATTTTGTCTTGCTTGCCACGATTGGCTGGCATGTTGGCAACCGCAGTTTATTAGATGTTCCAGAAAGATGCTGCTGCCGACCTGCTGGTTTTTACTTTCTTTTTGTGAACTATTACGAAACCCACGGTATGAGTTGAGGTGGTATGATCTTATAAACAGCCATCACGCGGGAACTTCCCGACTTGTAATACCCATAAATGAGATGAGGCCTGTGCTCAGCAGTGGTCTAGTGGTCAGAGTACCTGACTTCTACGCCGCGGGTCCTGGGTTCGAATCCCAGCTGGAACCAACATTTGTGCTAAAACACAAATTGTAGGTTTTCGGGTCTGGTTGTGTTGTGTTTGTCCCCGTGTTTCTGACACTGCATCCTAGCCTACCTCCGATCTTATCGTATCAGCGTTACATCGGACGCGGGTAGGTTGGGACGAGTGAGTGCCTCTGTGTTTGCGCGTACACTTGTGGCACTATAATATCTCCTGCGCAGTTGACGGCTCTCGACAGTATTCGGAAGTTGTCGCCGTGGTCGAAATCGGCTAGGAGAAGATCATCATCATCACATCTTCATCCGCTGTTAGTTTTACACTACTTAGCATTTAGATTGAGCAATACAGAATGCACCATGCAAAGTTTTTTGTCAATATCTATCTATTGCAGTCGGGTTTTTTGTTTCTTAATAATTACTTGTTATAAATATTTAAAAAAAAATGGAGCACAAAGGGCAGTCCTTCAAGAACCAACCTTCAAGAAAATAGCCTACACCAATCTCAAAGGTCGAAACGCATCCTCAATTCCTCTGCGATAGCGGATGTTCATGAGCGGCGGTGATCACTTACCATCAGGTGAGACGCTTGCTCGTTTGCCCCCTCTCCTATATAAAAAAAACTACTCGATACCCGATTTACTGGTGGTAGGATTTCTATGCAGGAATCCGTCTGGGGAGGTACCACCCCAGGCCAGTCATTCTGCCGTGACGCAGTAGTGTGCAAGCATAACTGTGTTTCGGTTTGAAAGGTGCTGAGAGCTACCGTAATCACAGGGCATATGAGACCTAAGAACTGATATCTTAAAGGGATGGGCGCAGTGGTGCCACACAGAAATGTTCTGTGACACAGCACCTGTCATGGGCATGCGTTGCTTTCGTAGTCGTCTCGTCACTTTATCCAAAAAAAAAAATGTAGGCTATGGTGTGAAATACTATTCGATTGCAGAATATATATCGGAAGCATTTCTAAATGATAACAGTCGTAATAAAATCGAATAATAATGTTTTATTTCTTTCCAGCCGTCGCTATTTCTTAACGGAAATGGAGCGGGCGAATCTACCCAAACGTCAGTCTACATCAAGATCGTCGCTGGCGAATATGACGCCCTACGTCGTTGGCCCTTCGCTCACGCCGTCTCCTTCACACTGTTCGATCAAAGTTCGAGTCCGGACCGTGCCTGCAACATCGTAGAGAGTTTCGTCCCGAACCAGAAATGTTCTAGGTGAGACAGCATTAGTTATGGGCCGACGTTGCACTTACCATCAGGTGAATGTTTTGCTCGTATCGTCACTTTATCCAATAAAAGAAACCAGACAACTAAGCTGTATAAATAAGCAAAGTTATTGAGTGTCAGGAGATTATACATACTGCGGGTAGTAACGATTGTTCATCGCCTTGTTGCCAATTTTTTTTAATTTAATTAAAGTGACGGAACGAGCAAAGCGTTCACCTGATGGTAAGTGCAACGTCTGCCCATAACAAATGATATGTCACCCAGAACAGTGTGACACCACAATGCGCCCGTCAGCCTGAGACATCAGTTCATATGCCCAGTGATTACGCTAGCTCACAGTGCCCTTCAAACCGAAACACAGTAATGTTTGCACACTACTGCTTCACGGCAGAATAACTGGCACTGGGGTGGTACCTACCTAGACGGATTCCTGCATAGAAATCCTACCACCAGTAAATCGGGTATCGAGTAGTTTTTTTTATATAGGAGTATATGCAATACATAATGCCTATATGCAAACTGGAACCAACCCACAAAATTTATTTAATGGAGTTATCAGTCGTAACAGAATCTAATGCTCTACTTTAAAGATCCAGGGACAAAGAATTATTATTCCTGCCGCTCACTAGACCCATATCTCCTGATCCCACAAATTTATCGATGGTGTTTTTTTAATATATATCTAAGTAATTTTATTCTTGATGTATTGAGGGTTGGTTCTGTTTCGCGTAACTACGTCCAATTCATCTAAATATAATGATTTGATTAAAAAGAGAATTTACAGGTTCGACATTTCTGCAATTAAAACATCTTTTGGCCGACGTTTCAAGCCATATGCTCTTTCCTTATGTTTATAACAAATTAGTTGTGCTGGTCAACTTTAAGATTCGTCTCACAAATCGTCAAGCCAAAACAATTGTTTATAGGACTTTGTTAAACTGGACTAACGAAGACAAAGAAACATGTACAGATGTACACAAACGTACATCACTAGCATTTACACACACACTCGCAAGCACACTCGCACGCACTTACGCACACACAGAAACAATATTTACCTCGTTACATTTTTATTCAATAAAAAACCATTGCCGCTATTAGTTGCATTTTTAAATTAATTTAGTTATTTTAGTCTATCTTTTGTATATTAATTTAGCCGTAGTAACTGCCGAAAATGGAAATTGTAACAGGTTATTCTCAAATTACTCCCACAGGACAGGCTTTGCCTAGTTTGGGGGTCTCTTAGTAGTTGTAAATGTGAAAAAGGAAAAATAAATAATTATTTTATTATTTTTGTGTAAATAAAGTCTTAACAAATAAATGAATAATACAAAATCACGTTCCGTGTGCTTTATGAGCAAAAATTTGTAAAACAAAGTGATCAGGAGAAACATTAAAATTTAATACCTGAAATATTAATAATTATATGATACTTGTAAAAGGAACGGGCTTGAATGTCCCAGTCTGCCAGTCCCAGATTGCATTTTTACTGTTTGCGTTTTATTCAACTATTGGTTAAATTTACTTGAACATGTATGTATATGTAGATCGGTGATAGGCTGAATCGTCTTAAGATCGAGGTGTACAATGTTTAGTTCCTGACGTTGTCAATAGATGACGTTAGTGGTAAAATAGACTCGCTATCATTGTAAAATAAGAAATTGTATAAGTAAAAAAAGTGATTTTATTTTCTATTTTTAAAATACCGTGAGAACTCTTTGATATTTAGGAATAAAAAAATCCATGTTTGTCTCCAGAATCCAAGCTATCCCAGTGCCGAATTTCGTCAAGATCGGTAAAATGGTTAAACCGTGAAACGGTAACAAACAAACAGAGGGACAGAGAGATTTACTTGCGCATTTATAGTATTAGTATGGATAGAATGGAAATATAGTTATGGAGATAATAAAACATAATATATGTGAAATTTATTTCAATTTTTTTTACAAAAGCAAATTTAGCTTATGAACTTAAAAAAAAACAATGTATTCAGACGAAATGAGTAAGCTCCGTGTGATGGCGGCAAAAGAGAATCTACCACCCCATCTCATCCCATGGGTGTTGAATAAGTCGACAGAGGGACAATGAAAACCAGGAGATGGGCAGCGTTATCTTCCTGCAACGTCTAAATAAATACACTGCGGTTGCCAACCCGTCTGCCAAGCGTGGCAACTATGGCAAATCCTCCCAAAATATGAGCTACAAACTTTTGTGGCAATCTATGGGGGAGCCCTATGTTCAGCAGTGAACTGGTGATGGGCTGAAATGATGAAATGGATGGCTAATGTGATGATCAATTATTCGTTCGATAGAGGTATAATTAAAGGCTTCGATTAAACATATCTTTAATGGAAGAAATATGATTTAAGTTTTTTTAAATATATTTTTTTAATATTACGCAAATATTTAAATGTTTCATTTAAATGTGTAGTGTTCGCGTAAATATAATAAATCATTATATGACTCAAATACATAGAAAAAATTAACGATATGTGTTAAAGTACCTAAGAGTCAATAAATGTCCAACTGTTAAGCAAATTCAATATAAAGAACATAATATTTACGGGTGTGAATAGTTTCGAAGTCGGGAAGAGCGCCATGTTACTCAGGTAAAGGGATGGCGGCCTTAACATGTGATATTTTTTTTTTTGGATAGAGCGGCGAAACGAACAAAACGTACACCTGATGTAAAGTGCAACGTCTACCCATAACAAATGCTATGTCACCCAGAACATTTCTATGTGACACTTCACTACGCCCGTCATCCTAAGACATCTGTTCTTAAGTCTCATATGCCCAGTGATGACGCTAGCTCACAGTGCCCTTCAAACCGAAACACAGTAATGTTTGAACGCTACTGCTGCACGGCAGAATAACTGGCCCTAGGGTGGTACCTACCTAGACGGATTTCTGCATAGAAATCCTACCACCAGTAAATCGTATCTTTGTCGCTAAGACTAATACTTACAATGACGATGCTGTCCTTCACGAAATAAATCTCCAGTTAAAATTAAAATCATTCAACTCAGTCTTGAGTAGCGTTCGATGAAATGTACGGTACCCTACCTTTTAACTACTATGGCACGTACATGTACGCTCTTATTTTTAACGTTACATTACAGTGAAACAGTAGTGTGCAAAAATCACTGTGTTTCGGTCTGAAGGACACTGCGTGCTTAAGTAATTACTGGGCATATGAATCTTAAGAACTAATATCTCAGTGTGTTGTCACACATAAATGTTATGGGTGATACAGCATTTGGTATAGGCAGACGTTGTACTTAACATCAGGTGAACGTTTTGTTCATCTCGTCATTTTCTCTCATATTTTTTTTTACCTCTGAATAAATTTGTTTTTCTCGCAATGATCGTTTAAAACATCTAAGTTATATGGGATAATTGTTTAACAAATATTGTTCATTATTCTACCGTCAAACGGTACTACGGCACGGTATGTGCAAGCATTACTATTTCGGCCTGAAGGGTGCTGAAGGCCAGCGTAATTGGGGGTACGAGACTTAAGAACTGATGTCTCAGGGTGACGAGTGTGGTGCCCCAAAAATGTTCTGAGTGACGGAGCATTGGTAGCGGGCAGACGTTGCACTTTCCATCCGGTTAACGACTTGCTCGTCTCACCCCTTTCAGGGCTACCTACATCTTTTTTAGATTAACTAGTCCGAAATAGGGTTACATTACAATACACTCACTCATATTTTTTGTAATGCGCAAATATTGGCATCACCTTTGATGCGAACGCAAGTCCTACGCGGGTACGCCATTTCATTCCGCTATAACACATTACGTAAAATCTTGAGCACAATCAATTAGAAATCCAAACAAATGCGTAAATTGAAAAACACAATAGCGTTTCGAGCACATTAAAGTCCCTACACATTAGGCTCCTAATTTCCAATTAGCAGGCAGGTAGCGTAAAAAGACGCCATTACCGTTAGACAACGATTCCCGCCAAAAGGTCGGGCGGCCATCTTGACCGGCTATGTGCCGTGCTCAGAAAAGCGCGAGTGCGAATTATTGTCTATTGCTGCATATGTGATGTTGTTTATGGAATTAATTTCGGTCATTGTTCCTTTCGCTGCTGTTTTCCGTTCGGGTTGGTTGTTTATGGATTAATTTCCTGTTAGCCCTCTCTAAGTATTGAGCATTATATGTTTTCCGTTCATTTTTGTAAATTGTTTCTTTTCGATTTTTTTTTGTAATAAAAGATTCTATTTAACCCTTTTTAACGGTTTTCTTAAAAAATTACATTCAGAGATTTTATTTAATGTACTGTTTTTGACTGTCTTTCATTGACTTTGTCGCCGAACTGACGAAGTCGATAGCGCCAGTTCAGATGTTTTTTGTGTCTAGGGGTTATTAGCGTAAACTTGATCAAATCCATTTTCGAATTTTCAACGAGCCCGTAAATATTAATTTCATTACTTGTCTGGCTTTTAAGATCTTGACGCGGTGTATATAGTGTGTATTAAGTTGCGTAGAAATAATTTATTACCCAAGGACCATTTACCTCGTATTCGAGTTACTTTTAAAAACACTTGCTATAATTTTGTAGACGCCTTTGTTTGAACAACGGGATACACCGGTCGTTGGAAACGAGCGTGACGATGCTACAGTCTGACAAAATTACAATTACAAGGGTGCGTCGCATTCGCCATAATTAGAAAAGTTGAATACGGTTTGTAAAAGGAGAATTAGTATTTTGTGGCGTGACTCGTTGTAGACCTGCCATTAAAGCCGTTAACTGCGCCGTACCACCGGCCTTAAGGCCAGTTGCACCATAGGTGTCTTTTCAGAGAATATCATTCAGTAGTCAACATGTCTTTTTTTCCTTGACGATCACTTTTAATACATTCTAACGGATAATGTATACGCTAAATCGTATAACGAAAATTTAATTTTAAAAGAAGTTCTTAATAACTCTTATTCGATTAATTTAATGAAAGTATGATCATTTTCTGTAGCGAAAATACATAGTAAATAGGACAAGTGAATGGTTTAGGGAAATTATTATATGCTTCTTATGAAACAGCATTAGCAAACTTAAGAGACTCTTAATTTTCTTATAAAAATCAAATAGCTTTAAATTATTTATCATATTTCATACTCAACCCAACAAGACAATTCATAAATATCGCATGACTTTCTTTAAATAACGGAATTACAAACTTAATTACTTATGCCAAATGATTTCTTATATTTAGCGAATACTACACATTTTATATATAAAATTCGTAAATCTAGTGTTATCAAGTATGCCTAATATATAATAGTTACAGCGACAACGGACATCAACTAGGTGAGAGGCGTCTCTTATTGCGATTGCCAATCGCTTGCTATATCTGGCAATTAGTCATGATATTGTTTTTCAAAAAGTTAAGAATTTTAGAAGAGAATATGTAACTGAGCTTACTGATGCTGAAACGTAATAACGGAGACTCGAATTAAACCGCGTTTAACTAAACATGATTCCGACGGTCACAATCGTGAAAAGTTACTGCTTTAGTTGGAAAGCAACAATTTTGACGGTGTCCGGGCCAAATCCGAACGGTTTTATTCTTTATGGCTGCGACTACAGTTAATTGCGTAAACCCTCGTCTATTCCCAGATCTAAACGACAATTTATGCTGAATATTACCAAAAGAGATACATACAGGATGTGATGTTTAAAGATAGTTGATATTGATCTATCTACGATGTGGATATTGTATAAAACTGAAAGAACGTTACTGGAGGTAGGATTCCTAGCAGTAATACGTCTAGGTAGGTACCACCCCAGGGCCAGTTATTCTACCGTGAAGCAGTAGTGTGCAAGCATTACTGTGTTTCGGTTTGAAGGGCACTGTGAGATAGCGTGATCACTGGGAATGTGAGACTTAAGAACTGATGTCTGAGGGTGACGGGCGCAGTGTGGTGTCACACAGAAATATTCTGGGTGACACAACATTTGTTGTGGGTTGACGTTGCACTTACCATCAGGTGAACGTTTTGCTCGTTTCGTCACTTTATACAATAAAAAAAAAGCATTCTTTGTAATGATGCTAATGTTATGTACCCTGCTTGTATTTCGAAATACGACAAATTCACTGGCTATCGCCGGACAAGATCTTCCTAGTGAGAAAGACATCACAGTTAAAGCCTCCTTCTCTTATGCTAGGCCCCGTACTTCTATTATTTGTTAGTAACTGCTCAGTGTGGTAGTCGCTTAGGAGAATCTACCACCCCATATCATCCCGTGGGTGTCGTAAAAGTCGACAGAGGGAAAATTAAAGTCAGAAGATTGGCAGCAGCATCTTTTCGGAACACCAGAATAAATAAACTGTGGTTGCCAACCCGCCTGCCAAACGTAGCAACTGTGGCAAAATTCCCAAAATGAGAACTAAAATCTTTTGTGGCAATCTGTGGACGAGGCCTGTGTTCAGCAGTGGACTAGTTATAGGCTGAAATGATGAAGATGATGATGAATCATATTCATGGTAGGGTTCCTATGCAGGAATCCGTCTAGGTAGGTACCACCACAGGGCGAGTTACTTTGCGTGAAGCAGTAGTGTGCAAACAGTACTGTGTTCCGGTTTGAAGGGCACTGTGAGCTAGCGTAATCACTGGGCATATGAGACTTAAGAACCAATGTCTCAGGGTGATGGGCACAGTATGGTGTCACACAGAAATTTTCTGGGTGACACAACATTTGTTATGGGCAGACGTTGCACTTACCATCAGGTGAGCGTTTTTCTCGTTTCATCACTTTATGCAATAAAAAAAAGAATTTAAGGCACATCAAGGGTCACCCATTTGTTTCAAATAAGTAAACATATAAATATTATGGCAGAAGATAAACCTTTTCACACAATATGTTTTCCGTGTATGGAAAAATAACCGTAGATCGTATCGTCAAAGGTGTCTAGATAAATAATAGAGAAATCTCGTATCCTGCAGCAGATAGCGGAACATGCAACTTAAATACGAGTATGTTAGAAAATTAGATGAGTGACATGGGGAAGACCGTGGAGCAATTTGGGGGTAGACCACCCCGGTTCAAATGAACGCTATTTGGTGGTGAAGATGAAAGTACCGTAACGAAATAAGTATTTTAGAACGTATCATTTTGCAAATGCTGACTGTTACTTGCAATGCAGCAAAATATCAAAATATTTTATTCAATATCTCGTAAAACTATTTCAAATTATCATAATTAAGCGGCTGCGTGAATTTAGCTGCGGGTAGGTGCCGGCAGGTTCATTCAAGAATACTTACTCTACTTCTCATCACTCATTCGCGCAACCACTCACTTATGATAAATCAATTGTACATTCATCGTCATTTCAGCCTATTATTAGTCCACTGTTGAACATAGGCCTCTCCCATAGATTGATACCAAAGTTTGTAGCTACCATTATGCGGGGAATTTTCCCATAGTTGCCACGCTAGGCAGGCATTTTGGCAACCGCAGTTTATTACTTATGATGTTCCTGCTGGAAGATACTGCTGCCGATCTTCTGGTTTTAATTCTCCCTCTGTCGACTTTAACGACACCCACGGGACGAGATGGGGTGGTAGATTCTCTTAAGCATTATCACATGTTAAAGCTGTTGACATACATTTTTGTGTGGCACCACATTGCGACCGTCCCCTTAGACATCAGTTCTTAAGTATCATATGCCCAATAATTACCTCACAGTTCATTTCACACCAAAACACAGTAATGTTTGCACAGTACTTCTACATAGCAGAATAAATGGCTAACTCTCAGGCGGATTGGCAACTGCAGTTTATTTATTCTGACGTTTCAGGAAGATGCTGCTGCCCATCTTCAGGTTTTAATTTTCCCCTGTAGACTTTTACGACACCCACGGGATGAGCTGGGGTGGTAGATTTCCTTGGGCCGCTACCACACGGCGTCAAAGGGTGACAAAGTGTAAATTTAATAAAATGAAACAGGGGATGGTGGAGTACGCTTTAATTTTTTTTTCTCTCTGTTGCAAAGTTAACATCATAATTACAACCCAGTTTTTTCGGACCAACAATAAAAACATATAAACTGAAAAAGCGAACACCCTGGTGTTCAATGTCGGTGCGCAGAATTAATTTTATATGACAAACTATTGTTTAAAATTCAAATTGTACGTGTGAAATCTTGCTCGCGCTTAATTGTATTGACCAACGGACCCCGCAACGAATTACATGGGGAGGGAGAGGGGCAGGGTCACTTTCTGTTCGTGTGAGGAAACACAATAACAGCGTGATGTAAAGGACCCCCCATCCTAATGGCTTTAATAAAGGTACGGAATCCACGTCGCTCTGTATTTATGATTTTATTTCGATATATTTAATTAAAATTTTAGTGTAACTGTTATAGGGTTGAATAGGTGTTGCCATCCTGTTGCCTAAAGTGACAATTACTGCTTATGTTTTATCGTTAATTTGGTTGGCTTTATTCTTCACAATTATTTTTATTTATGTTCAAATTATTTAAAGATTTTACCATTTTTTATGTTCATGGTAAAAAAATTTTACTGTGTTGTGGCGGATTCAGAGGATCTGCCACCCCATCTCATCCCGTGGATGTCGTAAAAGTCGACAGAGGAAAAATAAAAACCAGGAGATGGGCAGCTGCATCTTCCTGGAACAGCTGAATAAATAAACTGCGGTTACCAACCGGCTTGCCAAGCGTGACAACTTTGGCAAAATCACCCCAAAATGAGAGCTACAAACTATTGTGGCAAACTGTGGGGGAGGCCTATGTTCAGCGGTGGACTAGTGATAGGCTGAAATGATGATGATGACTAAAGTTTAGGTTACGGTGCTCTTTTACAAAATTTGTATTTTTATTAACTTTATACGTCAATCCTCGCTATAAAATATTTCGCGCAATAATCTTTGTTACCTACGCGAGTCTCCCGACGAAGCTGTGAAAGCCGCCGAGCTAATACTTAAAAAAAACGCTCTGTGGGTAATTAAATTCTGGTTTAAAATAATTGTGCCGCGTGGTGGCGGCTCGTTAAAAGAATACTACCACTCCATCTCATCCAATGGATCTTGTAAAAGGCGAGTAAGGAATTAAACTGCACTGTGCACCCAACAGCGCATGGTGGCGATGGGCTCACCACCTATCACACCAAGTGCATTATATTGTTTTGGTGAAACGTGGATTGTGGCAGTCATCTGTTTTTGCAGTGAGTGCCCAGTCTCTGACTACCCCTTATGGGATACAGTCGAGATCTTATGTATGTATGTTTAAAATAATTACATACTCATTTTACTTTACTATTACTGCCATGATAATAGAAACATTATAACAAAGTCATCAAAAAGCCAAATAAATCTCAATAAAAATCCTTCGCAGCAAGTAGGTGACAATAGAGACGTACATAATTTTTTTCGGTCACCTGATGGTAAGTGCGACGTCTGCCCATAACAAATGCTGTGCCACCCAGAACATTTCTGGCACCAAACTTCGCTCGTCTCTCTCAGACATCAGTTCTTAAGTTCCATATGCTCAGCGATTAGACTATCTCTCAGTGCCCTTCAGACTGAAACACGGCAATATTTGCACGCTACTGCTTCACGGCGGACTAGCCGGCCCTGGGGTGGTACCTACCTAGACGGATTCCTACATAGGACTCCTACCACCATTCGATAATCATATCCATGTTCCTTAAAGTAAATATATCATGGAAACAAGCCGTCATTCACACCGTATACACGTTGTATCTCGAGGTTATTAAGTCGACGGCATATATTCATAGGAAAGAGACATACCGGCGTGATAATGTTCAGGGAACGGCGATTGCCCGTAACAGGTGGACGGAACTGCCGGTGTGACTAACGGTTATATTTATGTCCGTGTGTTCGTGCGCCCGTAACTCAGCGCTGGTGCATCGATTCTGGCTGCTCGATTATTTATTGAGTAAACGTGCAACGGTTTACGATAGCTGAATAGTTTTTTTATGGATAAGTTGTTTATGTCATCGCAATGCTGATCTAACATTAGGTTATTAAGTTAAATGAAAAATAAAATATTAACACATATTTTATGCGATGTTTCTATTAAAATAGATGTTAGATTTTGGGGGTATTAAAAGCCAGCAAAGTATTAAAAGTATCAAACCAACAAAACAATTGCATTATGCTCGTCACAAACCATAGAGCAAAAAAATCACACAACTCCACATAAAAGCGGATTGTAAATACAGTTCCAAACGATCGTAATAACTGGCCCTAGGGTTACCAGGGCCAGTTATTCCGCCGTGAAGCAGTAGTGAGTAAACGTTATTGTGGTTCGGTTTGCAGGGTACTGAGAGCTAGCGTAATCACTGGGCATATGAAGCTTAAGAACTTATGTTTCGGGGTGACGGGCGCAGTGTGGTGTCACACACAGATGTTTTGGGTGACACAGCATTCGCTATGGGCAGACGGAGCACTTACCACCAGGTGAACGTTTTGCTCGTTTCATCACTTTATACAATTTAAAAAAAAAGATCAAACTTCGGTCACTCGCGTAGGTGCTAGGAAATGTCAGGCGTGCGCCCCGCGGCATTTTTAGTAGGGGCCAAAATACCACGTACATGTCGGTCTCGCTGAAAATCAGCGCTGGGGCTATAATGTCACAGCGGCTATCGCTGAGCGAGAACATTTTCACAACAATGTTGCAGCACAGATAAGAACAGCACCTTCTGGTCCTTTTTTCTTTTCTCTGTATAGTCTACGATACTCTATTGTTGCTGCTATTATTCTAGTTTTAAAGATTGCTTTTTATTTTATTTAAAAATGTATTTTTGTTTTATATTTTTTTGTATCATTTTAATCATTATGCTGCATGTTGTGCCGTGAATAAATCATTTTTCCTTCTTACCCTGTTTGTTCATATGAAATGAAATGAAATAAAATTTGTTAAACGTTTTTACAAACTGTTGCCGTTTTGCTGGTAAATTCCGTTATTACGCGAAACTGGTGACAAAAAATTATCATCTGTTTAGTTCTAAGAGTTGTTCTCTAGTTGTCATAAAGTTCGCTACGAACGCCCTATCCAATAACGACCTACCTCAGATGTTGAACTTCTAAAACCCGATGAGTTGTGAAACGGAAAGGATCGCAATAAACAATCAGCACAATCGCCGACAAAAACAAGGGTGGACCGTCGCCAGATCAAACATGTTTTCAATTCTCATCAAAAAAGTAAAATCGTTATGACATGCCCAATAAAAGAGAGCGCAATATTCCCCGCACTCGCAATATCGTAATGAACACGCTGTATACACGGCGGCCATTTAATCTCGCACCTGTATCGGACTGTATTTGGTTAGGTATAAGTCATAAGAAACGGACGGGTGACGACGAATAGGACTTGTTTTAAATTCTTTGATTATGATAGTAAATGAATTAATCATACGTGTTTGCCGTGTGGTAGCGGCTTAAGAGAATCTACCACCCCATCTCATCCCGTGGGTGTCGTAAAAGTCGACAGTGGGAAAATTAAAAGCAGAAGATGGGCAGCAGCATCTTCCTGGAACATCATAATAAATAAACTGCGGTTGCCAACCGGCCTGCCAAGCGTGGCAACTATGGCAAAATCCCCCCAAAATGAGATCTACAAACTTTTGTGGCACTCTATGGGGGAGGCCTATATTCAGCAGTGGACTAATAGTAGGCTGAAATGGTGGTGGTGGTGGTGGTTACATGCCTAACGAAATTGCTGACTTTATATTGTTTAGTTTCAATTCCAAGAACTTGTTCAATTTTATTCAATGTAACTGTCGATACCTCAAATGTCATTGTGCATGGAATATGAGAACTGAGGACAGTGTAATTCATAATGTATTTGGTAGTCATATCGACCAGATATAGTCTTTAAGTTAGATTAATTATAATTTTGTATTAAAATGTCAATAAATGATAAAGTCATTCTTAAAACTCTTGTTTTTTTTTTAATCCATCGGCTGTGGCTTACGTAATTCACGCAACAACAATAAATATAATTTATACCAGCGTTTGATTTCAAGTTTTTGGGGTTGCTGTAATTTCCTAAATCCTAGTTCTAGCTATCGATTTCATTCTTTTTTAGCCCGTCACTAGTTCACTGCTGAGCTTAGGCCTCCTTCATAGTTGACAACAAAACCCGGTCCTGAGCTGTTGTGTCGACTTAATACATACATACATACATAAGATCACGACTGTATCCCATAAGGGGTAGTCAGAGACTGGGCACTCACTGCAAAAACAGATGACTGCCTCAATCCACGTTTCACCAAAACAATATAATGCACTTGGTGTGATAGATGGTGAGCCCATCGCCACCATCGCTGTTGGGTGCACAGTGCAGTTTAATTCCTTACTCGCCTTTTACGAGATCCATTGGATGAGACGGAGTGGTAGTATTCTTTTAACGAGTCGCCACCACACTTAATTGTAAGAAAAAAAAAGACTAACTTATGATGTCCCTTCCGTTTATTGTAGTGTGATTTCGTTTAGTTTTAAATCGGTTGACTTAATTAATATTACAAATTAAATTGTGGAACCTGTCATGAGTAATATTTTTTTTCTTTTTAATGAATACTTTTTCGTTTTTAATAACTAGTTTATCTTAAGCAGCGCTTCCAGCTGCTGAAATAGGCTTCCTTTTAAAATCATGGGCTACCACCGTTATTTGTTACATATACCACGTATCAAACTGTGATGTTCTCCTAGCCGATTTCGACCACGGCGACAACTGCCGACTACTGTCGAGAGCCATCAACTGTGCAGGAGATATTATAGTGCCATAAGTGTACGCGCAAACACAGAGGTGAGTGCCTCTGTGTTTCGTCCCAACCTACCCGCGCCCGATGTAACGCTGATGCGATAAGATCGGAAGTAGGCCAGGATGCAGTGTCAGAAACACGGGGACAATCACAACACAACCAGACCCGAAAACCAACAATTTATGTTTTAGCACAAATTTTGGCTCCGGATGGGATTCGAACCCAGGACCCGCGGCTTAGAAGTCAGGTACTCTGACTCAGGTAAACTGTACCAACCGTATAAACAGGTTAATTGACAACATGTTCATTTAAATGTTTTCTTTTAAATAAGTCAATAAAAAGGTCAAACTATACCTTCGGAACTTCTTACGTCCGTTTCTTGTCCGATAGAGGAACCTCATTACAGAGCGGCGGTAAATTGTTGAAAAATAAAGCCTGCCGACCCGAATATTTTCTTTTGTCGATGTTGTTTTCATCTGTGTATGCTATTCAATGGACCTACACTTGCTCGACGTATTTTTGCCGCCACCAGCAGGCATCATCATCATCATCATCATTTCAGCCTTTCACTAGTCCGCTGCTGAACAAAGGTCTCCCCCATAGATTGCCACAAAAACATACATTTTTGTGTGGCACCACATTGCGACCGTCCCCTTAGACATCAGTTCTTAAGTATCATATGCCCAATAATTACATTACCTCTCAGTTCACTTCACACCGAAACACAGTAATGTTTGCACAGTACTTCTACATGGCAGAATAAATGGCTAACTCTCAGGCGGATCGGCAACCGCAGTTTATTTATTCTGATGTTTCAGGAAGATGCTGCTGCCCATCTCCTGGTTTGCATTTTCCCTCTGTCAACTTTTACTCCACTCACAGGATGAGATGTGGTGGTAGATTCTCTTAAGCCGCCACCACACGGCCGTCAAATGCAGCCAGCGTAGGTTTTTTTAATGAGACTGTAGGTGACGCACAAGGTTCCCTAATTGGAAGTGGTCACTATCACCCATACCCATAACCGTCTGCTATGAAAAATTAATATGACATGCACTGTCCTATAGGAAAATTTTGGAATAAGGGAGGATTCCTATGCAGGAATCCGTCTAGGTAGCTACGACCCCAGGGCCAGTTATTCTGCCGTAAAGCAGTAGTGTGGAAACATTACTGTGTTTCGATTCGAAGGGCACTGAGAGCTAGCGTAATCACTGGGCATATGAGTCTTGAGAACTGATATCTCAGGGTGACGTTCGCATTGTGGTGTCGCACAGAAATTTTCCATGTGACACAGCATTTGTTATGGGCAGATGTTGCACTTACCATCAGGTGAACGTTTTGCTCGTTTCGTCACCTTATCCAATAAAAAAAAGTGACGAGACAAGCTGGTCGCTTAACTTATGTTAAGTGCAACGTTTGTCTATAACAGTTTCAGTTACACCCAGATAATTAAATTGATTTGTAACAACACTAAGCTGCGCAATTGAATTTTCTGCAGTGACAGTTATTCTGCCGTGAAGCAGTAGTGTGCCAACATTACAGTGTTTCTTTGAATGGCACTAATAGCTAGTGTCTATTACTGGGCATATGAGATTGAATAATTGATTTCGGTGTTAAAAAAATGTGCCAAACAGAAATGTTCTGGGTTACACTGCATTTGACAGACAGACCCAGACTGACAGACGGACAGACCCTGCACTTGTTTTTCTTTATGATCCTGACAATATGTTACCAAATCGAGCTTCGTCGGGACATCGTTTCGATCGACAGTAAAATGATAGTTGACTTTTACTGAAGATTTTCTGAACTGATGATTGATGAATGATGATGGAGATGAAGAGTTTGCTGGACTGATGGAGACAAAACGGAAAGTACAATTTGGGTCTTGAAAACTATCATGAGCACTTGCTGCGTAATAAACTATCAATATTAAACATCAAAACTCGAAACGTACACAGAAATTACAAAATTCAATAAAACACTACCGCCTCTTTTCAAGTTGGCGCCAAAAGTCTCGACGTTTAACTTACCATCATCTATTTGTCTGTTTCGTCGCCTTCCTTAATACAAAAATTATACTAGTTTAGTCATCTTAATCGATTATATGATGTGGTGTGGTGCCCGCCTCCACTCTTCTCAGTGTCTTAAGAATCATATATACATACACAGAGACACGCCGTTTTCCCATTAAGGGGTAGGCAGAGGCTATTCACGTAGCTCACTTTTCGCCCCCGCAGGAAACGAGACGTGACGGGTGACGAATTACGTCGCCGCCGTTTTAGTACGATTCAAAACATTCTTACTCCCCATTGCGTTCCCACCAGCGGTATAGTGACAGCATTGCATATTATGGTGTTATTCTGCACGACTAAGGGATGCCCGTACAATAAATAAGAATTATGTAAGGCTGTGTGGTGGAGGCTTAAGAGAATCTACCACCCGATCTCATCCCGTGTGTGTCGTAAAAGTCGATTAAAACCAGGAGATTGGAACCGGCATGTTCCTGGAACATCTGAATAAATAAATCGCGGTTTCCAACCCGCCTGCCAAGCATTGCAACTATGGTAAAATCCCCCCAAAATGACAGCTACAATCTTTTGTGGCAATCTAAGGGGGAGACCTAAATCAGTAATTGACTAGTGAAAGAAATTATGAAGACGATGATGTAAGCCTGAAAATGGCTGAAAAATGTTTATCAGCTGTCGACGGCTGTACGTAGTACGAGTGAGTAGGTTAAGAGCCAGTCCAAACATGTCAACCGCTTCCGCTTATGAACCGCTCTCGCCTTCGCTTTCTATTCAAAACAAGAATCGGATCGGCCGCTAAGCGGTCGGCAGTTAGCTTGTCCTAAGCAAATACGTCCACCCATCTGCGTGAGGGAGTTTCGGGAGCATTAAAACATTGTTTAGGTGTTCAGCACGTGTCATTAAACCGGCAGTACGCTGAGCTCGCAATAGACAGGGTTTTTTGGCTTATCATTATGTTTACAGGTAAATATGATTTTGTTCAGGGATTATTACATAACAGTCACGCCTTTTTCCTATATAAGATCACACCCGGAGCCCATTTTTCGCTCCCGCTGGACACAAGACGTGACAGGTGGCTAACCACGTCGCCGCCATTTTTGTACGTGTCGCAAAATCCTTACGGTGCTCGTCTACTCTGCTGGACACCTATCGGCCGGGATACAGCTTCAGTGTTATAATTTTACTGAACATAGCCTGAACTTTCGTTTTTTTAATTGAAATAGAATCAAGACGTAAAGAGCACTGTGCCAACCATGTGGTGGCGGCTTAAGAGAATCTACCATCTCTTCTCATCCCGTGAGTGTCGTAAAAGTCGACAGATGGAAAAATTAAAAGTAGGAGATGGGCAGCAGCGTCTTCCTGTAACATCTGAATAAATAAACTGCAGCTGCCAAACCGCCTGCAAAGCGTGGCAATATTGGCATAATCCAGCCAAATGAGAGCTGCAAACTTTTGTAGCAATCTATGGGGGAGACCTATGCTCAGCAGTGGACTAGCGATAGGCTGAAATGATAATAATGATGAAAGAGCACTGCCGTCGTCGACTATTTTTATCTCGTAAGCTAAGGACCGTAAAAAATATTACAATGAACCAATTACTAATTAACCCAGGGTTTAGCCTGTTGATAATTGTTGCTGCATGATTCTTCACTAATTAAAATGAGTATATTGCTTTATATCAGTCGCTCACGGGCTAATATGTGTACTTTATTTTAGTAATCGTAACAAATAGACACACCTGATGGTATGTGGACATACAAAGTGCTATGCCCTATAGAAACCTACATTCTCAATAAAAAATCCAGATGTAAATACATTGTCATCACTAAAGAATTCACCTTCGTGAATTGCTCAGTTGCCAGTAATAAGGTCACCCACCAAGGGCTTCATGTTGCTCTTGTTACCTCGTTATTCAATGACAAATTTCTTCAAAATTTAAGAACATTAGGTCTCAATTTATATCTTACTTTACCGAAATGATTCCACTCATTTCAAGAGTACAATGAACCTCGACTTCGAACGCGTCCATTACAGATTTCTACATTCAAAAACTTGCCTTTATCTGTGCGACGTAACTTTCCCGCCAATCGCAATTGTCCGATGTCAATGTCTGCGGTGAAGAAATTAAAAGTTAGTCAGTGCGCCTCGAGCATTCGACGGCGCCGGTCTCTTTTGGAGGTAGTTCTGATATGAAATCTATGATAGCTATCTTTACAGTAAAGTCTTATTTCACAAAAGCACTGCTTGCGACTTTGTTCGCATGGACTTATGAACCTTCTACGATACGACTACGAAGAGATACGACTCCGGCGACTACTTCCGAATACTATCGAAACCTATGCGCAGGTTATACTATTGTGCCAAAAGTCTATGTGCAAACACAGAGCCTCTTACTCGACCTAACCTGCACTTGGCCGATATCATACGTTGTCGGTCAACTGTAGGTGCGGTAAGATCGGAGGCAATCACATCGCGGTAATTAATAATTTGTGTTTTTGCAAAAATGTTGGCTGAAGGTGGGATTTGAACTCACGTCTCGCGGCGTAGAAGTCAGGTACTGCGTACAGTACAGGTACAATTAGTCCACGCGGCCCAGACTCATCGTTAGTCTCTTTTTTATATTGCTGTTTGATGAACTAATTGTCGATTATAATAAAGTTTTTTTTTATGGAAGATAGGATTGCCCCATCTTTCATAACGTGCACGTGGCTCACATGATGGTAAGTGATCACCGCCGATCATGAATAGCAGATGCGATGCCGGGCTTTGAAACGGAATAGGCTCTTTTCTTGGCGGCAGCACATTCCAGAAAATTCCGCGAAAAACGCACTGTGGCGGAATATCAATCACATATAGGTAGGGAAATTCAAATTGGACTCTAAAAAGCTCGGCGTGCTCAGTAGAGCGCGACAGTACTTTACGCCGGCCCACCACTTGCAACTTTATAAGACGAAGGTTCGTCCGCACATGGAGTATTGTTCTCATCTTTGGGCGGGGCACCCCAGTGCCAGCTCCTTCAATTTGATCGCATTTAGCGAAGTGCGGCTCGAATTGTCGACGACCACGTTCTATCAGATCGGCTTGATCATATAGAGATCATGTAGTTAGTTATGTTATTAGTTCAAAACAATTGACAGTAAAACATACAATTCACGTTGCAAATAAATATGGTTGTTGGAAAAAGAAAAATTCTGAAGCTAAAGCAAGGAAAAAATGAAGACAAGCATTGATTAAATTACTTCCTTTATCTCTTCAAATCACTGGCGCAAAACTCGCGGCGAAAAAATAAACAGAAAATATAAAGAGGCCCACGTTGGACGCCAAAAACACAGCCTATTAAATATTCATATACCGTAAAAGTTGCGCAAGGATCCGCCTGGGCTCATCAAATTAAAAGTTGGCCGAGTTATCAAGTTCTAAGGGAAAAGAATATCGATATAAAATGTATTTAAATCGGACTTACTTAAATACAAAGATAATAAGTAGACACACATAAATACAGTCATCCCTTTTTTCCCATATAAGGGATAGGCAGAGACCACACCTGTAGCCCACTTTCGCCCGCAAGGGAAACGAGACTTGATGGATGGTGAACCACGTCACCGCCATTTTGAATAAGTCAAAAAATTCGTACTGCCCATTGCG
Source organism: Luehdorfia chinensis (assembly GCA_019845155.1). Taxonomy (NCBI): domain Eukaryota; kingdom Metazoa; phylum Arthropoda; class Insecta; order Lepidoptera; family Papilionidae; genus Luehdorfia; species Luehdorfia chinensis. Next base: position 2,793,885 of record JAHVAK010000423.1, on the reverse strand, counting down.
TTCATTTGCATTTTATATATTGCAATTTATGATGTCATTTGTATGTAACTAAATGACATGTAATATGGCATTGAAAAAAAGAAAGTCTTCAGAGTTTCTTGTCGGTTCTTCTTTGAGGTCTTATTTTTTGAACGGGTGTAGAATTTGACATTCATAAGAGCTTTATACAAGCCTAAACTGAATAAAGAAATTTTGACTTTGACTTTGACTTTGTTCCCACGAGCATTATAGTGACAGCATTGTCGTATTATTCCGCCCGTACAACCTATCGGCTAAAAAGTACACCAATGTACCCAATTGGTTCACTTTAAATCATATTTCTTTATTGCCATCATCAAGAGCCTCTAGGTAGTTCAATGCGGAATCAAGGCTTCGTTCTGCACAAAGTTGAGAGGTTTGATAATCGCCTGTCACTGACCTCGTATATCTATTTTATTGGTGGTTTAATTCCTATGCAGGAATCCGCCGAGGCTTGTATTAACGCAGTGCCGGTGGCACAAGCATTTGTGTGCAAAGCACTGTGTGCCGGTTTGAAGGGCTCTGAAGCTAGTGTAATTAATGGTATGAGACTTAAGAACCGATATCTCATGGTGACAAGCGGAGTGAGTTGCTTCACAGAACGTTCTGGGTGAATTCGCAACTGTTATATGCCCGCCTGGGACTTTCCATCAGGTGAACGACAAGCATGTCTTGTCAATTAATATGATAAAAGAATGTGAGATGGTGTTACACCACCTGTCGACGGTATGAGATGGAGATATTACTAGGCCCTACTTTGTTTATAAATCCGTGTCTGTATCTCTGCATTTCACGGACCACCACTTTATGGAATCCGCTGCCACCAGCGGTTTTTCCGCACCGACACGACTTAGGGACCTTCAAGTAAGGAGCCTATTCCTTTCTCGAAGGCCGGCAACGTATCCGCTATTCCTCTTGTATTGTATCTGTTTATGAGCGGTGGTAATCAATTGCCATCAGGAGCGCCACTTGCTCGTTTGCCTCTTCAATAAAAAAACTGCACGCTACGTCAGAAACTGGCTGTTCTATAAAAAAAATCATTCGCAATACAACGTTTGTTTTGATAACACTGTATTGCAATTTTATTAAAAAAAATTGCGTTAGTGTTGATGAAAAAGCTAGTAGAATGTCTACTGCTAGAGGTTTTGTGGTGAAGAGTCAGAGCCAGTTATTCTGCAGTAAAGTAGTAGTGAGCAAGCGTTACTGTGTTTCGGTCTAGCACTGGGAGCTAGTGTAACTACTGGGCATATGAGACTAAGAACTGATGTCTCACGGTGACGGGCGCAGTGTGGTGTCACACAGAAATTTTCGGGGTGACAGATTTGTTATGGGCAGACGTTGCACTTATCATCACGTGATTGTCTTGCTTGTTTTGCTTGTTTCGTCACCACATAAAAGAAAAAGATTATCTATTTTTAGAAGACATTTTGATATCTTGCAGACTGTATTTGAGATTTGAACGAAACAGGGTAATGCTATATTTTTAAGTAAAAGGCTAACAACACAGCGATGTACAAAGAAACATTCGTACAATTTACTAAACGCGCTAGTTGTCGTGTGGAGCCATAGAGTAAGTGAGTAGCGACATTTAATCATTTGGTTTTTGATTTTTGCTTGCATGTTTATTATTTATTATAGGTGTCTGGCAGAATAGAACAGCACCTACATCTTTCCGAACGGGGTATCTTAACAGGCGACAAAGGTATTGTACGGACACCATTTATGCAGAATAACACCATAATATGCAATGCTGTCACTATACTGCTCGTGGAAACGCAATGGGGAGTAATAATTTTTGACTCGTATCAAAATGGCGGCGATGTAGTTCGTCAACCGTCACGTCTCGTTTCCTACGACGGCGAAAAGCGGGCTACATAAGTGGCCTCTGCCTACCCCTTATATGGAAAAAGGCGCGACTCTATGTATGTATGTCAATAGTTGGTTGTTGTACTACAACGTGTTGAACGAATTGTTGTGCTGTGCCTGTTGCATACTTTAACTTGCGCAAGATCGTCTCTCCCTTTATTATATTAATTAATTCCTTTGAAGGCAAGTTCATTTTTAAGTTATTCTTCATGTGCTCAATGCGAGGCACATAATCACTCCCATTATGAAGAGAATTTTTCTTAGTAAAACCAATACTGCAGTTAGCATGAAAGTTAGCCCAGAAAGAAGAAGTATTTCTCAAAATTCATACTAATATTATAAATGCGAAAGTAACTCTCTATGTCCCTGTGTCTGTTTGTTACCTTTTCACGGCTCAACCGCTGTACCGATCTGGACGAAATTTGCCACAGAGATAGCTTGCAGCCTGGGGACGGACATAGATACTTTTTATCCCGGAAAATCAAATAGTTTCCTGAGGATATTTAAAAAAAACCTATATCCAGGCGGACAAAGTCGCCGGCATCTGCTAGGATCTTTACAATATTTGTTTTGAATGTAAAAATAAGGAGACTCAGTTATTGCTAAAGGGGCATTCATTTTAATAATGACTGAAATGAATAAATAGTATAATATTTATTGGAGCGCAGTCTGATGTGCTGTATCAGTACGGGTATTTATTATTATTAACCAACACCAATATTATAAATGCGAAAGTGACTCTCTCTGTCTATCTGTCTGTTTCTTGCCTTTTCAAAGCTCAACAGTGGAACAGATCTTGACGAAATTGAGCACAGAGGTAGCTTGCGTCCTGAAGACGGATATATTATATTTTTTATTCCGGTAAATCAATGAGTTCCGGCGATATTTCAAAAAAAGCCTTAACTCACCGTAAATGTTATCGCTCCTTGAAGTCGCTTATTTAAAGACCGTACCATAATAAAAGTGCCCCGCGTTGGGCTCCATCAAACGGTAGGAGCGCCCTGGAGAAATCAGCCCCGTCGATATATGCCGCGTCTAATGAGCCCGCCTGCGATGTCTACACACAGCCTTATATTTATATAGGACGCCTGATGGAGCGATTAAAACGATACGTTGCTATTACGAAAAGTCTTGAAGGTACACTGATAAGATTTTGTATTTGGCAATAGGGTGTATTGGTTCAATTAGGGGGTTGTTTAACAAGCAAGGGACGATTTTACCTGAGTTTTTAATTGACAGTTTGTTGTTGTAATAGTTGTTATTGTGTTTGAAGGTTTAACTTAGAACTATATTATTCTCTATTTAGCATATATAACTATTCTCCAAATATCATATATATTATACTGAATTGAATGGGTATTCTCATGAAAATATATATTTGTTTAAAATTGTCAGTTTTATGTTGCTAAAAATTAAACATAATAAGTCCTGTAAAACTTAAAAAAAAACTATGTCTAACAGTGGACTGTGCAGGCCGCTTGTAATGAATATGGAACAACATTTCTGTGTCGTCTCTATTAGGGAATGTTTGAAAAAAAAATATTGTCAGGCAGTTTTTGCAGATTCCGGAAATTTCGGAAATGTCTGATAATTTTAAACAATGAAAAAATACTTCATCGGGCACAATAACAGTTGGCAATAGAGGCGTGATTGGTCCCGACACTCGGCTATCGTTACACACGCTGTAGACGGAGGGTGCATCCGCACAAAGGTACAGAAATATGTGGCCGGTGCTAAACATTAACGATAATAGTCACCAAGTCACTTCTAATTGCGAGCGTGGTCCGCTTTATGCCGCATGTGACAAGCTTGCAGTAAGTTGGATTTTTCAATAATTAAATATTATCAAAACTATACTATTTCCTGGAAATGACGATATAAACTCCAGGCTTTTAATATTATAAATGAATGGACGTTTGCCGAAACAGGCTTTTGCAGGTTTTCATAAAATAGTGTCACTATATCCAAATATGAATAAAAAAGATAGTTTCAGCCTATAATTGTCCCACTACTGAGCACAGGCCTCCTCTCATTTCTGAGAGGGTTTTGGAGCTAGGAAGAATTCGCCACGCTGCTCCAATGCGGGTTGACGGAATGCGCATGTCTTCGAAATATTTTTTATTTCTCAGACATGCACGTGGTAAATCAGCACTTAAAATTGCAATTAACAATTTTAGTGGTGCCGGCACCGGGAATCGAACCCGGGTCACTCGCGTACTATGAAATTTCAAGCGAGCGCCTAGCGCCTGAGCACGGCTCCAAACAAATATGAATAATTATAGAAAATGGTGATAAGACGAGCAATTCCTTAACCTGATGGTGTCAGTACAAAATCTGATAATAATGAATGATGTGTCACTCAGAACATTTCTGTGTGTATCAAACTGCGTTCTTCATCATCATGAAGTCTTAAGTATATCCAGTATTTACACTGGATATTAATGCCCTTCAGACTAAAACACAGCTTAATGCTTGGTGGTACCTACTTAGAAGCATTACTGCATAGAATTAATAAAATTTATTCCAAAACATATTTTTAACAAAATTTATGCTATTCTGATCATACGTATTAGTGTTATACTTTTGCCGAGGGTTGGCGGTGTATACTCTGATAATAATCATCAGTCCCTTTACTGTCCCTTGTAGAATTTATTTAATGTACTAACTTAATGTCGTGAAGTGTCGCGTGAAGTGACTTCGTGTCGCGAAAATATTCAGCGTCATACTAAAGATTCTTGTTATAGGGAAATATTATATATATATATGGGGAAAATATTAAAATAAAACTTAAATTCTTACTAAAATGATATAAAAAAATATAAATCAAAAGTCATTTCTGTTCTTATTTTCAATCTCTGTAAAAATCACTGGTTGTAGGCTTCCTATGAAGGAATCCGTCTAGGTAGGTACCACCCCAGGGCCAGTTATTCTTCCGCGAAGCAGTAGTGTGTAGACATTACTGTGTTTCGGTCTGAAGGGCACCGAGAGCTAGTGTTATTACTGGGCATATGAGACTTAGGAACTGATGTCTTAAGGTGACAGGCGCGCCACCTTAAGACCTTAAGACCCAAATGTGGTGCCACTCGTTGTTCTGGGTGACACAACATTTGTTATGGGCAGACGTTGCACTTACCATCAGAAGAATTTTGCACGTCTCGTCACTTTATGCAATCAAAAAAAAAAGAAAAAAATCAACACTATTTCCACTACACTGGAAGAGTAGGCAGACAAACAAAAACTGTTGCACCCATTTAAATATGGCATCTGAAAATATTTAAGTAGTCAAAATTAGGTAAGAGAAATATCGACACACTTATCTTTTACTTACAATATTTCATTCAAATGGTACATCTTCAATAAAAAAAGAAGGAAATCTTAACTACCAATAATTTTTAATTTCACATAAGAAAAGTTCGTTTTACAGCATAAAACCATCCAAACTAATTGTAAGCGCGCGTTATCGCGAGACAAACGCGTTCGCTGCAACGCATAACCATTAGCACTTTTTGGTTTCGCGAAATTAGCGCCTTTTTGCATTGTCTCGTCCCGGTGCGATGATAGCAACTGCTGCACTCCTATTGCTATGGCGCTTCATTCTTTGTTCTCCGTTTTTGCACTTGTATCGAGTTACTTAATTGGCGGCGAATATTTGAAAGGGAAACAATTTCGGTGGGGAACGGGAGGTTATTAATTAAACGATCTCTGTTTATGATATAACTAAATGCCTTTCAGTATATACTGTATACGTTCATTCAGATTTTTTCTTATCTTTTTAATTAGTCGCTGGGCAATGAGATAAAGAGTGTGCCAATTTCAGATCTGGTAAGTCAGTAATTAAATTCTTAATTCTGTACTATTCGCTACTTGCGGGGGTCATGCAAATACTATCTTGGATATCATTTATCAACGAGAGGGCAAGTACGTGTTCCGCAAACACCATGTTTGTTAAGAGTCATCATTGAATAAAGATATAGAATACACCTTACCACCCCAGGGCCAGTTATTTTACCGTGAAGCAGTAGTGTGCGAACATTACTGTGTTTCGGTTTGAAGGGCACTGAGAGCTAGCGTAATCACTGGGCATATGAGACTTAAGAACTCATGTCTCAGAGTGACTGGCGCAGTGTGGTGCACACGGAAATGTTCTGGGTGACACAGCATTTGTTATGTACGTTGCACTTATCACCAGGTGAACGTTTTGCTCGTTTCGTCACTTTATCCAAAAAAAAAATATACCACTGCCAATCATTGTTTGTCGCGTTTTCAGTCTGACCTTTATCGAGATAGTTGTTTCGCCATCAGACGGAAGTCGATTCTTGCGACCTACACTGGAATTCACAAAGGAAAACGTCTAGATGTGTGAAAACCTTACTGTGATTCGGTTTGAATATCACTGTGTGTGTGGGTAATTACCAGACATATGAGGCTTAAGAACTGATGTCCGAGGGTGAAGAGCGCAGTGTCATGGCAAACAGAAATGCTCTGGGTGAAGGTAAGTGCAACGTCTGCCCAAAACAAACGCTGTGCCACCCAGAACATTTCTGTGTGACACAGCATAACACCATTCGATATTACTGTAAATGTGTAATTAAAATCAGATATCAATCTGTTTCAGTTAAAGTAACAGTTCGAGCGCAACTCCCGCGTTCTTTCGACGTGGATTAATAAAGTTAAGAAGCGTCGTATCAAATCGACAAGTCGGACTATCAGTCTGTCTGTTTAATTAACATTCCCGCACACCTCGGTGTCAAGGCGCGGGAATTAAACCGGTATCACTCCAGCACTTACTTATTGACAGCCGCTCTAGAGGCGCAGGGGTGCCAACATAATTTTTAAGTAAAGAATATTATATCGATTTATTTTGACAAGAATCAATTAACGTTTGTTAACGGAAATGACTAGGATTGTAAGTTAATTAAGACTTATTAAATAAGGAAACGTGCCGTGGCATCATTTCAGCCTACCATAGTCCACTGTTGAACATAGGCCTCCCCCATAGATTGCCACAAAACACGGTCCTGAGCCACCTGCATCCATCGACTTCCTGCAAAACCGTGTAGCTCGTCGCTCTATCTAGTGAGGGGGGGGGGGGGGGGTCGCCCCACACTGCGTTTGCCGGTACGACGTTGCCACTCGAGAACCTTTCTTCCCCAGCCGTGTGGTAGCGGCTTAAAATAATCTACCACCATGAACCTATCACATCCCGTGGGTGTCGTAAAAGTCGTCAGAGGGATAAAAAAACCAGGTGATGGGCAGTAGCATCTTCCTGGAACATCCGAATAAATAAACTGCAGTTGCCAACCCGCCTGCCAAGTGTGGTAACTACGGTTAAATGAGAGCTACAAACTTGTAGTAATCTGTGGGGGACGCTTATGTTCAGCAGTGGACTAGTGGTAGGCTGATATGATGATGATAATGAAACAAGGAAGTAGACCTATTTTACATTAAATGCCTTCAGTAGATAATGCCAGAAGAAGATAGTAGAAGTTCAGGGAACACTCATCTTTAATTTCATAGTGCGCGAGTGACCGCACCCAGGTGTGGGCACCGCTAAAACTGTTATTTTGGTGCTGATATACCACCTGTTCGGTATTATAATCCATTATAATGAATGAAAGTAAGTTAATTTGCTAAGATCCGCATGCAAAATATAAAAATGGTGTATATTACCTAGTTTTTTGAAGAGCACCGCCCGCCCTCCCTCAGTAGCGTGCACAAGCAAACTAACACCGCCACCAGGAGTAGATAACAGACGGCGGCCGTAGAGTCTATGACGCTTGATAATGCCTCGTTTTGGGGCGAAACACGTGTCGTGTTCTCGACTTCAGTGCTGTATATTATCTAGTGGTAGTATTGTAGTGGTTGGTGGAGGGTACCTGGTGGCGGTTCCTGGTGGCGGTGTTAGTTGTTAGCTTGTGCACGCTACTGAGGGAGGGCGGGCGGTGCTCATCAAAAAACTAGGTAATATACACTATTTTTATATTTTGCATGCGGATCTTAGCAAATTAACTTACTTTCCTTCATTAAAATTTCTTTGTTAAATTTAGGCCTGTTTAAAGATCTACACTGGTTAGAAAAATTAGACCTCTTACAAGAACCCGTACGAAACTCTGTAGTATTTTTTTTCAAACATGTCATCATCTCCACTCTGGCATGTATTGTGTACGTAATTAAAGATTAGTCAAAACAGAGAGAAGGTGTGGAAAGGGTTCATAAAACTTCTTCGGTAATATTAATAAGACGCTAAATAATTTAATATACTTAAGAATCAGACGTTACTTTGCGAGAATCTATTAAAATTAAGGAAAGAAAGTTAATTTGCTAGGTTTTGCATGTAATTTTTGACGAGCACCACCAGCACTATAACTATAGCATGGACAAGAAAACTAATACCGCCACTGGGAACCACCACCAGATACCCTCCTCCACTACAGCTCGGCGGTTGTCTGTCTTAGGGTCAATGTCACTCGATAATGCCTCGTTTTGAGGTGAAACACGTGTCGCGTTCTTGACTTCAGTGGTGTGTAGTGCCTATAGGTAGTGCTTGCATTGCGGTATTAGCGTGCACAAACGATATTGTGTGGGCGGGGGGTGTTTTTCAAAAAGTAGATGTTAGTTAGACGTTTGAAATTTTTCAAGTGTACCTTAGCAAATTATAACTTTTTCTCCTTCTTTAAAATAATTTTACAAAAACTATTTATTAAATGGAAATTTTATACGAGTATTATGAATGCCAAGATATCGTATATTTCTAAGATGAGCACACCCCGTGTTAAATCGCAAGACGAGCGTTCGACAACGCCCGTTACCGAATCGGTACCGGAATTCACTACATTAAAGTTCGTTCAACATACACCAGTGCAGCGATTCTTCGCCAAATTCAACGGAATGGAGCAAAGTAAGTTTTATTAAGCTTAATTTAAATTACTGTTACTACAGGATGTTGTGCCTTTTGCTTTGTATTCTCCAAATGTTTTAAGGTTTTTATTCACCGACATTCTATCTGCTTAAGTCTGTCGCCTATTTTTTTTATTGTATAGTGATGAAACGAGCAAAACGTTCACCTGATGGTAAGTGCAACGTCTGCCCATAACAAATGTTGTCTCACCCAGAAAATTTCTGTGTGACACTACACTGTGCCCATCACCCTCAGACATAGGTTCTGTTTTAAGTCTCATATGCCCAGTCATTACGCTAGCTCACAGTGCCCTTCAAACCGAAACACAGTAATGTTTGCCCACTACTGCTTCACGGTAGAATAATATAACTGGCCTGGGGTGGTACCACACATTTATGTGTCTAATCCCAAAGTTTAGTAAAGACCAAATGCACGGCCTTCACCTATTAATTTAATAATCTAATTTACCATAACAGTGTGTGTTCTTTTACTGGTTTTCAGCTTTCTTTAATTCGTCTCAAGTTCGATTCTGTAACCGTAACACTGGCAGAGAGTTCGTAGCTCATTTGCCATAAATACGACAAAATAAGAAAAAAATATTTAAAATATATCGAGCAAATTATTTTTATCATAAATGAATTTATTATCTTTAAAATTTTTCAAAATAAACTTGGAAATTATCAAGGATTGCACCGGTTCCGTTCGAACGGCTTCGATCTCTCGCCTGTATTAATGTGGCCAATTTGTAAGAGGGCGCGGTGTGCTCATTAATCGAGCGGAGCGGAGAGCGGGGCGGGCTGCGTACACGTTTGTCTGTTCATTTTCAACGCTAATTTGACTTTAATTAAACAACGAATCGAGCGTTTGTTAAGATCTGTTACGGAATTAACGACGTCTATTTTGCATGCGCCTTTTCAGCGCTTAATGTTCTAGTCGCTGTTAGAATTCGCTTATTTGGACAATTTGCTTCTATAATAATGCAAGTATTAATAAACTCTCAACTATAGACGAAATTAAAGCAATTATCAAATAAGAAACATATTCTGTTCTCTATAATATTTTTTTATATGAAACATCTTTGGGTGCGATGAGTGTAAAATTTCAAGATCGAATTTAAGTGCAACGTGTTCGTTTCGGTTAGTCTTAATTAATAGTTATCGAATAATTAATAAAGTAAAAAAAAGGGTAAAGTTTCAGCCTATAAATGTCCCACTGCTGAACACAGGCCTCCTCTCATTTCTGAGAGGGTTTTGGAGCTAGGAAAAATCCGCCACGCTGCTCCAATGCGGGTTGGCGGACTGCACATGTCTTGCAAATATTTTTTATTTCTCAGACATGGAGGTTTCCTCACGATGTTTTCCTTCACCGACGAGCACGTGGTAAATCAGCACTTAAAATTGCAATTAACAATAATTTAACCCAGGTCACTCGCGTACTCAGAAATTTAAAGCCTAGCCCCTGAGCTACCACGGCTCTTGAATAATTAATAATGGTTTATATATTTTTTATTGCATAAAGTGACGTAACGAGCAAAACGTTTACCTGATGATAAGTGCAACGTCCGCCCGTATCTTATGTATCATACAGAACATTTCTGTGTGACATGACACTGCGCCCGTCACACTAGACATCAGTTCTTAAATCTCATATACCCAGTGATTACGCTAGCTCTCAGTGCTCTGCAACCGATACACAGTAACATTTGCACATTACTGCTTCACGGCAGAATAACTGGCCTTGGGGTGGTACCTAACTAGACGGATTCCTAGCATAGGAATCCTACCACCAGTTAAATATATCGAGCAGTTTGTTAACAGTGAGTCATTTCGAATTCGAGTCCAACGTTTCTGTTATACTTATTTAATATTATCAATTAATTAATTTCGTTCTCGTTAAGTTTGTAACATGATTTCAATCATGGCGAAACGAGAGGCACATAACTAGTAAGTATATACAAAATTATTTAAGTTTTAAGTGGCGAGAGAAGCAAAACGTTCACCTGATGGTAAGTGCAACGTCTGCTAATAACAAATGCTTTGACACCCAAAACATTGTGGCACCACACTACACCCGTCCCGTTTTGCTTGTCTCGTAACCTTCTTCTATAATAAAAAAAACAAAGCTAAAAACGGCGAAGCAACTTAGTTTTTTTTTATGGATAAAGTGGTGAAACGAGCAAAACGTTTACCTGATGGTAAGTGCAACGTCTGCCCATAACTAATGCTGTGTCACCCAGAACATTTCTGTGTGACACCTCACTGTGCCCATCACCCTGAGACATCAATTCTTCAGTCTCATATGCCCAGTGATTACGCTAGCTCACAGTGCCCTTCAAACCGAAACACAGTAATGTTTGCACACTACTGCTTCATGGCAGAATAACTGGCCCTGGGGTGGTACCTACCTAGACAGATTCCCGCATAGGCATCCTACCACCAGTATTTTTGTATTTATTTCCGTCATCAACAATGAATTGACTAATGGAAAATAATATCATAATTCCAATCGCGGCGATGTGTAGATCAACCATAAATTGATGTGACGAAGTACAGATTAAAACAGATTTTCGTATAACGTATAATCCGATTTAACTTATTTTAATCTGTGCAAAGAACGATAACGCTCCGTAGACAAAAGCGAGTTCTGATAGGCGCAAACTTTGAAATGGAACGGTAACAAGAGAAAACTCGTTTATCCACCTCAATACAAGGCGAGTTGATAGCATCTAAATGCCATCAGCGATCTCATAATAAAAGGACCGAAATGCCAATGAACACAGATATAAAGCAAAAGGTTACGGCATGTTAAGTGTAAAAAAAGTAAAATAAAATTTCAGGCTATAAATGTCCCACTGCTGAGCACAGGCCTTCTCTGGTTTCTGAGAGGGTTTTGGAGCTAGGAAGAATCGGGTGCGGGTTGGCGGACTGCACATGTCTTCGAAATATTTTTCATTTATCAGACATGTAGGTTTTCTCACGATGTTTTCCTTCACCGCCGAGCACGTGGTAAATCAGCACTTAAAATTGCAATTAACAATTTTAGTGGTGCCGGTTATCGAACCCAGGTCTCTCGCGTACTATGAAATTAAAAGCGAGCGCCTAGCCCCTGATCTACCATGGCTCATATATAGTGTATGTATACATATATATATATATATATATATATATATATATATATATATACATACATATATATATTTATATATTAATATGTATTTGTTCAGGGATAACTCTTTTTTATTAAAAACATGCCAATAGTTCTGGGCATTGCAGATGGCGACCCGGTTAGTCTAAAAGATGTCTGGATGATGTAAGGTGAACGAGAGACTACCAAGACATCGTTTCTGCAAAATGGCTTCTTCAATCTGTTTTATGTTATTTGTAGTTAAATTTTTCCGCGTTATGTTTACAATTATGCCTGTATTTATTGTGTGGGTGCGTCGAATAAACTTCTCTTTCTCTCTATAATCATCAGTGTCTTCAAAGTGGTTGGGTTTGTGTTAATAGTCCCAGACCTCTCTCGCCTTTCACGGTGTTGTTTGTCGCAGCTCATGGTATTTCTGGTCTGGGATATTAGAGATGGTTATGTCGTCACTAATTAGCTGCAGCAGGCATTATGATAAATGGCACGTTAATAAAGTAAGATAGTTTTCGCCGTTCCCAGTCACGGCCGAAACATACCACTAGTAATGCAACTGGTCCTTCGGTGAGTGGTATCCCCAACACGTGAAGGGTGTACAGTGCTGAGCACTACGGACCCTTTCTTTGTAATCAACAATTATAATACGATATTTCTAAAAGAGTGTAATGATACCTTAAAATCAGATGTTTGTAAAAACGTTGCGTACATCATTTAAACAGATTATATTTCATGTTATATTAAACGAGGAATATCGAAAACAAAATGTATATTTAACTTATTATTTAAAAGTAAACTTTTTTTCGCTTTTACCATGGAGAGTGTTCTGAGGAATTGTTCGAATAATTCTAGACGCCGAGTATATTTTTTTTTTTTAGTGGATCAAGTAATGAAATGAGCAAAGCGTTCACCTGATGGTAAGTGCAACGTCTGCCCATAACAAATGCCGTGTCACCCAGAAAATTTCTGTGTGATACCACACTGTGCCCGTCACCCTGAGACATAAGTTCTTAAGTCTCATATGTCATGATAGTTGGATTTCCACCACTTTTCTAGGAAAAAGCCGTGTGGTGGCGGCTCGTTAAAAGAATACTACCACTCCATCTCATCCAATGGATCTCGTAAAAGGCGAGTAAGGAATTAAACTGCACTGTGCACCCAACAGCGATGGTGGCGATGGGCTCACCACCTATCACACCAAGTGCATTATATTGTTTTGGTGAAACGTGGACTGTGGCACTCATCTGTTCTAGCAGTGAGTGCCCAGTCTCTGACTACCCCTTATGGGATACAGCCGTGATCTTATGTATTTATGTATGTATGTTCTAGGAATTTGCTGCTACGCACAGCTACGTTGAGAAACTTTATCCAGTGTTTTTTTTTTCAAAACCAACATGACTTAGGGACCTTCAAGTGCCGGCATCGTACCAGAAATTCATATGGTATTTGCCCCCTTTCCATAAAACAGAGGCGACAAAACAGCTGACTATTCCTATCATCATTTCAGCCTATCACTAGTCCACAGCTGAACATAAGCCTCCCCCATAGATTGCTACAAATTAGTAGCTCTCATTTTGAGGGTTTTTGCCGTAGTTGACACGCTTGGCAGGCGGGTTGGCGACCGCAGTTTATTTATTTAAATGTTCCAGGAAGATGCTGATGCCCAACTCCTGGTTTTTATTTTCCCTCCGTCGACTGTTACGACACCCATGGTATGTAATGGGGGTGATATATTGTTAATTTTGGGCAATATTATTTTATGTTCTGTGTAATTCCATTTTTTTTTCTCGTTTTGTTTTGTATCTTTTAGATTTCGATTAGACCGTGAATAAATGTGTTTCTTTCTTTCTTTCAATATATTCTCTTAAGCCGCCACCACACGGCGACTATTCCTATACTTTCTCGTCATAATGTCAAAGTCAAAGTCAAAATTTCTTTATTAAGTTTAGGCTTGCATAAAGCTCTTATGAATGACAAAATCTACACCGGTTCAAAAAATAAGACCTTTTCAGAGAAGAACCGGCTAGAAACTCTTAAGTCTTTCTTTTTTTGAATGCCATATTACATGTCATTTATATGTTACAAAAAATTACATCATAAATTTAGTAGCCAGGGGGTTTGCAAGTGCAGAGTAAGAGTTATTTCCACACATATCTGTCCTCTATGTAATGTACTCGTACTACTTTATAATACGCTTTTTCCAAGAATGTCTTCTTGACAAGTTTATTTAATTCTATGTCAGTTTTTTGAGTCACACTTTTAGGAATTTTATTATAAAATTTTATGGACCTACTAAGAAAAGATTTTCTAGTTTTGGCCAACCTAAACACAGGAACCTCTAGAGCGTCACCTCGGCCCATTCTACAGGATACAGTCACTTTTTTATTAAATAAATACATGTGTTTCCTTACGTACATTATATTTTCATAAATATACAAAGACGGAAGTGTCAAAATATTAGTATCCTTGAATAGTTCTCGTAGCGACTCGCGAGGACCCAAGTTATACATTGCCCGAAATGCTTGTTTTTGCAAAAGGAATATTGTTTCCAGACCGGCCGCGGATCCCCACAGTAATACGCCATATGACATAATACTGTGGATGTATCCAAAATAGACTAATTTAGCTGTACCTCATCATATATAGTTTAGATGTCATATCTAGTCAATTTGATATACTTTAACCCATTATTTAACACAGTATCGACTAGCACAGTTAATCGACCTGCGATATGAGAGTATAACAAAGATATCTCTCGATACAATCCAACGACTGACGTTAATATTGGAGGAGAGGAGCGGCGAAAATTGTAGTTCTCCATATATATACTTGGGATGTAAACAAAGATGTTTATTTAGGTAGGTGTGTGTATTGAACGGTACACAGTAATGCTTGCACACTACTGCTTCACGGCAGAATAACTGGCCCTGGGGTGGTACCTACCTAGACGGATTCCTGCATAGATGTCTGTGGGTATGTCCATAATAAAGATGTATGATCGGAACATTCCGAAACAAATCAGAAAATGTCTGTTTGTATTGAGCATAAACGTCATCGCGGGACCTAGTGATCAGATTCTCCGCAATGTCCGAGAATACAAGCTTGTGCTGCTGATGCGGTCGTCTATTATACCTGACCGCGTGATTATTTGGGTTCGTTGTCTTTCGTGTTTTGTTTTTTTTATGTTTTATGTTGTCTTTATGTATTTTGCAAAACGCACATTGTCGCTTGCAATTTTTTTTAATTCAGTTAGTTTAAGGGTGACCAATGAGGCCACCTGCTAGTAACGTGACTGTGGCCAATGACATCTGCGACGAAAAGTCAATAACGCGCATCTTGATTTTACTTAATGGTTGTAGTGTTTCTGTGCTGGAGTACCCACCTAGAACTCTTGCACTGAAAACCACTGCAGTGCTTGTGTTTCTAGCGTAGTAGTGGTGGCCAAATACTATAATACCGTGTTTCGGTTTTTCGAACGCTGTGTGGTGTCTTTAAGAAATGTTTTGGTGACAGCATTTGCAATGGGCAAAAAAGGCGAATGATTTTGTCGCCTCGCCAGTTTCTTTCATAAAAAAAACTTAAAGGACCAATTATTGGTAATTCTTGATTCTCCATCGAGGATCATCGTGTCTGCGAGGTGCAGTGAATACTTACCATCAGGTAGACTGTGTCCGTTTGTCACTGTCAGTTCCATTAAAAAATATCTCAATATTATTAAGAAGATGCCTAAATACCTCCTCTGCCACTCTTCGCTCTCAGGCCTATATCAAAAGCTTACGTCCCATTAACTCGGGGAGTTTTAGGAACAAATTCGATTCGGAATGGAAACTTCTCGAACAATACACCTTGTTTGTTAACACGGGGCGTTATCTCGAGTGAATCGATTGGATTCGATTAGATGTCGACAGAGTACAGTACGTTTTAATGTAAGTATAGAATATTTGATAGCGAAACTTTCCCGATATTGAAGAATCAAGAAATTCACTGAAAAGTTTTTAATGCGAAATATCTATTGGCGCGATTTGGGGGTATGACCGGCTCATGTGGTCGACAAATAATAATGTTAAATTAATAAATAATTATAGTTTGGAGTAAATAAATATTTATATCTTATTTTTTAATTTACATTAGTTTTGTAAATCACATTTCACTAACAAAAAAGTAACTAGTTGAAAACCGAGTATTTTACATGATATCGAAGTGACTAACTACATAGTTCATTACGAGATCAATAGATGTCACTGTTTTCAATTTATTAATAACCGAAGATCACAAACTGCGCCTTTTTTCTTATCGGATATAATGATTTTTGGTTTATAATTTCAATTTGAATTTTATTGGACGACGCGAGACGCGAAATATTTTAATTTCATACCAAATTAATTTATTGGTTTTCTTTCTTTTCTAACGATGAACTTCGATGTTCATTTTTTTATTGGAGTGTAAGACGCGTGTGTATGATAATATGTGCTACACATTTCCACAACAGTTGTGGTGTGAAACAGAAGCACTTACGTGCTGCGTCACATTCTGTGTAACACCACACAGCGTTCAAAGTATTTAGTGCCGTAAGTAATCATTCAAGCAGAGAGCTACTTACTGGTTCCAGTCTATTGTACTTTTTTTTATTTGATGAAAGTGACGGAACGAGCAAAACGTTCACCTGATGGTAAGTGCGACGTCTGCCTATAATAAATGCTGTGTCACTCAGAACAGTGTGACACCACAATGCGCCCTGAGACATCAGTTCTTAAGTCTCATATGCCGTGTGATTACGATAGCTCGCAGTGCCCTTCAAACCGAAACACGGTAATGTTTGCACACTACTGCTTCACGGCAGAATAACTGGCCATGAGGTGGTAACTACCTAGACGGATTTCTGCATAGGAATCCTACCACCAGTAACAGTACACTTCAGATAGAAACGATTATACTTTAGAATAGATAGTATAAAAAGAAGAGCGTGGTAGATACAGTTAATTTAGAACTCGCATGAGCATTTAACTTCGGCGCCACGGGTCGTGGTTTCGATTCCCGGACGGGACAAATATTTAGTAGCTCAGAGGTTTGCGCTCGCCTTAAATTTCATAATTCGCGACCTGAGTATGCCGGTGCCGGCACCTCTGTAATCGTTCTGAAAGTGCTGATTTACCACGTAGTCGGCGGTGAAGGAAAACATCGTGAGGAAACCGGAAACATGTGAAGTCCGCCAACCCGCATTAGAGCAGCGTGGCGGACACTTCCTAGCTCCAAAGGACTCTCAAAAAAATGAGAGGAGGCCCGTGCTCAGTAGCGGGACATTTATAGGATTCTACTTATGTCTGTGCATGTAGAATTTATGTGTGTAAAACACTCCTACGACAGGAGAAATTATAGTATTGGCCAAATTAAAAAATACTGAATTTTTTGGTGACCGTTGGTACAAAGTCATAAATGTATTTAAAGTAAAGTAATATAATACTAAGGATGCTCTGCTTTCGAATATATAAGGCAACGAATAAGCTGTCGCTCATAAATATTCATGAAACCTTCACCTTTTCAAACTATTGCCACACAATCTGAAAAAGAAAATGGATCTACCTTGTTTGGCTTCCCCTGCACTTCGTTGTTGTTAATGAAGTAAAGTTAACTACTCGTATTACAAAATGATTTTAGTTGCTATGTTTAATTTTGATATGTTTTACTATAGTTTAACTATAGTTTAATTTTTAATAAAACTCCGCAGTTACTAAATGACTCTAAAAACATACACAAAAGCGATGCATGTTGTGAACATCATTCAAAACGTTAGTTGTACAGGGAGGCTACTGTATAACTCTGGTTTGTTTCGTGATCGTTTACATTTGATGCCATTAACCAATGTGTGAGCTTCATTTTGGCGTATGAACCTCATTCATTGGTTAATGGGATCATATGAAACTGATCACGAAACCAACCAGAGTTACACAGTAGACCCCCAGATATTACTAAAAAGTTTAAAACAATGTAGTTTTGCGTGCTCTGTATTTCCTACAGAATATTATATAGTACTTTCATCACCATCATCATCTTGATGATGATGATTGTGATGAAAGTCCATTACAAGTCCATTGTTGAAGACATTACATAAATATTGACACAAAACACTTATCTGAGCCAGCTGCATCCGTCGACTTCCAGCAAAGTTGGACAGGTCGTCATGGTCTTTCCTTAGTGGGGTAAAGCACTATACTACATTTGCCGGTAAGAGGTTGCCACACGTGAACCTTTGCTCCCATCATTGGCTATCGGTTCTACGCGCTTTATGGACGCCCCATTACCACCACAGCGGTGTTCATTAGGGCTGTATCAGATAATTTTATTTCTATCTTGCTGAGAAACACCGCCTTACCATAACCATTTCAAAGAAAAGAGCCTTTTTCTTTCTCTAAGGCTGTCAACACATCTGCTATTCCTCTGGTATTGTAGATATTCATGGGCGGCGGTGATCACTTACCATCAGGTGAGGCGCTTGCTCGTTTGCCCTCACTTCCATAACAGAAATTGGGAAGTTTTGCTGTAATGCAAATGCTTGGCAGACGAATTGACGTTGATGTTGGTTATTTAGTCACATGATCCTCGTTTTCTAGATTTGAGTCTTTTCTCTATATTTAACTTATAAAATCTAATTAATTTTTTAGTTCTCTATCGTCGCCTGTAAAGATTGCAATTATTATTATTAAATGCAGCCGTCGTTGTACGACTGCAGTGCAAATGCCTCCCCCCAATTTCTTCACTTTTCTCGGTTGGACACTATCGTCGTTTAATCTTTGAGGTCAATCGAGCCAAGTTGATAATTTCCTGGACATTTCTGAGGTGACATTAAAAGAATTATCTACCGTGAAGTCTGTTAGGCCCCAACAGTTTAATCGTAATCTATTCAATGGCCCTTTTTGCCAAAGGTCTTTTTTACATTTTTTTAAGCATTTTAACTCCGTCTACGTAGGTACCACCCCAGGGCGAGTTATTCTGCCGTGAAGCAGTAGTGCGCAAACAGTACTGTGTTTCGGTTTGAAGGGCACTGTGAGCTAGCGCAATAACTAGGCATATGAGACTTAAGAACTTATGTCTCAGGGTGATGGGCACAATGTGGTGTCAAACAGAAAATTTCTGCGTGACACAGCATTTGTTATGGGCAGACGTTGCACTTACCACTTATCATCAGGTGAACATTTTGCTCGTTTCGTCACTTTCAACTATAAAAAAAAAACACAAATAATCATAAAATTTTATTATTGCAAAGTATCATACAAGTCCATATAAAAGTCCTTAAAAAATATAGCCTGAAATGTATCAGAAGCCGATATGTGTCCGGCAGAGCAGCACTTACCTATCCTACCAAAGTGTCGTAAGACGACTAAGGTATTGTACGGACAGCCTTTATTCGTGCGGAATAACACCATAACATGCAATGCTGTCACTATACTGCTCGTGGGAACGCAATGGGAAGTAAGAATTTTTTGATTTGTACCAAAATGGCGGTGACGTGGTTCGCCATCCGTCACCTCTCGTACCCCGCGAACGCGAAAAGTAGCCTACGTGAGCTACCTCTGCCTACGCCTTGTATGGGAAAAAGGCGTGACTGTATGGATGTATGAAATGTATCAGACAATAGCGGTTGTTAATAACAAAGCGTTTCAATAACACGCCAGTGTGTCAGTGTAATCGTTTTGTGTACTTAAACAATGCAGTTAAACGTTTGCGTAGGAGGCAACTTTAAGGCGTAACCGTGAATTATGGTTCAAGTTGGAGTCTTCATATTGTTTACCTTGTCGAGTGCCCGTTTACCAATGCTAAGTGATTAAGAATGCTAGTGCAAGTATATGGACAGGGGCGCAATGGAGTCGAAATATTTAAATTTTTAAATTTTTTAACCAATTTTTTTTTCTTCATCGTCATCATCATTATTTCCGCTTGTGTAAGTTTGCAGCTCTAATTTGGGGGGGGGGGGGGTTTGCCGTAGCTGCCACACTTGACAGGAGGGTTATCAACTGCAATTTATGTAATCAGATGTTCCAGGAAGATGCTGCTGCCCATCTCCTGCTTTTCATTTTCTCTCTGTCGACTTTTACGATTCCCACGAGATGAGATGGGGTGGTAGATTCTCTTAAGCCATTTTCAACCTTTATTTAGATTTGTTCAGAGAATCATATTTTCATTCATTAAGCTTATTCGTACATATTTTTGTAATTAAACACAGCGACACTTTTTTTATAATCGATCTAGTGGTTTTTGTGATTAACCTTAAATTACATGTCAATCCAAACCGCCTGCCAAGCGTGGCAACTCTGGCAAAATCCCCCCTTAAATGAGAGCTACAAACTTGTACGAATCTATGGGGAGGCCTATGTTCAGCAGTGGAGTGGCGATAGGCAGAAATGACGATGACGATATGTTCATTTAAGCAAACTCAGTAACCATTAGTAATAAACAACTAAACAAATTAGACTGCGTTTTTCACTTACTAGCTTCTATAAGAGAAGCTGTTAACGGTGGTGTTTACTGGTGGAAGGATTCCTATGCAGGAATCCGTCTAGGTAGGTTCCACCCCAGGGCCAGTTATTCTGCCGTGAAGCAGTAGTGTGAAAAGTCTCAGGGTGACGGGCGCAGTGTGGGATCACACAGAAATAATCTGGGTGACACAGCATTTGTTGTGGGCGGACGTTGAACTTACCATCAGGTGAACGTTTTGCTCGTTTCGTCACTTTATACAATAAAAAAAAATATAGAAGTGAATCAAATCAGGAAAATGTTTGCCGATACTATGAAATATTTGGTTAGTATTGTCAAATGTTTTGTATTTTTATTTTAATGCATGTTTTGTACGTCACGCGGTTTTGCCAAAAAAACTTTCTCTCTTTTCTTTCTTTCTTCTCCTAATTAATTTATCGAGTATATCACAGTAAAAAGAAAATTTTAACCGGGCGAAGCCGGGCCGATTCAGTAGCAGTGCATATTTGTCAATTCAAAATTAAGTAAGAATAGATGCTACTATTACGATTATATAGTATGCTTAAAAATAAGACTATACAAACCTCTCCACGTATTTCGCATCGTGGCGTCTGTTCCGAACTACACAAGATACAGTTCTCTTCTCAAATTCCAAGTTAAACTGAAGTAAGTTGCGAGAATCGGCCGATCGCCTTTGTCGTTCTAAGCTGGAAGGCAATTATCATTAATTATTATTAAATGTGACAACCCTGTGATAAACGGGCGGTGATAACTTGAGCAAATAACTCAAGAGGGCCCGTTCGGCCTCGGTGGCTCTCAGATGCCTTTTGATTTTGAATTTGTATGATTTGTTATCGATCTTTGGGCTTATTGAGATTGTGTTCATTTTATAACCTTAAAAGTTATTTATATAGAGAGTTGTTTTATGATGAAATAGAAAATAGAAAATAGTTTATTTGCTTAAAATCATACAAAAATACATAAATTATTGCTGGAACTTCCTTTTAAGTAAATATATACTTGTGCCAGGATGCCCCGCTCTTCCATAACTACCAAATGTTATTTAACAAATAACGGTTGTGGTATTAACACTACGATTTTTACTTATAAATGATGTAATATGTATTATGTTCTTGATGTATATGCATATGTAAGTGTGTAGGTGTGCTTGTGTGTATGTGTGTATAGGTGTGTTTGTGTGAGTAGGTGTGTATATGTATGCATTTGTATGCCTGCGTATCTTCTTGTTTAATTAACTACATGTAATAGTGAATGAGCCGTGGTAGCTCAGGGGCTAGGCGCTCGCTTTAAATTTCATTGTACGCGAGTGACTGGAGTTGGGTTCGATTCCCGGTACCGGCACCACTAAAATTGTTAATTGCAATTTTAAGTGCTGATTTACCACGTGCTCGGCGGTGAAGAAAAACGTCGACAGGAAACCTGCATGCCTGAGAAATAAAAAATATTTCGAAGACATGTGAAGTCCGCTAACCCGCATTGGAGCAGCGTGGCGGATTCTTCCTAGCTCCAAAACCCTCTCAGAAATGAGAGGAGGTCGGTGCTCAGTAGTGGGACATTATAAGCTGAAACTTTTTTAATAGTGATTAAATCTCATCATTGTTAAGTTATAATAATTAATTTGTGTAAAGGTATTAGACCGACTTTTTCTCCTAATGGAAATTTCACCTACATACGGTGTACCGTGCCGGCTGTCTATTGAAGCTCTGATGAAGGACTGATAGTGGAAAACCATCCGAATTGGCAGAAATCAAATCCCATCGACTAGTGATGGAAACCATGCATCACTTGTTTTTTGTTTCCTTAAAGGATACTGTCTGATGCCCGCGACTTCGTCCGCCGGGATGTAGGTTTTTTAAATATCCCTTGGGAAATCTTTGATTTTCCGGGATAAAAAGTATCCTTAGTCTGTTGCCAGGATGCGAGCTATCTCTGTGCCAAATTTCATCATGATCGGTTCAGCGGTTGAACCCTGAAAAACTAACAAACAGACAGAGGTACAGAGAGAGTAACTTTCGCATTTACGAGTATAAAATTGCTTTGTGGTGGCCGGCTTAAGAGAATCTACCAACCCATCTCATCCCGTGGGTGTCGTGAAAGTCAAAAGAGGCAAAATAAAATCAGGAGAAGGCAGCAGCATACCTGGAACATTTATTTCAATACGGCGAAGCTGTGACAGCCTCCGGGCTAACAGTGACAAGTAAAAAAAAAATGGTACTTCCGAATAAATAAACTGCGGTTGCCAACCGGCCCGCCAAGCGTAGCAACTATGGCAAAATCCCCCTAAATTTTCTCTGGTGGTAGGATTCCTATGCAGGAACCCGTCTAGGTAGGTACCACCCCAGGGCCAGTTATTCTGCCGTGAAGCTGTAATGTGAAACATTATTGTGTTTCGGTTTGAAGGGCAATGAGAGCTAGCGTAATCACTGGCCTAGTCACATATGAGACTTAGGAACTGATGTCTCAGGGTAACGGGCGCATGGTGTCACACAGAAATGTTCTGGGTGTCACAGCATTTGTTATGGGCAGACGTTGCACTTACCATCAGGTGAACGTTCTGCTCGTTCCGTCCCTTTTATCAAATAAAAAATAAATGAGAACTAAAACCTTTTGTGACAACCTATCTCGACTAGTTATAGGCTGAAAAGATGATGATGATGATGGAGTATAAAATTAGTATAGATTTCCTGTGTCACACCAGACAACGCCCCTGTCACCTGAGAAATCAGTCCCATATGCCCAGTCCGAGTCGAAATATTTTTTTTTGTTCCATTTCAAGTTTTTGTTTTTAATAATAATTTATTTATTTATATATTGTTTAAAATAGGAAAATACAAATCGTGGATGGTTACTGATTGAATTATATGAAACACTATCAAAAGGTTAAACAAAATTAAAATTATTTCACAATGCGACTATTTACCAACGTAACATTAATAAATTAATGACAAGCATTTTGTCCGTCATTTAATTTTATTACGCGGCGATAAAGCGGCGATTGCCGAATTCTCATTACAATTAATAGTTCATACAAATAAATCGCGCCCGTTTCGGCCATTTATAACCGAAGCGTTTATCTATCACACCTTTATCCCGTCGCAATCATAATAAATAACTGATAATGCTGAGGTAAATATTCGTGTATTAAGCAAGGGAGCGCGTCACTTGCCCTGAGTTATACCATCCGCCCAACATTTAGGCGAACCATCGCTATTATCATTAATTTAAAATATTATTTACTGTTTGCGGCTTATTTATCCGTGGCGCGAAATAGTTGATAAGATGGTTAATTTTTGATATGCTTTTTTGAAAACCTTTTTTTTGTCAATTCACATCGAAATCAAATGATTATTTATTCTTCAACGTTCATTAAAACGTCATTAAAATTTCGTTTGTCAAACGTCATTTTTACAATCTATCGCCGTTTCGTAATGAGCTTCCTCTGACGGAGAAGAAACAGGCGAAAGAAGCTCCTTAGGTATCCTGTTTATTGTTATTTTTTTAAATTAGTCAAAATATCTTTATAAATAAATTTACAAAGATCAGTCTTATAGAAAAGCAAAGCACGCGCCATGAAAAAACGTTAGACAAGATTCAATAACCAATGAATAAACGCATTGCAAACTCGAGCTGATCAGCCTTTACCAACAACCTGTTCACAAGTATGACGCATGTGGCAGCCATCGCCCTCCTCGACCATATTCAAGGGAAGTGGACAGAATTGACACAATACAATAAGATTCGATCACTGGCGCCGGAACCTCTAAAATTGTTCTGCGATTTTAAGTGGTTACTTACCACCTACTTATCGATGAAGCGAAACATCGTGAGGAAACATGCCTTTTTTTATAGAAGAGGGGACAAACGAGCAAGCGGCTGAACGGCCTTTAAGAAAGGATTAGGCTCTTTTCTTGAAGGTCCCTAAGTCATATCGGTCCGTAAAAACCGCTGGTGGCAGTAAGTTCCACAGAGTGGTCGTGCGTGGAAGAAAATTCCTCGAAAAGCGCACAGTGGTGGAATGCCACCCATCGAGGTAATATGGATGGAATTTAATGCTTTGCCGCGATGTACGATGGTGAAATTCAGCGGCTGGTATGATTCCGAACAATTCCTCGGAACACTCCCCAAAGTATATACGATAAAAAACGCAAGGCCAGTGGATCAAGCAGATCGGGAAGAACCTGGTCGTCGACGATTCTCTCTCAGAAATGAGAGAGGGCTTGTGCTCAGTCGTGGCGTATCTGCACGAGGTGAATCGATTCTAAACAACAGGATCATCATGATTATTATCATTTTGACGTATTTTAGTCCACCGTTGAACTATGATTGCCACAAAACACGGTCCTAAGCCACCTGCATCCATCGACTTCCCACAAAACCGTGCAGGTCGTGTCTCCATCTATATATCTATCTCCATCTCGAGAACCTATCTTCCCCAACGGTTATCGGTTCTACGAGCTATATGGCCGGCCATCAGCTTGCTAATCCTGAAACATCGGGATAATATAAATAAATTTAAATTATTGGGATCTATAAGTGAACTGTCTTCCATACGCTTATCTCATATTTCTTAGATTATATTTTTGCTTCGGGAAACATGAAGTCATGTTTGTAAAATGGCTCCTTTAGGAAGTTTTTAATATCGAAAAAAAAGTGACGAGACGAGCAAATTGGTCACCTGATGGTAAGTGCAACGTCTGCCCATAACAACCTCACTGCGATGTCACCCTGAGACATCAGTTCTTAAGTCTCATACACCCAGTAATTGCACTAGCTGTCAGTGCCCCCCAAACAAAAACTCAGTTATGGTTGCACACTATTGCTTCACGGCAGAATAACTAACACAGAGGCGATATCTAGACGGATTCCTGCATAGGAATTCTACCACCAGTAAATATCGTTGATCGTCAGAGCCCAGTGACGATTGAACGTTTCGGTTTGCGCCAATACTTGCGCCACTATGGTATTTTCTGCGTAGGTGATTCTGGTTGTTAAATGCTGTGGTGAAAATCGGCCGTGAGGACATTATAATCTGCTAAAATTATATTTGAATTTTCCGCCATTTTTTGGAGTCTGCTCTCTTTGCTTACTACGAGTATTAAGTGCACCAACTACTACAATGACATATATGTACATATACAGAATTGATTATCTTAAGACATAGTCAATTTATATATAAGATATCACAGTGCACAGTTGTTCTTTGGGTTCCTACCCAAAGCTTTAGAGCCTCCAGTCGACGGCCTCGTTAAGGGTAAGATGACACCAAATGGCCGTAATTATGGCCAGTTATAAGAGGGCGTTTCTGTTTTCGTCAAATTTACAGGCCGCTCGCGTTTCGTTGTTTATTAAAGTTTTTTTTTATGGTTATTACTATTGGTTCGGGTGGTTTAATTGGTACTGTGTATTATACATGAAAGATAGGTTCAGACTGCTTATTAATGTAAGTAATTCAGTTTGGTTACATTATTTATTGATCGGCCTTTGATATTTCGCTGCCACTGAATAGATTTAGCTATCGCTAGTCTGTTTTCGCTTTTTTATTGGAGATAGTTACGAAACGAGGAAAACATTCACCTGATGGTAAGTGCAACGTCTGCCCATAACGAATGCTGTGTCACTCAGAACTGTGTCACTGTGTGACACCACACTGCGCCCGTCACACTAAGACATCATCATTTAAGAATCAATTAAGAAGACATAATTTTTACTGGTGTTGGGATTCCTATGCAGGATTCGGTCTAGGTAGGTACCACCCCAGGGCCAGTTATTCTGCCGTGAAGCAGTGGTGTGTAAACATTAATGTATTTCGGTTTTAACGGCACTGTGAGCTAGTGTAATCACTGGGCTTTTGAGACTTAAGAACTGAAGTCTCAGGGTGATGGGCGCAGTGGGGTGTCACACAGAAATGTTCTGAGTGACACTGCATTAACTATGGGCAGACGTCACACTTACCATGAACGTTTTGCTCGTTCCATCACTTTATCCAATAAAAAGAATCAGTTCTTAAGTCTCATTTGCCCAGTGATTACACTAGCTCTCAGTGCCCTTCAAACCGATACACAGTAATTTTTGCACACTACTGCTTCACGACAGAATAACTGGCCCTAGCGTGGTACAGACCTAGACGGACCTGCATAGGAATACTACCACCAGTATTAAGTTGTGCTTCTGATTCTCTAAAGCGACCACCACATACGGCTAGCCACCCAATTTGCAATTTCTTGTCAATCTTTTTTCTCCAATAGTTAAACGATGTGTTCAATATTGTTATTATGTTATACCGAATTGATCTGTCAAGTGTTTGATGTCGCTACACTGGCTGAACCCTGTTACTTCATAAGCCGTTGAAATCCCATCTCCGCATATGCTTCTGGATCCTTGCCAAAGTCACAGAATTGTGCACTAAGTTCTCTTGATAAAGACTAAGCTGGCTCTCACTGTCGTAAAATTTAAGTTTTTTTGCAGTATAACGAACGAAAACCTCGTGGGTAGCTAATTGGCTGGCCACGGGCTAAACGAAACTAACTATTCTGGCCATAAATATTCTGACAAATTAAAAAGAAAAAGGATTGGCCTTTTTTTAATTTAAATTTCGAACACGTTTGTTATGGTTAAGTTCTTATGCCGTCAGGCAAACTAACTACGAGTATATGAAATCTGAAGCCGTACACTTCGCATCATCATCATCATAATTTCAGCCTTTCAGTAACCCACTGCTGAATATTTTTATTATAGATTAGATATGCTCTACCCCATAGATTGCCACAATAGTTTATAGCTCTCATTTTGGGGTGATTTAGAATTGCCACGCTTGGCAGGCAGGTTGGCAACCGTTGTTTATTTATTCAGATGTTCCAGGAAGACGCTGCTGCCCATCTCCTGGTTTTTATTTTTCCTCTGTTCCTCTGTTTCCGACTATTACGACACCCACGGGATGAGATGGATTGGATGGATTTTATTATGACTGTTTTATTTTACTTATTGTTTTAATTTTTCCGTGTCTTATTTGTAATTATATCTGTATTTATTGTGTGGGTGCTTCAAATAAACTTCTCTTTCTTTCTTTTCTTTCTTTCAAGCCGGTACCACACGGCACATCGCATAAAAGTGTTTAATTTTTTGCTGAATCTGTATATGTTGTATAAGTATGACATTGCTTAAGAAATAAAACAATTGAGTGGCTTGGTGGTTAGAGTTCCTGCTGGTTTAGTCGTGGGTTCAAATCTCAACCGAAGTCAATATTTGTGTAACACAAATTATTTATTTTTCGGGTCTGGTTGTAAGTATTATGACTGTCCTCGGTCGCTGTCAATGCACCTGACCCTTCTGATCTTATCGCACATGTTATGTCGGCTACGGGGGGTGAGTGAGACTGTATTTGCTCTTATACTTACGACACTATACAATTAAATGCGCTGATGAAATATTGTGATTATTCCTGTGTCTCTGACCATAAATCCCTAAAGAAAATAAAAGAAGTTCCGAGTTTTAAAACTGTAAGCTTACTATATATATCCCGGAAAGTCGTATAGTTCCCACGGGTTTGTTACGAGTAAGATACCTAGATTCACGCGAAGTCGCGGGCATGAGATAACATATAATATATTGTTTGATTCATTGCGAACATCCATTGTAAAGACTGTTAGTTCTTAATAATTACTTTTTTATGTTTTATATATATATATATATTTTACAATTTAAAAATTTATTTTACAATTAATATTTGGTCAGGTAAAAAACTTTTCGCGTATGTAAAATGTGGCGTGTATAAAACTTGTAGTAAAATCTCTTTGGCTGTACTATTTGTATCTGGCTGGTTTTAATGACATTTTGAAAAAATAAACAAATTAGTAAAATGTTGTTTCCAGCTATTTCGTTTTTTTTTCTGTCGAATTAAGATAAAAGAAATTCTAGTAAATTGAAATGAATCTAATGAAAGAAATTCTACAAATTTTAAGATTTTATTTCAAAAAAGGAAAAAATGCAACGCAAGCCGCGAAAAATATTTGTGACCTATAAGCATAAAGTTGGCTTAAGCGTTTTCAACCTCGCTCTGGTCGCCTTGTTACTGATAAAATGGACGTAATTTTTGAAAAAGTGGAGCAAGATCGGCATATCAGTAGTTACGACATAGCTGAGGAAGTGGGAATTTACCACAAAACAGTTTTGACCCATTTGAAAAAAGCTGGGTACACAAAAAGGTGATACATAAAGGTGATGATAGAAACCTAATGAACCGTGTACTCATTTGCGATTGTTCATTGAGACCTAATGCAACCGAACCGTTTTAAAGAGATTTATAACTGGTGATGAAAAGTGGACAACGTACGACAAGAATGTGCGAAAGAAAAAATAAGGTCGTGGTCAATGGTGGCTTCATAGACTGGTTGTACGGGTTAAACCCGGGTTTACTCGCTATAATGTAATGCTGTATGTATGGTGGGACTGGAAGGGCGTTGTTCATTATGAGCTTTTACCGGCGGGTAGAACCATTGATTCGGATCTCTACTGCCAACAACTGATGAGAATAAAGCAAGTGGTTGAGAGAAGGCGGCCGGAATTGATCAATAGAAAGGGTGTGGTCTCTCATCACTATAACGCTAGACCACACACATCTTTAGCAACAAAAGTGTTAATGCATCCGCCTTATAGCCCTGACCTTGCACCTTCAGATTTGCACCTGTTTCGGTCTCTTCAGAATCCTTTAGGTAATGTCAGGTTAATATCAAGAGAGGACTGCCAAGACTACCTCTCGCGTTATTTTGCTCAGAAGTTCCAAAATTTCTTCAGCAACGTAATCATGTCACTACCTTGAAGATGGCAACAAGTCATCGAACAAAATGGCACATGTATAATGTAATTAAATGTAAATAAACATTGAAAAAAAAATGTCTTCACTTTTCATATAAAATGCGAAGAAACTTTTCCCCAACCTATTAGTAATGCTTGCAGACTACTGTTTACCGCAGAACAACTGGCACTGCGTTGGTACCTAACCAGACGGATTCCTAAAATTGCACATTAATTTTTATCTAATTAATATTAAAAAAAGTTAATTTATTAGTAATTTCTAATGGAAATGTGGAAATTTCTTATGGCTAACAACCTATAATATTATACTGTTAAAGCGCCTGCGTCTTCCGTCCAGACAATGTTTTCGAGTGTTAGATTAAGTTAATCTTAAGACAGGTTGTTAAGCCTCCTTATGTTTTATTATTTACCCTCGTCGTCATTCCATTTTAATAAGTCCTAAAGTTAACTACCTAGTTGCATTATTTAAAACCTTTTCCCAATTAAAATCCTTATATACTCCCAACAATACGCTAACGTAGAATATTTTTTGCTTGCAATTTTTATAATTGCAGTCGTACGACACCGCGTTTAATAGTCGCCGGTCTGTGCTGCCCCCATTCACATGTTCAACAGGGTGTACGAGATTCCGGTGGACGCCGTCGAATCAATTCGTTCACTTTTGACGAGGCGTCGAGTCATAAATAAGGCGAGTCGGAACGCATGACTGAAACGTCCGATTGACGCATGAGTACATCGTCTTAATTTTATCATGATATATTTGAACAAGAAATAAGAGTGAACACGGAGTAAATAAATAATACATTAATATAGCTCAGGGGCCTGGTGCTCGCCTTTAATTTCATAGTACGCGAGTAAACTGGGTTCGATCCCCGGTGCCAGCACCTCTAAAATTGTTCTACAATTACAAGTGCTCATTTACGGCGTGCTTAGCGGCGAAGGAAAAGTCCGAGGAATAGAAATATTTCGAGGACATGTGATGTCTGCCAACCCGCATTGGAGCAGCGTGGCGGACTATTCCCAGCTCCAAAAACCCTCTCAGAAATGAGAGGAGGCCTGTGCTCAGCAGTGGGACACTTATAGGCTGTTACTTTACTTTTTTACTTTATATTTTATAAGTGGAAATCAATTTAGTCTAGTATTCATGTCTTTCAATTTCAGGTCACACACATTTTAAAACCCATATTCATGAATCAGCTCATATGTGTTATTCCTACCGAGGTGTCGTAAGAGGCGACTAAGGTATTGTACGGACAGCCTTTATTCCTGCAGAATAACACCATAATATGCAATGCTGTCACTATACTGCTCGTGGGAACGTAGTAGGGAGTAAGAATTTATTATACTCGTACCAAAATAACGGTGACTTGGTTCGCCATTCGTCACGCGAAAAGTGGGCTGGGTGAGTGGCCTCTGCCTACCACGTATACGGGCAAAAGGCGTGACTATATGTATGTATGTGCATGAATAAGTTAGAAATAAAAGCCAAGAAATATAAATAATACTTCCTGTTTTTTACAACCAAAGATCGCGCCAACAATAGTCAAAATTAAGCCGACCAAAAGTCCCCGATAGCCAACTAGTAAAGCCCTCAATCATACGTAACACAATAAACAAATTCGCCTGAACCCATTCGCTCCACCTGGCCGCACAGACTCATAAATAGCGGGGAAGAAAAGCAAAACGTATGTGCCCTATCGGCGGCAAAGCCCCGTACAAATCTGGCCAGTGGATAGCGGGCCTGATCGACAAATCCCGCAGATTACTCGCTGATACAGGGGCATGTTTATGAGACAGTCGCTGGACTCCGCCGGACTCTATCCCGCGCGATAGGGCTGTCGATAACGTTGCGTATTTAGTTAAAAATTAAGTAATGCGCTTCCGTTGAGTTCAATTAACTTTTACTGGTGGAAGGATTTCTATGCAGGCGACCGTCTGGTTAGGTATCACCGTAGTGGTAGTTATTCTGCCGTGAAGCAGTAGTGTGCAAACATTCATCTGTTTCAGCTTGAAGGGCACCAATACATACATACATAAGATCACGACTGTATCCCATACGAAGTAGTCAGAGACTGGGCACTCACAGCAAAAACAGATGACTGCCACAATCCACGTTTCACCAAAACAATATAATGTACTTGGTGTGATAGGTGGTGAGCCCATCGCCACCATGCGCTGTTGGATGTACAGTGTAGTTTAATTCCTTACTCGCCTTTTACGAGATCCATTGGATGAGATGGAGTGGTAGTATTCTTTTATCGAGCCGCCACCACAGGGCTAGTGTTATTAGTAAGCATATGTGACTTAAGAACTGATGTCAGAAATATTAAATGACAAAGCATTTGTTATGTGGAGGCGTTGCACTTTACACCAGGGAGCGATTGCTTCGTTCCGATACTTTCTTCGATAAAAAAGTCAGCATATATTATAATTTTTAAATAATTACGTTATTGCCTTTAGCAGACAGATATAACTATTTAATATATCTCTCATGCAATAAGATCGAAAGTAGGTTCGAATATAGTGTCAGAGATACGGGGTCGATTACAACATCAACGGACCCGAAGACTAACAGTTTAAACTATTTGTGCTAGAGCACCAAATGTTGGTTCCGGCTGAGATTCGAACCTAGGACCCGCGGTATAGCAATCAGGTTGTCTGACCATTAGGCCACGTCATTCGTTGAGTATTATAACTTCTAGCAAATATTAAAGTTACCTAGTAGGTCGTTCAACAGTACTAGGGATACGATACGACTTAGGGACCTTCAAGAAAAGAGCCTATTCCTTCCTCAAAGGCCGGCAACGCATCTGCTATTCCTCTGGTATTGTAGAAGTTCATGGGCGGCGGTGATCACTTACCATCAGGTGAGCCGCTTGCTCGTTTGCCTCCTCTAACATAAAAAAATAAAAACAAAAATAAACTAGCATTCGTAAAAAAAGTTAAAATGTTACTGCGGAGAGGTGAGGTGTCCTCTGTGGACCTCTGTTTATATTACTAGTTATAACAGGCGTGAAGATAAGGATAGATTGATTAATAATTTTATTAAAAAAAAAACCGACTTCAGCTTAGCAGCTCCTTACAGTTTCCTTACGATATTTCCTTACTAATTAAAAAAGATTATCCGTTAAAATTAGTTTTATTCAAAAAAGAACCATTAAAATCGGTGCTGTGTGGTGGCGGTATCAGAGAATCTACCACACCATCTGATCCCGTGTGTGTCGTAAAAGTCGACAGAGGGAAAATTAAAACCAGTAGATGGGCAGCAGCATCTTTCGGGGACATCCGAATAAACTGCGGTTGCCAAACCGCCTGCCAAGCGTGGCAACTATGGCAAAATGCCCCCAATATTCCTAGAAACCTTTGGGTTTTGTAGCAATCTATTGGGGAGGTCTATATTCAGCAGTGGATTAGTGATAAGCTGAAATGATGATGATGATTATGAAAATCGGTTCACAAACAAAGTAGTCATGCCCGAACGTACATAAAAAAGTATTTATATACGGACTGAGAACCTCCTCCTATTTTTTATTTAATTACAAATGTTTTTAACATAGCAATAGATTTCGATATCAAATATATGTAGGTAAGTATATTCTGTTTTATTTGTATAAGAGATGGCCGTTATATATGAAACTTCTTCCACGCTTGTGTATGCTTTTTAACTACATTATTATTATACATTTCATCTAAATTAAAAAGTTTAGATTCTCTTAGAAACTAGCAATAGAGATATAAATATATTTTAATGCAACGTTTGTAGGTTACAGCGAAACATGGAAAACTGGATCGTATTAATAAAAATATACGTTTCCTGATCGAACCAACTTTGTACGCAGTCGTATAAACAAAATCAACTCACTAAAGTCACCTAGATAACAAAATAACGGCGCTCCTAAACCGAATACCGCCAACTTTTAAAAATGGAACGAAACTAACATACGCAACGTGTAATAAGATAAAATAAAAATGCAAATGTGTTGGCAGCCCTATAGCCGATACGGAGATAGAGGGAAGGTAGTGGAATAATATTTCGGCTCACAAAACGAGTCCAAGTTTTAATAGTGTACCGCCATGTTTATGTTATGGGGCCCGGAATGGAAAGACCTGCCCTCGGAGACTGGCTGCGTCTGATGTAGGAGAGTTTTCGGTGTTAAAAGGCTTCGGTGCATTCTTTTTCTTTCGGATCGTTTCCGAATTTTAGCGAGAAATACGCGTAAAATACACAGAGTTTTATTTTAGGTCATTTACTATTATTTACTGACTTCTAGTTTTTGTTCTTAATATGTCAACTTGAAAGAAGGTCCTTTTATCGCTATTGTAATACGATTTATTTATTTCCTCTTTGAAATATTTGAATTTGTTTATTCGATAATTAAAAATAACGACAATATTACAGATTCATTAACAATTTACTTTCAATAATTATATTTGAAAAATTAATTATATATTAAAAAAAACCACTACTTTTAAAAATATATAATTTTACCGTCCATATAATTGGAATTATTTCATCTAACGTGACATAGTAGATATGATAGAAGACATAGTAGAAGAAAGAAAGAAATAAAGAGAAAGCATTTATTGGTACAGCACAAAAGGACACACATAGTTACAAATTAAACACATACTAATAAAAGAAAATTAAAATAACATGTGTCAAACATGAACAATAAAAAAAAAGAAAAACAAAACAAAAACTTCATATTACATATAACAACATAATCACAACGTTTTTATCATATTAAAAAGATAATAACCTGTTACGTTACATACCATTTCACATAACGCGTACGAACGCGTTCTACCCTATTCCGAATCCGCAGGAACACGACTAGAACATTCATTTTCGTATTACGCATATCTGTAGTGGAATTATCTAGCATTGTACCTCCGCAATGGCGCCCGTAGTGTGTTACACACATGAGGACAATTTGTGTCCCGTACCGGACATATTTAAGCTATTTTATTTATTTTCAGATACAAAAGGCCTTATCGGCGTATGATACAGGCGTATGATGGTGGATGTATAGCGCGGAGCTGCGTTCAGATTAAGCTACCTACTCATAAAAGGTTTTATTAGAATTCATACACTACATGGTTTAGCTATTATTATTTTGTTTTTAGGTAACATGCTAGTATTTACATAAATACTTTTTTTTATAGAAGAGGGGGCAAACGAGCAAGCGGCTCACCTGATGTTAAGTGATCGCCGCCGCCCATGAACATCCGCAACACCAAGGGAGTCGCGGGTGCGTTGCCGGCCTTTGAGAAAGGAATAGGCTGAAAATCTATATATAGGCTATCACTAGTCCACCGAACACAGTCCTATTGGTTGCGTCTAGGTAGGTACCACCCCAGGGCCAGCTATGAGACTTAAGAACTGATGTATCAGGGTGATAGGCGCAGTGTGGTGTCACACAGGAAATGTCTGGGTGACACAACATTTGTTATTGGTAGACGTTGCACTTACCATCAGGTGAACGTTTTGCTCGTTTCGTCGCATTCTGTAATAAAAAAAAATTTAAAGGATTTTGACATTGTTGCTCCGCTTGGCAGGCGGGTTGGCAGCAGTTTCTTTATTAAGGTTTCAGGAGTATGCTGTTGCCCATGTCGTGGTTTTTATCTATCGACTTTTACGACCCACTCACAGGATGAGATGGGGCACTTTAACGACCGAGTGGTCTACTCGTATCTGAATTTAACGCCGTGGGTCCTGGGTTTGAATCCCAACATTCCTGCAAAAACAAACTGTTTGTTTTCGAGTCTGCTTATGTTGTGCATGTAAAATTAATGCCTGTTAAACGCACTCGCGACCCCGAAGAAATCCTAGAGTGAAGCGTCGTTTATCAAGTGTTTTTTTATTGGAAAGAGTGACGAAACGAGCAAAACGTTCACCTGGTGAGAACTGAAACGTTTGACCATAATAAATGCTATGTCACTCAGAACATTTCTGTGTGACACCACACAAAGCCCGTCACCCTGAGACATCAGTTCTGAAGTCTCATATGCCCAGTGATTACGCTAGCTCTCAGTGCCCTTCAAACCGAAACACAGTAATGTTTGCACACTACTGCTTTACGGCAGAATAACCTGCCTGGTGTGGTACCTACCAAGACGGATTCCTACCACCAGTAAATATTATATTTATTTAACCCGACGTTTCGAGCGCTTTACAGCACCCATGGTCACGGGAGGACTGAGATGACAAATGTCCTGATGTCATAGTTAACCTAGGGTACCTTCAGCTTTTATTTATTGTTTTAGTCCGATCTACGCAGAATGTCTCAGTCTTATATGCCCAGAGATTACGCTAGCTCACAGTGCCCTTCAGACCGAAACACAGTAATGTTTGCACACTACTGCTTTACGGCAGAATAACTTACCTGGTGTGGTACCTACCTAGACGGATTCCGTAGGAATCCTACCAAAATAAAAATAAAATATCTCAATTTAGATAGTTAATGGATTAAATAAGTAGCGCAGTCTGGACACACAGTACCCTGTGACAAGCTGACTATAAACAAGGCATCTCATAGAGGCCCCGCGCTATCGGACGTTGATGGGCGAACCGGGCTAGTTTTAAACCATACTCGCCCCTTCCGCCAATAGCAGTTCTAAATGTGTAGACTGCTTTTGGGAATT
This sequence comes from Luehdorfia chinensis, assembly GCA_019845155.1. Lineage (NCBI taxonomy): Eukaryota > Metazoa > Arthropoda > Insecta > Lepidoptera > Papilionidae > Luehdorfia > Luehdorfia chinensis. The sequence continues at coordinate 2,758,019 of JAHVAK010000423.1, read as the reverse complement.
TGCTAATATAATTGTAAACTGGAACACTTTGTACAAAAGGCTTGACCGTTAATTTTGGCTTAAAAGTAAACTTAAATTAAAAATTCTAGCGAAACATAATTTGAGCAATGTTCTTTTTCTATTTTAGACATGGTAGTTACGTTACTAATGTACTTGACAATTAATCATTTATTCGATAGAATGTGGGTTGTAACAAAGGTCTTAACATAACGTTATATTACCCTGCACATTGCCTCTTGCCCAGGCAGGCACAATTTTGAACACAAACAAAAAGCAATTAAAAAAAATGTAAATTATGTAATATTAGCCTATTTTCTTTAATCAGTAAAATTAAACAATATAAAATTATATTACAAACATGATGACATAAATATTATTATATCGATATATTTCCTTTATTTTTTTTTATGAAATATTAATTAAGGTACTTATAACAATAAAATGTCAAATAAATTTCTTCTTATCGCATGTTATATTATCTTATCTCTTAGGAATTCATCTTTCATTGTATTTTATATTCATTTGTCATTGGTATTTGGTTCTTTTTTTAATTGTATGATTCATTAATTCCTAGTTTTTATCATTATTCATAAAAGGCTGTTTTAACTACATTACTACTACGATTTATAAGCTGTAAATATAAGCCGGAAAGCTTAATTTGAAAGCTTCAATTTTCACTTTAGTTAGCTATGTTTGATGTAAGTTTAGTTGCTAGTTCCTTATTAAACATACATACATACTGTCACGCCATTTCCCCATAAATGGGGTAGGCAGAGACCACACCCGTAGCCCACTTTTCGCCCCCACAGGAAACGAGACATGGCGGGTGGAGAACCACATCGCCGCGATTTTAGTACGAGTCAAAAAATTCTTCCTCTCCATTTCGTTCCCATGAGCAGTATAGCATTGCATATCATGGTATTATTCTACAAGAATAAAGGCTACGTAGAATCAGAATTCTGACGGCATGTGGTGGCGGCTTAAGATATTCTACCTCTTATCCGGTGGGTGTCGTAAAAGTCGACAGAGAGAAAATGAAAACCAGGCGATGGGCAGGAGCATCTTACTGGAACGCCAGAATAAATAAACTGCGGTTGAAAACCCGTTTGCCAAGGGTGGAAACTATGGCAATGTCTCCCCCAAAATGAGAGCTACACAATTTGTTGCAATTTATAGGGAGGGGGGGGGGTTCAGCAGTGGACTTGTGATAGGCTGAAATGGTGGATGACGATGGTGGACAAACTTCCGGTTCGATTACCGCATAGGACAAACATTTGTATTGAACAGATAACCGATTCGATTGTGGGTTTTGTGCATGTAAAATTTATATATGTTAAACGCGTTTACGATACATAAGGAATCTAGTGTGATACCAATATAACATACATACATACAGACACGAACCACTCACGAAGAAACTATTAAACTGCTCTTCCTCTTTAATTCTGCTCTGTATTCAGAATTATTTATACTAGAAAGTGACATAGCATATGATAAATAAGAAAACTATAATTTAATGAAATTTAATGACTAAGCTAGTCCCACTGCAATGTAAAACGTAATTCACAACGCTCCATACAATCGTACTACAAGTAACTAACACTGCAAGCCTTATCAGCTTTCTGCCGAATCGATTAAACAAGACAGAACCACTGGAAGCAATTAGAACCGGACACTGGCAACACATCGACTCTCAATCTATCTGTGACAGGGCGGTCTACATCTACATCTTGAGCGGCCTGCAAGCAACACGGCTCGTAAATCGAGCGCACCAATTTACGCCGCGTGCTGGCGAGAGTACAGCCGGCCTTTATTGATAGGCGTAGGTCGTCTTGAGCTATGGCGCGGCAGTTTGTACCGCAGTTAGGGTCTCAATTACCGATAATCAATTACGACGCTCGTTGCAAGGTGAGAACGTTGTTTTAAAATTATGTATGAACTATAGTTATTAGGTTAGATCGTTTGTCTGACATTTCCTATTTAGATAGGTAACTCTTTAAAAAGTAAAATTAAAAGTTTAAAATTAAAAGTTTTCTGGTGGTAGGATTCCTATGCAGGAATCCGTCTAGGTAGGTACCACCCCAGGGCCAGATATTCTGCCATGAAAGGCACTTGAAGGGCACTGTGAGCTAGTGTAATCACTGGGCATATGAGACTTAAGAACTGATGTCTCAGGGTGACGGGCGCAGTGTGGTGTCACACAGTAATTTTCTGGGTGACACAGCATTTGTTATGGGCAGACGTTACACTTACCATCAGGTGAACGTTTTGCTCGTTCCGTAACTTTTATGAAATAAAAAAAAAATTAAAAAAAGTAAAGTTTCAGCCTATAAATGTCCCAGTGCTGAGCACAGGCCTCCTCTCATTTCTGAGAGGGTTTTGGAGCTAGGAAGAATCCGCCACGCTTCTCCGATGCGGGTTGGCGGACTGCACATGTCTTCGAAATATTTTCATTTCTCAGACGTGCAGGTTTCCTCACGACGTTTTCCTTCGCCGCCGAGCACGTGGTAAATCGGCACTTAAAATTGCAATTAACAATTTTAGTGGTGCCGGCACCGGGAACCGAACCCAGGTCACTTGTGTACTATGAATTGTAAAAGCCTAGCCCCTGAGCTACCACTGTAACTATTTATTGTATCTGAATAAAACTGCTTATAGTTTCGGAAAACTTACAATAATAGTGGTCAGTTACTGCATGACAACCAAAACCAAAAGAAACCTTTCTGTCATTTCGGGTTTTCTCCCCTTTGGATTCGATCCCCGGCGTCGGCATCTCTAAAGTTGCTCTGCTATTTTAAGTGCTGACTTACCACGTGCTCAACGGTGAAGGAAAACATCGTGAGGAAACCTGCATGTTTGAGGAAAAATATTTCGCCAACCCGCATTGAAGCAGTGTGGCGGACTCTGGGTTCAATACCCTCTCAGAAATTATAGGAATCTTGTGTTACTAATGAAACATTTATAGATAACTAGCTGTTGCCCGCGACTTCTTCCGCGTTGATATAGGGTTTTTAAATATCCCGTGTGGACTATTTGATTTAAATCGGGATAAAAAGTATCCTATGTCCGTCTCCAGGATGCAAAATTTCGTCAAAATCGGCTCAGCGGTTAAACCGTAAAAAAGTAAGAAACAGACAGAAGGACAGAGAGAGTTACATTCGCATTTATAATATTAGTATAGATTTACCTTTTTTAATATGTTTTTTATTAGGAACATGACAACATTTCTTTTTATTTAAAAGTTTTTGGTCGGGATTTACGAGACTCTCTAAACATTTCTCTTCGCCGACTCTTACGAAGACCACGGAATGAGACGTGGTGACAGCTTTTCACTGCTGAGCACTGCTGACAGTAAGGTTTTCTTTTGCCACCACAAACTCTTAATGCTATGAACTAAAACCTGTATCAAGAGACCGTTAGTCCATGCCGCATTGCTCATCGTAATTGTGGGTAGTATTCCTAAGTAAAAATCCGTGTAGTAGATATAACCGCAGTGTCAGTTATTCTGCCGCGAAGAAGAACGAATTATGCAAACATTAGCAAACACGTCACTGATAGGTAGTGTAATTATTGGTCTTTTTTTATTGTATAAAGTGACGAAACGAGAAAAACGTTCACCTAATGGTAAGTGCAACGTCCGCCCACAACAAATGCTGTGTCACCCAGAATATTTCTGTGTGATACCACACTGCGCCCGTCACCCTGAGACATCAGTTCTTAAGACTCAAATGCCCAGTGATTACGCTAGCTCACAGTGCCCTTCAAACCGAAACACAGTAATGCTTGCACACTTCTGCTTCACGGCAGAATAACTGGCCCTGGGGTGGTACCTACCTAGACGGATTCCTGCATAGGAATCCTACCACCAGTAAAACGTGTTCTGGGTAATACGGCATTTGTTATGGGCTGACGTTGCACCTACCAGGTGAAGGACCTCTAGTCTTGTCAAGTTCTTCCATATAATAAAAGTAGTACGCCATCATTTAAAATTTATGAAAATTAATGTTAATTAAATAGTAACGCAATAAACTTTGGAGTTCTACTTCAGAAACGCATGTAAAAGAAATTATGTCTTCCTTATAATTAGAAATTATTTTGTACCTCGTATAGAACCCTGCGCTATCCCATATCTGTCTATTACAAATATAATTTCATCGATATAAATAGCCACATAAAGTCAAATAAATTAACTTGTCTCGGTAATCCAGCTCAAAATAATCTAATTACGTTAATTAATACACGACCTGAAACGTATATCGGTCGCTTAGCGCTCGCGTAACGCGGCCTTACACCGATCAAACTAAGACAATGTCGTGAATTCGTGATCCACCCTCGACTAGAGAGGATTAGGTTGTATTTACTGCAAATTAACCCAACAATTGATGACCAATTGATCGTCTAATGTGCCCATATGGCCATTATATTAAATCAAACAGGCCTCGATGGCACTCAGGATACCTGCACAAAGACCTATTGATTTAAGAGCGTGCTCTGGGACGGGATTGCTTGTAGCTTGTTTATGTAGATTGACGACAGTTTATTGCTAATATAATTAACATTAACCTGCAATTAGATGTAATGTTCCATGTTTCCAGGAAATGTTTAACATATTGATTGGCCTAAGAATTAATCATGCTTCTCATATTAATGTCAGGGTAACTGATGAGCGTGCTGGTGGTAGGATTCCTATGCAGGAATCGGTCTAGGTAGGTAACACCACAGGGTCAGTTATTCTGCCGTGAAGCAGTAGTGTACAATCATTACTGTGTTTCGGTTTGAAGGGAACTGAGAGCTAGCGTAATCACTGGACTTATGAGACTTAAGTACTGATGTCTCAGGGTGACCGGCGCAGTGTGATGTTACACAGAAATGTTCTGGGTGATACAGGTCAGATCAGGTGAACGATTTGCTCGTTTCTTCACTTTATCGAAATAAAAATTAAAAGAACAACGTATACAAACGATAATATTCTGGATTACTATCTCCATAGTATAACTTTATCACATATTTCGAATTGAATGATATCATTTTAAGTCCACAAAACAGAGCTGCTTGGAGAAATACGGTCTAATGAAGAGTTAGTTCTTTTTTAAAAGAAGAGGGGGCAAACGAGCAAGCGGCTCACTTGATGGGTAAGTGATCGCCGCTGACCATGAAAGTCCGCAACGGCAGAGAAATTGCGGGTGCGTTGCAGCCTTTACGAAAGTAGTAGGCTCTTTTCTTGATTCCCTGAGTCGCATCTGACTGAAAAAATCGCTGGCGATAGCAGATTCCACAAGTGGTCGTAAGTGGCACAAAATGCCACTCACTAGAGTTAGCTCGTAGCTACGGGAAAACTTGTTAATTGAATTACATTCAGAAACTTTATAGTAAACTAGCTGATACCCGCGACTTTGTCCGCCTGGATAAAGGATTTTAAATGTCCCGAAGGCACTCTTTGATTTTCCGGGATAACAGTATCCTGTGTCCCTCCTATATCCAGGATCGAAGCTATCTCTGTGTCAAATTTCGTCTAGATCGTTTCAGTGGTAAAGATAGCAAACAGACAGAGGGACTGAAAGAGTTACTTTTGCATTTATAATATTAGTATAGATTATTATATTTAAGTGTCTTTCCTAACTGATTTGCAACTAATTGTGTGTACCGCGTATCACCTTTACTTATTTCTCCAGAGAACTGATATATATTTGTGGAGTTTCCGTGAATCTGTTTAGATAGGTACAACCCTAGGCCAGTTATTCATGCAAACATTACCGTGTTTCGGTATGAGAGCTAGTGTAATCACTTTGCCCTTCAGTTAAAAGTATTATTTACGTTATTTCATTTCATATTAGTCCTAATTTACGTCATCGTTTCCTGTTATACAGTGTGACAGTGGAACAAGTACAAGAGCAAGAGCAAGAATAAAAAATATGTTTTAGGTTTAAAAAATAAACAATTTTACGGATTTTATAGCGTTTAATTTTAACTACTACAACCCGCCGTTTAGAGCGCTTTGAAGCGACATTGGTCACGAGGGGAGGTCATGTCAGATGTTCTGATGTCACAGTTAATCTTCAGCTTTTTAATTATTGTTTTTGGTCCGATCTACGCAAAATGAGCATACAGTAACTTAAATATTATCAATTATAGGATCCTAAGCCGTCGGGTTACAGGAGTTAAAATTAAACGCTATAAAATACGTAAAATTAGTTTTTTTAAATTTATAACGTTTTTCTGGTTTTTCATTTTGTTGTAATAGTTCTCTGCGCTAAGGTTGTCTGGAAGAAATCGCTTTCAGTGATAAGACCGCCTTTTGTACCTTAACGTAAATGTAGGACTTAGTCTTTATTTTTGTATTGGTTGTACTCCAAGAAAACCTTAGAGAGTATATTGATTGATTGATTGATTAATATTATATTAAATGTAAGAAATGTTAACAATGGCAAGCTGTGCCCTATAAACAATAAAATTCAAATTGAAAATACGATATAATTCAACAACATTTAAACACATAATATGCATCGAATTCTATATAGAACATTGGTATTCATTTTTTTTAATCGTTTTAAAGTGCTGGTTACACTAAATAGTAATTATTTAAATTTTTCTTTCTTTCATCCTAATCTAATCTGCTTTCGATCCTACCGCAACTATATAACCGCATTGGTAGTAAGCATCGCGACTCAGATCTCACCTGACTAACTGCCTCTAACCACCTCTAACCGCCCCGCGCAGGCAACGACCGGTGTAATCCGGTTCGCAAACTTTACTCCGCCATGCTTGCTTTGCGGTTCGCGCGCTTTGCCACCCGCCGTTACGCCCGCAAACAATTTGGTAATGGATTCCCGTTATTGTGTTGCTCTGTGGAGGATATAAAGCGTTCGTAGGTGCGTAAAATGTGGGACAGTAAATTGCACGCCTTCTGTGTTTCCTTTGGGAGATCGAAGTTGTAAAATAATTTACACATATTTTTTTTAAATCAATAAGCTAGTGCTTTACTGGTTCGTAAATTCTGGATTGTACACAATAATTAGCACTAGTTTATTATAGTAGTAGTACTAGTTTGCTATTTGGCTAATTGCTGATCCCACCCGATGGTAAATGGCGATACAATTCTGGATAGTAAATTCACAAGCTTAAAACCCTATTCACTTATCTCTTAAAGACTCACGCACTTTAAACAGACGTAAAGATTAATGTATGCAAATAATTTACTGTAAAAACATGACGTGCTTCTTAATTATTTAATCAATAACAACACAACTACGATAAACTACACAATAACACTAATAACACACAACAATAATAAAAACAAAACAATAACCAACTTCAGCGCAGCAGCTTCAAACAGAGTTTCATGATTTTTTTCATGGATCCCAACCATCAGATTCACCCTTCGATACCCCCTTTCTAATATAAAAATCATTAAAATCGGCTCATAAACTAAGAAGTTATGCCCGAATAAATATTAAAATTACTTACTGGTGGTAGGATTCCTGTGCAGGAATCCGTCTAGGTAGGTACCACCCCTGGGCCAGTTATTCTGCCGTAAAGCAGTAGTGTGCAAACATTACTGTATTTCGGTCTAAAGGGCACTGAGAGCTAGTGTAATCACTGATATGAAACTAAAGAACTGATGTCTCAGGGTTTTTTAAAAACTATTGACAACATACATAAAGTTGTCACCAATTTTTTTGAATGATGATGAGATAATAGTTAATAGGTATAATAATATATAATAAGTAGTAGTAGTAGTACTATATATATATATAAGTAGTAGTAGTACTATATATATATAAGTAGTAGTTTTTAATCTAAATTACGACCCATCGAAAAAATAATAAACTTGGTGTATTCTTACAATGATTTTAGTCCTAATACAGAATAAGCTGCGCCTTTCTCGCCCTTTTACTTAGATCTACATATTTAAAGGCAATAAATGGGATTGCATATAACGTAAACAAAAATGAAAACAAATAAAATTTAAAAGTTTATCGCAACAGATAATTGTAAGCTATTCTTGTAATATGTTGAATATTTTCGTTTTGTACGTAAGATGTAATCCATTAACGGTGTTGTATATATAAATATACTAAGTGGACCGAATAAAAATAAAAGCGGTCACAATTACACCGTACCCTTTTAGCTAAATGTCATGGCGGCTCGATAGAATCGCAAATGTCTCCAAATGGTCCACCGTAAAGATTCCGACACGGCCAACTTAATGCACCGTGCTGGCCTGCTTTGGATCATTGCACCGGAGCGCAGTTTGCGTCTAGGTTTTTGAATTGCAAACTTTGTTAATGACCATATTATGGTGATCACTTATTGTAAAGTTTAAAAGTAAAGTTTCAGTCTATAATTGTACCACTACTGAGCACAGGCCTCCTCTCGTTTCTGGGGTTTGGAGGGTTTTGGAGCTAGGAAGAATCCGCCACGCTGCTCCAATGCGGGTTGGCGGACTTCACATGTCTTCGAAATATTTTTTATTCCTCAGACATGCAGGTTTCCACACGATGTTTTCCTTCACCGCCAAGCACGTGGTAAATCAGAATTTAAAATTGCAATTAACAATTTTAGTGGTGCCGGCACCGGGAATCGAACTCAGGTCACTTATTGGTAGATGGAAAATGATTAGGCGGTCAGATCGGGTAATTGTGATATGAGGAGGTCATCGTCTTCTACCATTTCTTTGAATATGCAGTGCATAGTTAAGTTACCGTGTGGTAGCAGCTTAAGAGAATCTACCACCCTATCTCATCCCGTGGGTGTTGTAAGAGTCGACAGAGGGAAAATGAAATCCAGGAGATGGGAGCTGCGGGGGAGGCCATGTTCAGCAGTGGACTAGTTAATTAAATTAATTAAATTAAATATAACTTTATTGTACACCATAAAAAATATACATAAAGGGAAAAAAAAAATTAATGAAATGTACAATGGGCGGCCTTATAGCTAAAAGCGATCTCTTCCAGGCAACCTTTGGATGGACAGAAATTAAAATTTGACAAAAAAGGACGGCAGTGTACAAATTGATAAAATCAAATCAATAAACTACATAAATAAAATTTAAATATAATATATATATACATACACATACACATATATATATATACATATACACACATATATGCATATATATACATACATACACATATATATATACATATATACACACATATACACATACATACACATATTCATACATACATAAATATAATACATATAAAATTTCCATACGTAAATGTATATATGCATATACGACCTAGAAGGACAGAAAGATGAATACACATAAATACAAAAATAATTAAAGTAAACTAGTGATATGCTTAAATGATAATGATGATGACAGTTAAGTTAGGCCCCTTTCCCAGCTTTGTCGCTAGAAAGTTGTGGACAGGAGGCTCGCAAGCTGGGAACCTCTGGTAACTTTAGAACAACTATGCATATTTAGCCGATAGGTGTCCGGGAGACAGCCAGTCTCTATGGGGCTTACCGAGCGGCTACGAAGGCGTTGCAAGTTGCAATCGCAGACGCCAGATCTCGGTCCTGGGAAGAGCTCCTGGAGGGCCTCAACGAGAATCCGTGGGGGCGTCCTTACCGGATGGTCGTGGGTAAACTTCGGCCATGGACGCCGCCGGTGACGGAGACTCTAGATCCAGACCTGCTGGGAGGAGTGATTACATCGCTTTTCCCGGAGGGCCGGTCAAGTCCCTCTGTATACCCCCCGCCGTTGTGGGAGTGGCAGGACGAGTTGGGGGTGACCGTACAGGAGCTGGACCGAGCTGTTAGCCGCTTGAGAGCCCGAAACACCGCGCCCGGACTCGACGGAATACCAGGACGGGTATGGGTGTTGAGTTTGGCTGCTCTGGGGGACAGGCTGAGGCAGCTGTTCACCAGCTGCCTCCGTAGTGCCACGTTCCCCACGGCCTGGAAGGAGGCAAGATTGGTCCTCTTGAAGAAGGATGGTAGGGCTGCAGATTCTCCCTCTGCGTACCGTCCCATATGACTGTTGGACGAGGTGGGCAAACTGTTCGAGAGAATCGTTGCCGCTCGTCTCAACCGGCATCTGTCGCGTGTCGGTGCCGATATCGCCGACTGCCAGTTTAGCTTCAGACGGGAGCGTTCCACCGTAGACGCGGTGTTGCGAGTCCGCTCCCTGTCGGAGCAGGCGGTATCCCGAGGAGGCGTGGCGTTGGCGATAAGTCTTGACATCGTCAACGCCTTTAATTCCCTTCCTTGGGATGCGATAAAGGGGGGACTAGCACATCATCAAGTCCCTCCTTACCTGCGAGGCGTTATCGCGGAATAGCACCTACCTCTCTTACCGAGGTGTCGTAAGAGTCGACTAAAACATTGTAAGGACAGCCTTTATTCGTGCATAATAATACCATAATATGCAATGCTGTCACTATACTGCTCATGGTGACATAATGGAGAGTACCTAATAATTTTTTGACTCGTACCAAAATGGCGGTGTCGTGGTTCGCCACCCGTAGCGTCTCATTTCCAGCGGGGCGAAAAGTGGGCTTCGGGTGTGGTCTCTGAAAAATCTAGGAAAAATGTATGAGCTATTTATCTTAAGCTTCTCACGTAGTGACGTAGATGTCGCTAGCGTGTTTCATTGTTAATTTATTAAATGAGTTTACTCATTACTTATACTGTAATTTGCCATTAATTGTGAAGTTTATTTTACATTAATAAATCGCATTTAAGAATTTTGCTTCGTATTTGAATGATAGTATTCTAAATAAAACTACTTTGGTCCATGGTCACGGGGGGACTGTCAGTCCCCCCGTGACCATGGGTGCTGTAAAGCGTCCGAAACGTCGGGTAAAAATAGTTCAAAATTAAACGCGATAAAATCCGTAAAAAAGTAGTTTTATTTAAATGTGTAATATTCGCGTAAATAAAAGAAAACATGATAGTATTCTAGCTTAAGATTCTAAAACGTAGATTCAGCTTAAATTAGCTACAACCGGTTTATACCGGCGGTGAACCGGTTTAAAGCGGTTTGAGCCTGTACGCGCCGGTGCAGAAGTTTGTTTTGTCACTTACTTTAATAGTTTGGAAAACGTTTAGCGTCTAATTGAAAGGAGTCTGCTCTTGATATTCACATTCCGTACGTCACAGGAAATCTAGCGATTACACTGCTAAACTTAGACGAACAAAATAAGCTGTAATAGTAACAGATTTACATACATAAGATCACGACTGTATCCCATAAGGGGTAGTCAGAGACTGGGCACTCACTGCAGAAACAGATGACTGCCACAATCCACGTTTCACCAAAACAATATAATGCACTTGGTGTGATAGGTGGTGAGCCCATCGCCACCATGCGCTGTTGGGTACACAGTGCAGTTTAACTCCTTACTCGCCTTTTACGAGATCCATTGGATGAGATGGAGTGGTAGTATTCTTAAAAGAATAAAGATTTAACAAAACTATAATACGTGTTTTTAGTTTTTGTAATATATAACTGTTTAAGTAACAGCCTATAATTATCCCACTACTGAGCACGGGCCTCCTATCTAAGAGGTATTTCGAGCTGGAAAGATCCAACGCGGCGGACTTCAGATGTCTTCGAAATATTTTTTCATACAGATATGCAGGTTTCCTCACGATGTTTTTCTCCACCGTCGAGCACTTATAATGCCAGAATTAATTTAGGGGTCTGTGATACCACGGCGCTATATTAGTGTTTAACAGAGTATTACGGGCTTTTGGAGTTGGCGCCAACTCGAAAAATGGCGGTAGTGATTTTATTTAATTTAGTAATTTCTGTGTATATTTGGAGTTTTGATGTTTAATAATGATAGTTTATTATGCAGCAAGTGCTCCTACAAAATTGTACAGTGATTGGAAAATTCAATTCAAGACCAATATTGTGCTTTTTGTTTTGTCGCCACCAGTCCAGCAAATCTTCAGTAAAAGTCAACTATCATTTTACTGTTGATCAAAATCGAAATTTTAACGAAGATTCGATGATTGTATACTTGGATATATGGTTGACGCACAAATCGTGCAGGCCAAGAAATGGGGAAAAAAATAAATCAAGTGAAAGAATCATCTATTTAAAGTCTAATGTTATGGATCAGTAATTGTCAGTGTAAATGCATTTATGGGAGTGATTAATAATTTGAATTTAAATTCAGTGGCATATGCGCAAACCACGCGATGGCAAAATTAAAAAAAAAACAGAGTTTTACTTAAAATAGTTTTAAAATGGTTTTTTATTCTGCCATTATTTATAATATTTATTTATTAAGGATAACAGGAGTTACAATAAAGCATGCGAAAAAAAAATTATTTATAAATACTGGGTTAATTGTACATCTAATTACAGGTTATCATGACGTGCACAATTACTGTTTGCTTACATCAACTGGTATCAAACTAATATAGGAAAGTAACACCTTTTTTATTTATTTATTAAAGTTCATTTGACAAATGGTACATACAATAAGCGGTGTTACAAGTTTATTTAGATCGTATCGTATAGTTGATCAGTTATTTTCCTACATTCTTAAAATCTTATTGTTATTCCGAATTACAACATAATCACATTTATATTTAAGCGATATTAACTAATGAACTTATTAAGAAATTACATATTAATTTTTATTTAGGATTTGTTTAATTTATTTAACTTCTTTATTTCATTATGTTTACAAACACGAGGCCGCGATCAGCGCGCCTGTCTGCCGTGTCGCCAGTCTTGGATTCGTATGTCAGTCGCAAGTCAGTCGAACGCAATATTTAAAATACGGTTTTGGTTTACGGGTCTGAAAGTATTGTTGTCCCTGTCATCGACTACATCATACGGTTCTTTCAATCTCGTCGCTTATGCTTTCATCGCCTACGTGAAGATCAACTCGAGTGAGTTTCTCCGCGTTTATAATATATCCTACGCAGATAACAACTTCTGTTTGTTAACTAGAAGATGTTGCTTGTCAATTTTGAAAATAAATATAATTTTTGTTACTAGAATCGTAATCTTTTATTTAACTTGCTGTGTTATTATGTGGTCAAATTTTACAAGTAAATTTTGATCAGTTCCCTCCAACAGATTGAGCTGAAATAATATGGTACCATGGAGGTGATCTTATGATGGAGCCGAGAGGTGGTGATAGAAGCCGAACACCGTCGTGTTCGGTCTCGTTACATTTGCTTTGACAAGTATTATAGCGGTAGCAATATTCGAAGCCTGCTTTGCTGGCTGTTTCCCAAAAAAAAACTTACCTTCGTAAACAAAAATATTACCTTCGTTTAAAACTTATGTTAATTATAGAAGTAATTAACGATTATGTGACTAAAGATAACAACGATGACAGCAGATCGTTCCTAATGGTTTATTTTTACGAGGCGAAATCAGCCACATTTTTTTCTTTTTATTAGCAAAATTTCTCAAGTGAGCATGATATAATACCGAAAGTGTCGATACTTTCATACACTCGTAGGCTCTGTCATACATATCATAATTTGTCGGTTGTACATAGTTAAAGGCTTAGATACGAACACGAGTGTTATTGTTCAGTTGGCATCTCTGGGCGGGGGCGCCCCAGTGTCAGCTACTTCCATTTGACCGCATTCAACGGAGAGCGGCTCGTCGACGACCACGTTCTATCTGATCGGCTTGATCCACTGGCTTTGCGAAGAGATGTTGCATCCCTTTGCATTTTTTATAAGATCTACCATGGGGAGTGTTCCGAGGAATTGTTCGGATTAATTCCACCCGCTGATTTTCACCATCGCACATTGCGGCACAGCGCAAAATTCCATCGTCATCAAGGTGATGAATTTTGCGCTGTCGTCCAGCACAGTGCGTTTTTCGCGCAATTTTCTGCCACGCAGCGGTTTTTCCGCACCGATACGACTTAGGGACCTTCAAGAAAAGAGCCCATTCCTTTCTCAAAGGCCGGCAAAGTATTTGCTATTCCTCGGTATTGTAGATGTTCATGGGCGGCGGTGATCACTTACCAACAGGTGAGCCGCTTGCTCGTTTGCACCCTCATCCATAAAAAAAATGTCCGCATTTCGGCGGACTTAAAAGGTATGATTTTTTATTTATAGCGATGATAATGAAATTCTAAAGTGTAGTTCTAAATTAACGTGTCGCAACATCTGCAGATAGCCAACAAAAGGACGCGTTGTCTGGACGAGGTTCGATAACATTTCACAATGTCACCGCTTATCTGGCCTGCGTGGAGTAATCCTTGACGTGGACGTCACTCCGACCCTTAGGAAAGCCTGAGTGGCGTCAACAAGTCGTCAGGATTAGTGTGGACCGTCGTCCACTTGACGTTTACGCGATTTCTAAATGTATTTGTCAGACTTGTGGATTCATTTTAAGATTTATACATATGGGTTATCAAAATATCATGTGTAAAATTTAAAACTTATTCGCGATGGTTAGAAGATGCCTTTTAATAAACAGCTTGGGCATAAGAGAATAAATGTTGATAAATAATTAGTTAATAGAATCAGGCGTTACTTTGTGGAAATCCATTATAATGGAGAAAAGGAAGTTAATTTGCTAAGATACGCATGCAAAATATAAAATGGTGTATATTACTTAGTTTTTGAAGAGCACCGCCCTCTCTCGACAGCGTGCACAAGTAAACTAACACCGCCACCGGGAACCGCCTCCAGTTACCATCCACCACTATAACACACCACTGAAGTCGAGAACACGACACGTGTTTCGCACCAAAACGAGGCATTATCAAGTGTCATAGACTCTACGACAGACAGCCGCCGAGCGGGTCCCACGACGGTACCTAGTGGTGGTGGGAAAGCGGGGGTTGCTCTTCAAAAACTAGGCAATATACACCATTTTATATTTTGCATGCGGATCTCAGAAAATTAACTTCCTTTCCTTTATAATAAAATAATTGATCTATGCACTCCATTTTGATTCTCCATTTATAGCTACCACAGAATTTTCGCATACACTTGTGTAAAAGTTAAAGTAAAGTTTCAGTCTATAAAGGTCCCACTGATGAGCACAGGCGTCCTCTAATTTCTGAGAGGGTTTTGGAGCTAGGAAGAATCAGCTACGCTGCTCCAATGCGGGTTGGCGGACTGCACTTGTCTTCGAAATATTTTTTTTTATTTCTCAGACATGCAGGTTTCCTCACGATGTTTTCCTTCACCGCCGAGCACGTGATAATTCAGCACTTAAAATTGCAATTATGAATTTTAGTGGTGCCAACAATGGGAATCGAACCCAGGCCACTCACTTACTATGAAATTTAAAGCGAGCGCCTAGCCTCTGAGCTACCACGACTCTCACAGCTCGTGTAAATTGTGATAATCCATCAAGGCGGCAATTTAGGAATACTGTTAGAAGCTATCAAATGTGCGGTAGATATTATAGTGCTAGAAGGGTTACCGCAAACAGAGGCACTTCATTCATCTTTACCTACCCGCGCCCGATGTTACGCTCTTGCGACTAGATCGGAGGTTAGCCAAGATGCAACTCAACCAGACCCGAAAACAGATAGTATGATTTTGCACAAACGTCATCGGCTGGGATACGAGTCCCGGACCCGCGGCGTGGAAGTCTAGTACTCCGAACACTAGGCCACGCGGTCGTCGATAATATAATTAAAGTATCTCCTACTTTATCGCGTACTTTAAAGCTTCTAACATTATTCAGAAGTTGATCGCATCAAAAGCCATATTATAGTAGTCAATAAAACATTAAAACACAGAAATACAAGTTGTAACAGGTGGTGCGATTCCTATGTAGGAATCCGTCTTAGTAGGTACCACTGCAGGGCTAGTTATTCTGCCGTGAAGCAATAGTATGCAAACATTACTGTGCTTCAACCTGAAGGACACTGAGAGCTAGCGTAATTACTGGGCTTATGAGACTTTAAGAACTGATGTCTCAGAGGGATCGAGCGAAGTGTGGTGCCCCACAGAAATGTTCTAGGTGACACAGCATTTGCTATGGGCGACGTTGCACTTACCACCAGGTGAACGCTTTGCTCGCCAATGTAATACGCATCTGCATGCAGTTGCATGAATTGACGTAGTGGAAGAACGGCCTTTGTTGCCTACGTAGGTAGTGCCCTTGGTCGAAAAACGATTAGGTGGACGCATCATTTTAAACAATAATAGTGCATTAGTCACATAAGAGTAAGAAGAACGCAAGAGTAGGTTAAACAATTTTATTACTTTAATTAATGACCCAGTGTAAGCTAACCCGTACAAATCAAACGAGAGACCGATAGTTGAGTGCAAGAAGGGTGTACATTAATCATTTCATTGTTGTGCCGGGGTGACACCGAGCCAGGGTATACCGTGGATTCGTTGACAGGGATCAAGCCGGCCCGACAGCTGACTTATTCTGTGCCGCGGTTCGTAGCCGTATTTCGTATGTTATTATTTTCGACAATTTCAATTTTGTATCAATAGTTTGGCTTTCTTTATGTAAGAAGTGGCGATACCAGCAAACCGTTCACCTGTGACCTGTGACGTCTTTCCATAACAAATGCTATATCACCCATAACATTACTGCGTGTGATGCAATCGTCACTCAGAGACATCAGTTCTTCAGTCTAATATGCCCTTCACATCAGAACACAGTGCGCACACTATTGCCTTACGGGAGAAAATGGCACTGCGTCCAGCTAGGCGGATTCCTGCATAGGAACCCTACGTCCAGTAAATTTTACAAGTTTAATTTACGAAATGGGTAAATTGACTCGATTTTTTTTAAATAACACTTATAACTGCGTATTATTACAGCGTATGTCAGCCTGAAGTCTTCCTGACAGATTCAGATCACGAAGACATCTGGGCAACAGCTAAATTTGTTATCTGTGCTGGATATATTACGGTGCAGTAGTATAAGCACTTATGTTAGCCGACTTATCGTCGCTTTTCCATACCTGGAGTAACTCTTAGGCGACGTGAGCAGAAGAAGGTTAGATGAATATTTATAGGTGGATCTTTTTTATTCGATATAGTGACGAAACGAGCAAGACGTTCTCCTGATGACAAGTGCAACGTCTGCCCATAACAAATGCCGTGTCACCCGGAACATTTCTGTGCTGACAAAACACTGCGCCCGTCACCCTGAGACATGAGTTCTTCAGTCTAATATGCTCAGCTACTACGCTAGCTCTCGGTGCCCTTCAAACCGAAACACTGTAATGTTTGCACACTACTGCTTCACGGCATAATAACAGGCTCTGTGGTGGTACCTACCTAGACGGATTCCTGCATAGGAATCCGTCTAGGAATCCTACCACCAGTAACGCGGCAATTATATTTAGCCATGAAAACTAACTTGTATTGCTCAAATCTACTCTACCACCCCATCTCATCCCGTGGGTGTCGTAAAAGTCGCCGGAGGGAAATATAAAACCTGAAGATGGGCAGCAGCATCTTCCTGGAACATCAGAATAAATAAACTGCGGTTGCCAACCCGCCTGCCAAGCGTGGCAACTATTGCAAATTCCCCTCAAAATGAGAGCTACAAACTTTTGTAGTTATCTATGGGGGAGGCCTATGTTCAGCAGAGGACTGGTGATAGCTAAAATGACGATGATGATGATTGCTCAAAGATTGAATATAGCTTTATACGAACCCATGCCCACGAACTGCTGAATCTCTAGCACAGATACCGTCTCCGGCTGATGCGATCATCATTAGTTGTTCAGTTTTTATCAGAATTCATCATATTAATATGTAAGTCATTATTCTACATATCATTTATATTTACAATAACAATGATGCATTTATTTCAAAGTCTTGCCGTCTTCTCTTTATTGTTATAATTGTTTTTAAATTATAATTATAATGTTCAAACATTAAATATTTTGTTTTGTGTTTTATTTACCTACCTATGTCTTTTAAAATGCTTAACCGCTGCATCGCCACACTTTATTTCAATTCGTTGCGATCTGTTCCAGAATAGGCCGGTCCTCTCGTGGTGAACAATCACAAATGAATGCTTGCTAGACAAAAGGGGACTTCCTTTGTACTAATGAAGAATGGTCATCCTAACTCCACTCAGCTGAGTTAGTGTGTTAGGCGTTAGATTAATTTTGGTCCACCGCTGTCGTTAATTGATTTACTCTGCGTTTAAAGAAAAATGTTTTCTATATTAAATCATATTAAGCGCTGTGTCAGATAGGACATTGTCGTTAATGTTCGGTAGCATAAAATAGGTCGACCTCGTTAATTTTGTGTGGTTATTTTCTAAACGTTATTTGCTTAGCCTATAGGTGCCGGCAGAGTAGAATAGCACCTACCTCTTTTCTATCTAGTTATCGAAAGAGGCGACTAAGGTATTGTACGGAGAGCCTACGAATAAAGGCTGTCCGTACAATACCTTAGTCGTAGTCATAGAACAATACCATAATAACCAATGCTGCCACTACACTGCTCGTGGGAACGCAATGAGTAGTAAGATTTTTTGACTGGTACCATAATGACGGCGACATAGTTCACCGCCCATCACTTCTCGTTCCTCGAGGGGGCTAAAAGTTTGCTGCGGTGTGGTCTCTGCCTATCTCTTATGGAAAAAGGGGTGACTGTATGTATTTTTAAATGGAACTAAGCGACGAGACGTGTAAGTCGATTGTCTGATCGTAAGTGCCGCGACAGCTGTAACGGTTGCGATGTCACCCAGAGCTTTGTACTTTAAGTTTCTATGTAGCACCACACCGCGCTCGTCACCATTAGTCATCGGTCTCATATGTCCAGTTATTGTACTACCTTCAGTACCCTTTTAACCGAAGCCCAGCGGTGTTTGCACTCACTGTTTGACTACAGAATAATAGGCAGTGCGATGGTACCTTCCGAGGCGAATTTTTTATTGACACTTCCATATGTAAATGCCTATGGGATACGACTTTGAAATGGGCAGTCGTAGCCTTAATTAATAAGAAGAAATAAGAATCGCGGAGACAGACTTTAATTTGTGGAAATCTATTACCTATTATATATAGTAATTGAAGCAGGAATCCGTCTAGGTATGTACCACCCCAGGGCCAGTTATTCTGCCGTGAAGCAGTAGTGTGCAAGCATTACTGTGTTTCGGTTTGAAGGGCACTGTGAGCTAGTGTAATCACTGGGCATTTGAGACTTAAGAACTGATGTCTCAGGGTGACGGGCGCAGTGAGGACACAGAAATATTCTGGGTGACACAGCATTTGTTGTGGGCGGACGTTGCACTTACCATCAGGTGAACGTTTTGCTCGTTTCATCACTTAATACAATAAAAAAAAATCTATTACCTATTACATATAGCAATTGAAGCCGATAGGTCCGGCCTGTAGGTCCGGCAGAGTAGTATAGCACCAACCTCTTTCGTACAGACTTGTTGTAAGAGGCGACTAAGGTCACTTTACTATACTATACTCGTAGGAACGCAATAGGGAGAAAGAACATTTGGACTCGTATCAAAAGGGCGGCAACGTGGTTTCCCACGCGTTACGTCTTTCGGGAATAAGGCGTTATTACAATTGAAGTGTAATAAGGTTTTATTACGTCTACGATTTGTTAGTTATTTTCTGCCCAAAATGCGAGATACACACTTTTGTTGCAATCTTTGGGGGAGGCCTATTATCAGCAGTGGACTGGTGATGGGCTGAAATGATGATGATGATGATGAACCTTAAAAAAATTGGTTTAGGCATAGGTAATTACACTTATATCAAAAATCTTTTACGTCATGATACCATACGATTTCGCAACATCCCTATTTCTTCAAAACATACAGGCGTCTCATGGACGGACACGCAGCGGCCCGTTGAGTGAGAAGCCCTGATTAATGTACTTGACCTCGACACGCTAACGAACCTAATTACGAGGGTCCGATAGTCGGATAAAATAATTGCTCACAACGGGCCGCCCCAATCTTACGTCTTTATATAGCACGGGCAGGTTTTCTTTTCTATTTTTTTGATAGTTTTGTAAATTTAATTAAAACTTGATTTTACGGATTTTATCGCGTTTAATTTACTTTTTTTTATTGGATATAGTGATGAAACGAGCAAAACGTTCACCTGATGGTAAGTGCAACGTCTGCCCATAACAAAAGCTGTGTCGCCCAGAAAATTTCTGTGTGACACCACACTGTGTCCATCACCCTGAGACGTAAGTTCTTAAGTTTCATATGCCCAGTGATTAGCTAACAGTGCCCTTCAAACCGAAACACAGTAATGTTTGCACACTACTGCTTCACGGCAGAATAACTGGCCCTGGGGTGGTACCTACCTAGACGGATTCCTGCATAGGAATCCTACCACCAGTATATATTATATTTTATTTAGCCCCACGTTTCGAGCGCTTTAGAGCACCCATGGTTACGGGCGGACTGAGGTGACAGATGTCCTGATGTCATAGTTAACCCGGGGTACCTTCAGCTTTTATTTTTTTTTTAGTCCGATCTACGCAGAATGAGCTTGTCTTGAAGACTTACAGTAGTATGCTTGGTTTTTTTATTTAATAATATTAATTATAGGATCCCAAGCCGTACCCATTCACCTTCTGTATGGAAATTAGAATGTTTTTGAATTTCAATAGCCTCGCGAATCATCCTTGGTAGGAATAGGTGGTTAGGGGTTAGGTGTTGTTTTGCAAGGATTTGTGGTCTGTGGTGGTATTCGCGTAAATATAAGATTTTTTTTTGTATTTAGCCTTGAACCTTGTACTTTAATGTGGCGTGTGGATGCAGTACATTCTATGGGTACATTCTATGTTCACCAGTGGACTTGTGATGGGCTGAAAAGATGATAAGGCTTGAGAGCTGATGACGAACGCAGTGTAGTATTATCACAAAATTTCATAGTTCCTGTTCCGGACGATTCAGCAACTGTGGGCAGGCATTAGATGAAGTATATGCCCGTGCCGTCAACCCAAATAAAACTGAATTGATAATGTTCACCATAAAACGGGCAATGCCCGTTTTATGGTGAACATTATCATCCGAATAATAAACATTATTATTCGGATTATTCGGCACCGAACTACGGCTGTCATCAGAGGTAAAATACCTGGGCATCATACTGGACAGCAAACTAAACTGGAGCATCCACATTGAAAACAAAATCAAAAAGCAACCAATCACCTTTTGGCAATGCAAAAGGATGATTGGCAATAGCTGGGGCTTGTCACCTAGAATCATCCTGTGGCTATACAAGATGATCATTCGCCCTATGATTACTTAAGGTGCAGTAGTTAGGTGGCCAAGAACAAGATTAACTACTGCTATCAAAAAACTCCAAAGATGTCAGAGGCTAGCATGTCTGGCCACGACGGGATGTATGAGAACCACTCCTACAGTGGCCCTAGAAGCCATGCTGGATATGCCACTGCTGCACCTATAAATCCAACAAAAAAATACGATTACACAAGGACCACCGTACTGAAGGACTGAACCCTAGGGAACTTAGAATCTTTACGGATGGTTCCAAAACAGAATCAGGTACAGGCTCTGGAACTTTTTCAGAGGACTTAAATATACAAATAAGCACACCACTCGGTGCCCATAACACAGTGTTTCAATCGGAGTGCATGGGCGTTATTCATGCAGCATCAGCCATAGCTGAAAGGAAGGTAAAGGACTACTCAATCCGAATACTCTCCGACAGCATGGCGGTACTACTGGCCCTCAAAAGCAATGTCATCAACTCAGGGCTCACATACGAATGCTACTAGAAATTAAATATGGTATGTCAATTCAACCCTACAATGGATTAAGGGACACAGCGGGCCTAGAGGCAACGACGCGGCGGACGAACTTGCTCGAGGAGGCTCTAACAAGTGTGCCGTGGGTCCAGAACCTATACTGCCACTTCCTCTCAGGTATGTTCGCTCGCTAGTCTGTAAACGCACTAGGAACCAACATGTTCAAATCTGGGCGAATCACCCAGAGCGTAGACAAGCAAAGGCAGATTTGCCCGTCATCAACAGTCACATCTCCTAGGTGCTACTACGTCTGAAAAAACCCCAAATCAGAACAATCTGTAGCGCCATAACTGGACATGCACATTTAACAAACATCTGTTTACTTTAGCTGT
The DNA here is from genome assembly GCA_019845155.1 of Luehdorfia chinensis. NCBI lineage: Eukaryota > Metazoa > Arthropoda > Insecta > Lepidoptera > Papilionidae > Luehdorfia > Luehdorfia chinensis. The sequence continues at coordinate 2,735,994 of JAHVAK010000423.1, read as the reverse complement.
TTACAGACAGCCCTCTGTGCAGAGCCTGTATGGAGACGGACTAAACGGCGGCTCATGTCCTACTGGACTGCCCTACGGTCGCCTCATACCGGGTCAAGCATCTCGGCTCGCCGAGATCGCTCCCTAAGGTCGCGAGGAACATTAAGGGTCTGCTGCGATTCCTGGAGGAGCTTGGTTGGCTCGAGTAGACTGATATTCCTGCCTACACGCAAAATACGCGCTAGAAGTGGAGTTGCGGAAACCGGCCCGTTGCAATCTACAATCTACAATGCTCGTGCCGTCTCTTTCTATCATTAAAAAGGTGGCCAGCGCTTGGCAGGCTGGTTGACGGCCGCAGTATACCTTAGACGCTTCTGCCCGTCACCAGTTTAGGTAATGTGGGACTGGCATATTCGAGGTTATTCCACCATATATCGCCCACGTATTTTTCTGGCATTTGCCTTAGACTTGATGATGCGTTTCTTGCCTTATTATAACGGATTTCCGCAAAATTAAATATTCTATTAACTGTATTAGTTAAGTTTCACTTTATCCACGTGAAGATTGGGGAGGAACAACCTATATATTATATATTTCTATCTTTCCTTAGTCAAGTCGATGCGCCATACTAAAATAACTCCTGCATCGTGTACCCGCTTTACAGTCATCAATTTCACATACACAACTACTAGACTCGAGTACCAACAATTTATATATTTGGTCAAATGTTGGCTACGGCCGGGATTCGAATAAAGAACAGTAGTAGTGGCCCGCGGAGTACAAGTCAGGTACTCTGTCCACTAGGCCACGCGATCATGACAGATAATCTAAGAAGACTTATTTATTTATTAATGTAAATAGTCATAAACTATTTTCCAGTGTCAAGTTAAATATCCAAGTACATAATGTTCAAGCAGCAAGACTTCAAAATTTCGATCGACAGTAAAATGATTGTTGATTTTTACTGAAGATTTGCTAGACTGATGGAGACAAAACTTTTACTGGTGGTAGGATTCCAATGCAGGAATCCGTCTAGGTAGGTACCACCCCAGTGCCAGTTAATCTGCCGTGAAGCAGTAGTGTGCAAACATTACTGTGTTTCGCTTTGAAGGGCACTGTGAGCTAGCGTAATCACTGGGCATATGAGACTTAAGAACTGATGTCTCAGGGTGACGGGCGCATTGCGGTGTCACACTGTTCTGGGTGACATAGCATTTGTTATGGGCAGACGTTGCACTTACCATCAGGTGAACGCTTTGCTCGTTCCGTCACCTTTATTAAATTAAAAAAAAAAACGAAAAAGCCAATTTTGGTTTTGAATTGAATTTTCCAATCACCTTGAACTTTCAGGAGCACTGCATAATAAACTATCAATATTATACATCAAAACGTCCAAATATACACAAATTACAAAATTAAATAAAAACACTACTGCCACTTTACGAGTTGGCGCCAAAAGTCCCTGAGAAGAGTTTTCGTCCCATACAATGTCACAGATAATAAACTTTATGGTGGCTGTATATTATTACCTACATCATTACACTGTGAGCCGTGGACATTAACACGGTAAAGTTATCAAAATTCAGCGCTTATCTTGCGAGGTATCACTGCATACGAGGCACCCGGGACTGTATTAGCCGCGACATGTTTATGGTCGTTCAGGCCCGTCGGACATAATTACCCGCCATTTTTCATTTTCTAATTATGAATGCACTTTGCGTTAACGTATCACTTTTCACTTGAACACTATATGACATCGTTGTTAATTATATACGATGGCATAGCTACTGAGCTATTACTTACTACTGCTAAGCACTGGCTTAGCGTAGTAATGTGTCGTGGGATTTGGGTTCGAATCTCAGTTGGAGTATATATATAAAGTAGTAAAGTAACTACAAAACTCACACTACTCAGCAAAGGCCTTCTCTCATTTTACGCCTGCTGCTCCAATAAGGGTTGGCGGACTTCACATGTTCTCGAAATATTTTTATTCCACAGACAGAACTTAAAATTTTAGAACAATTTTGGAGGCGCCAGCACCGGGGATCGAATTCAGGTCACTCGCGTACTGTGAAATTTCAAGAACTTTTTTTTAATTTACAAGCGCTCGACCAGGAACTACCATGGCTAGTAGTATATGAGTATTTCACAGAAAAAATATCAAAACGTTGCCTCAGTCGCCGGTTTTATAATATTGTTGCAGTTGCTAAGCGATTGTCCTCAGCGCTATTGGTGACGGGTATGACTGCCGCACGGTATAATTATTTGCTTTTTTTTAATTCTCCATGCACGTGGTTGACTGGAAGAGAATGCCAAAATGCATAATGTCCGCGATTTGTAATCCTTTTGCATAAAGGTGAATACACTAAAGAGTAAATAAATAAACAATTTCAAGTGGCAGGATTCCTATGCAGAAATCCGTCTAGGTAGGTACCACCCCAGGGCCAGTTATTCTGCCGTGAAGCAGTAGTGTGCAAACACTGTGTTTCGGTTTGAAGGGCACTGAGAGCTAGCGTAATCACTGGGCATATGAGACTTAAAAACTGATGTCTCAGGGTGACGGGCGCAGTGTGGTGTCACACAGAAATATTCTGGGTGACACAGTATTTGTTATGGGCAGACGTTGCACTTACCATCAGGCTGAACGTTCTGCTCGTTCCGTCACTTTTACGAAAAAAAAAATTGTATAAAGTGACGAGACGAGAAAAACGATCACTTGAAAGGTAAGTGCAATGTCTGCCCATAACAAATGCTCTGAATTTGTCATCTCCACAGGCTGTAGTAAGTGTCAGCCCAAATAGCAACCACATAAGTAATGACTTCTTTTTTTATAAGAAAAAGTGACGAGACTAGCCAATCATTCACCCAACATTAAGCGCAACGTCTGTCCGTAACAGTTGATGTGTCATCCAGAATATTTCTGTGTGGCACCACACTTCGCGCGCCACCCTAAATAGATTAGAATAGAATAGTGTTTATTTGTGAGAACGGCACTGATTTACGATCTTAAATTAAAATTTTAGGCACAGCACATTCTACTGTATCGGTATGCAAAAGTCAATAGCTACAATTATGTCAGTGAGGTTACACTAAGTGAATTAACTACATTATCATTTATATATACATATTACTGAAATAATTCATATTGTAATATTTTTTTTTCTTAATTTTCCCTCTGTCGACTTTTACGACACCCACGGGATTAAATGGGGTGGTAGTCAAAGGTTTTTTTTTAAAAGATGACTTTCTTACTTCTTTAAGTCATCAGGCAATAAACTATTCAAAACGGTTATTGCCATACCACAAGCATTCTTTTTTTAATATATTTAAACTACTTTTCGTCACGTACAGCTTATCACTTGTTTTAATTCCTCTCTCCCGTAATGAGGTTCTAGACTGCAAATCAAACGTCTAATGAAGTATAATCTTTTTAAGAAGGGTTATTATAATATTAAGGAATACATGGATGATGATAACCCCTGGGAATGAGGTGATCGCTGCCAAGCTTTTTATTTCTACATCTTTATAAAACTGCTGTAATTGTATATTTAAAATGACTAAAATAAAAATCCCGCTGGGTTTCTTACTGGTTCTTCCCAGGACAGGACTTTGCGAACCAGTGTAGTTTAAAAAAAAATGACGTTCAATAAGTATTATGTAAATGATCTATATTGAATAAAAAATATTCTATTCTATTCTATTCTAATCATAGAAGCAACCATTTTGACAAGACCTGCAGTCGGTGAAACAGTATTAATTCCAATAGTGCTTATGAACCACAGGTTTTCCAATTGCATTTAAAATACTTCAGTTCCCTGTTACTACAGAATTTGCTATGACAATTAATAAGGCCCAAGGACAAACTTTGACAACACAAAAGAAAATATGGCGTAGATCTGCGATGTGAAGTATTCTATCATGGCGGATGTCTTACAGATCTTGTGTTTAATTCGAAATATTTAGGAATTTTCTTTACAAATATATTTATATATATTTCCTTTACGTGCATTGACGGCTACGGTAATATTTTAAAAAGTAATTTACAACTGGCAAATGGCCCTGTTCCACAGATAGCTCGAATGCATTTCTTGTGTGTTTAAATGCCTTAATCGCATAGTCTGAGTTGCCTTATATCAATAGTCCATAATTCAACAATGACGATACATAACCATAATAAGAAAGAAAGAAAGAAAATAACTTTATTCGTTGCTACGCTCAATACTGAGGTAATAATTACACGGTACGAGTATGTCAACAGACGTTTATTAACCGACTGGCGGCCGCACGGCACATCGATACAAAGAACACAATACGCGTAGGTACATACATATTGCTTAGCATCTACCTTATACATTACAAATACAACAACATAAAAACAAACAATTAACAATAAAAAGTATTAAAATTTATATCGGTTTGCAGCAACGAAAAGGACCCGACTCAGCATTATGCTACAGCAAAATTGCCGCAGCGCTGTTATTCTGTCGGCACGACTAAGGGCGGATTTCACCGTTGAAAGTAAACCCGATCAGTTCAAGCTAAACGAACCTTAACCGTTTAACTGAGTTCAATGCTACAGTTTGCATTTCATAAACATCAAATGAACACAGTTAAAGCTAAACGCAATTAATATTCAGAACGCCCAATTTTCGACGTTCAACTTTTTAAACGCGTTTAGAGAGCTGCCATTGTCAATCGCACAACTATGTGCAAAATATGAAATACATCGAGTTTTTGTTTTAGATTGTGTACGATATTTCATGTAAACTTCGTTTTTTCTAAACGCGATCAAAATGGAGCTGGTGAAGTCGGTTAGACAGAAACCGAGATCAAATGATACATTTGAACTCAGTTAAGTAAAACGTGGTTTTATTAAACTTGGTTTCCAAAGCGATCGGTGAAGTCTGGTCTTAGTCGGCTTAGTGCGTACACATCATCTAAATTCGTGCAAACACTATCTATATGTCCTTGCCAATTATAATTTTTGTCGTAGATAATACCAACAAATTTTACGTCGTCGATTTCATCTAATATTTAAATTTTGTATATTACATTTAATGGTTTTATTTTGCTATTGAGACAAAACAAGAGATGACAGAAATGTCAGAAAAATCTCATAGCCGTCGACAGTTGGCGAAATAACCATCACTAATCGGGGGCTTATTAGCCCTACCAACATTATGCTAATAGGTTCCCGCTTCGCAATTAATTCCAGGAATAACAAGTTGATTATTAATTGCAACTATAAATTACGCTATGCGTATTGAATGCGTGGCTTTTAACGACAGTTAATTTATAATTACATATAAGCTTACACATTCAGGTGCGTCATCATTAGCCTCCCTCAAAGGGTGGATTTGACATAGTCACCACCCTTGGCAGGATTGGCTATCGCAGTACTTGCCGCATCTTAGACAGTACAGTTCGTAACCAGTTGGTGTCCTTACTGTCTTCCGATGTGGTTATGGTCTGATTTTTTAGGTATTGCACTTACAGGCAGGCAAGTTCGTGCGCGGCCGTCCCGCGGGTCGGCAGACGGTCGCGTGGACGAGGTAGTCTAGATGTAAGAGGAGGTAGATAGTGTAGCGGGAAAGGGAAGCGCCTGTAACTACGCTTCACTATATGTGTACTCGAGCACTAGTATGGGTTATTTTTTTGTTTTATTGATAAAGATAAGATACAGTGACTAGACGAACTAAACGTTCACATGACGGTTCATATAACAGGTGCTGCGTCAACCAGAATATTTGTGTGTGGCACAACACTGAGCCCGTCACTCTGAGACATCAGCTCTTAAGTCTCATATGCGCAGTGATTACACTAGCTCTCAGTGCCCTTCAGACCGAAACACAGTAAATGTTTCCACACTACTGCTTCACGGCAGGATAACTGGCCTGCGGTGGTACGTACTCGGAGGGATTCCTGCGTGGAAATCCTACCTCTGCCTCCCACAGCGTCAGTCACCCCGTAGGACGGTCGCGCATAAATTTGCTTGACTGTAATCGACTCTTGCGGCACCCACAGCATGAAGGCTTCGTTCTTAGGGAAAAGTTTTTAACAATTATAAAACTTTATCATCTACCAATCAGCATCAAAACGTTATCATTTCCTTTCTTTATAATGTAACTACGATGTTGACCCAACGGCCATGACGGCATTGTTTGAGGCCAAACATATAGCATTATAAGTACCCAGAGTATGAATCATCATTTGCATGCTTGAACGCGCTAATCTCAATCCGATTTGAACAATAACTTAGCATTAGATTGCTCGTTTATTGTGAAAAGTTTCAAGCTATGAAACTTTATTCTACAACTTTGAAGAGTCGGATGAGCACCGAACATTACCGAACTGTCAATGCTCAGGTCATGTGAGGTACAGCGCCGTACCGTGCCGGCGTAGTCATACTCGTATAGTCGGACTATTTCATGGGGGTGAAACCGCGAGGCACAGTTTTTTTTTTTCATTGGAGAGAGTGACGAAACGAGAAAAACGTTAACCTGATGGTAAGTGCAACTTCCGCACACAAAAAATGCTGTGTCACCCATAACATTTCTGTGTGAAACCACACTGCGCTCGTCACCCTGAGAGACCACTTCTTAATTCTTATATGCCCAGTGATTACACTAGCTCACAGTGCGCTTTAAACGCACATTACAGCTTCACAGCAGAATAACTGGCTTTGGGGTGGTGACCTATCTGGACGGATTCCTGCCACCATCCTTACAAATATTGTGCTGTATCACATGATTTACACGTAGAAATATTACGTTAACAATCCACAGACACATCAATTGGCTAAGGTGCGCAAACCGATAGAAGAATAAGTGACTATTGTATGATAAAGCGGCGATACCGAACGAATGAATCGTGATCACCTGCAACTACAGGAAAAAAAGTAAAGTTACAGCATATAAATGTCCCTCTGCTGAGCACTGGCCTCCTCTCATTTCTAATAGGGTTTTAGAGCCAGGGAAAGTCCGCCACACTGCTCCATTGCGAGTTGGCGGACTTCAAACGTCTTCGAAAAATGTCTTTATTTCTCGGACATGCATGTTTCCTCACGGTGTTTTCCTTCACCGCTGACCACCTGGCAAATCAGCAGTTAAAATATCAATTTTAAAGGTGCCGGCACCGGGAATCGAACTCGGGTCACTCGAGCACTATGAAATTTAAGGCGAGCGCCTCGCCCCTGAGCTTTCCACGGCTCTGCAACTAAAGAGTGAATCACAAACACGAGCTTCCGAGCTATATCGCCGGAATAGGGTGGAGATATCAAATTTTACCTTCACTTATAATCACGTTCAAGCCACACATCTTCGAAACAAAAATATAAACGCCGCACGAATGTTCCAAGAAACACAATCTTCAACCATAGGTGAGCAAACCCGCGGACAAAACCCAGCGGCGTCGCAAACATCTAATACCAATATATCACTCGTCCAGCAGAACGCTGGCTTATCAATTTATGGTCCCATTGTATCGAAACTTGGTCCCGTGCATGGTGCATCAGGCGACAAACTGCGCAAGTTGGCACATAAATTAAAACGTGAGATATTTAGCGCTGCACCGCAATTTAGATGTTATTCAATATATGGAAAGTTTCTCTGAAAATATTACTGTATACATTAGCGTATAAAATTTTCTAAATAATCAGTCGTCCTTTGTTTTATTGTTTGTAAAGAGTTTTTGGATCGTTTAGAAAGAACACTGTACTATATTAGAAGCTTAGAAATCCACTCAATTTATTTAGTTATTCTCCCGTGAAGCAGTAGTGTGCAAATCGAGCAACGTTCAATTTCGCGGTCACTTTGAAGGGAAGGCCAAATTGGCCTCCAAGAAGCTTGGCGTGCTCAGTAGAGCGCGAAAGTACTTCATGCCGGCCCACCGCTTGCAACTTTATAAGGCGCAGGTTCGGCCGCACATGGAGTACTGTTCTGATCTCTGGGCGGGGGCACCCCAGTGTCAGCTCCTTCCATTTGACCGCATTCAAAAGACCGCGAAAAGCGGCTCGAATTGTCGACGACCATGTCCTATCTGAACGGCTTGATCCCCTGTACTTTGCGAAGAGATGTTGCATCTCTTTGCATTTTTTACAGGATCTACCATGGGGAGTGTTCCGAGGAATTGTTCGGATTAATTCCAGCCGCTGAATTTCACCATCGCACCTTACGGCACAACCTCAAATTCCATCGTCACCACCTTGATGGTTGGCATTCCACCACAGTGCGTTTTTCGCGAAATTTTCTGCCACGCACTTGCACTTTATGGAATGTTCTGCCGTCAGCGGTCATACGACTTAGGGACCTTCAAGAAAAGAGCTTATTCCTTTTCCAAAGGCCGGCAACGCATCTGCTATTCCTCTGGTATTGTAGGTGTTCATGGGCGGCGGTGATCACTTACCATCACGTGAGCCACCTGCTCGTTTGCTTCCTATTCTATAAAAAAAATAAAAAATATTACTGTTTCGGTCCGAATAGCACTATTCGTAGTAGTATGAGGCTTAATAACTGATGTCTCAGGTTGATGGGAGCAGGGTGGTGCCACACTGAAATGTTCTTGGTGTCACAGCATTCGTTATGGGCAGCCGTTGCACCAACCATCAGATGGACGTTTTGCTCGTCTCGCTTTATCCAATAACTTGTGACTTTCATGTTAATACTATTGCAACGTGGTTTTATGTTCTTCCTGGCTCTTTTTGATTAGCTTCGTTATTGACAGAAATTAATATAATGATTTCTTATATTTACGCGAACACTACACATTTAAATGAAACTAATTTTACGGATTTTATCGCGTTTATTTTTATACTATTTATAACCCGACGTTTCGAGTGCTTTACAGCACCCATGGTCACGGGGGGACTGAGGTGACAGATGTCCTGATGTCATAGTTAACCCGGAGTACCTTCAGCTTTTAATTATTTTTTGTGGTCCGATCTACGCAGAAAGAGCTAACTGTGTCTTGAAGTCTTGCAGTGGTATGCTTGGTTTTTGACTTAATTTTATTAATTATAGGATCCCAAGCTGGTGGTAATACCCAACCATCTTCTCTATTAAAATTAGGATGTTTTTTAATTTCAATAGCCTCGCGAATCATCCTTGGTAGGAATCGGTGTTCTTTTGCGAGGATTTGTGGTTTATCAAATCTGATGTAATGGTTGGGATGATCCAGAACATGGTCACAGACTGCAGACTTCCTGGGGCGGCGATGCTTCACATCAGCTATATGTTCTTTTACGCGGGTTTTTACTGATCTTTTTGTTTGCCCTATGTAAGAGAGACCACATTCACAATCCAGCTTGTATACTCCTGCATCTTGTAGAGGGATGTTACACTTGACAGATGGTAAAAATTGACTTATCTTCTTCGGCGGCTTGAAAAATGTTTTTATGGAAGCCCGCTTCAAGATATAGCCAATCTTGTCCGTGACTCCTCTGACATATGGTAGGACTGCAGGTACACGCTCGACTGTGGCCGGCTTCACTCGGTCACTGCGACGAAGGCGCGGAACCCGAAGCTTGTTGTCTTGCAAAACTTGCTTGACATGCTGAAGCTCGGCGGCCAGGTGTTTACTGTCACAGATCCCTTGTGCTCTCTGAAACAAAGATTTGCCCACGGTAGCTAACTGTGAAGGATGGTGGTGAGATTCACCGTTTAAATACCTGTTGGTATGGGTCTTTTTCCTATACACAGTGTGACTCAAGGTGTTATTAGGAAAACCGGGTTAACTATGACATCAGGACATCTGTCACCTCAGTCCCCCCGTGACCATGGGTGCTGTAAAGCACTCGAAACGTCGGGTTATAAATAGTATAAAAATAAACGCGATAAAATCCGTAAAATTAGAAATTAATATCTTAGTTAGATATAACACTGAACTGAAGGCACTCACTCATTATTTAATTATCTTCTCCTTATCCTTTCACCCATTACCACTGCTGAACATAGGCCTCGCCCACTCTGGAGGGAATTTGCCATAGTTTCCAGACTGCGGAGGTTGGCAACCGCTGTTCATTTGTTTGATGTTCTAGGAAGATACTGCTGCCCATCTCCTAGTTTTTACTTTCTCCCCGTCGACTTTTAGAACACCCATGGGACGAAATGGGTTGCTCTTACCCCGCAACCACACGGCAGTGTTTTAATTATCGAATTCCGAAAATCCTAAGCGTATCGACTGGGGGAAAGTTCCGATGCTTTTTGCTATAAATTTCTGGTTGTCAGCTGTCTCGAGTACGGAGAATTTGCCATATTCACCACGCTTGGCAGCAGGCCGATTGGTGATCGCACCACCAGACGCTCTTTAGACTCTGCTGCCCGTCACCGGTCTGTGTATTTTGCTCTGGAATTTGTCCATGTGGTTATTCCTCCACCCGTCGAAGATCATGATGAATAACCCAATCATGCGGGGCTCTGTTTGGTTGGACAAAATCGTCCCTAGCTACACGTGGGAACGGCTGCGACGTGGTTCGCCACCCGTCAAGCCTCGATTCCCGTGGGGGTTACAAGTGAGCTGCAGATCCAAATCTGCCAACACCTCTCTGCCTATCCCAATAAGAATAAGGCATGACTGTATGTAGGAATAATGGGAGAATCTTTGACTAATTGAACAACATAACTATATTGCTGCGATATGTTTGCTTAATATGTATAGTTAAAAGTATAGTTATAAATTTGTCTGAAAAATATAAACCAATAAAATACCACAATCTTACTTTTGATTTTGATAGCGTTAACTTTTTTAATTTCATACACGTGCTTCATGTTTCAAATGTTTGAACAAATGAACCGACAAACATGGGTCCGAACTAATTTGGTCCAACGTGACACGAGGCGGCCGCTCCTTGTCCCAGTCTTGTCTAATTCGTGGCTGTGTTCTCACGACTCCATTGTCAGCATGTATTGATAGGTCCGCCGCGGACTTTCGTCTTCTAGATGTGGTTCATTTATTATTAAATTTCGCAGATATATATTTTTATGTAATTAACGATAACTAAACGAACATCACTTAGTCGGACGGCAAGCATCAAGTGGTGACTGCAACCCACGAATGTTCGACTATTTTATCAGAGTTGAGGACTATTATGAAATTCCCTTCTCTGCAGCTCTACGGCGTACAAAATTTCGATTGTATTTTTTAGTTTGAAATAGGCTTACTAATTTCCATGGCAATCAGGCAATCAGGTTGTCAAGTGCTAATTCACCACGTTTTCGGCGGTGACGGAAAACTTTGTGAGAAAACTTGCATGACGGCATTCGAGTCTTTGAAGCCGGTTCATCCGCACTGAAGGAGTCTTGCCGACTTCAAAGTCTACTTATAAGTTAGAACTAGGTTAGGAGTATTTTCAGGTTTTTGCGTTATATTTATACTGTGCAGATTTCATGTAAATATATTACACATATTATTACATAAATTTGTTAGGATGGACAGCCATAGAAGACACACACTCTGTTATTGGTGTATAAAATATTTTAGTACATTTTTTTAAATAACATACATACATACACTCCTTACACATAGTCACGCATGTTTCCCATATAAGGAGTAGACAGAGACCAGACCCGTAGCCCAGTTTTCGCCACCTCGGGAAACGTCTGCTCGAGTTTGCAATGCATTTATTCATTTGTTATTAAATCTTGTATAACATTTTATCATGGAGCGTGATTGGTTTTCTATGAGACTGTTCTTTGTAAATTATTTATGATGTACATATGACACAGACAAAAAAAAACAGAGGATACCTACGGAAGTTTGTTTCGCCTGTTTATTCTCCGTCATAGGAACCTCCTTACGAAACGGAGGTAGATTGTAAAGAATTACGTTTGACAAACGAAATTTATATTTCTTACGTTGAAGAATAAATATTTTTCATTTCATTTCACGTGATTCACCACCAGTCACTGGTGGTGAATCACGTAGCCGCCATATTAGTACGAGTCAAAAATCTCCTGTGTCGGTCAGTCTTATTTCCCATTGCCTTCCCACCAGCAGTATAGTGACAGCATTGCACGTTATGGTGTTATTCTGCACAAATAAAGGCTGCCCAATACCTTAGTCGCCTCTTACGACATACGGTAGGAAAGAGGTAGGTGCTATTCTAATCTGTCGGACATCTATTGGCTGTAATATTGGCAATATTATGGCAATATATACATTACTAGATCGTCGTTTCAGCCTATCAAAAGTCCACTGCTGAACATAGGCCTCCCCCATGATGGCCACAAAAGTATGTAACTCTTATTGTCGGGGGATTTTGCCATAGTTGCCACGCTTGGGTTGGCAACCGCAGTTTATTTATTGAGATGTTCCGGGAAGATGCCGCTGCCCATCTCCTGGTTTTCATTTTCCCTCTGTCGACTTTTACGACACCCACGGGATGAGATGGGGTGGTAGATTCTCTTAGGCCGCCACCACACGGCATTACTAGATACGAGTAGTTCACGAGAATAGTCGAATCGCAATCTCGAACATGCAAAATGTTTATTGGCGCTTCTCACTCACAAATGGCATTGTACTTTATGTCACTCCGCCTAACTATTTCATAAATATTTACAATTATTAATGTTATATTGAATGACTTTTTCATATAAAATGTTTTTACATTGCTAAAACCGTCTGCGCTCCAATCACTTCCAGTTACATAACACAGATCATGAGATATAAGGGGGCGATGTTAGGGGGGTAGTCCAGGTGATGGGCGCCGTTAACTAACGGTAAGCAGATTAATTTGTGGGCGTGTAACACGGGGCTGTAGATCGAGTGCTTGCTCGACTGTCGGCTTGTGCGCTTATCGAGAGGTTAAGTGTTGACGGTTAGCGCGGCTGACGGGCGCGTTAGTTTATATTTGGGGGATGCAGGTTAAACGGGGCGTCGTTTGCTTAATTTTAGGGATAAATATTTCAGCTATGAAACATTTTGGAGCCAACATGGTTTAAGTGTTGTCTTAAATATTACATTGTCTTATATGTTTTGGTAGACTTGTGTGTGTCATGCTCGCTTTAATGTCATTGCTTGCGGCGGCGTCGAGTGACGGGTCGTCGGTTTTTCTTTGATATGGTTGAGGAGAGCGGTGGACTGCCACATGCGCATGCATGCGCTTACTTGTGAACAGTGCTGCTTTTGGAGGCTTATCTACTTGAGTTTGCAATACAAATTGTATCATGGAGCGTGCTTCGGTTGTCAATGAGAATATTCTTTATAATTTTATGTATATCTAGATGTGCCTCGCGGTTTCACCCGCGTAAACCGATCCCGATCGATGATATACATTCCCTATTTGGGTCGGATTTAGAGGTTGTAATTTCACAAGGAACCCTAATTATTTTTCTTAAATTAAATTAGCCTAAGTTAGCCCGCTATACTATCAGCTATCCTTCAGTGATTCCCGTCAAAATCGGTCCAGCCGTTTCGGAGATTAGCCGGAACAAACAGACAGACAGGCAAAACTTTTAAAAATTCTTTTTATCTTATAAGTACCTTAAATAATTTTATAAGTATTGCCTAAACAGCTATTACATTGTTATTTTTTTTTATTGATAAAGTGACGAAACGAGCAAAACGTTGACCTGATGGTAAGTGCAACGTCTGCTCATAACAAATGCTGTGTCACCCAGAACATTTCTGTATGAAACCACACTGCGTCCGTCACCCTGAGACATCAGTTCTTAAGTCTCATATGCCCAGTTATAACAAACAGGCACTTCAATTTAATTGTATGTATAGATGTACAATGATTAAGATAAAAATGAAAGAATTACAAACAGATGATATCAGTGCAGTTTTTTTCACCAGTTTCTTCTCCGTCAGAGAAGCCTCATTGTGAATCGGTAGCAGATTGTAAAAACGTTTGACCAACGAAATTTTATTTCTTATGTTGAATAATAATTTAATTGAAAACTGGCTTCAACGCGTCATCTCCAAACATTATCTTATGATTTTGTCATGGATCCCATAATCAGTACATGACTAAAATCATACAACCTTACAATATCCCTAATAACAATCATTAAAATCGGTACACATAAATATATAAACATACCTATAATTACACTGGTGGGTCTAGATAAGTACACCGCAGGGCCAGTTATTCTGCCATAAAGCAGCGCAAACAATACTGTGTTTCGGTCTGAAGGGCACTGAGAGCTAGTGTAATCACTGGGCATTAGTGACATAAGAGCTTATGTCTCAAGGTGACACGCAGTGTGGTGCTACACAGAAATATTTTGATCAACACAGCATCTGTTATGGGCAGACGTTGCACTGACCATCAGGACGTTTTACTCGTCTCGTCACTTTATCAAATTAAAAAAAAAGAAAATACGAATTGAGAATCACTTCCTTTTTTGAAGTCCTTTAAAAATGTCGTAGTAGTTTACGAGCTTTTTTTATTTATTGTTGATCTAACGTTCCCGCGCCCAATGTAAAGCTCATGCGGTAAGATCGGAGGTAGGTTAGAGTGCAGCATTAAAGACACGGGAGGGGGGGGGGGGGGGGGAGACTATTCCATTACAACCAGACGCGAAACTCAACAATTTATATTTTTGAGCAAATGTAGGCTTCGGGTGGGATGCGACCCCAGGGCGTCTACTACCCAGTTTCCGCTTACGGATCGCAGTTTCCTACCACGATATCACCCTTTACTAAACATTCTATTGGTTGCCTATGGATCCGAAAGAAGGCCGTCCGTAGAAGTTGCATCCGAAGTAATTTTGTAGTAGGCTTTATGTTTGACGTCCGCCGTTGGCTCGAATCGATCCGAAACTTCGTACTTCGATAGTCGTAGTAGACCACCACGACCCGCGGCGTAGAAGTAAGGTACCCTACTAAGGTCACGCGGCCGTCATTATAGCAGTACAATAACAACAAAACACATTTAAATGAAATTAATTTTACGGATTTTATCGCGTTTATTTTTGTTATTTATAACCCGACGTTTCGAGTGCTTTACAGCACCCATGGTCACGGGGGGACTGAGGTGACAGATGTCCTGATGTCATAGTTAACCCGGAGTACCTTCAGCTTTTAATTATTTTTTTGTGGTCCGATCTACGCAGAAAGAGCTAAGCTAAGCTAAGCTTAGCTCTTTCTGAATTAAGAAATCATTATGTGAACAACAAAACACGCCTACGATCAAGGAGTGACACCACGACGTGTCGGAATATTCATCAAGTTTCGTGTTTCGTGCAGCGATACGTTATTGTTATGAATACATCGCGTGAATGTGTGAATTTAGTAGCTTCTGAGGCAGTGGATATTAAAATAAAAAAAAATGGGACATTAATACTATATACACGACGTTACGACATATCGGCTCGATTCGCAGTGGCTAAGCGGACAGAGCTACGAGTTGCCGGTTCGAAGCCGGTACGGAATAACGTTTTAAATTTCACAGTACGCGAGTGACCTGGGTTCGATTTCCGGCGCCGGCACCACTAAAATTGTTAATTGCAATTCTAAGTGCTGATTTACCACGTGCTTGGCGGTGAAGGAAAACTTCTCGAGGAAACCGGCATGTCTGAGAAATTACAAATATTTCGAAGACATGTGCAGTCAGCCAACCCGCATTGGAGCAGCGTGGCGGATTCTTCCTATCTCCAAAACCCTCTCAGAAATGTGAGGAGGCCTGTGCGGGGCTATAGATCGAGTGCTTGTTCGACTGTCGGCTTGTGCGCTTATCGAGAGGTTAAGTGTTGACGGTTAGCGCGGCTGACGGGCGCGTTAGTTTATATTTGGGGGATGCAGGTTCAACGGGGCGTCGTTTGCTCAATTCTAAGTGCTGATTTACCACGTGCTTGGCGGTGAAGGAAAACTTCGCGAGGAAACCGGCATGTCTGAGAAATTACAAATATTTCGAAGACATGTGAAGTCCGCCAACCCGCATTGGAGCAGCGTGGCGGATTCTTCCTAGCTCCAAAACCCTCTCAGAAATGTGAAGAGGCCTGTGCTCAGCATTTAAAGGCTGAAACTTTACTTTTTTATGGCCAACACAGCTTTTTCAGCCTTATGAGTGCTAAATGAGTGCCTTTATTTTTTTTATATGACTATTGATAAAAATATGATTTGTACTAGTAACTATCGCTTCTAAGGCAAATGTTAGACTTTAAATGATAGGAATACGAATAGCCTTGTCACCACTTGACAATAGTAACGAAACGAGAAAAACGTACACCTGATGGTAAGTGCAACGTCTGCCCATAACAAATGCTATGTCATCCAGAACATTTCTGCGTGACACCTCACTGCGCCCGTCACCCTGAGAATCAGTTCTTAAGTATCATATGCCCAGTGATTGCTAGCTCTCAGTGCCCCTCAGACCAAAACACAGTAATATTTACACACTATTGCTTCACGGCAGACTAACTGGCCCTGAGGTGGTACGTACCTAGACGGATTCCTGCATAGGAATCCTACCACCACTAATATAAACAATTTTCCAATATTTGTTATAACCGAAGAGGGTTCAAAATTGCAAAGTATGTAGTATCATTTTAGATAGAAATAGATTTAGAGTTTTTCCATATCAATCAGGCAGCTACCGTGTTGCTATCAAAAAATCATAATTGATTTTTTTCACGGGCGATATGTCAAGCGCGAACGCAAATGGCTTACGTCGGCCATATTGAATTAGTGCGTGGACGCGGTGTCGTGCGGACAGAGGTAGTGTGGAGATGGTATACTAGACAATTTTTATTTACATACATACATAAGATAACGACTGTATCCCATAAGGGGTAGTCAGAGACTGGGCACTCACTGCAAAAACAGATGACTGCCACAATCCACGTTTCACCAAAACAATATAATGCACTTGGTTTGATAGGTGGTGAGCCCATCGCCACCGTGCGCTATTGCACAGTGCAGTTTAATTCCTTACTCGCCTTTTACGAGATCCATTGATGAGATGGAGTGGTAGTATTCTTTAAAGGAGCCGCCACCACACGGCTAAATTTTTATTTATATGTCAATTTATATAAAAAACAATTTATTAATTTTTAGTAAAAAGAATCAGGTGTCACTTTGCGGAGATCAATTATGGCAGAAACTAATAAATACCTTAATTTCCTTTTTTAATTATTTAATTGAAAAATAAACGGCTTTTTTAGTAAAGTTTATTGGCATCATTAAAAAAAGAATACAAGCTATAACATAACATTACTAATATTCCTGTTAACCACTCCAACTAAGCTTAAAAACTTGTGCTAGGATGTGGTTTACTACAATAGCCGAATGGCGGGCTCGGTCCTGCGTCTTCAAGTTTCGCAGTCCGTATCCTACACCACAAGGCTATTGGTGCTTTTAATTGCTTTGCAGCATTCTCACAAGAACAAGGACTATGCGTTCTGTCTGTATACTTTTTCTGCGAAAATAGCGATGACGTAGTTGCATGTGAGATAATAATAAAAGGTCGATAGAAATATTATTGAACTATAAAATATACATAATTTGTTTGGGTGATGTCTTTTTTTAAACACATTGTTGCTTTAACCGACTCCTTGCATCCACTGTCCCTGTTGCGTTGTTCACTCATAAAATTAATTAAAAAACACTTCACTCCGGCGATTTTGTCCAAATTGATTGAGAGCGCGCCCGCGTCCCGCGATGCGACCTTACTAATGGAACCGCACTTTTTTAACTTAACGTCACAGGAAACAAGTTTCCTTCCCTGCGTCCAAAGCAAATTTTATTAATTAATGACTTAAAAAAATAAAAAATATACCATAAATAAGGTGTTTTTATTCATCGACGTATTGGTTAGGCCACGTTGTTTTTTTTGTTTGTCTATTCTTTTCTGCTTTTATACAAGATATGTAACCTGTACCAACTGCTTATTTTTTATGGAAAAGGGTGCAAACGAGCAAGCGGCTCACCTGATGTAAGTGATCACCTACAATACCGGAGGAATAGCAGATGCGTTGCCGGCCTTTGAGAAAGGAATAGGCTTTTCTTGAAGGTCCCTAAGTCGTATCGGTCCGGAAAAAACCGCTGGCGGCGGCAGATTCCACAAAGTGCTTGTGGGTGGCAGAAGATTGTGCTGGAATGCAAACCATCAAGGTGGTGATGATGGAATTTCGCACTGTGCCGCATTGTGTGATGGTGAAAATCAGCGGCTGGAATTAATCCGAACAATTCCTCGGAACCACTCCCCATAGTAGATCCTATAAAAATGCAAACGGATGCAACATTCCTTCGCAAAGCCAGTGGATCAAGCCGATCAGATAGAACATGTTCGTCGACGATTCGCCGCTCTTCGTTGAATGCGGTCAAATGGAAGTAGCTGACACTGGGGCGCCCCCGCCCAGAGATGAGAACAGTACTCCATCTGCGGCCGAACCTGCGCCTTATAAAGTTGCAAGTGTTGGGCCGGCATGAAGCACTGTCGCGCTCTAAACGCCAAGCTTTATGGAAGCCAATTTGGCTTTCCCTTCCAGGTGACCGCGAAACTGAACGTCACTCGATATGTCGACGCCAAGAATACCGTAATAATATGTTCCACAGTTAGCACAGGCCTCCTCTAACTTTTCAGAGGAATTTGGAGATGGAAGTGTCCTCCACGTAGCTTCAGTGGCGGAATTCACTTCCCTGAAGTACTTTTTTTGATGTGAAACGTTTATTGGCGTACCTCGGACGTAAGACCGACTCATGTGCGTGAATGTACGGCATTTATAACGCTAAATCCCTAAATAATTATAGCCATTATAATTTGGTGAAAACAAAACGGATATTATAAGCAGTTTTATTTTTTAAATTAAATTAAAATTGTAAATTACTATCAGCACCCAAAAAGTAACTAGTTGAAACCCCAGTATTTTACATGATTAAGGAAGTGACTAACTAGTCCATTACGAGATCAATAGATGTCACTGTTTTCAATTCATTAACACCCGAAAACTAAAAAAGGTCCTTTTTTCTCTCATTGCTTAAAATAATGATTTTATGTTATACTTTGGCAATATGATTAGTAAATTTTATTAAACGACGCGAGACCAGAAATATCTTTTTTTACGTCATATTTATTTATTGGTTTTGTTTTAATTATCATCATCATCATTT
The DNA here is from genome assembly GCA_019845155.1 of Luehdorfia chinensis. Lineage (NCBI taxonomy): Eukaryota > Metazoa > Arthropoda > Insecta > Lepidoptera > Papilionidae > Luehdorfia > Luehdorfia chinensis. The sequence goes on along the minus strand of JAHVAK010000423.1, from coordinate 2,716,965 downwards.
TAGCCACTATCACAAGTCCACTGCTGAGCATAGGCCTCCCCCATAGATTGCCACAAAAGTTTGTAGCTTGCATTTTGGGGGGATTTTGCCATAGTTGCCACTCTTGGCAGGCGGGTTGGCAACCGCAGTCTATTTATTCAGATTGTCCAGGAAGATGCTGCTGCCCATCTCCTGATTTGTATTTTCCCTCCGTCGACGTTTACGACACCCACGGGATGGGATGGGGTGGTAGATTCTCTTAAGCCCCTACCACACGGCCAATTTAGTTATAATTATTAATTAAATTATAATTTTTTTCAATTACCATCAATTCCGACGGTTCACATCTGCCAGGAGTCCCGTGACGGCCACATCTCATAGGAAAGGCAAGTTTATTTTCGTTCTTGTTTTGGTAAACGAAGTAGTTTGGTTGTACGCACTTTAGCGGGACTGTAGTTGGTGATCTTCAAATATTCATATACACGTTGTAAAATTCCCCCACTCGCACCGCGGGCCGCGCAGCTATTACTTGAGACGACAGAACTATATTTTATTTATTTATTTAAACTCTTTATCGAAAGCCGTGGCGATAGTAAGCGAGTAACCTGGGTTCGATCCCCGGTGCCAGCATCTATAATATTATCGTATTACACACATATCATATCACAATTACCCGATCTGACCGCCTAATCATTTTCCATCTGCCAATAAGTAACCTGAGTTTGATTCCCGGTGCCGGCAACACTAAAATTGTTAATTGCAATTTTAAGTTCTGATTTACCACGTGCTTAGCGGTGAAGGAAAACATCGCGAGGAAACCTGCATGTCCGAGGAATAGAAATATTTCGAGGACATGTGAAGTCCGCCAACCGGCATTGGAGCAGCGAGGCATTTTTCTTCCTAGCTCCAAAACCCTCTCAGAAATGAGACCTCCTCTCATGTGCTCAGCAATGGGACATTTATAGGATGAAACTTTACTAAACTTTACTCTTTATCATACACAAACACAAAGATACGTTTACAACACACATATCGCACTTTTTAAATGGATTAGGTGACGAGAAGAGCAAAACGTTCACCCGACGGTAAGTGCAACGTCCGCCCACAACAAATGCTGTAGCACCAAACACAAGTCTGCCCTGCGCCCGAGACTCTGAGACATCAGTTCTTAAGTCTCAAATGCCCAGTGATTACGCTAGCTCACAGTGCACTTCAGATCGAAACACAGTAATATTTGCACACTACTGCTTCACGGCCAAATAACTGGCTCTGGGGTGGACCTACCTAGACGGATTCCTGCATGGAAATCCTACCATCAGTTAAAACTGCTATTAAATAAACGTTGCAACCCGATTCTAACTCAGGACCTTCAGCGTTGAATTCAGATACGCTAACCATTCTACAACGCGGTCGTCTGTTTATCTTTAAATGACTAACATTGCCGCAAAACCAAGTTAGAACGTGTTTGCGAAATGGTTTCACTGGAAGTGCGACGGAGTTAGAGGGCATTTGTCCCTTCACTAACATTCAGGCGTAGATGTGTCCTAAAATTCACATCCACATTGAGGCGTTCTAGCTACTCGGTTATTGAGCATACACGTCCGGAGCCGCCATCTAACGTAGCAAGTTTACAACACACTGGTCGACGAGTGACTGCAACGTATGCGCCTCGCGTCTGATTACATGCACCGTACTTGTTGACGCCTAATTGGTGGCCAGATTTTGTGCTAGCTGTTGGCTGCATTGGAACGATTCGTTGGCTAAACTTTAGACCGGATTACTACAGAGTATATTTGTGTATATAACAACAATTCTTTATATATGCAATGTTAAAACAATAAAAATGTTTTACCGTTGCAGAATGAATATGTTCCTATCAGAACATATACGTTTTTACAATATTAGATGGGCAAAGACACACATTTAATAATTATAAATATACTAAGACTGTAGGTAACTCTTTACTTCTGCATTGGAACATGTCTTTAAGCCTGTCACATTGTTCACGTTGTCTCTGGCGCCCATTTCACGCAATAACAGTGTAAAGTGATTATTGATGGACTGATAAAACTATTTTTTTTATTTGATAGAGCGACGAAACGAGCAAAACGTTCACCTGATGTAAAGTGACACGTCTACCCATAACAAATGCCATGTCACCCAGAACATATCTGTGTGACACTGCACTTCGCCCGTCACTCTGAGACATCAGTTCTTAAGTCCCATATGCCCAGTGATTACGCTAGCTCACAGTGCCCTTCGAACCGAAACACAGTAATGTTTGCACACCACCGTTTCATGGCAGAATAACTGGCCCTGGGGTGGTACCTACCTAGACGGATTCCTGCATAGGAATCCTACCACCAGTAAAATTACCAGCAGTACCTAGATGGTGATCCATCAGTCATCTGTATTCATGGCTGAAAGGGCTGACTGACGCCTGCGTTAGTGAGTAACGAACGTATGTGGGTGCTGGGATGTTTGTTTTAGATTTGTAACAACCTTCAGGGTTAACTGAAATAAATGCCTCTCTGTCCCTAACTAGGTCTTTGGTTCTCGAAGTTATATGCTGTATTTTTATTTAAATATCTTGTACGTTTAGTAAGAAAAAAAAGCCGTGGTAGCTCTGGGGCTAGGCGCTCGCTTCAAATTTCATAGAACGCGAGTGACCTGGGTTCGATTCCCGGTGCCGGCACCACTACAATTGTTAATTGCGATTTTAAGTGCTGATTTACCACGTGCTCGGCGGTGAAGGAAAACATCGTGAGGAACCTGCATGTCTGAGAAATAAAAAAAATATTTTGAAGACATGTGCAGTCCGCCAACCCGCATTGGAGCAGCGTGGTGAATTCTTCCTAGCTCCATAACCCTCTCAGAAATGAGAGGAGGCCTGTGCTCAGCAGTGGGACATATACAGGCAGACTTTACTAATTTTTTTTTAGTAAGAAATGCTCGCTATAAGTAACAAAATATAAGCAAGTATTAGCGTCGCACACGGCCTTTAATCTCCGTAACTCAATTAACAAAATCTGCCTTCACTCGGATCGCACTCGCTCCATTGTGCCCGGCTCATAAATTGACAAAGTGTCCAACTCTCATGGGCAACCGGAATAAGTTTCTGCTTACGGTCAGTGCGCGAAATGTGGACAACACACGGAAGACTATTTCTACCCGCCGACAGACTTCGGCCTATTCAATTAATTAATTTAATACATTCCTGGACATCTTCTAAAGTTGTACTGTTCCACTAATTACCTAATCGATATATTTCTGCATCACACTACTATAACAACAGTTTATTTTTTTCACAATATTTTAATGATACATCATTAGTAATTGTAGTAAAAAAAAAACATTAATAATGATTACATAAGCTGTAATGCGCACTGGTTTTCGCAGGACTTCAAAATTACTTGAGGAATTAGAGGATGCGTGGGACATTTATGGACGGTTTCTTTTCTCTTTTAACTTTCCGAAAGAAACAGACATATTGTTTTTTCAGTAAAAGGTTTTTACACTTTCTTTAGTTACTATACAAAATACAACAAAAGGGAACATTCTGTAATTAATGAAGGGAAGTGAATACTTTTTCCTAAGATCTGCATGCAAAATATAGAATGTAGTAATGTATTATCACTTAGTTTTTGAACAGCTTCACCCGCCGTCCCACAGTAGCGGGCACAAGCAAACTAACACCGCCACCAGCAACCGCCTCCAGATACCATCCACCTCTACAATACTACCACTAGGTAATATACACCACTCTCTGCTCGGCGGCTGTATGTCATAGAGTGAATAAGACTTGTTGCCTCATTCTGAGGTGAAGCAGGTGTCGTGGTCTCGTTCAGTGGTTTATATATCCAGTGAAAGTGAGGCGGGCGGTGCTCTTCAAAAGCTAGGTAAAATACAACATTCTATATTTTGCATGCGGATCTTAGCAAATTAACTCATATACAGGAATCCGTCTAGCTCGGTACCAGTTAGCAGTATTCACCGATAGGTACATGAACTGTTAAGAAACTGGTGGTAGGAGTGTGGTGTTGAATCCGTCTAGGCAGGTACCACCCCATGCCTGTTATTCTGCCGTGAAGCAGTAGTGTGCAAACATTACTGTGTTTCGGTTTGAAGGGCACTGTGAGCTAGCGTAATCACTAGGCATTTGAGACTTAAGAACTTAAGTCTCAGGGTGATGGGCTCAGCGTGGTGTCACGCAGAAACTTTCTGGGTGACACGGCATTTGTTATGGGCAGACGTTGCACTTACCGGCGGTGAACGTTTTACTCGTTTCATCACTTTATCCAATAAAAAAAGTATGTAAAAATTGTAAATGCAATAAGTGTGAAAACGCTAATGAAAGTAGAAGAAGCTAAAGATGTGTGTCAGGATCGTAGCAAGTGGAAAGATGTGGTCTCTGCCTACCCCTATGGGAAAGAGGCGTGACTGTATGTATGTTGTCAGTAACCTTTGTTTTCTAATTGTTTTCAGTTAACAATTAGACACACTCGCTCCGTTTATCTCCCTATATCTCATCCGTATGTTTTAAGCCCGAGGTCCGCAGGCGCTGGTCGTGATTTAGCGTCCAACTTGGACCGTGGCCTGTGAGGTCCTACGGAACCACGCTACGCTTGTTTGCCTAATGAACCATGAATTTCTATTTGTTGTGCTTTTCAGGTAATTAACTAATAGGTGTATGCTCCGCCCCGGCTGGTGTGCTAAATACTGACTGCGTGGTCTAGTGGTTAAAGTACGTGACTACCACGCCGCGGGTCCTGGGTTCGAATCTCAGCCGGATCTAACATTTGTGAAAACATAAATTGTTGGAACTAGTTCGCGTAAATATAAGAAATCATTATAAATTGTTGGTTTTTGGGTTTCGTTGTGTGTTATTTTAACTACCATGAAAAGTATGTGGCTCAGTTTTCTGTATATATTCCTGACACCCGACACCCTCAGACATCAGTTCTTGTCTCAACGCCAAGTAAGTACACTTAATCTCAGTGCCCTACAGACCGAAACACAGTAACGTTGCACACTACTGCTTCATTGTAGATAACTGAACTGCGGCCCTGCCTAGGTACCTACCTAGACGGATTCCTGCATAGGAATCCTAAATCTTTGTAGTTTATGGGTCTCTCTGTTTGTATGCATACTATGGTACAGACTAGTAAAAAGCATCCTATATATGAGAAACTCCGCAATAAAGGAGAAGCATTCATACGAATGTAAATTAAAAATGTGCATATTACGTTATATATGAAGTAGCTTATACTCTTATTTTATGAAAAACTAGCGATCCGCCCCGGCTTTGCACGGATAAGTAGATAGATATTAGAAAGATAAATTAGTACATTATTTGGACAAATAGGACAACCACAATTCCTTACACTAACATTTTTTGTAGCGACTATTCTCATCGGCGGCTCTGCAGCTGGTCAGATAAGATTACGTTATTTTACCAAACTAACGTTTTATTTATAGGAACATAAGCCATGAAATATAGCCAATATTTGATGTCGTGGTAGCAAAATAAAACGACCGCTCTCGACCGCTGCGCAAAGGGAGTCGCGCATCTAGATGATGCCCAAGTTGCATGAAGCCGTCCGGCGGCGCGGCGTTCCGAGAGACACCGCGGCCACTGTATTTTAAAGAGCATTACGAAGTTTTAAAAAAAAATGTAATTAAAATTAAAAACCACTATTCAATTGTTTCTAGTTTACAAAAAATAATATGAGTTGGTAAGTAATTAATAGATCTTAGTCTATTCACGAGTAGCGCGGGCTGGCGTATGGCTGTTCGCTCACACCGCAGCATTTTTCTTACTTTTAGCATTTTTATACCCTTCGTAACTTCTAAACGATAGGTCCGATTCGAATAATTTAAAGAGTAATTTACATGTACATAATCATCCTTGACTATAATACTATTTAGTAGGATAAGGATTAATATTATGATACGAATGTCATCATCTTTCGATTCTACCCGTGTTTTGATTGACTCATTTGAACAAAAAGTTGTTATTGTGACTTAACTATAATAGTTAGACATATAGCCTCGCGGACTTTTTTGTGAGTAATGACGAGTACTATGAAAATGTAGTACATTGTTTCGTTTATCATCAATAGTTTTTGCAGCGCACGCCAAATAATGACTTTTATCAGTAAATTTTTGATAACTTGATTTACATCATAGCAATTTTCGTAGGGATCTCGGCTTTTTTATAAATTAAATACAACTCATGTTATTCGGTGATAATGTAGTTGTATATACGTGAAAGAATTTTTAAAATCGGTTTAGTAGTTTTTGAGTTTATTTATTAAAACCAAACATACAACAAATCAAATCTTTCCTCTTAATAATATGATTATTACTGATTATTAATTATTATATTAGTTTAGACTAGAGTCCCGAAAAATATCCCGTGGTAACTATTTGATTTTCCGAGATAAAAAGTATCCTATGTTCGTCTCCAGGATACAAGCCATCTCTACGCCGAATTTCGTCAAGATCGATTCAGCGGTTGAATCGTGAAAAGGTAACTAAAAGACAGAGGGAGAAAGAGAGTTACTTTCGCATTCAAAATATTAGTATGGATGTTAAAATGACACCACGCAATATACGAGACTAAATAAAATGTAGGTAGACAAGACTAATGCCGTTCAAGCGTACCCCCAATTTAATTGTTATAAACTATATTTAATAAGAGCTATAAAGAAAACTAAAAACTGTATTTAATTTATAAACTTTCATTTTAATGATTCATACACTAACTTTGAGATATCATAGTCAAAAGGAACGATAGATTAAATATTTACGAAGAATTACTACAAATTACAATTAGTACAAAACTGTACAACTTAACATTAAAATAATATTTATTTATAAAATATGACATTAACTTTAACAGATGAATAGTGTGTAAGAAACCATGAGATCAGTCATAGTCCAAGGCACGTTTCTTCCAAAACTCAGCTAAATCCCTAAACTTTTCACAGCACTGTCGTTTTCTTCTCGGGCTGCAGTTCATCGCGGGGCTCTTAAGGACACTGCTGAACTTCCTCACCAGTGTGGTAACAGATTCTCGTGTCGATTGATCGACATCTCCCATCGACGCTAGCGACGAATTGAAATTATTAAAAGCCTGGTCAATTAATCGATTAATTTCACTACTATCGCCTTTCTCAGTGCTGGATACACCTATCACTGTATCATCGAATGATAAATCCTCACTCGAGATACTGCACTTCACGAATTCAGGTAGATCCTTTTTCTTCTTACGGATCGTACTCGTGGTGGCGAGTTTTTCAATCGATTTAAAATAATCGTCAATCTTTTCACATATTTCTTCCACCGACACGGCCGATATTATCTGACCGTTGACGTAGTAGAATTGTTTCGATGACTCTCTGTTTGAGTCTTTCTTCAAATCAGTTCAAAAAGTCATGGTAGTCTAGAAAAGAATTTGCCGATCGCTTAGACAGTTTCCTACCGACCTTTCTTCTGACCTTTTTGAAGAGGAAGGAGGAGTCGAACGTTGTTTTCTTCAAATCCTAATGTACTGAATACAGACTTTAGATACGGCGTGTTCTCTTCTTCTGTATCGAGATCTATTGGTTTTCCCCATTCCTCGTCCAGCTTCATCCATTCTTCATGGTCGGATAGGATAGCGTCAGCGTCTAGTAATGCGCTCATTGTTGTCACTTATTTACGTGTTAACTTTGCGATTATTCGTAACACTGTTGTCACTCCAAGGGTTAGTGGTGGACTGATGTACCTGTGAATCTGCTGATGTTATATATGATAGCTTCAAGACACATATCTATCTCTTTCGTTTGCTTATTAGCAAATGTAATTGTATTCGAAGAAGGACTATGTTTTTGTCGCGATTGGAAGTAATTTACTAATGAGTTGGCGTGAGAAGAAAATTGTACGGTAATACGATAAAGTTTCTATTGATTGCAATTGAATGTTTTTGTTTTCGATGTAAGAAGCATGTTGTAAACAAATTAATGTTATCTATAGCAGCTAAAATGTGAGAAAATTATATACTCTTACAGTTAAAGAACAGAAAGGTCTAATCCTTTTGTGGTTTGGCCGATTAAAAAATAGATTTTTTTATTAAACTGTAAGTAGTGTGAAGAAAGAAGGAAACAAAGTGAACAGTGACATGAACTAAGTTATGTGATGAGTTTTATATTTATTTTTCATTTGTTTGGATCACTTTATTAATAATACTTGATTATTAATACCATCGTTCTCTTAACACTTCTTTCAAAATACGGAAACGATTTTATGTAAAGTTTTCATCTTTAACACATAGTCACGGTTTTTCCCATATAAGGGGAAGGCACAGGCTACACACGTAGCTCGCTGTTCGCGTCCGCGGGAAACGAGACGTAACGGGTGACGAGTCACGTCACAGCCATTTTGGTACGAGCCAAAAAACTCCCCGTTGCGTGGCCACGAGCAGTATAGCGACAGCATTGGATATTATGGTGTTAATCCGCACGAATAGAGGCTGTCCGTACAATACCTTAGTCGCCTCTTACGACACCTCGGTAGGAAAGGGGTAGGTGCTATTCTACACTGCCGGACACCTATCGGCTAGATCCCTGAAGAAATGAAGCAACTTTTTAAATTATACAAATCTCCTAGAAAGTGGCTTAAGTATTTTAATTTTTGTTATAATTATTAAAAACAACGATCCACGCGATAGTCAACACGATAAGCCAAATGTTATTTGCATTTAGTTTGTATTGCTGTTGTAAACCATTCCACACAACATTTAATACCTACGTTGTTACGCAGGTATTAAATGTTAGATGTTGTCAAAATCAAAATCACTGTACCTTCCCAATTTAAAAATCATGGAAATTGAGACCTCTATGACACTGCGCCATCGATGCATTATCGATGTCTTAAGTTGTATTCTTTAGAGACTGTCATCCTTTAAAAATTGGATTAATCCGTTTGTCGTTGAAATTGCTACTTTTTTTTATTGCATAAGTGATGAAACGAGCAAAACGTTCACCTCATGTTAAGTGCAACGTCTGTCCATAACAAATGCTGTGTCACCCAGAAAATTTCAGTGTGACATTACACTGTTCCCATCACCCTGAGACATAGGTTCTTAAGTCTCATATTCCCAGTGATTACCCTTGCTCTCACTGCCCTTCAAACCGAAACACAATAATGTTTGCACACTGCTTCACGGCTGAATAACTGGCCCTGGGGTGGTACTTACCTAGACGGCAAACAAAATTCCGCGATAAAGCGCACAGTGGCGGAATGCTAACCATCCAGTCGATGTGGATGGAATTTTGTGCTGTGCCGCGATGTACGATGGTGAAACTCAGCGGCTGGAATGATTCCGACCAATTCCTCGGAACACTCCGCATGGTAAATACGATAAAAACTTAATAATAACTTATAAAAACTTAATAACTGTATCCGGTTTGTCTTCGGTCTCCGCAAGTATGACCATATTTCTGAATATCGGTCTCGCCTTAAATGGCTCACTATCAAACAGAGGCGCAACTCTAGAATTCTCTATATTCTCTACTCCATCTTAAATGATTCCACTTCTCCTACTTATCTTCAGAACAAATTTCAATACGTTTCTTTAACTCATGAAAGAGTTCTTCGTTCCGCTTCAAATTATACGATTGCAATTCCTCAACACTTCTCCAAATTCGTTGGTAACTCATTTATCGTTCAGGCTGTACTGCTCTGGAACTCCTTGCCCGATGACATTAAAAAAGCCCAAAATAAGATCAGTTTTAAGAGGTTAGTACGGGAGCATTATTTTAAAGATTTAATTTAAAATTGTTTGTGGACTGTTTTTTTTTTTTTTTTTCAAATTTATGTCGAACCACCACGTATATTTATGTATATGTATGTGTGTATGTATGTTAGTTTATATGTATGTACATAGTTATGTATTATTGTTTATTTATCATAATTATATATTGATATGTATTTATTTATATGTATTTTGAGTATTTTATATTGTATTTAATATTTATCATATTTATCAGAAGTCTTTAAAATGTAATTTTTAGTTTTTTTTAAGTTTTACACCTGCCACAGTGTTTCGCTACGCCTTGGGTTGACTGGCAGAGAATGCCAACTGGCATTAAGTCCGCCCATTGTATCCTTTAAGGGGAAACAATAAAGTGTAAATAAATAAAATAAATAAATAAAAAACGCAAAAAGACGCAGTGGATCAAAATCATCGGAAAGAACCGGGTCGTGGACGATTCGAGCCGCTCTTCGCTGGATGCGGTCAAATAGAAGGAGCATTGTGTGTCACGCGATATCTTTGCTAATTGTGGACCGATTTCAATAATTCTTCTTTTAGTCGAATTAGTTATACTCGAGGTTGGTCCCATACAAATTTGGCCAAGTTCTGATTATGGTATCCATGAGAAAATCATGAAACTCTTAAATTCGCATAAGCGTGTTTGGAGCTGCTGTGTTGAAGTCGGTTTTTTTATTAAATAATCTATACAAATAAATCAAATTAAAGTGTCTGTTTGTAATAAGAAAATAACAGCTTTTTACTCAATGCTTATAAAAGTATATACTTATAACAAGAAAACAATTTTTAAAGCTTCTGTCTGTCTGTCTATCTGTTTGTTCCGACTACTCTCCGAAAAGGCTGGACCGATTTTCACGGGACTTTCACACACAGATGACTGGACAAAGGGGTAATATTATAGCGGGTAACTTAGGCTACTTTAATTTTAGAAAAATAATTATGAGTTAAAAATGTTAAAACCCCAAAATCCGATTCAAATCAGGGAAGTTTATATGAATATCATCGATCGGGTTCGTCTTATTTACGCGGGTGAAACCGCAGGGCACAGCTATTATTTAATAATTTTGTTTCTCATTGACATGGATCCCAACAGCATATCGAAATCGACCCTTTGAAGTTCATGTAGACCAGTTCGGAAATCAACGTTCAGCGCATGTGCTCTGTGACTTACAGTTTCGTGTGAAGGACGATAAGGTTATTATTTTCATAGAAATTTCTAAACGCGCCCGAAATTGTACAGTCGGAAGCGTATGCTTAACTTGTTAATTAAATCAGTATTTCACAGAAACGGCGCGTTAATAAATTTCGATGAACTAAAACGCACGCGTCGCCGTCATTGTTAACATCGGCGATAACGAGCCGCGTTATACGGTGCTAATTAAATAAGTTAATCTCGTGCAACTTGTGTGGACTTGCAGGCTAACACGTTTTCGGTTACGTTACGTATGTTTTGTTTGTGACTGCGACTACATAATGAAGAAAGATCAACCTTTACGTGCTAAAACGATATTTTAAATTCCACTTTAGTCGCAATCGTTTTGGTACGAGTCAAAACATTTTTACACCCATTGCGTTTAGGAGCCGTGGTAGCACAGGGGCTAGGCGCTCGCTTTAAATTTCGTGGTACGCGAGTGACCTGGGTTCGATTCCCGGTGCCGGCACCACTAAAATTGTTAATTGCAATTTTAAGTGCCGACTTACCACGTGCTCGGCGGTGAAGGAAAACATCGTGAGGAAACCTGCATGTCAGAGTAATTAAAAATATTTCGAAAACATGTGAAGTCCGCCAACCCGCAATGGAGCAGCGTGGCGGATTATTCCTAGCTCCATAACCCTCTCAGAAATGAGAGGAGGCCTGTGCTCAGTAGTGGGACATTTATAGACTCAAACTTTACTTTTTTACTTTACCCATTGCGTTCCCACGTATAGTGACAGGATTGCATATGGTATTATCGTGCACAAATAATGGCTGTCCGTACAATATATTAGCCGCCTCTTACGAAGATTCGTTAGGAAAGAGGCCGCTCTCTTTTCTACCGAGGTATGTAAGAGGCGACTATGCTGAGTAGAATAGCACCTATTGTAGTTTCAATTATATAGTTTTAATGTAAAAATATTCATCGAATTATTATGATTTAATCATTGGGAGAATTACAATAAACACGTCTATTATTCTGCCAAGATGTCTCCGGCCCCGTTTAATAAAACATACAGCCATTTAATTATTTACGTACATTTGTTTTATTATTCTTTTGGCGATAACAACAAAAGTGCACAACAAAATTTAATTAGGATATACGTAAATTTAAGTTTACAAAATTCACAGAAGTTCCTAATTAGATGCCTCACATTACGTGCAACGCGGAGAGGGCCGTTTGAATTTGTAACCGGGACTCGTTTATTGTTTGGATTAACTTTTTGTTATGGAACAGGCAGGGCCGAATTCGCACTCACGTGCTGCTGTCGCTGGAATTTCTATTGCCTACTATCTTCTATGTAAGCCTTGGTAGCTCAGGAGCTAGGCGCTCGCTACAAATTTCATAGTACGCGAGTGACCTGGGTTCGATTCCCGGTGCCGGCACCACTAAAATTGTTAATTGCAATTTAAGTGCTGATTTACCACGTGCTCGGAAGTGAAGGAAATCATCGTGAGGAAACTTGCATGTCTGAGAAATAAAAAACATCGCAATGAGGGGGTATGAATGTTTTGACTTGTACTAAAAAGGCGGCGACGTGGTTCGCCACCCGTCATGTCTCGTTTCCCGTGAGGGCACAAAGTGTGCTACGTGAGTGGCCTCTGCCCTGACCTGACCCTTTATATAGGAAAAAGGCGTGACTGTATGTATGTATGTTATTTTAAACTATCTTTAAACATAGCTTAGATCTGGACGACAGTTCATTATTAACTAGTTTTCTTGTCTGTCTGTTTGTGTGTTTGTCTGTTGAGTGCAAATTTCGCAATTGATTATAAACTAATTTTATTATATTTCATTTATTTTTTTAGTCCCTTTTTAAAACTTGGTATTTATAAAGTTTTTTATGTGATACTAATTTTTGGTTGTGTTCGTAATTGTTAGGACAAAGTTTGTATGAAAAAAAACTGGATAACTTCTGAACCGATTTTAAAAATTATTTAACCTATATACAACTACTTTATCAAAGAATAACATGAGTTATATTTAATTTAAAAAAGAAACCGTGATTCCTAGGAAAATTGTTATGATGTAACTTAAGGTATCAAAAATGTACTGATTAAAGTCATTATTTGGCGTGGCTGCAAAAACTATTAATGATAAAGAAAATAATGTACTACATTTTCATAGTACTCATCATTACTGACAAAAAAGTCCGCGAGGCTATATGTATAACTATTATAGTTAAGTCACAATAACCACTTTTTGTTCAAATGAGTCAATCAAAACACGGGTAGAATCGAAAGATGATGACATTCGTATCATAATATTAATCCTTGACTATAATCCTACTAAATAGTATTATAGTCAAGGATGATTATGTACATGTAAATTACTCTTTAAATTATTCGAATCGGACCTATCGTTTAGAAGTTACGAAGGGTATAAAAATGCTAAAAGTAAGAAAAATGCTGCGGTGTGAGCGAACAGCCATACGCCAGCCCGCGCTTTTTTTTTTTAGGACTGATGGTCACTGTTAGCCCGATGGCTTTTACAGCTTCGCCGGATTGAAAGGTGGCATAGCGCTGAGGGCGCTTAGCCGAAACCTTTATTTATGGATGACTGGCGCAAGGGCCCCCGAGGGGGGACCTCGGCTTGGACCGTCATCCTGTTCGCGAGAGTAACAGACTCGAGGGTGCCCAAGGGGGCCGGCCTCGGCTTGGTAAGTACTGCAATCGGGAGGGCAATATTACTACTACTACTAATACCATGATTATTATTAGATAGGTTTACCACCAATTCGGAATGCGTTTCCGCTGGAGAAGAAATGGGGCAAGAAACTCCAGCGACGCTTCTGCTTATGACACTACTGCTAGGGGAAAACCGGCCTGAGAAGCGGCGGTATCGCGAATAACTTTGTCTGATACGCCCACGCCGTCGGCGGGGGCGGTATGATGGTGATAATGTGTGTTTGTGTAGTGTTGAGTAGAGCGCTTGGGCCCAAGTGGTCGCGTCGTCAGGGTCCTCGAGGACGTGCCTCGGTCTCCTTTTTCCGCGGGTTGAGTTTTGGTGTATCGCGAGGGGGTTGTATGTGGCGGCACTGACAACCACGGCAGAGTCGAAGTATCGGCGAGAGGCCTACTTTAGATATTGGGCTATGGTAGGAAGCCCTAAGTCGATATGAAGGTTAGCATTACGCACGAACCACGCTGCTCCCATGGATTTACGCATGAATCGATTTTGTATTACCTAAAGTCAGTGTCATGTGAATTTGACGCGGGGAGGCATGCGCAAATACGGGGCTTGCGTATGTCATAATTGGCCGAATACAGGCTTTGTAAAGTGTAATTTTATTACGTAGGGACATTTTGCTATTTTTATTTAGTAACGGATGTAATCGGCCGAGTACGAACGCCGCTCGGTTCCTTACTCGGTTAATATGTGGACCGAAGCTGAGTCTCGAGTCTAATAGGACGCCTAAGTATTTGACTGTCTTTTCCCAGGAGATTGGACGATCGAATAACTCTATGGTGAGGAGATACGGCGTAATGCGCCGCGAGAAGTACATGGCTGCACTTTTAATGGGGTTGACCTCGATCCTCCATTTCCGAAACCAGTTCCCGAGGGTTCGGGCTGCGGATTGGAGGCGTTTAGAGATAGTGTCTGGATTACGTCCAGACACATAGAGGCAGTATCATCTGCGAAGAGGGCGAGTTGGACGCCGCTGGTGTGCGGTATGTCGTTCGTGAAAAGGGTGTAGAGCACGGGACCTAGGACTGAGCCTTGTGGTACGCCGGCTAGGATGGGATGTGATTCGGATCGCACCCTCTCGACGCGGTAGCGAAAGGTTCGACTGCGTAAGAAATCTCGTATGATGAGTACGAGGCGATCTGGCACACCGAGTCCATATAACTTGTATATGAGCCCGTTGTGTCAGACATTGTCGAACGCTTTCGCCACGTCGAAGAATGAGCGCTCCGGTATGAAGCTCGCGTATGAAGCGGGATTGAATGTGCTCCGTTATGCGGTGCACCTGTTGGGTACATGAGTGTTTGGCACGGAATCCAAACTGCTCGTGGATGGGGATCCCTCGAGACTGCATGAAGTCTCTTAAGCGGGCGAGTAGTAGGCGTTCGTATATCTTGCCTAAAGCCTTGAGGAAGCTTATAGGCCGATATGCGGTGGGATCGGACGGGTGTTTAGAGGGCTTTAGAATCCCTACGACCTCTGCTTCTTTCCAGATGTTTAACGCGATTCGACTAAGTTCTATTGATTACATATATATCGAGATCGCTAGTATGAAATAAAATTGAAAAAATATTTTATTTTATATCAAAATTTTAACTTTAAGTAGTTTTATTTAAACGTGTAGTATTCGCGTAAATAAAGGAAATCATTACACATACATGCGCACTGCAATTGATATTACTTTACTTTAAGCGCATTTCCCATTCTCGTCATTAGTAAATTGCACCGGTCGAGACCGGGGCGGCTCGCGATTGTTTTGAATAAAAATTGATTTCAATTAATTCACGCCATAAGCTTAATTAGCAAAGACTTAAAACTGTTGGTATATCTCGTCGGTTTCTTTAATCATACATACAGTCCCACTTATGGCCCCCTTGCAGCCTACGAGATGAGATGGTAGATTCTCTTAAGCCACCACCACACGGACCTGCACACAATAAAATGCAACTCCAGAAACACGAGAACAATCACAACGCAACCAGACCCTAAAAAATTTGTGTTTTTGCACACAAATGTTGGCTCCCGCTGGGATCCGAACCGAGGACCTGCGGCGCAGTAATTGGGTACTCTGTCCAATGGGTTACGCAGTCGTTTTAACCCATGTAGACCTTCATGGATACCACGATAACCACGGAGTACTACGACGTGATTTCTCATTGACTGTAACTGAGCCTCATTGCTATTTTTACCGCAAACAAAGACTCTGGTCTTCCCATTCCAATCTTACCATTTAAGCAGCGACGCTAATGCGATAATATATTTTTTTTTAATTTTGTCCCACAGACTACTTAAAAGGTAGTTAAGTTAAAAAATATAGTAAATAATAAATGTTTCTTACTTCATAATGTCGATAGTCGCAGGAATATGTAGATGCAGAGTCCCGAATACGGGGCAGTCACAATATATCCGGTCCTGAATAGCAGCAATAGCCGCTGCTGAACTTAGGCCTCCCCCATAGATTGCTACAATAGTTTGTAGCTTACATTTTGGGGGATTTTGCCATATTTGCCACGCTTGGCGGGCGGGTTGGCGACCGCAGTTTATCTATTTATATCCACGAGGAACGAGGACGAGATGGGGTGGTAGATTCTCATATGCCTGCGAAACATGACTGTCGCAGGATCGAGCCCACCATTCGACTACTGTCGTGAACCACATCCTGGCACAAGTTTTTAAGCTAAGTTGGAGTGGTTAACAGGAATATTAGAAATGTTAACAGAATTGTATTGTTATTGCTTAGTATTTTTTATTAAAAAAATATCTAGTGTGTTTTGGCTGGTATTCAATATAAGAGATTCGACTCCGTCGATAGGTTTTTTTTAATGTAAAAAAGTGACGTGCAAATCTTTCACCTTATGGTCAGTGCCCTTCAGACCAAAACACAGTAATGTTTGCACACTGCTGACATCCTACCTAGACGGTTTCCTACATAGAAATCCTACCAGTAAGATATGTGGTACCTATATAGCTGTTTCATGAAATTTCAGACATAATACGAGTATGTTTGGCGTTTTGGGGTCTGCTTGATCTGGAACAATTTTAATCATCGTCTTCGAAACTTGTATAGTGATATGTCGTTGAATGCCGGTAAATTTGATTTTTTTTTAATTTCATAAAGTGACGAGTCGAGCAAAACGTACACCTGATGGTAAGTGCAACGTCAGCCCATAACAGATGCTGTGTTACTCAGAATATTTCTGTGTAGCACCACACTGCGCCTGTCACCCTGAGACATCAGTACTTAAGTCTCATATGCCCAGTGAATACGCTAGCTCTCAGTGCCCTTCAAACCGAAACACAGTAATGGATGGTACCTACCCAGACGGATTCCTGCATAGAAATCCTAACACCACTAAGAATTTGAAAGTTTTAGCTTCAATTTTATGACGCATGAGAGCTGCGGTAGCTGGTGAAGGCACCTCTAAAATTGTTCTACAATTTTAAGTGCTGATTTACAACGTGCTTAGCGGTGAAAGAATGTTAAGTCCGCCAACCTGCATTGGAGCAGCGTGACGGACTCTTCCCGTCTCCAAAACCGTTTCAGAAATGAGAGGCCTGTGTTCAGCAGTGGGTCATTTATAGAAATACACTTTTTCACTTTTTTACATACAGTATATTTCAGTATTTCAAAGTATATATAATGGGTATATAGAAATATATCATTGAGAATTACGTTCGAGTATTTTTGTTTGCTAACAATATAGGCTGATAAATAACGCAATATAAAAATTATTTTAAGGTATAAACGGCGGAGACTTATGGCGTTTCATAAACATTCAGATTCACTATTCCCACCTTAATCTTATTATTTATCGTGCACTCTAAACCGTCCGAGGCAATTAAACGCATCCAGCGCCGGGCCGTGTATCATATAGTGTAATCCAGGGACACAATGATAATAACAAAAAACAATAAAAATAACGAATTACCGCGCGAACTGGGCTTGAATCGAGCGAAGGATTTAGCACAGTGGCGTATGTGGAGACGCATTTAAATTACTACTTCTACTTCACTAGTAGTAGGATATCTATACAGGAATCCATTTAGATAGATACCACCGCAGGGCCGGTTATTCGGCTGTGAACCAGTAGTCAAAAAAAACATTACTGTCATTCGGTCTGAAGGGTACTGAGGGCTAGTGTGATTACTGGGCATATGAGACATTTAAACTGATGTCTCAGGATAACGGGCGCATTGTGGTGACTCATAGTAATGTTCTGGGTAATACAGCATTTGTTATGGGCAGACTTTGCACTTACCATGAACATTTTGCTCGTTTCGTCACTTTATCCAAAAAAAAATTACTCTAATAATTTTCCACATTATTTCAGCCTATTTAATCCACTGTTGAACATAGGCCCTCCCATATAGATTGCCACAAATGACGGTACGAGCCACCTGCATCCATCGACTTCCTGCAGAACCATGCAGGTCGTCGCTCCATCTATTGGGGGGTCGCCCTACACTGCGCTTGTCTGTACGAGGTTGCCACTCTAGAACCTTGTTTCCCCAACGGTTATTGGTTGTACGAGCTATATGACCAGTCCATTGTCAATTCAAATCGCTAAGCATTATTCACAACCCACTATTTACATTATATACACCTAATTTTTAGGTAGACTTGATTTATTTATTTACGTATTTCATACGTAGAATTCATTGCTTATAAGCTTTGAGTAATACAATCTCTAAAATTTTATATAACACGCTTCCAACGTCTGTATGTACTAAACAATGAAGTTTTTAGACGAGGTAGACATAAGTATACTAGCATTGTTAATACATATATCACCATCATCATTTCAGCCTATTTTAATCCACTGCTGAACATAGGTCTTCCCGATAACCGTGCAGGTGTGGTCCATCTACGTATGTATGTATGTATGTATGTTATATTTTTATCTGCATTCTTATTCCAGAACGTTTAGATCGTGTGGTAGGATATCTATGCAGGAATCCGTCTAGGTAGGTACCACCCCAGGACCAGTTATTCTGCCGTGAAGCAGTAGTGTGCAAACATTACTGTGTTTCGGTTTGAAGGGCACTGAGAGCTAGCGTAATCACTGGGCATATGAGACTTAAGAACTTATGTCGCATGGGTACAGTGTGGTGTCACACAGAAATTTTCTGGGTGACACTGCATTTGTTATGGGCAGACGTTGCACTTACGATCAGGTGAACGTTTCGCTCGTTTCGTCTCTTTATCAATTAAAAAAAAAAGATTGCACAAAATCGTAACAACAGCGACTCCGCGATCCAATCCCACCTTATTCCAAATTCACGTTATGTTTACGCTCATTCTTAATATGGGGCAAAACTGTTGGAAGAACAACAGTTTTTGTTGTATATTTTATGTTGTGTGACGCAATAACTCAGCGACCGTGACACGTCGCCCTGAGCCTCGTGATATACTTACCGACTGTACTGCCGTTTATTTATAACTGGGGCAGTTATTTTTATTTATATCCATGCTTTATTGGTTTACCGTGTCACGGATTGTTGGACGCGTTCTCGGTTTTCTTTAAGTGCTTCCAGGATGTTGTTATTGTTTATGTCCGGTCCGCGAGTTGGCGGCAAAACTTGGCGTTTGCTGGAGGAGTTGCTGTTATATATGATTTTTGCTGCTTGCCTGATTTTTAGTTTTCAGAAGAAATATAGATTGATTGGTGCAGCTCCGTTAATACACTACTAATACACACATTATACCGGATATTAAGTAATACAGGAACGAATATTCTTGACACTTAGGTCGACGAAGGGAAAATGAAAACCAGGAGGTGGGCAGCGGCATCTCCTTGGGACGTCTGAATAAATAAACTGCGGTTACCAGTCCGCCTGCTAAGCTTGGCAACTATGGCAAAATGCCCCCAAAATGGGAACTAAAAATTCTTGTGGCTGTAGGGGAGGTCTACGTTCAGCAGTGGTCTACTGATAGGCTAAAATAATGAGGCGTTTATATTCTAACTTGCAATATAGTTGCAATATACCCAAATTTGTTTAACTGCTAATATAAATCTCATTATTGATTATTTATTATAGCCGATAGATATCCGGCAGAGTAGAATATCACTTACCTCTGTCCTACCGAGGTGTCATAAGAGGTGACTTTAAATGGGAAAAAGGGGTGACTGTATGTATGTATGTATTAAACTACGCTCGTCACTCATACATTACGCTAGCTCTCAGTGCCCTTCACACCGAAACATCAGTAATGTTTGCACACTACTAATTAACAAGCCGTGGTAGCTCAGGGGCCTGGTGCTCGCCTTTAATTTCATAGTAAGCGAGTAACCTGGGTTCGATCCCCGGTGCCAGCATCTCTAGAATTGTTCTACAATTTTAAGTGCTGATTTACCACACGCTTAGCGGCTGAAGGAAAACATCGTGAGGAAACCGGCATGTCCGAGGAATAGAAATGTTTCGAGAACATGTGAAGTCCCGCCAACCCGCATTGGAGCAGCGTGGCGGATTTTTCCTAGCTCCAAAACCCTCTCAGAAATGAGAGGAGGCCTGTGCTCAACATTTATCGGCTAAAACTTTACTTTACCTACTTTACTTAACGACAGAATAGCTGGCCTGGGGTGGTAATAACCTAGACTGATTCCTGCATAGGAATCCTACCGCCACTAGATTTAATATACGTGGTATCAGTAAAAGATGGAGACCATTTTCATATTTAAGCACGAACAGCGCCATCAATAGCCTCCCCAAAGCCGGCAGCGTTAGCAGCTATCGCATTGATTGCTATTATTTCGCGTCATTAAATCAAAACGGAGCCAATTCGCGCACTCTCATTACGTCGGCCCGCCATTATCAACGGCCCGCGCTGTCGCTGATATAATCAGCCACCGCTTGCCCCCTTTGATTTATATCTCTCTATGCGGCAGTTTTTGAAGCGATCGTGCCATTGTTTAATGGGTTAGTCGCTATGGCGTCATCATTTCAGTCCAAGGCATAAAGATCACCACAAGGCACGGCCATTCACGCATGTCTGGATAGGTCGTCGCTAATTTAGAAAACTTTATTTGTTGCAAACATTCAAAAGGCTCGTCGAAAGTCACTACCTGTCGCTTTAATTTTAAACCCCTATTTCGGTATGTATGTATGTGTATATTTATGTATATGTATGTTTTTATTATGCATGTGTGTACGTAATATTTGGTATATGTTTGTATTTATTATTCCATAATATATTTATATTGTTGTAGCACCACACTGCGCCCGTCACCCCTAGACATAAGTTCTTAAGTCTCATATGCCCAGTGATTACGCTAGCTCTCAGTGCCCTTCAGACCGAAACACAGTAATGTTTGCACAGTACTGCTTCACGGCAGAATAACTGGCCCCGGGGTGGTACCTACCTAGACGGATTCCTGCATAGGAATCCTACCACCAGTAGGATATAATCACCGGAACACCCTTTTTAATAGTATCTTCAGTAATGTCCATTTAACGGTTGTCTGGAAGACATCGCTCTTAGCGATAAGACCGCCGATTGCTATACCATTTTATTCAAGTTTTTTTGTTTACTACATATTTTTTTTCATGTACATTGGTAGGTAATAAAGTGTAAAATAAATAAATAAATAAATCACTTAAATAATAATCATCACTTTTGGTTCATCACAAGTCCACTGCTGAACATATGCCTCCCCCATAGACTGTCATAAAATGTGGTCCGTTCGTAAAACCGAGCAGGTCGTCGTTCCATCAAGGGTTTGCTGGTATGAGGTTGTCACTCCAGAACCTTTCTTTAGCAACGATTATTGGTTATGCGAGCTATATGGCCGGCCCATTGTCACTTTAGCTTGGTGATTCGATCCTAATCTCTACTAATATTTTTTTTGTACAGCACTTACCCATATTAATATCTGGAGGTCTATTGTATAACTCCCGATGTTTATTTATTTAAACTTTATTGTTTATTTATTTAGACTTAATGCCAGTTGGCATTCTCTGCCAGTCAATCCTAAGAAACGAATTAGTTGAACCTTAAAAGCTATTAATAAATATAAAATACAATACAAAAACTACTCAAAATATAATTATTAAAAATTTACAATGATACACAAATATGCACATACGAGTACATGTGAACTAACATACATACGCACATACATATACAGAAATACACTGATGGTTCGACAAAAATTGGTAAAAAAGAATCCACAAACAATTTTATCTACAATCTATAGAATAATTCTTCCGCACTAAACCTCTTAAAGCAGATCTTATTTTGAACTTTTCTTATGTCATCGGGCAAGGAGTTCCAGAGCAGTGCAGCCTCAACGATAAATGTGTTACCAACGAATTTGGGGAAGTGTAGTGGAATTGTAATCTCCCGATGTTCATACTTTACTCATATTATGAAAGTCGTTTAGAACTTTGTTTACAGGAAAACACATATGCAACTAAACTCCATTCCCGAAAGCAAGGTGCGCGCATTAAAATGACGTAGAGTCATCAACGAGCGGCTGCGGAGCGACCGCTTCGTTTCGAAATTAGCATTAATACAGTCGTAAAGCCGTCATCATGGGGCGCTAGAGCGCGTGATTCGGCTGCATTGCGCGCTCACAACGATTTATAACGCGGCACACGAAGTTCAGCGGATGGCTCATAGTTACTCTGGAAACTTATGGTATTGTACCAATATTAGACATTAAAAATTCGTTGTTGTACATGAACACATTCCAAAACAGTATTATTTTTAAATAATGTTTGACGAAACATTCATTTCAATATTATTTTCTGATTGATCGGCCATTACCACACACTTTCGTTTAATCTTTTTTTTTAAATACCTTTTATATTGAATTCTACAGACATAAATTTCACTTGCAGAATTGAGCCAGACCCGAAAACAGACCATTAGTGTTTTTGCACAAATGGTTAGCTCCAGCTCGGAACCGAACCCCGGACCACGGTTTAGAAGTCAGGTACTTTGACCACGGGGGTCACGTGATCATCGTTACGAATTGGGACATACGATCGAATGAAGTACGATGTTAGTCGGTAATGAATTCATTCGGTTGGTATTTGTATTTGAACCCAATATTTATACTGAGTGGGTAAATAGTTACACATCGGTTAATCATCATCATCATCATTTCAGTCTATCACTAGTCCACTGCTGAACAAAAGCCTCCCTCACAAATTGCCACAAAAGTTTGGCGCTCCTAATTTATGGGATTTTGCCACAGTTGTCACGCTCGGCAGGAGGGTTGGCAACAGCAGTTTATTTATTCAGACGTTCCAGGAAGATGCTGCTGCCCCTCTCCTGGTTTTCATTTTCCCTCTGTCGCCTTTTACTACACCTAAGGGTTGAGATGAGGGGCTAGATTTTTAGGGGTTAATAACATATTTTTAGATGCCCATCCGTTGCCTAATCCATTTAGAAGCTTTTGATACTTTACGTGAGGTTTGAATTCATACTTTCAAATGTCCTCTTTGCTAAGAATTGCGTACAAACAGATGAAAAGTGAAAAAACGTTCCACACTTCTGCATAACCCAGAGCTAACCCAAAACATACATATTTTAACACTGAATATAACGTCTAAACGTGTTTCTAAAAGCATTATTGTCTTGGTCATTTCACACTATGTAACGTTTGAACTGGTACAGTTCATTATTGGTTACAGGTTCTAATCCCTCTTGAACCAAAGTAGCATACATATATTCGTTTCGAATTTGGGTACATATGAGAAACTCTAGAGTGCGGACACATTTGAAAAACATCTTCTTTTTCAACAGCCTGTAAAAGTTATCTTCTGGACATAGGCTTGTCTGCTTTTAAGGATTTTTTTTATTTTTACACGCTTTATATTAGCTTCACTTGTATGTTTATATGTTTGTATATTTGTAACCGACTCCTTAGGGCTCCATTTTCTCCTACTTTGAACGATTCGATTTAATTCAAATTTTGCACACCTGTCAAAGACCGATGACAATGCAATAATTCGACTAAAAATATAAAATAATAGTTAAAAAAAACTAAAAAAACACGCTTTTATAGAAGATCCAACTTAATTACTCAATAGATTGCGCTAATATATTACTTGTTATAGAAGCCATCGTCTTAAATTAGTTTGTAAAAAAATAAATAATAGACAAAAATAAATAATAGTTTGAAAAAACTAAAAAATACACTTTATATAGAAAACAAAACTAAAAATCATAGAAAATAAATATTAATACATTTGAATTAAGAATAGTGTATAAAATTCTAATAAATATAAATGAATAATAGTGTAAATAAGAAAAAAATGTTTTATTTTTAAAGAGGTGCATGGTGTCAATCGTCGTCGTCGTTTCAGCCTATCAATAGTCCACTGCTGAACATAGGCCTCCCCCATAGATTGCCACAAAAGTTTGTAGCTCTCGTTTTGGGGGGATTTTGCCATAGTTGCCACGCTTGGCAGACGGGTTGGCAATGGTGTCAATAGTCATAAATATTTCATTGACAGATATGAGCAGAAGGATTATCATTTCGATGATATCTTAAAAATCACCCCACGCTTCTTTAAAAATAAAAAAAATTTTTCTTATTTACACTATTATTCATTTATATTTATTAGAATTTTTTAAACTATTCTTAATTCATATTTATTAAAATTTATTTTCAATTTTTTTAGTTTGGTTTTCTATATGTAGCGTATTTTTTAGTTTTTTCAAACTATTATTTATTTATTGGAGATAGTAACGTAATGAGCCAAACATGCACCTAATGGTAAGTGTAACGTCCGCCCATAATAAATGCTGTGTCACCTAGAAAAATTCTCTGTGACACCACACTGCGCCCGTCACCTTGAGAGTTCTCAAGTCTCATATGCCCAGTGATTACGCTAGCTCTCAGTGCCCTCCAAACCGTAATGCAGTAATGTTTTCCCACTACTCCTTCACGGCAGGATTCCTGCATAGGAATTCTACCACCAGTAAAAACGTATCCGTAATTTCTCTTGTATTGCGAATGTTCATAGGCGGCGGTAATCATTTTCCATCAGGTGAGCCGCTTGCTCGTTTACCATTAAAAATAAACTAGAAAACTGTTCTTCCATAATGTTTATTGGCATCGCTTATGCTAATACTTATTCTACTGGTGGTAATATTCGTACACGGGAATCCGTTTAGGTAGGTACACCCCAGGACCAGTTTTTATACAGTGAAGCAGTAGTGTGAAAACATTACTGTGTTTCGGTCTGAAGGGCACTGATGGCTAGTGTAAGCACTGAGCATATGAGACTTAAGAATTAATGTCTCAAAGTGACGGACCTAGTTTGGTACCACACGGAAATATTCTGGGTGACTTAGTTTGTTGCGCAGACGTTGTAGTTACCATCAAGTAAGCGTTTTGCTCGTCTCGTCACTTTCTCTTATGAAAAAAAGAGCTTAGTTTTTCCCCTGTTTTGATTACGGACAGAATCTGGTTAATTGACATAGCTCCGCTGAGTTGTTCAAGTGATCACGTACATAAGTTTTTTTTAACTCAAAATTTAGTTTTGCAAAAAACCACCGTCCGATATCATTCAGACGGCTAAACCTAAATCATATTTAATACAGTCATTATCGCTATGCGTACGATATTATTGACTTCGTCCACGATAAATAATCATTGCCAGCGAAATTCTAATTTAATGTGTCTGTTTAATTATTACGAATCGTTGATACGGCGCGTTATGGCGCTTTTTGAATTAATGACCGTTTTATTATAGATTTTATTTGAATATCTGTAACATCATTATCATTTTATTGGTAATTATTCGTGACTAGCTCTGTAAAGTTTCAGCCTATAAATGTCCCACTACTAAGCACAGGCCTCCTCTCATTTCTGAGAGGGTTTTGGAGCTAGGAAGAATCCGCCACGCTGCTCCAATGCGGGTTGGCGGACTTCACATGTCTTCGAAATATTTTTTATTCCTCAGACATGCAGGTTTCCTCACGATGTTTTCCTTCACCGCCGAGCACGTGGTAAATCAGCACTTAAAATTGCAAATAACAATTTTAGTGGTGCCGGCACTGGGAATCGAACCCAGGTCACTCGCGTACTGTGAAATTTAAAGCGAGCGCCTAGCCCCTGAGCTCTGTACACAATTACGTAATTACAAAATAACATACATACATACATAAGATCACGACTGTATGCCATAAGGGGTAGTCAGAGACTGGGCACTCACTGCAAAAGCAGATGACTGCCACAATCCACATTTCATCAAAACAATATAATGCACTTGGTGTGATAGGTGGTGAGCGCATCGCCACCATGCGCTGTTGGGTGCCCAGTTCTGTTTAATTCCTTACGACTATAATACTTCGACTTTTACGAGATCCATTGGATGAGATGGAGTGGTAGTATACTTTTAAGGAGCCGCCACCACACGGCGCCACAAAACAAACACAAATATATGTTGGAATAAACACATAACAGCGTTTCTAGTCCATTCACTGGTGATACCTAGACGGATTCCCGTGTAGGAATCCCTACACACGAATCCGTCTAGGTGTCAACAGCAGAGCCACTTATTCTGCCAGTGTGCAAACGTTATTGTGTTTCGGTCTGAAGGGCACTGGGAGCTAGTGTAATCACAGAGCATATGGGACTTAAGAACTAATGTCTCAGGATGACGGGCGCAGTGTGGTGACACACAGAAATGTTCGAGGTATAAGCACCCATGGGGTAAATTAATAAATAGTTAAAAATTAAACGCGACAATATCCGTAAAATTAGTTTTATAAAATGTAGAATAAATATATACTTTAATTGACCTCACACTGCACAACACAATCTTTATATTACACGTACAACATTGTTTAAATATTAAATAGATATTTGCATACACTGTAACCATATTCGCGCATGTCGTCGTCGCCTGTAACTATAGTATTAGAAAACATAACAGTACAAACTGAGTTTGTACTGTTATGTTTTTTAAGCTGCTATGAGTTTTTGCTTTGTTGGCGATTCAATTCTGTAATGTATATAAAAGAACTGATTAAAGTGTTTTGTTTATAGAGTTTGAGGTATAGGTTAGTTACTTAGTTACCTAGCCTATGACTAATCCACTTGCTGAACATAGGCTTACCCCACAGATTGCTCAAAACTTAGGGCGGATTTCACCGTAGAAACTGAACGCGATCAGTTCAATAAAAACGAAGTTTAAGCGTTTAACTGAGTTCAATGCTACAGTTTGCATTTCATCAACATCAAATGAACGCAGTCAATGCTAAACGCGGTTCAAATTCTGAACGCCCAATTTTCGACGTTCAGCTCTTTAAACGCGTTTAGAGTGCTGTCATTGTCAATTGCACAACTATGTAAACACAAAAATTATTTTTAATTCGTATTATTTATTGTTTGCATACTTATGTAACCTATGCATAAAAACAGGCTGTTTGATGTCGCAAATTACGAAATAAATGGTCTTTTTGTTTTAGATTGTGACGATATTTCATGTAAACTTCGTTTTTCTAAACGCGATCAAAATGGAGTCGGTGAAATCGGTTAGACGAAAACCTAGATCAAATGATACATATGAACTCAGTTAAGTAAAACGTGGTTTTATTAAACTTGGTTTCCAAAGCAATCGGTGAAATCGGGTCTTAGTAGCTCTCATTTGCCATAGTTGCCACGCTTGGCAGGCGGGTTGGCAACCGCAGTTTACATTCAGACGTTCCAGGAAGACGCTGTTGCCTATCTCCTGGTGATCTTTCTAGAGGTATAGGTAAGATATTAAACTCATGATTGAATATTTCCTATACTTATGACATATGAACAAATGCACTCCTATTGCTACATTTCTATGCAGGAATGCGTCTAGGTAGGTACCACGCCAGGCCAGATATTCTGCCGTGAAGCAGTAGTGTGTAAACATTTCGGTCTGAAGGGCACTGAGAGCTAGTATAATAACTGGGCATATGAGACTTAAGAACTGATGTCTTAGGGTGACAGGCGCAGTGTGGTGACACACAAAAAGTTCTGGGTGACACAGCATTTATTATATCATCAGTTGAACGTTTTCCTCATATCGCCACTTTATCTAATAATAAAAAACTTGGTTTTAAATTCAAATTCATATGTAATGCACGCACACACAGAAACAGGTGCTCGTTCAGATATTGCCAATACGCCGTTGTGCAAATTTAAGATGGCCGACGTCGACTTGCCTTGTTTTAATTGGCTGGTTTGTCGATAATTTTATGGAGCTGCTACTTTTCAAATGCTTTAATTTATCAAAAACTAAACGGTAATGTAAAAATTTAAATAAAGAATATTTAAATAAATATATGACATGAATAATTAACGCACATATGTCGATCGAAACCAACTTTTATAATCGAACTCTTAGAGAATTTATTGGGAATAAAGTTTACAAAAACTGCTAGTACCAGAACTATAACATTTCTTAGAATTTCTTACGGCATAAGCTGTGGGCATTCGAATTTTTTATCGGATAATATGACGAAACAAGCAAAACGTTCACCTGATGGTAAGTCCAAAGTCTGCCCATAACAAATGCAGTCTAATAAGTCCAGTGATACTAACTCTCAGTACCCTTCAGACCGAAACACAGTACGGCAAACTTCTGCTTCACGGCAGAACAACTGGCCCTGGGGTGGTAACACTAAGATCACCAGGTTAATACTAAAAATTCCATACGGTTTGCTTTTGGTAGTAACAGCTCTGTAGGTTGTAGCGTGTTGGACGGCAACCGCACCGGCCAGAGTTACGACGCGCCCGCGTGCGGCAA
Organism: Luehdorfia chinensis; assembly: GCA_019845155.1. Taxonomy (NCBI): domain Eukaryota; kingdom Metazoa; phylum Arthropoda; class Insecta; order Lepidoptera; family Papilionidae; genus Luehdorfia; species Luehdorfia chinensis. Next base: position 2,688,546 of record JAHVAK010000423.1, on the reverse strand, counting down.
GCGCCCGTATTGCGACGCACTTTATTGCACCGATATCGCGTGACAATCCTGCGGACAGCCCAACCGAATATATCGCGCCTTTACAAAACTTGATTTCCGTAACACGCTGTACGTATTGAAGGTATTTACATAGCTGTTTGCGATTATACGAACATTCAAAATACACAACGTTCATTGGCGTAGTTCAGTAAACCTTTTATTTATTGGATAGAGTGACGAAACGAGCAAAACGTTCACCTGATGTAAAGTGCAACGTCTACCCATAACAAATGTTATGTCACCAAGAACATTTCTGTGTGATACTACACTGCGCCCGTCATCCTGAGACATCAGTTCTTAAGTCTCATATGCCCAGTGATTATGCTAGCTCACAGTGCCCTTCAAACCGAAACACAGTAATCTCTGCACACTACTGCTTCACGGCAGAATAACTGGCCCTGGTAACTACCTAGACGGATTCCTGCATAGGAATCCTACCACCAGTAAACTTACTTGTAGTGTACCTTTTACTTGTAATGGGCTTTTACTGATAGTAAGATTGTTATGACGGAATCCATCTAGGTTGGCATCACCGCAAGCAGTGGTGTCCAAACACTTCTGTGTTTCAGTTTAAATGTCACAGAAGCTGGAGTAAGTACAGAGCATATGGCATATAAGAACCGAACCAAGAAGGTGCTTCGGGGTAATCTTTTTTTTTTATTTGATAAAAGTGACGGCGCGAGCAAAACGTTCACCTGGTGGTAAGTGCAACGTCTTCCCCTAAACAAATGCTGTGTCACCCAGAACAGTGTGGTACCTACCTAGACGGATTCCTGCATAGGAATCCTACCACCCGTAATCGTTATGAAATCGTAGCTGTTATGAGCAGATGAAGCACTTACCATCAGGAAGGATTCACTAGTCACGTCACTAATTTCCATAAAAAATGAAACTGAAAAAGAACCTATGTTTAAGCTTCCAGAGCTTACTAGATTTTCTTGTCACTTTCTTTGATTTTCAGATAAAAAAGTAAAAGTGGTGAGTAGGCTTCCTTTCATTTTAGAACAGGAAGAGTCCGCTACGTTGTTCCGTTGCGCGTTGGCGGACTTTACCGTACGTCCTCGGGATATTTTTATTACTCAGATACCGGTTTCCTCACAATGTTTTCCGCCACTGAGCGTGTGGTTAATCATTACATAAAAAACAGAGCAGTTTCAGTGTCGGCAACACCAGGGCTTGAACTCAGGTCACCCGCGTACTATGAAGCGGGCGGACGGGCTCCTGAGCTACCACGGCTTTTCTGAGTTACCGCAGCTCATAATCTTCTAGTAAATCATCATCATCATGTCAGCCTATCACTAGTCCACTGCTGAACATAGGCCTCCCCCAAAGATTTTGGTACAGGGGATTTTGCTATATTGCCACGCTTGACAGTTTGACTTTGTTTGTTTATTCATTAAGGCGCTGCTGCCCATCTCCTGGTTTTCATTTTCCCTCTGTCGACTTGTACGATACCCACGGGATGAGATGGGGTGGTAGATTCTCTTAAGCCGCTACCACACGGCCACTAGTAAATAATAAAAAAAATCTTTCTGATACAAATAATTCGAATCGAGTAGCGGAACCTATCGATGCGACCAGTCCATCCATATAGGATGTCTTTGTCGGAGTTATAGTTAATGGTTGGGCGAGACTCATTTTAAACAATAAAATACATTAGAATAATAGACACCGCACTAAATATTTTTGTATCGGTTACTTTCTTCACAAACAAACAACAAAGGCGTTTCGTAGCCACATTAATGGCATTATCAAAAAGCCATCGGTTACGCTCGTTAGGTACGTACACCGGCGACACGGAATAGTCGAATTAAAACTGCATCCCGTTGCAAATGTAACGATAATTATCGGTAATTAGAATTAACGCTGGCCCCCCGACCGGGTGTAGTCTTTTTATTTTTATTCGATGGTAACTAAATTGAACGCCGTTTGAAAGTAAATTCTTTAAATGTATACACTATATTAAAATTATGTTTTTAAAACCAACGTTTAAAAGCAAAAGAAATTTTTGGTAAAAAAGACCCGCCGCTCTTATTTTTAACCCCCGACGCAAACAGATAGTTGTTATAAGTTTAACGTGTGTATCTGTGTGTCGGTCTGTGGCTTCGTAGCTTCCAAACGGATGGACCGATTTTGATTTAGTTTTTGTTTTGCTTGAAAGTTTATTTGATCGAGAATGTTCTTAGATTTGATTCAAGAAAATCTGTTGAGCCGTTTGAAGATCATCAGCTCTTTTGTAGTTGGTGAAGAGATGTGTGCAACTTCCATAGGTCTTTTTTTATTGTATAAAGTGACGAAACGAGCAAAATGTTCACCTGATGGTAAGTGAAACGTCCGCCCACAACAAGTGCTGTGTCACCTAGAATATTTCTGCGTGACACCACATTGCATGGCATACAGCATCAGTTCTTAAGTCTCAAATGCCCAGTGATTACGCTAGCTCACAGGGCCCTTCAAACCGAAACACAGTAATGCTTGCACACTACTGCTTCATGGCAGAATAACTGGCCCTGGGGTGGTACCTACCTAGACGGATTCCTGCATAGGAATCCTACCACAAGTAAAATCGACGTTTGATATCCTATTACTTCAATGAAAACCCGATTTAAGTAACTGCTCGAGCCGAAGCACCCGAAATCCCTGGGGCACCCGCGAGTCAGTTACTCTCGCGAACGAGTCGTTCAAGCCGAGGTCCCGTCTAGGGGGCCCTTACGCCAGTCATCCATAAATAAAGGTCTCGGCTAAGCGCCCTCAGCGCTCTGCCACCTTTCCATCCGGCGAAGCTGTGAAAGCCTTCAGGCTGACAGTGACCATCAGTCCTAAAAATAAAAAAAATAAAAAAAAATTTTTTTTGTGTTGAGACCTTTTTAAATTTTGATCCAAAATTACTTATACTCGAATATATGGCTGCTTATACTTTCATAATTTGAAATTATTTGCAGCAATAGCTCAGAGGCCGCGCGCTCGCCTTTGATTTCATAGTACGCCAGTTCAAAACAAAATAGAGTTCGAGTTACATTCCAGGTGACGGCATCTCTAAAATTATTCTGCACTTTTTAGTGCTTATTTATCATGTACTGAGCAATGAAGGAAAACATCGTAATGAAAGATGTAAAAGGAATACAAATATTTGGAGTGTGTTCATAAGACTAATGATATCCACTGTTTATATAAATAAAAGTTTAAACATAAAGTGCCGTTATTGCGTCGTATTATTGTAAGTACGCTGACGCAGCCAGTCCTAGTTGCCTCGGAGTGCGGGCCGGACTGATAACCAGTGTCGGGATCAGAGCAATTTAAGTCTCTGTATCTCGATTTTTACTGAGTCCTGTCCATTTCACGGTCTTATGCTGCTACACAGACTCATTTTATATTATTTTTTTCACTTTTGTTAATTTTGGGCAATATTATTTTATGTTATGTGTAATTCCATTTTTTTTCTTGTATTGTTTTGTATCTATTGTGATTAGACCGTGAATAAATGTGTTTATTTCTTTCTTTCCTGTCAGTACTCCACTACTGAACATAGGCGTCTCCATAAATTGCCATAAAAGTTTGTAGCTAGCATCAGTATTTTTTTCTTTGGTTGTACTAATATTGACGAGGTTAGTGAAAAGTTTTTATTTTTATTTTGTCCTTTACCATCTACCAATCTAACACGAGTAACTGCACAAGCTATTTATGTGTTCTAAAACCGCTTTTTAATAATGCTTTGCTCTCTTGAATCTGATTAAGTTTTATTCGATATGTCTAACCCGCCTAATCCCAGTATTTGTTCGACCTTGAACGAGTGCGTCGTCTTTTGCGTCGACAGAGGTCGTTTTAGTCATTTAGATGTATGACATTCAGGCTGATGGAGAAGCAGTGTATTAATAATCTTTTAATTTTATTGTAGTACTTACTCTTTTGAGTATTTGTTACAAGATAAGCATAGTAGATATGTTCATCTATAACTTTCAAGGTATACTAGCGGACCCGATAGACGTTGTCCTGCCCGAACGTTGGCTTGCCTGCTGTTGATTTTTCGATATTCAAACTATCGATGAACTATATACTGAGTGACTTTTGTCATTTTCCTAGAACACTATCGCAGCGCCACCTAACGGGTCCAATTTTGAATCTATACCCCCCAAAGAACCACAGAAACACACAAAAACAATTATCAACATCAGTCCAGACGTATGTGATCATCACAAGTATGATAATGTTTAATATTAAGCTTTCCAAAAACCCGACTCCGCGGCGCAAACACAGCTGTACAATAATAAGTAATTTGTAATTTTCATAAAAGTGACGGAACGAGCAAAACGTTCACCTGATGGTAAATGCAACGTCTGCCCATAACAAATTCTGTGTCACCCAGAAAATTACTGTGTGACACCACACTGCGCCCGTCACCCTGAGACATCAGTTCTTAAGTCTCATATGCCCAGTGATTACGCTAGCTCACAGTGCCCTTCAAAGCGAAACACAGTAATGTTTGCACACTACTGCTTCACGGCAGAATAACTGGCCCTGGGGTGGTACCTACCTAGATGGATTCCTGCATAGGAATCCTACCACCAGTAAAGTAAGTTTCTGCATAGGAAATCGAACAACAGTAAAGTTGCTAAAGTCAGTTCGTTTTTAAGTTTTTAACCTTTGCCCCATACTAGGATTTCTCCGGTATCTTGGTTGCATTTACAATAATAATTTGAGTATTCTCAAATACTCAGATCTGGAATAACTATATGTACATCTGTAGGACCTACAGATAACATTTATTCTACCTGAGACTCGAATCAGCGACCTGTAACGCAAAAACAAAACGCTTAACCAACGCTCCAATGCAGGAATCCGTCTAGGTAGGTACCACCCCAGAGCCAGTTATTCTGCCGTGAAGCAGTTGTGTGCAAACATTACTGTGTTTCGGTCTGAAGGGCACTGAGAGCTAAGCGTAATAACAGGGCATATGAGACTTAAGAACTGATGTGTCAGGGTGATGGGCACAGTGAGGTGTCACACAGAAATGTTCTGGATGACACAGCAATTTTTACGGGCAGACGTTGCACTTACCATCAGGTGAACGTTTTGCTCGTTTCATCACTTTATACAATAAAAAAAAACTGACCCATTATTTGTAATTATAAAGCCAAAACTAAGAAAGAAAGCCATTTTGAAAACTTTCATAAAGAATTTATCGTCCAACAAACAGGAAAGAACACTAAAGTACACAAAAATATTTCCACACTAATCTCCCGAACGTCCCTCTTGGGCGGGACAGATTTTGAAAAAAGAACCTGAGTGACAAGCAGCTGTCAAGATAGTGACGTGGACAACTGAACACCAGCAAATTTATCCGTACATTTACAATAGACCTTAAACACTTCGCGTTACGACTGAGATCTGGACACCTTAATTTATACTTATAATCGGTGGAAATTTCGATGGCCAGCCATTTAATTTACAGTTATTGTAACTCTTATATTGTACGTCGGAAAGTTGAAAATGACAATTCTATTTACGGCAAGCTAGCCTTTATTCTTTAAAACAGTTATTAAACTCGAATTGAAACTTGTTACAAAGACCATAGAGTTGAATGTCACGTGTAGTAAGCGCTGGAATAACTTTGTAAAGTGATTGCTCTGTAACCAGACAGAGTTTTGCTTGGCGGGACACGGTGTCAGTAAGGAACGGCAACCAATGTTTTTGATTATGTTCGAGTAAAATGAAATCAGTATTTTGTCTCCGGTTCACTTTTTAATTGCGAATTGCAACTTTTTTAATGTTGTAAAGCGCTTGTGGTCGTCATGTGGTCTATTGGGGAAATTCGACTGTAATTTATAATAAAATTTAGTTGGAACGTTATTGAGGTTAGAGTAATTATTTGTTGGCAATGTTTTCAAATTTTAATGGAGACAATCTCTACTCTGTGCGTCTGTTTGACCACAGACTAGTATGTGTTTGACATTGACAGTATGAACGGATATAATGAATGTTTTACTTTATTCAATTTACATACATGCATGCATACATGTATTTTCTCATTAGGGGTAGTCAGAGACCACACCCGTAGCCCACTTTTCGCTCCAAATGGAAAAGAGACGTAACGGGTTGCGATACTACGAGCAATAAAGTGACAGCATTGCATCATCATCAACATTCTCATCATTTCAGCCTATCACTCGTCCACTGTTGAACTTAGGCCTCTACTATAGATTGCCAAAAAAGTTAGAAGTTCTCATTTTCGGGGATTTTGCCCTAGGCGGGTTGGCAACCTCAGTTTATTTTCAGATTTTATATTCAGATGTTTCAGGAAGATGCAGCCGCTCATCTCCTGGTTTTTATTTTCCTTCTGTCGACTTTTACGACACCCACGGGATGAGATGGGGCGGTAGATTCTCTTAAGCCGCCACACCACACGGTCACGCTACACAAAAACTATAGTCTGTATAAGATGTAATATTAACAATATGAAGCAAAAAATTGCATGTACTTTAGGTTTGAAGGCTGAAAAACTGATATGTAATGGTCACGCAAACAGTGCTTTACAATGCAAAGTTCTAGGCGATACATACATACAGTCACGCCTCTTTCCAATTGGGGTAGGCAGAGACCACATCTTTCCACTTGCTACGATCCTGACACACATCTTTAGCGTCTTCTACTTTCATTAGCGTTTTCACACACGCTCGTCGGTTGCGGGTACTTTTAACGTGACCTTTCCTCAAAAGTTCACCGATCTGATTGTGATAAGTACGCCTAGGTCGACCCTTACCGGCTTTCCCATTCACACTTGCCTCATAAATCTGTTTCGTCAATTTCCTTTCATTCATCCTCTCTACGTGTCCAAACCATCTAACACACAAGCATCCCTTTCCCTATCTTTTTCACTACATCTTCAACCACATCGCAACGTTCCCTTATCACGCTGTTTCTCACTTTGTCTATCAGAGTTACTCCAGCTATACTTCTCAAACGTCTCATTTCCACAGCGTTAATCTTACTTTCATGCTTCTTCTGCCAGACCCAGCATTCACTTCCATACATACGTGTGGGGACCAGAACCCCCTTATGTACAGCCAGTCGTGCCTTTTTAGATACGTTCTGGCTACTCATAAAGTCACCGTTAGCGACAGGGATAAGACTCCATTGAGTGAATGGCTTTCTGGTCGCAATACTCACGCTCAGAAACATGTAAATGTCCTTTTTAAAATATTTATTCAATGTAACTAATGTTGAATATTTCAATAATTAACGAATCACCTACTGTCGATATATAACACACTAATAAGCGTAGTGATACGTTTCAATTGCACACAATTGCAATTGGTTACAGCGTAAAAACGAAAAATAAATCTAAGAAAAGTTTATCAACTTATTTAGGAAACCATTTTTAACAGATTTGTCTTGAGAAAAAATTATAGTTAGTTCGATAATTAACATAGTAAAAATAAAACGGCTAACTGGAAAATATATGAACATTTTAACATAAGTTGAACATTATAAACCGACCAGCGCAACACGGCGCGCGTAATTATCGTAAAGCGTCAAATGTTTATGCATTTTTAATTCCGTCGTATATCGCGTGGCGCGGCGATAAAACGGTGTCCCTACAATATGGCAGCGATTCGACAATCGGTTCACAATAAACTTGCGTTAATGAGACGGCCTCACTATTTTGTGTTTAATGTCGCTGATATAACATATTCTTTATAAATAACATTTTCATAGTAAATGTAAAAAATGGTGGTGGGAATTTTTTCACCTCCGTTTGTTTTGGTACTGTATATTATAGTTCTTTCATTTGGAGGACACGTTTAATTATCTGTTTTCTTTTCATTACTCGTATGTGGCGAAATGCCACTTATCCAAGGCTAGAACAGTCCGGTATGTGTAACTCTCTGATATATTTTCGGTGATGTAATTGCTGTTAGTCTTCTAGGCTTTTACAGCTTCATCGGATACTAACTCTCTGATGATAAACTTGACTAGCCAGAACCTGTAGAAGACTACTGTATTTGATATTTAGCCCTTACAGCTGTTGAATATGCTGTTAACATGACAATGTGAAAAATAAAGCGTAAAGCTCTCGATTATGTCGATATATGGTTTCTTTAAAAACGTATTTATGTAATTTTATTAAAAAATGAATGACGCCAAGTACCACTAACGGGCGAACTCATAATTATCATAAATAACAATGTTTATCCGATTTGTCTGTCCGTTCGCCGTAATTAGCCGAGCTTAACGACTCACTTAGCTCACATAATGGCCGACAACATTAGGTTACAAGTTTCAAAATAATTATTAACAGCGGTGTTTAAATAATTAAGTGTCAGGAGGCGTGACAAATATTTGTTTTTGTAATGTGATATCAGAGTTAGGCATGGTTTCATTAGGGATAACGTCACGGTGATACATAAACCTATGGTATTTAAGGCGTCGTATCTCAGAGACTGAGAGTTCGTCCTAAATCCGGCTTCGGTTCCCAGTGAAGGCACCTCTAGAATTATAATGTTTTCTTTTATTTACGCGAATACTACACATTTAAATAAAACTACTTTTTACGGATTTTATCGCGTTTAATTTTAAACTATTTTTATTTTTAACCCGACGTTTCGGGCGCTTTACAGCACCCATTGGTCACGCCCAAAAACACTTTTAGAAACGGGACGAGGCATGTTCACAATAGTGGGACATTAATAAGCTGTTACTTTACTTTTTTGTGGTATTAAACTCCATGGCCAGTCGATTGTTCACCTGATGGTAAGCGCCATATTCGCCCGTGGTAGTTGCAGTATGAATAAGTTTTTGAGTAGCAGCAACTCCTTTGCTGAAGAAGCTCATTTGAAGAATAAGCTGACTTCTCAAGGAGCAGCTCCTTGAGAAGTCAGCTTATTCTTCAAATGCCAACCTCACCTGCAGGTGGATCGGCCTGTCTGTCGGCATTTCAGCTTTTGTTGGTGCTTGCAACGAAAGGTTTGTGTCCAGCAATGGGCTAAGAAACGCTGGTGAGGATAAAAAAACATTTTAGTCTATACAAATAAACAAAATTGGAGTTTTTTTAATCTCATATAGTTATTTATTTCGTTGTCTTCTCAGGCTATCACAAGTCCACTGCTGAACCTAGGCCTCGCCCGTAGATAGCCACAAAAGTTTGTAGTTCTCATTTTGAGGAATTTGCCCTAGTTGCCATGCCATTGCTCAATGCTTGCGTCATTCGTGTGGTAGCGGCTTAAGAGAATCTCCCACCCCATCTCAGTCCCGTGAGTGTCGTAAAGTCAGGGACATAAAGACCACGAGATGGGCAGCAGCATCTTCCTGGAACGTCTGAATAAATAAACTGCGATTTCCATGAATACACTGATGAAAATATTTGCTGGACTCTTCACATTCTCTTATTACGATAACGGTGATGAAGATTCACTATTGCCATGATACTTAAAACTAATAATCTTTATAGTCTATATAATCTGTGCATATCTAAAGGCTCCGGGCGCTAGTATCCAGAACGCTACTGATCCTGCTATAAACTATAAGTACCGATTGTAATTCAGCGGACCTGGGCTGCAGGCGGCCGATACGCCGATCCGTAACGTCCATCAGCGGACGCCTCGTAAAATACGCGCCAATGGCTGGATTTGGACCCCAATCAAATCAATAGTCAATGTACACTCGTGACATTTAAATTTTATGTTAACAGTGATAAAATTTCAGTTTACGCTCGTAGAGCGTATTACATTAATATATGTATACACATATATTATCCGATTTCATTGCTTGTAACGAAGTAATGTAGTATGACTGCACTAGGCGTATCGTGTGTAAGGCACATTAAAAATTATTACGCTGGCAACTCTGTGTCGATTGTCATTTAGGGGTTTGGAAACTGTCACCTGTCTAAAGGTTGACCTTGTGTTTTTTTTGTGGGAGATCGTTCTTTACCGAGTGCTCTAAGGAAGTCATCAAGTCAAGAAGAGACATGAGGATATATTCGTCGATTATTAGAGCCAGTTTTATTTGTTAATTGATCGTTGTGGAAACAAATGTTCATTCAATAATTATTGGAGAATCCGTGAGTATTTCAGTTTTTGGAATATTTAATTTTTATAAAGGGTTTTGCCATGTACATGTGTAAATGGGTTGAGGGAGTGCCAGCTAATTAGGAACCAATGGTTGTTTTCCTATTTGCTGGACGGGTCGATTATAGTTATGAATAGTTACTGTCAGCCAATAATGGTAAACCAGGAGATGCCTGCCAAGCTTGGGAACTATCAAAAACTCCCTCAAAATGAGAGCTACGAACCTTCGTGGCAATCTATGGAGGAGGCTTGTGTTCAGCAGTGGACTAGTGAGATTGTAATGATGATGGTGATGATCATCTATGTTTTTAATAGTTTGACCCGTATGGTTGTAATAAAACATATTTCCATTAAATTTTCACCAACTTCCAGACGTCCGAATAATTAGAAATTTTGCTACCACCTGCCGAGCGTGATGATTACGACGAACCCTTTCTTCCTAAAGGAGGTAAAAAATAAGTTACGTAACAGCCTATGAATATCCCACTGCTGAGCAGAGGCCTTCTCTAACTTTAGTGAGAGCTCTTAAAATGATGAAACAAATTTAGAGGTACCGGTGCCGGGGATCAAACTCAGGTCACTCGCATACTCGCAAACAGACAGCGTGCGCCCGGCCTCTGAGCTACCGCGACTAAAGGAGAAGCGGCTAGCAGGGCTTCTAGCCATATTTTTTTTATTGGATTAAGTTACGAGACGAGTAAATCGTTCATTTGATGGTAAGTCCAACGTCTGCCCATAACAGATGCTGTGGCACCCATAATACTTCTGTGAGGAACCACACTGCGCACTTCACCTTAATACATCAGTTCTTAAGTCTCATATGCCCAGTGATTACACTAGCTCTCAGTGCCCTTCATACCGAAACAGAAATGTTTGCACACTACTGGCTTCACGGCAGAATAACTGGCCCTGGGGTAGTACCTGCCTAGACGAATTCCTGCATATTTTGAGAGGTAATATAGCCTTTATAAACCATGACACAAAATCCATAACACAAAATCCATAACTTTTATTTGAAACTAATCCTGTCCATGAAAAAAAAAACCAAGACAAGCCAACGCAGCTAATCAAGCTCGGTACGGCCAGTGCAAAGTCTGATATTTCATAAGGTCGGTTAAATGTAACTTACCTTTATTTTCTTATTACCAGTTAACGGGGGCGGCGTTATCGGCCGCGGGGGCTCAGCGAGCGCAGTTAAACTCGATTTATACTTTCGATTACACGGCCGGCGGATGAATAAAAAACAAATGAGCCGGGAATTTGTTGGTGTGCTCCAAAGATGCGACTAGTGACGTGTGGACGTACCTTTATAAAAGAAAATTAGAAATCTGCATACCGTAACATAATTCATTGCACCTTTTTACAGTATCATTCATACATACCTAACGATTTTAATAATTTCTACGGACTTACTCGTATATCTTGTCGATCTTTAGACAATGTCTGGAGTAATGTTAAAATATGTTTTTATATATTAATTGCTACACATTTTGCATATTTTAAAGTTAAATTATCTATACAAATAAATAAAATTTGAAGTGTCTGTTTGTAATTACAAAATTAACAGCTTTTTACTCAATTCTGATGTAAGTACGAGTGTATGGTACTGACCAGAAAAGAACAATTTTGAAAAATATTGTTTGTGTTTGTTTGTTCCAGCTAATCTCGGCCGATTTTGACTAGACTTTCACTGACAGATAGCTTATACTATAGCGGGTAACTTGCGCTATTTCATTTCAGAAAAATAATTAGAGTTCCGCAAAAAAAAAAATTAAAACCCCAAAATCTGTTTCAAATAGAGAAGTACATACGTATGTCATCGATTGGGGTCGGCTTTATTACGCGGGTGAAACCGCGGAGCGTAGCTAGTATTAATTTAAACTAAGCTTACTACTGCACACTTGTTAAATTTTAATAAATCTGTTTGGAGTAAAGTTTTATCTAATGTTCGTTCACCACTACTTTACGGTATACATGGACCGACCCGTGGCATCGCCGTAGTCATTTCATCACCGGTGTCTATTCTGTGGCGATGACAACCCGTGCTAGGCGACATCCGCCACGCCAAATCCTAGTGGAGTATCGAACTACGATCAGCGAAAATTAGGCTGGCCTTATACTCACGACCTACTTTTTGTGAAAGAAGCTTTTTTTTATTTTCGAGCACCCTCCGTTACTAAGCTCATTTAAAATTATTTTTTTCTTATCCATACAATACTTTTGTCGTCATCGCGAGGCGCAAACCTTAGCTATTATACTTAATGTGTATGCTAGATTTGAACATAGTATCAAACTCGGAGCATTATTTGTCTGTTGTTATTACTAATTTGTCGTGTTTTCTCGTTACAATAAAGTACGGAAAATTAAATTTTATTTGTTGAAACTGGTCTCGTAGGGTCGGCTTTTGTAATGAGCTACGCTGCTACGGGGAACGCTAGGTACATTTAAGTAGCTACGAACGCTACGATTAAAGTTTGACACGCTGTGGAATTGGTTACATATTTTGGGATATTATAATTCGAACGTTTTGAGTAAAATGGTTTGGTAAAGTAAATGAATAAGTAATAATTTACTATAATCTTCAGTTGCATGATGAATAACATTTATTTTAATTATAACTTAACCGTCGTTCCAAATCGCACATTTTTTGCCATTGTCAATATTACAAAGTTTCCTAATAAGTTCTGGAGAACAAGATATACGGCTCGAAGGACCATTTTGTTGACAGATACTTATTAAAACATACAACCTGCCTGTTTTGAGATAAATTACTGTTTCGAAGACATGTGCAGTCCGCCAACCCGCATTTGAGCAGCGTGGCGGATTCTTCCTAGTTCCAAAACCCTCACAGAATTGAGAGGAGGCCTGTGCTCAGCAGTGGGACAATTATAGGCTGAAACTTTACTTTAAACTTTATATCTGTGACGGTTATCTCGCTATCTGTGGAAGGACTCTACATATTTTTCGGGAATTTCGCTTACTTATTTTTCGAACATTCATGGTATATAGAGGTAGTAGATTCTTAGAAGACATTACACAGCAAAGTTCAGGATAACGCATTAATAAAATTACTAAATTAATGTACATACACATTTAAACACAAATCACTTCTACACCCAAATACAAGCGTTTTATTTTTATTTTATAATCTATAGTTTCATGCGAAGTATATTAACTAATGACGCGTGAATTCGTTTGAAAATATACGGTGATTTTATAAGAAATATACTGCCCGAACACTTGGGGCGAAGTTTCCTAACTAAAAATAATCACAGTCATTCAGTACTTGCCGACTGGCTCCGACTAAGAAAATCCTCTTAAACCCGAAGAAAGTTAAAAAATAATTAATGCTTTCGTAAATATTCATACCTTGGCCGGAGTTTAGAGTTAACCCCCTCTGTGAAAAAACGTACGGACCGTTATTTTGTTAATTAATAATAATTTTCCACTGTAAAGAAGAGACCTCCCTTCTTAAGATAGAGGTGTCGTCATCATCGCTGTGCCTCTGTGGGCTGGCCGACTAATTAATATTTTCAATTATAATATGTACGGGTAGATGTTTCTGATATCAAACAGAAATCGGAGATAATAGAATCAGGCGTCACTTTGCGGAAATCCATTATAATGAGGGAAGAGCAACTACTTACTCGTATCTTCCTTCATTAAGAAATCGGAGAAGCATTCGAGTTTCATAGACGACTTTTTTATATATTTAGAGACGAGCAAATCGTGGTATTGCAACATCTGCCCACAGCCAACGCTTTATCACCCAGATCATTTTTATGTGGCACCACACTGTGCTCGGTATCCTGAGACATCAGTTCTTCAGCTCCACATGCCCAATTACACCAGCCATCAGTGCCCTTCAGGGCGAAACACAGTAATGTTTGCACATTGACCTTAATTGGTGACGGCATTGTTTTTTTTTTAATGAAATTTGTTATTTCTGTGTAGATTTCGACTTTTGATTTTATTTATAGAAGAAAGTGGCGAGATGAGTAAAATTTTTACCTGTTGGTACGTGCAACGTCTGCCTATAAACAAACGCTGTGTCACCCAGATTATTTCTGTGTGGCACTACGCTCTATCAAATGCCAAGAAATTACACGAGCTATCAGTGCCCTTCAGACCGAAATTAGTATCCGATGAAGCTGTACAAGCCAAAAAGGCTAACAGCAATTACATCACCGAAATTATATATAGACCGAAATAGTAATGTTTGCACAGTGATGCTTTGATGTTTAATATTGATTTGGTTGGCATTTATTAGCACGATTAAGAGGAAATTCAATCGAAGACCGAATCATTCGTAAACAATAGCATTCCGAATTGCTACATATAATACACTTTAAAAATTTATACTTATTTAACACTGGCTGAAAGTTTACGACTGTTGCCATAAACAAGAAAAAATGTTGATAATAACTGTCATAAATTTACGCGGGCCGCTTCGTTATTTATTACCGTATGTTTTCACAACTGAAGGGTTCGTCGAAACAGCTCCGATTTAATTTAAAGTCCGGGCCGTTATCGCCGTTGCCCCATTGTTTTTCTTCTTGGAATTTTACGGTCAATTTGACGTGAGTTCGTTTCTTTACGATTAATTTGAATTTAATTAGTATTGAGAATTCCTGAGTCGCGTCTAAGAAAACCAATACATAAATACTAATTAGATACATAGTAATCAATTTAACAAACACATATAAGGTTGTGGTAAAAGTTTCAACTCATTTTATATGAAAACACAAGACATATTTTTCAAAGATTTTTTACATTTAATTACAGTATATATGTGCCATTTTGTTGGCTTTTTGACATCTTGAAAGTAGTAACATGATCCCGTTGCTGTAGAATTTTGAGACTTCTGAGTAAAATAAACGCGATATTTAGTTTCGGTAGTCCTCTCTGGATGTTAACCTGACACTACCTAAATAATTCTGAAGAGACTAAAACAGGTGGAACTCTGAAGGTGCGTTGGCGGATGCATTAACACCTCCCACCCAAACTCTAAATGTGGCTAAAGATGTGTGTGGCCTAGCGCAGTCGTGATGAAAGACCACACCCTTTCTATTGATCAATTCCGACCGCTTTCTCTCAACTTCTTGCTTTATTTTTATTAGTTGTTGGGTTTGCCCGGCGGTAAAAGCCCATAATGAACAACGCTCTTCCAATCCCACCATACACACAGCACCACCTTTTTGCGAGTTAACCCGGGTTTTGGCACAGTCTGTGGAGCCTGACCAACCTTTGACCAACACCTTTTCCGCACGTTCTTGTCGTACGTGATCCACTTTTCATCACCGGTTATCAATCTCTTCAAAAAATTACGTCATTACGTCTCAATAAAGTTCATTAGGTTTATTTCAGTGAGCTCGTGTGTCAGCCAATTAACGAGCTTTTGTTGTGTACCCAGGCTTTTTCAAATGGGTCAAAACTATTTCGTGGTCAATTTCCAGTTATTCAGGTGTATTTTTCCATCTACGTCGCCACATGAGAAGCTCAAGAAATATTCGTATACGTCCATAATCGCGCTATGAAGATTTTCTGAGATGCGAACTATATATACAACATCTAAATATTTTTAGTTGGAGGAGACGTCCTCCCCAGATCAGACCATTCGATCTGGCGGGCAGCTATCCTTTTCCTTGGCACCATCATTCGCAAATGGTGACCCCGACGTGATAAACATCCCGCAGCCAGCTTCTCCGAACCACAGCAACAACGTCATCGGCAGCCATCGCAGTCACAACTAAAGACTACTGTCGGCACACCGCGTGCCTCCTAGTCTCTCAGCCACTGAGGATCAACGGCGGCCCCTTCTCCTCAGGCTGACTCCTGCGTCATCAACACTTGTCTCCATACGTCTCGACGCACTGAAGACCTGGACACAGGTTCACCGCAACGCCTGACTGCACCTCATCGCCCGACGTCTCAGGTCCAGTTATTCAGGTATGTCGTAACTACTGATATGCCGATCTTGCTCCACTTTTTCAAAAATGACAACACAACGACCAGAGCGAGGTGCATCTTTATCATAAAAATTCCCGGATTGAAAACGCTTAAACCAACTTTGTGCTACTTTTACTGACAATGCATTAGATTCGCTCATTTTGACAAAAAGAAAAACAAATGAAAATTTGCTGGAAACAACATTCTACTAATTTGTTTCTTGTTTTGAAATGTAACCTTTTTAATGTCATCAAAACCAGCTAGTGGCGGTTCGTTAAAAGAATACTACCACTCCATCTCATCCAGTGGATCTCGTAAAAGGCGAGTAAGGAGTTTAACTGCACTGTGCACCTAACAGCGCATGGTGGCGATGGGCTCACCACCTATCACACCAAGTGGATTATAGTGTTTTGGTGAAATGTGGATTGTTTTTGCAGTAAGTGCCCAGTCTCTGACTACCCCTTATGGGATACAGTCGTGTTCTTATGTATGTATGTATTATTATTGAAGGTTTTTAAATTTTGATTTTTTTTTGACATCACGGAAGAGTCCTACGTCTTGCAATGGACGATAATAGTGTTGATTTTTGTAATGAAATAGCAGCCCACAAATATCCCACTGCTGGTCATAAATCAGTTTCAGTTGAGTTTGCAGTGAGTGCCCAGTCTCTGACTACCCCTTATGGGATACAGTCGTGATCTTATGCAAAATCAACTAGATACAAATAGTACAAGCCTAAGAGATTTTATTACAAGTTTAAACATACGAGTACTATATGCGAATAACTCGAAAAGTATATTCATAGTTGAAATAAAATCAGTGCGTTTTACATCATGTGTTCACAATATGGACTACTGCGTGACTTGGTGGCCGTGGCTCTCGCTGTAGCAAGGACAGCTTATGTCAGATTTGCATAGATTATGAATATTTACTGGTGGTAGGATTTCTATGCAGTGATCCGTCCAGGTAGGTACCACCCCAGGGCCAGTTATTCTGCCGTGAAGCAGTAGTGTGCGAACATTACTGTGTTTCGGTTTGAAGGGCACTGTGAGCTAGTGCAATCACCGCGCATATGAGACTTAAGAACTGATGTCCCAGAGTGACGGGCGCATTGTGGTGTCACACAGAAATGTTCTGGGTGACACAGCATTTGTTATGGGCAAACTTTACACTTACCATCAGGTTAACGTTTTGCTCGTTTCGTCACTTTTATTAAATAAAAAAAATACTAAAACTCCATAGTGTTCCACCTTCGCAGCATTTCTTCGGTGCCACAGAAAAGCACATGCACACACACGCGGCCTCACCAGCGCTAGCTGGCGTCTCCATGGGAGGGGACAACTTCTCCTCAGCACCCTTCTACCAAGGCACTGTAATGGTAAACGCGCGCCTTAAGTTTCGTCGTTTCAGCCTATCACAAGTCCACTGCTGAACATAGACCACCCCATAGATAGCCACAAAAGTTTGTAGCTCGCATATTAGAGGGATTTTGCCATAGTTGCCACGCTCGGCAGGCGGATTGGCAACCGCAGTTTATTTATTCAGATGTTCCAGGAAGATGCTGCTGCCCATCTCCTGGTTTTAATTTCCCTCTGTCGACTTTTACGACACCCACGGCATGGGATGGGGTGGTAGATTCTCTTAGGCCGCTACCACACCTTAAGTTTATATTTGCTTATTTTATCAAAACATGTCATTAAGAGAAACGTAGGAACAATTCTAGAAATATTATATGCTTCATCTTTATTTACTAAAGGTGACGCACGAGCACTTGGTCTACCTGATGTGAAGGGATCCTTGCAACCAATAGACACCTATATCCATCCTCTAACGAATTGAAGTGTTCGGACGTACTAGTGTAACACACAAAAGTATTTGGGTCTCTTTTTCTCTTCACTGAGCATACGAAACATGGTAGCGTTAAGCTGTTACTTCACCCTGGTATTTTGTGGAAGGGTAGATCTTTCCGGTCAAGCCCACCCATTTATGGACTCCAGTCAGTAATATTGTACAATGTCGCTGTATCACTTATCTGCTACACGATGATAAATTGAGACTACAGTGGGATTCCTATGTAGTAATCCGTCTAGGTAGGTACCACCGAAGAAAAATGTTCACCTGATGCTAAGTGCAACGACTGTCCATAACAAATACTGTGTCATTTAGAACTACTTCTGTGTGAAACCACACTGAGCCCGTCACCCTGAGACATAAGTTCTTAGAAATAGAAATAGATTTTTTTTATTCAATATAGATTAATTACATAATACTTATTGAAAGTCATTTTTTTTTCTTTTTTTTTAACTACACTGGTTTGCAAAAAATGCCCTAGTCCTGGAAAGAACCATTATGAAACCCAGCGGAATTTTTTTCAGTGATTTTTTATAATAATGTACAATAACATCAGTATTATAAAGATGTAGAAATGGCTTGGCGGCGATCACCTCATTCCCAGGGGTTATCATCATCTATGTATTCTGTAATATTATAATAACCCTTTTAAATCTCATATGCCCAGTGATTACACTAGCTCACAGTGCCCCACAAACCGAAACACAGCAATGTTTGCACACTACTGTTTCACGGCAGAATACCTGGCCCCACCCCAGGGCCAGTTACATACCCAGACCGATTCCCGCGTAGAAATCCTACCACCGGTTCGTTAATGTACAATATTCAACATATAACGTTATTGTCCGTGTATGTCCGTGCATACAAAATAACACTAACAGCTATCTCGCAATAGTTACCATTGTGCAAAATATTCATCACAAAGGCTCTACGATTGGAAATAATTTCATTACAATACAAAATCGGAGCACAATACCAGTGATAGATGTTTCCACTGTGAAAGCCGAATGTAACCCTTTATTTGACAGTTCAATTTTGAAATGCATTTTACGTTTATAATCTTTTGCGAATGACGGAACGAAACGTGCTCTGTAACTTTATTATATTTCGAAAGTATTTTAATGTATATATTTGGTTAATGATGCCCCACACTGCCTTGTATCGTGACTGCGTTTTATAGACATACATTTCACAACACAACCCGGCTGGAAAATCGGCTTCGGCTGGGATTCGTGCCTACGACCCGCCGCGTACGTCAGGCAATCACTAAGCGGTCACCACTTTACCTATACATGACACACATTTGCTAATCATATTCATCATTTGAGCCTATCACTGATGATGATGATGTTTTCCTAGCCGATTTCGACCACGGCGACAACTTCCGACTACTGTCGAGACCCATCAACTGCGCAGGAGATATTATAGTGCCACAAGTGTACGCGCAAACACATAGGCACTCACTCGTCCCAACCTACACGCGCCCGGCTCCGGCTGGGATTTGAACCCAGGACCCGCGGCTTAGAAGTCAGGTACTCTGACTACTAAGCCACGATTGCCTCAAATGTTTTTAGCTCTCATTTTGAGGGGATTCTGCCATTGTTTCTACGCTTGGTAGGCGGGTTGGCAACCGCAATTTATTTATTCAGATGTTTCAGGAAGATGTAGATGCCCATTTTCTGGTTTTCGTTTTGTCTCATTCGACCTTTACGACAACCACGGGATGAGATGGGGTGGTAGATTTTTTTAAGCCGCCACCACACGGTAAGCTAATCACATTATAGTTTAAAAACTAATAAAACGCGCTTGAGAAGCAACGACCTCATGATTCTGTGGAAAAATAGGTCAGTGTGCAAAATTTCAAATCTTTGGGACTTTTGTTTTAGGAGAAAGTGACGAGACGAGGAAACCATTTATCTGATGGTAAGTGTTGGTAAAAGGGTAACTCAGAACATTTCTAAATGGCACCAAACTGCGCCCGCCACACTAAAAACAATTTCAACATTCGCTTTGGAAAGCAAGTTTAAGAAAACCTCGTTTTACTTAACTGAGTTCAAATGTATAACTTGAACTCGGTTTTCGTCCGATTTCACCAGTTCCATTTTGATCGCGTTCAGGAAAACGAAGTTTACATGAAATATTGTCACAATCTACAACAAATACTCGATGTATTTCGTACTTTGCCCCATCAAACAGCCAGTTTTTATACATATGTAGGTCACATAGGTATGCAAACAATAAACAATAGGAAATAAAAATAATTTTTGGGCATACATAGTTGTGCAATTGACAATGATAGTTCTCTAAACACGTTTAATGGAGTTAAACGTCGAAAATTGGGCGTTCAAAATTTAAACCGCGTTTAGCTTTAACTGCATTCCTGTGATGTTGATGAAATACAAACTGTATGCAGCATTGAACTCAGTAAAACGCTTAAACTTCGTTTAGCTTGAACTGATCGCGTTTATTTACAACGTTGTAATTCGCCCTAAGACATCAGTTTTTAAGTCACATATCCCCAGTAACTACACAAGCTCTCTTCGGTCTTAAGGGCCAGTGCCCTTAAGACCGAAACACAGTATTGTTTGCACACTACTGCTTACACAGGAGAGGAGTTCACAGCTCTGGAGTGGTTCCTAGTTTGGCTACCTAGACGGACTCCTACATAAGAAACCAATCACATCTGGAAGTAAGTGAAAATTGAATTTATAGATTTTATTATTACATTGTTAGTTATATACTTAACGACATAGTTATATACTTGACGACCGCGTGGCCTCGTGGTCAGAGTACCTGACTTCTACGCCGCGGATCCTGGGTTCGAATCCCAGCCGGAGCCAACATTTGTGCTAAAACACAAATTGTTGGTTTTCGGGTCTGGTTCTGTTGTGTTTGTCCCCGTGTTTCTGATACTGCATCCTAGCCTACCTCCGATCTTATCGCATAAGCGTTACATCGGGCGCGGGTAGGTTGGGACGAGTGAGTGCCTCTGTGTTTGCGCGTACAATTGTGGCACTTGTATATCCTGCGCAGTTGATGGCTCTCGTCATTCGAATTCGGAAGTTGTCGCCGTGCTCGAAATCGGCTAGGAGAACGTCATAATATACTTAAAAACATTCGGCTCACTAAAATTAAAGAGTGTTAAAAAAATAATTTTTTGATTTACGAAATAAGGGTTTCTTTCTTTATTTTATATTAGCTGATGCCCGCGACATTGTCAGCGTGGATATAGGGTTTTTTAATATCCCCTTGTAACTTTTTGATTTTGCAGGATAAAAATCTCTGTGCTAAATTGTCAAGATCGTTTCAACTGTTGAGCCGTGAAACGGTAACAAACAGACAGAGGGACAGAGAGAGGTACTTTCGCATTTATAATATTAGTATAAATTAGTATGGACTGTAAATGTTGTTTTAAGAACATTTCGTGACTGTATTTTAAAATAATAAACATTAACAAATTTGAAGGTAACAATAAAGATATAAGACGCAAAGCATGTTTAAAAAATCCAAAGTTAATGATGTGTTTTTTCATGAAACGACCATTTATAAACCAACCAGTTGTAATCAACGGAACGCGATGCTTACCCTCCGTAAACAAAATATGTGAGACATTATATACATTGTACAGTCATCGTGAAACTTCGAGATCCGAGTCACAATGGAGCACATAATGGAGCCAGGAGCCCGACTGGATATATTGCCACCGATAAAAACGTATCCATCCCGATATGCCTGCACTAAATCACCACTTAATAGTCGAGGAGGCCGTAAATATGTCAACATACGCCAATATCTAAGGATATACAGGGTGAGATTTTTTTTCTTCGAACTGCAGTCTGTCAGGATTTGTCCCGGCGTTCTTTTTTCTACGACAATTATCTTAGCATCGAAGTGTTTCATTCTTAGAGAGTTAACTTTATTCGGATCTGTTGTGTAAATGTATCGTCATTTTGTTAAGCTTTGTAAACTCTTTATGACCCGATTTAGTTTACATATTTCGAAATGATATTGTTTAAGATACTTAAAAGGTATTTTAAGAGATGCTGCGATAACTGTTGACTATATTACAGTAAACATCCTTTGGAATGACCTGAATGTAAACTTTTACAGTTACATTACAGTATTATAAAATACTTCGTGATTTTTACATAACTATTACTTTGCGGGAATTCATTATAATAAAGGAAAGAAAGTTAATTCGCTAAGATCCGGATGCAACATTTAAAATGCTATATTACCTAGTTTTTGAAGTGCCAATCCAACTTGGCTCACTTGGCGACTGACCGTCGTAGAGTCAATATCATTTGAAAATGCCTCGTCTTGAGGTGAAACACGTGTCGTGTTCTCGACTTCATCACTGATATGTAACTGCAAAATATAAGTAAGTTGAAGTAAAGTTTCCTCTAATTTTTGTGAAACAGTTATCGACATAGGTATAAAGTAATAGCCTATAAATGTCCCACTACTAACCGCAAGCTTTCTTACATTACTGTGTTTTGGTTCGAAGGACACTGAGAGCTAGGCGTAATCACTGGGCAAATGAGACTTAAGAACTGATGTCTCGGGGTGACGAGCGCAGTGTGGTGTCACACAGAAATGTTCTGGATGACAAAGCAGGTAAACGTTTTGCTCGTTCCATCACTTTATTAAATTAAAAAAATGTTTATGTATGATTTTACATTTTGCAAGCCAAATTTGACCCACTTTCCTATGTCTGATTATGCTAAATTTGGCATACTTATGTTAACATCGGTGAAAATGCAATAATATGATACCATGGAGCTGGTATGATGACGGAGTCGGAACTTGGTTATAGGGACTCCTCTAAGCAAGAAAGCTTCGTCATATTTGGGCTTGTTGTATTTGTTTTGACAAGTACCATAGCCCTAGCAATTTAAGCAGCTGGATATAGGCCTCACAAGTAAAAGCTGGTAACAAAAATATAATTTTTGTTTAAAAATTGTTCATTAATTGGATTTCATTTGAAAAAAATATGAACTTGTTCAAGTAATACTTAAAAACCTTTATGCTAACGGTATCGTAATTCAGACATCCGTACCTATATTATAAATGCGAAAGTAACTCTCTCAGAGATAGTTTACATCCTGGAGACGGAGATGTGATACTTTTTATCCCGAAAAGTCAAATAGTTTCCAGGGAATATTTAATACACTTTTATCTACGCAGGTCGCAGTCGCGGGCATCAGCTAGTGCTATGTATTAAACATGGTATCATAGAATGCATAGCTAGGAATATTAGTGGAAAGCACTAAAATCAATACTAATATTGTAAATGCGAAAGTAACTTTATCTGCCCCTCTGTCTGTTTGTAACGTTTTCACGGCTCAAGCGTAGAACCGATCTTGACCAAATTCGACAAAGAAGATAGCTGGATGCAAGCTATCTTCTTTGTGGCAGACGGACATAGAGTAATTTATGTTATAGAAAGTCAAAGAGCTCTCATGGTATTTATAAAAAACCTAAATCCACGCGGACGTCGCGGGTTTCAGCTTTATTTTATTGGATTAAGAGACGAAACGTACATTACGTTCACCTGATGGTAAATGCAACATTTGCCCATAACAAATACTGTGTCAGCAAGAACATTTCTATGTGACACCACACCGCGCCCGTCACCCAGAGACATCAGTTCTTAAGTCTCATATGCCCAGTGATGACACTAGCTCACAGTGCCCTTCCAATCGAAACACAGTAATGTTTGCACACTACTGCTTCACGGCAAAATAACTGGCCTTGCGGTGGTACCAGGTGGTGGAAAGTATAATACGAGGGTGGATTGAAAAGTACTCGGCCCAACACAGATCCATTCAATTCTAAAAATCAAATCTACCCACATTATTTAGTTCAGTTCAGACTAGTTCATTGTGTGAAGTTCGAAACGTGTGCGATAATTAGTTGTGATTTTATAAATTTATTAACAAAGTAATCGGTCATAATTTCCGCGAATGGAGCAAATCGAGCAGCGTGCCGTTATTAAGTACCTCCATAAGAAGGGGCTATCATCAAAAGCCATCCATGATGACATGGTCAGTACATTAGGCGATTGTGCTCTGTCATATTCATCCGTCAAAAATGGATAGCAGAATTTAAGCGTGGTAGAGAGAGTGTGAAAGATGAACCCCGCTCTGGAAGGCCTTCGACGTCAACTATTGACGAAAATATTAAAAAAGTACTTGATTTAATAATGGGAGACCGCAGATTAAAAATTAGAGAGATAGCCGAGATTATAGGCATCTCTTATGAACGAACTCAAAACATCATTGTCAACGAGTTGGGTTTCCACAAGGTGTCTGCGAGGTGGGTTCCGCGACTGCTTTCAGTTGAACAAAAAAGGACGCGATTGACTATTTCACGCGACTGTTTGGAGTTATTTGAAGCCGATGCAGATGATTTATTGAATCGTTTTGTTACTATGGACGAAACATGGGTTCATTACTGTACACCGGAAACAAAACAACAATCAAAACAGTGGAGAAGACCTGGTTCACCACCCCCTAAAAAGGCTAAGTCGATTTTGTCGGCAAATAAGGTGATGGCTTCAGTATTCTGGGACTCGAAAGGTGTGATTATGATTGATTACCTTGAAAGGGGTCAGACTATAAACTCTGATTACTATTGCACCTTACTACGTCGTTTAGGAGAGGAAATAAAAGAAAAACGTCGAGGAATGCTCAGAAGAAAAGTCCTGTTTCATCAAGATAACGCCCGTGTTCACACGTCAGTACAGTCAATGCTGGAATTCACAACTGTGGCTTTGAACTGTTACCGCATCCGCCGTATTCACCTGATCTGGCACCATCAGACTTCTTTCTGTTCCCTAACCGAAAAAAGCACTTGGGAGGTCAAAGATTTTCGACAAACGACGAGGTCAAAGCAGCTGTAGACGCATATTTTGACTCTAAGGAAGAATCATTTTAAAAAAAAGTGTCTAAATGCTTGGAAGGGGAGGTGGCAAAAGTGTATTGAACTTGATGGTGATTATGTAGAAAAATAAAAATATAACTGATTTAGTATGTGTTTATTTTCTTGGTTAGGCCGAGTACTTTTCAATCCACCCTCGTATGATATATTGTCCCACATTGAACGCTTCGCTAGTTTGTGATACTCTAAACTGACATCCGTAATAAATACAGCAACATTGTCAGTTTCAGTTCCTCTTAACGATTCAACCCTTCATTTTCGCCGAGCAGCGAAATCAGGGTCGGGACGTCGGGCCACGTTAATTCTTCAAGCTTAATCTTAAGGCATTTGCTGTTTATTTGACGACGTAATCACGGCTATCGTTTTAATGCTCGAAGACCGCGAAAGGCTGCGTGCTCAGATATATAAACTTGCTGGAAATGTTTCAGTGATTTTTTTACATACATACATACATAAGATCACGACTGTATCCCATAAGGGATAGTCAGAGACTGGGCACTAACTGCACTAACAGATGACTGCCACAATCCACGTTTCACCAAATCAATATAATGCACTTGGTGTGATAGATGGTGAGCCCACCGCCACCATTCGCTGTTGGGTGCACAGTGCAGTTTAATTCCTTACTCGCCTTTTACGAGATCCATTGGAAGAGATGGAGTGGTAGTATTCTTTTAACGAGCCGCCACCACACGGTCATTTTTTTATTTAAATGACAAATAAGTTATTAATTTATTACACTGAACATTTTCGGAAAGGTTATTCAAAAAAAATTAGAATATATATATACATACACTATATATGAGCCACGGTAGCTCAGAGGCTAGGCGCCCGTTTTAAATTTCATATTACGCGAGTGATCCGGGTTCGATTCCCGGTGCCGGCACTGAGGAATAAAAAATATTCCGAAGACATGTGCAGTCCGCCAACCCGCATTGGAGCAGCGTGGCGGATTCTTCCTAGCTCCAAAACCCACTCAGAAATGAGAGGAGTTCCTGTGCTCAGCAGTGGGACATTTATAGGCTGAAATTTTACTTTAAAGTTTATATATAATGATGGATTGGTTTCGGTAGTTATTACACTGTACAGAGCCGTTTTTATTTATTCCATTTGTCCACGTTGTAGTACAGTGAAAAACCCATAAATGACAATTAATGATCTATATTCGAATTCTACTAGAGTATGTTCGATCCCAGATCATTATCTGTACTACTGGGCCCAGGGTTTGACCGTCAGCCGGAGCATATGCCCAGTGATTTTTTTTTATTGGATAAATTGATGAAACGAGCAAAACGTTCACCTGATGGTAAGTGCAACGTCTGCCTATAACAAATGCTGTGTCACCCAGAACATTTCTGTGTGACACCACACTGTGCCCATCACCCTGAGACATAAGTTCTCATATGCCCAGTGATTACGCTAGCTCACAGCGCCGAACCAAACCGAAACACAGTAATGTTTGCACACCACTGCTTCATATTCTCCACGTGTCCTTCGATCACTGTATCCTAGCCCACCGCCGCTCTTATCGCATGAGCGTTACATGGGGTTCGGATAGGACAGGACGAGTGAGTGAGTGATCACAGTGTTCACAGTACGAAGCACCGTCAGCCTCATGCATTTTACTAGCTGATGCCCGCGACTTCGTTTTCCAGTTTAAAAAGCATTCACAGTCCGTCTCTAAGATGTATGCTACCTTTGTGGCAAATTTCGTCAAAATCGATTTAGCGGTTGCACCGTGAAAAGGTAACAAACAGACAGAGGGACAGAGAGCGTTACTTTTGCGTTTATAATATTAGTATGGATGCTTAATAATAATAATAATTTATTTATTTCTTCCCACAATATTCTTATCATCATCATCATCATCATTTCAGCCTATTACAGTCCACTGTTGAACATAGGCCTCCCCCATAGATTGCCACAAAACACGGTCCTGAGCCACCTGCAGCCATCGACTTCCCGCAAAACCGTGCATGTCGTCGCTCCATCTAGTGGGGGGTCGCCCTACGCTGCGTTTGCCGGTACGAGGTTGCCACTCTAGAACCTTTCTTCCCCAACGGTTGTCGGTTCTACGAGCTATATGGCCGGCCCATTGCCACTTCAGCTTGCTTATCCTTAGGGCTATGTCGGTTATTCTAGTTCTGCTGCGGATAACATCGTTGCGGATTTTATCTCGCAGAGAAACTCCGAGCATAGCCCTTTTCATAGCTCTAGACTCTGAGATTCCTCATGCGGCCTGCAGTGAAGGACCACGTTTCGGTTCCGTAAGTCATCACTGGCAACACGCACTGGTTATATACTTTTGTTTTCAGGCATTGAGGTATACTCGACGAGAAGATGTGACGTAATTTCCCGAACGCTGCCCAGCCGAGTTGGATCCGTCGATTACTAATAACTATGAACATTTTATAAAAGTATTAAACATTCGAATACTGTGAGAGACTGGTGCCTAAACTAGGCTTTGCGCCTGTTTCAGGACACCAGGTCTCCGCCCCTAGGTAGTCATTACAATACTTTAAATATTTATATATTGTGTTTTAACTGTAGCTTAAGATTATATCAGGTAGTGTTAGTATAATTTAATTTTGTGTGTGTGGTGTGTGTGTGTGTGTTGTGTGTGTGTGTGTGTTGTGTGCGTGTTTGCGTGTGTGCGTGTGCGCATGTGCGCATGTGCGCGTGTGCGTGTGCGTGTGCGTGTGCGTGTGCGTGTGCGTGTGCGTGTGTGTGTGTGTGTGTGTGTGTGTGTGTGTGTGTGCTTGCTTTTTAACAAAGTCTGGAACCTTATCGATTAGTCTATCAAGATCTATATTTTCACTGATGGTGGAATTCCCATACAGGTTCCAATTATTCTGCAGTTCATTCACCACTGTATTTAAGTTTGAAGGGCACTCAAAGCTGTCGTGATTACCTGGGATATAAGACTTTACTGAAACTTGTGACAATGGAATAGTTTATCTAAGAATTTTGTCTGTCTATTTGTTCGAATGGATGCAACTTACACAGATAAGATAGTATTTTTTTTTTATTGTATAAAGTGACGAAACGAGCAAAACGATCACCTGATGGTAAGTGCAACGTGCGCCCACAACAAATGCTGTGTCACACATAATATTTCTGTGTGACACCACACTGCGCCCGTCACCCTGAGACATCAGTTCTTAAGTCTCAAATGCCCAGTGATTACGCTAGCTCACAGTGCCTTTCAAACCGAAACACAGTAATGTTTGCACACTACTGCTTCACGGCAGAATAACTGGCCCTGGGGTGGTACGAGTACCTACCTAGACGGATTGCTGCATAGGAATCCTACCACCAGTAAAATTAACAAATTAACAATTGTTTACATTGAAAGTTTTTACACATTTTACTAGTCGTAGAATTCCTATATAGGATTCCATCTAGGCGGGTACAACCGCAATGCCAGTTATTCTGATTTCAAGTGGTAATATGCAAACATTATTGTGTTTCGGTCTGAAGGCCACTGATACTGATAGCTAAAGTGAGATTTAAAAATTGTTGCACATTCCGTGGCACATTTTTCAAAATTTCGGTTTACTTTACCGTGAGCTATGGGTTCAAATCATGGTCGGGGTGTGGACGATTGTGTCTCTGACATTGCACTCTTGCTTACCTCTATCCTTATCGCATAAGCGTTATATTAGGCCCGGTTAGATAAGGGCCAGTGATTGCCTGTTTTAGCGATTACACTTGTAATTCTATTATTTTTTCCGTGCCGTTGATAGCGCAAGATAAATAAAAGATTAAAATAATGAAGAAGGTATAAAATTTTTTGCACTATACTATTTTTAGTCTGTACCTCGCATAGTTAACGGTAACCGATCCAGAAACGTAAGTATCGGCGCGGGCAATCTTAAGTGTAACAATATTGAGGGCGACTACATCGCTCTGCAAGGACGCACCGCTTGTACCAGCTAATGCCTTAATCTTGAAGCGGTGGACGACGTTAAAAAGATTAGTATGGATAAGACATTGGAAACTTTAACGGCACTGAGTTGTTCGGGGCTTATTCATGTTGGCTAAACTCATTATAGTTTGTGTGTATGTTAAGCAATTTTGAGAAGTTTTTATGCCTATTTTGAGAGGTGAGGTCAGCTCCGTATAGTTCGCTGCCAAAAAAGGTTTCTATGCTTGACAAAATTTAACAGCTTTTATTGTTATAGTCTACATGAATGACAGGGCGGTGACTTTAAAACAATTAATTTTCAAAACGACGTTGCCAGATATGAATACAATCCATAAATTGGATGTGACTAAGAGTACATTATGCTTGAAATAAAATTTTGCTTGCTAAAAAAGCCCAGAAGGCTCTACACAGAATATTAATACTCTAGCTCATAAGTAAATCCGTCGTCAAGGGCAGGTCCACATATTTCCAAAGACACCGGCATCACCTTGAAGGTATCTCCCCAAGCCATAATTCTTAACGGCAGTGCCCCCGTCGACGCGTTGAGGAATTATTATTATGCGAATAAATACTCAGAATGTCACGACTAAATGTCTCCCCCCGCCGCCGTAATCCTAGGGGGTAGAGGGAGAGCCGAGACAAATGTCGTTCGATTCGGTGGAATGCTCCCGTAATAGTTTTAAAGTGGAGACGCTACGGAGTCTGTTTCATAGCTTTTTGTCTTGTTTGATATTCGTATGTTTTTCAGTATTTAATTGTATCATCTATTTAGGCACATATTATTTTTTTATAAGAAATTGACGAGACGAGCAACGTTAACCTAATGGTAAGTGTAACATCGGCCTATAAGTAATGCTGTGTCACTTCTTTGTGGAACATTTCTGGCATCACACTGCACCCGTGCCCCTGAGACATTACTTCATAAATATCATTTGCCCAGTAATTACAATAGCTCTCGTACTCTTCGAATCGAAACAAAGTAATGTTGGCACGCTACTGCTTCACGGCAGAATAACTGGTTTTGCGGTTTGTATGTACCTAGAAGGATTTCTGCATAAGAGAATGCCAGTAGACATTAAGTCCGCCCTTATTAAGTTTGTTACCCTTTTAATTAAGGCATATAATAAAGTGATTTTTTTAACCAAAGCTTGTCGGTTTTGCGAACTTTTGCCACTTGCTTCAGGATCAGTATTCTCAAGACTATGTTCAATGTCACGGCGATCTAGGAACACGCCATGTTTTAGTACTTTGCCGTGAGCACTAAAAAGTCGGAAAAAGGTTTATTCGTAGGATTCTTATGCAGGATCCCGTCTAGGTAGGTTCCACCGCCGTGAAGAAGTATTGTGCAAACTTTGCTATGTTTCGGTCTGAAGGGCACTGAGAGCTAGTGTAATCAATGGATATATGAGACTTAAGTACTGATGTCTCAGGGTGACGGGCGCAATGTGATGTCACACAGAAATCGTCTGGGTGACACAGCATTTGTTTTGAGCAGACGTTGAACTTACCATCAGGTGAAAGTTTTGCTCGTTTCGACACACTATCCAATAAAAAAGAACACTAAGCACTTTGTACTAGTCTGAAGTATTTCAAAAGGGGGTGAGGGGAACAAACGCGTGCAGTCCAAGCAGTTGCCAGGATATTGCAGTTAGCATGACTTATTGGGATCTGTCTACATCTAGTACCTCCCTCCCCCACGCACTACATACCTGAAAATACCACTAAAACGGCCTACAACGTGACAAAGAAAGAAACGCCGTATGGTGAGTCAACTCCAGAAACGTATTAAAGAATTAAATTTTATGTATTCCCAACGAATGTTGAACTTCTTCCAAAGAAAAACGGAAAATTTAAGAAATTCTTGTACTAAAAATTTTCTAAATCCTTCTCTGTCCCTATGTAATGTTAAAAAAAAGATAATAAATACAATTTTTATTATGGGATACAGTCGTGATCTTATGTATGTATGTATTATTATTGAAGGTTTTTAAATTTTGATTTTTTTTGACATCACGGAAGAGTCCTACGTCTTACAATGGCCCACAAATATCCCTCTGCTGGTCATAAAACATCTCAACTTTGAAAGTGTTTCGAAGCCAGAAAGGATCTCCTACGCTACTTCATTAAGGGTTGATGACCCTTACATGTGCTCGAAATATTTTTATTCTACAGACGTGCAGGTTACCTCACGATGTTTTTCCTCACCGCCAAGCACGTGCAATTTACAAATTTTAGGGTTGTCGGCAGCGGGGATCGACCACAGGGCGAACACCCTGCGCCTCAGCTATGAAGGCCCTGCGATGATGATATTTTGATTGTATTTTTAATGCTCTATTAAATTATTCCTTATACGATCTTAATTCTACATCCTTAGAATTTAAGCACTGCTAGAAACCGATGACACATTTCTAGGCCAGTTACTCTGCCGTGAAGCAGTAGTGTGCAAACATTACTGTGTTTCGGTTTGAAGGGCACTGTGAGCTAGCGTAATTCTGGGCATATGAGACTTAAGAACTTATATCTCAGGGTGATGGGTACAGAAGGGTGTCACACAGTAATTTTCTGGGTGACACAGCATTTGTTATGTGCAGACGTTGCCCTTACTATCAGGTGAACGTTTTACTCGTTTCATCACTATATCCAATTAAAAAAAAAGCATACACTAGTGATGATGTTTCTCAACACCAGTCTGTGCCAATTATACATTTTTCGCCATCAGTCAATCGCCAGAGCCTAGTCCGTGAGCTAGCAAGATGAACAGACTGCAGGTCAAGATAACATTTCTTTTCAAACTATCATCATTTCAGCCTATCACTGGTCCACTGCTAAACATAGGACTCCCCCATGGATTGCCACAAAAATTTGTAGCTCTCTATTGAGCGATTTTGCCAAAGTTGCCACTTGGCCGGCGAGTTGGCAACCGCAGTTTTTTTTTCAGATTTTCCAGAGATCCTGGTTTTTATTTTCCCTCCGTTGACTTTTAAGACACCCATGGGATGAGATGGGGTGGTAGACTGTGTTAAGTCGCCACTAAACGCCACTACTAAATCTAACTATCAAACAGTGTTTTTTTAACTGCCTGCTACAATTATTACATACAAATTGTACATACATGGATACAAATTGTAACCAGTGTATTCAAAAATTGTAGGCAGTTACAAGAAAAAGTTTTTTTTTTTAATTTCATAAAAGTGACGGAACGAACAAAACGTTCACCTGATGGTATGTGCAACGTCTGCCCATAACAAATGCTGTGTCACCCAGAACAGTGTGACACCACAATGCGCCCTTCACCCTGAGACATCAGTTCTTAAGTCTCAAATGCCCAGTGATTACGCTAGCTCTCAGTGCCCTTCAAACCGAAACACAGTAATGTTTGCACACTACTGCTTCACGGCAGAATAACTGGCGTGAAGCAGTAGTGTGCGACGGATTCCTGCATAGAAATCCTACCACCAGTATATATATATATATATATATATATATAAAAGTAAATCTATTTTACGAACAAACTGAGGAATTTGAAGCTTATCCTTTTCAGGCTTCATTACAAGCTTATCACGGCGAAGATAGCGTAAGACTGGCGAAGGTGTATCCATCCATGGTCATTGCGTTATAACTTACTTATCTCTACAGCTATTGTAAATCTTCGTGACACTTCTACCCACCGAGTCACGAATGAATGGATGTCGTATAAAAATATGTTTTAGTTAATAGAATCAGGCGTTACTTTGATGAAGTTAATTTGCTAAGATCCGCATGCAAAATATAAACTGGTGTATATTACCTAGTTTTTGAAGAGCGCCGCCCGCCCTCCCTCAGCGGTGCGCACAAGCAAACTAACACCGCCACCAGATACCCCCCATCCACTAGAATACTACCACTAGGTATTACACACAACTGAATTCGAGACCAGGACACGTGTTTCGCCCCAAAACTAGGCATTACCAAGGGTTGTAGACTCTACGACAGACAGCCGCCAAGCGGGTCATCACTCAACACAACTTCAAAAAGTAGGTAATATACAACATTTTATATTTTGCATGCGGATCTTAGCAAATTAACTTCCTTTCGTTCATTAAATAAATAATAGTTTGAAAAAATTAAAAAATACGCTTTAAATAGAAAACAAAACTAAAAAAATAGAAAATAAATTTTAATAAATTTGAATTAAGAATAGTGTAAAAAATTCTAATAAACATAAATGTATAACAGTGTAAATAAGAAAAAAAATGTTTTATTTAAAAAAAAGCGTGGGGCGCTTTTTAAGATATCATCGAAATGATAATCCTTCTTCTCGTCAATGAAATCTGTCAATGAAATATTTATTGACATAAACTATATATTGATATAAACAACTATTGACACCATGCACCCCACGCTTTATTAAAATAAAACAATTTTTTCTTATTCATAGATAATACAAATTAGCGCCATCTATTGAGTAATTTAGTTGGATGTTCTATAAAATTCTAATCGTGTGTTTTCAGTTTTTAAACTATTATGTTTTTTAGTTGGATTTTCTATAAAAGCGTGCTTTATAGTTTTTTTTAAACTGTTATTTATTTTGTTACAAACTAATTAAAGACGATGGCCTCTATAACAGGAATATATTAGCGCCATCTATTGAGTAATTCAGTTGGATCTTCTATAAAAGCGTGTTTTTCAAATTTTTAAACTACTATTTTTTATTTTTTAGTTGAATTATTGCGTTGTCATCGGTCTTTGACAGGTGTGCAAAATTTGAATAACATCGGATCGTTCAAAGTAGGAGAAAATCGAGTCCTAAGGAGTCGGTTACGAATATACAAGTGGAGCTAATTTAAAGTGTATAAAATAAATTAATTTTAATGAAATTTGACAAGCGTTTAAAGATGTGTCTGTCTGAACCAGATGTGTGTAGTTTACTGATCCGGTTCACTGTTTCGAAATATCATTGTGATCCGGAACACTAGAGTCAGTACAAATGAATATTCTGGGATTCGATTATTTCACCTATCAGACGGACACTAATGTTCGTGTTCTATGAACCAAATGCGAGCGAATTGATGTAGGAGTTCGGCGGTCGGAGTAATTGTCTATTGAAGAATAAGTTCTGTAATTGAACCACAAATGTTGGTTTATGTCGACCAGTTCCGACCGACAAATTCCAACTAATCGCGGCTGTCGTCCGTGTTTCTCATACTGCATCTGGTCCTGGCCCTCCTCCGAAGGTTTCCTTTTTTTATTATCACACGCCTGTAACACTTAATATAAAACATTGGTTTTAAAACTAACATTTTAAATCTACGCATATTCTTGTATGAATTTTAATTACAGGCGTATACAACATTCGCTTTATCATAAAGACATGTGACATACAGTCACTCTATTTTCCCATATAAGTGGTAGAGGTCACACACGTAGCCCACTTTTCGCCTCCGCGGGAAACCAGACTGACGGGTGGCGGGGTCTTTTTCCCCATTGCGCCCGCGAGCAGTATAGTGACAGCATTGCATATTATGGTGTTATTCTGCACGAATTAATGGCTGTTTATACAATACCTTAATGGTCTCTTACGACTTCTTTGTTGTAGAGAGTTAAGTGCTGTTCTTAATTACGTATATTAACAAAATTACAAAAAAGTGTGAAAGTTTATCTTTGGGTGGCTAACCCCATAAGATATAGAAAGGTAACAATTGTAAATACCGATTATGTTTAGCAAATATTTCCGACATTACCAATTCTAGTACAAATGAACCCTTTTAATGTAATGAAAGTATGTCACCACATTCGATAGCTACCAGAAGGACATAATTATCATCCGATTAAATAATTTACTTCTCGATTCCTCAAATGAATTACGTTTGACATTAAACTGCTTAAAAATGGTATATCATCTGTTGCGAATTGCATACATATACCATAAGAGATATACATTCATATATATTACTTTATACACATAAGGAACAGGAGAACTGTGTTTCGGTTTGAAGGGCACTGTGAGATAGTTAATCACTGGGCGTATGCGACGGATTCCGTTGCAGCAATCCGTCTAGTAGGTACCACCCCAAGGCCAGTTATTCTGCCGTGAAGCGGTAGTGTGCAAACTTTACTGTATTTCGGTTTGAAGGGCACTGTGAGCTAGCGTAATCACTGGGCATATGAGACTTAAGAACTGATGTCTCAGGTGGACCGGCGCAGTGTGTTGTCCCACAGAAATGTTCTGATTCACACAGCATTTGTTACGGGCAGACGTTGCACTTACCATCAGATGAACGTTTTGCTCGTTTCATCACTTTATACAATAAAAAAAAGGGAATGAAGAAAAAGAAAAAGGTAATTAATAAAGACGGCATAATAAAGTATGTAAACCGTTCAAGAAATGCCACCTCTGTTGTCTATGGTTTCGTAGCTCGGCGTCCCTCTGACGAGCCAGAGACTGTAGCGTAACGTCTTGTTTAAATCAAGCGGGAATGATGGCAATAACAGTTAGCAGGGAAGTTACGAGTGGAGTCGAGATAATGGCGCGGTCGGGAAGATTTCGCCTAAGTAATTGCTAATTTCGCCGCCGAGTTGCGGGCGGGCTCGATAATTGTTTGTTTTTATATTTAAATATTCACATTACATAACGGCCGCTCTTTGTTTCATCTGGTAAGCGTCCCCCTTTAACGACTATAGCGTAGCGATTAAAAATGGTGGCCTAATATATATCCTGTTCAGTTAATGTGGCTTGAAATATCTTGTAAAGATGTTGATGATTATTATAGGCGCGTGGCTCTTATCATATATAATCATATGCGGATCTGTTGCATATCCAAAGTGAAGTAAAAAGTTACATGCTATAAATGTCCCACTGCTGAGCACAGGTTTCCTTTCATTTCTGAGAGAGATAGAGGCGGTGATAGTCCGCCAAACTATTTGGCAAATATTTGTCAAATCATTGTTTTCATGCTGGTTATGTACTTATGTATTAACAAAAATTACATGTCTACATTAACACGTGAAGAGAAAACTTTGTACCCCATTCTAAGCGCGCCCCAAGCCCCTTTGCGCGCTCGATGGAGTGCAAGATTTGGCATAATTAACGTTTGTATGGAGAAGAAGCAAGAAAGCTAAAATGTGTACATAATATGTGTTAAAATTCATTAAATTGAAAATTTACGTTCATACTGACAATGTTAATCACGTAATAGTCTATCTTTTGTTTGCGTTCATACTGCCAATGTCAAACACATAATAGTCTGTGGTTAAATGTTCGCACAGAGTACAGGTA
Organism: Luehdorfia chinensis; assembly: GCA_019845155.1. Classification (NCBI taxonomy): domain Eukaryota; kingdom Metazoa; phylum Arthropoda; class Insecta; order Lepidoptera; family Papilionidae; genus Luehdorfia; species Luehdorfia chinensis. The sequence continues at coordinate 2,652,518 of JAHVAK010000423.1, read as the reverse complement.
GTCGACATGAATTTTTAATTGTTGCCGAAAAATAATTACTCACCCCTCAATAACGTTCAAACTTAAAAAAAATGTGAATTAAGGTAGAATTTCGCGCGACTATGAAATTAATCGTCATATCAACGATCACAACTACTTTCATTGAACAATCAAATGACATAATCTTACTTATTATTTCCAGCATAAGACGTTTTTTTTTCTTGACTACGCTTTCAAATTATTTTTAAACTAGCTCTGCCCCGCTGTTTCACCCGCGTAAAAAGCCCCACTCGATGATACATTATATACTTCCCTACCTGAATCGGATTTCGGAGTTTTAAATTTTTATCGCGGAACTCTAATTATTTTTCTAACATTAAAGTAAACGAAGTTATCCGCCATAATATCAGCTATCTGTCAGTGAAAGTCCCGTCAAAATCGGTTCAGCCGTTTCGGAGATTAGCAGGAACAAACAAACACACAGACAGACAAAAATTATAAAAATGTTCTGTTTCTTATAAGTACCGTATACACTTTCATAGGCCTTGAGTAAAAAGCTGTTAGTTTCTTTTTACAAACAGACACTTCAATTTTATTGTTTTGTATAGAAGATATTTGTTCTATACACTATCCATCTATTTATCCCTCAATCTATATATACTAGATGCCCATCAGTGGTTGAAACTCGATCGTAATTCATAGTTTTTTTTTAAGTTTGTAAGTCATTGAGGTTTAAATAATCATTTGTGACAACATTTTAAATACTCTATGCGACTGTTTGACCACAGACTATTACGTATTTTTGAATAACATTGTCAGTATGAACGTAAACATTCAATGTTTTATTTTATTCAATTGAATGTATTTGTAACACATATTGTAATATAATCTTACTGGTGGTAGGATTACTATCCAGATGAACAAAATGTTCTGTGTCACAGCAATTGTTATGGGCAGACGTTGCACTAACCATCAGGTGAACGTTTTGCTCGTTTCATCGAATTATCAAATAAAAAATAATAATAATACCTAGACGAAGATAAAAACTATAATTAATAGAATCAGGCGTTACTTTGCGGAAATCCATTACAGTGAAGGAGAGAAAGTTGGTTCGCTAAGATCCGCATGCAAAATGTAAAATGGTGTGTATTGTCTAGTTTTGAAGAGCACCGCCCGCCCTCCCTCAACAGCTTGCACAAGAAAACCAATACCGACACCGGGAGCCGCCACCAGATACCGCTAACGATAACCACCGAGTAACTCGGCTGGGCTCGAGTTCTCGAGCCGAGCCGAGTCACTCGGCGGTTTACTGTCGTAGAGTCAATGAGAGGTGAAACACGTGTCGTGTTCTCTTCAGTGGTGTGTATTGCCCAGTGGTAGTCTTGTAGTGGTGGAGGGTAATACACACCATTTTACATTTTGCATGCGGATCTTAGCAAATTGACTTTCTCTCCTTTGAAGATAAAAACGTTTTACCACTGACACATCTCGATATCTCCCTAAACTACAAGACTAGAAGTTCGGCATGCATATTCCTTTAATGACATATACTCACACAAAGAACAGATTTTACGAATATTTCCTCCTAAATGGGTAAACAGGCTGGCGATATTATTTTCTATACAGATTTCAACGTAATAATATTTTGCGTGCAAAGTCGTGGAGTAGTACTTCATGTATAATCTTGACAATGATATTGATGGTCACTGGTGGTAGGATCACTAGTGCAGGAATCCGTCTAGGTAGGTACCACCCCAGGGCCAGTTATTCTGCCGTGAAGCAGCAGTGTGCAAGCATTACTGTGTTTCGGTTTGAAGGGCACTGTGAGCTAGCGTAATCACTGGGCATTTGAGACTTAAGAACTGAAGTCTCAGGGTGACGAGCGCAGTGTGGTGTCACACAGAAATATTCTGGGTGACACAGCATTTGTTGTGGGCGGACGTTTCACTTACCATCAGGTGAACGTTTTGCTTGTTTCGTCCCTTTATACAATAAAAAAAATGTCCACCTGGCCGATTTTCAACCACGGCGCCATCTACCGAATACTGTCGGAAGTTAAGAACTGCGCATGAGATATTAGAGTGCCACAAGTGTACTCTCAAACACAGGGGCACTCACTCATCAGAACCTAACCGTGCCGGATGTAACGCTCATGTGATAACATCGGTGAGGGGCGATGCAGTGTCAGAGCAGTACAGGGAGAAACCACACAACCTGACTCGAAAGCTAACAATTTGCGTTTCTTACTACTTGCTCAACATCGGATCATATTACGATTTTTCTTATTGTGTTCTAATGCACATTTTACATCTTTAATTTTTTTATGATACATTAGTATATTATATTCTTTTCCCAATCAAAAATAAAGAAATGTTGCGAATTGTGATCTCTAATTTTGTGGACGTTAAATTATACAAGTAGTAGTATAGAGTAGTTTTAACCCGTATTATTACTGTAACTTGCGGTTTTCTTTTGCGTAGTTTAAAAACATATTTTTTTTATAGTTGTTAACATTTCCAGAATTAGTTTAAGAAAATCAATATCACTTAAACGACATCTAGCGGCTCCGATGTGATATTCATTCGTTTAGTTCTTGTCATTGCTTGTAGATGTCGCTAATCGCATGTGTTATCGATTAACTCCACTGTAACTGTATACATTTGAAGCATATTAAGGAATACTAATAATATATTAATTGAATTTTCTACATACGTAGGTAGAAAATTAGGTGGGTAGTTTATTTGTGTTGTAATCTACTAGCTTTTTACAATTTTGCAATGCATTTATTAATTTGCCATTGAATCTTGTCTAATATTTTGTCATGGAGCGTGCTTTGCTTTCTACGAGACTGCCCTTTGTAAACATATTTTGACTAAGATAAAAAAAAAAATCAGAATACCTACGGTGTTTCTTTCGCCTGTTCTTCTCCGTCAGGGGAACCACATTACGAAACGGTGGTGTCACACAGAATATTTCTGTGGGACACCACACTGCGCCCGTCACCCGGAGACATCAGTTCTTAAGTCTCGAATGCCCAGTGATTACGCTAGCTCACAGTGCCCTTCAAACCGAAACACAGTAATGCTTGCATACTACTACTTACTTCACGGCAGAATAACTGGCCCTGGGGTGGTACCTATCTAGACGGATTCCCGCATAGGAATCCTACCACCAGTAAACAACAATGTACAACAGTGGACTATGATAGGCTGAAATGATGATGATGTAAAAATGCTTAGTATATTCCTCATTCCTCCTACTTCCTCATTCCTCGTGAAAAACTTGCCAAATAAAAAAATAATGTTGTAAAGTAATCACTCGTATTGTTTTATTATCTCACACTAAAATAATGTCATTAACAAGAATACGTTATGCATGTTCATGTTGATGTCCTAGCTGCCGATTCGGGAACGGAAACTTCCTGTTACTGCCGGAAGCTATTAACTGCGCAGGAATCCGTCTAGATAGGTACCACCCCAGGGCCAGTTATTCTGCCGTGAAGCAGTTGCGTGCAAACATTACTGTGTTTCGGTTTCGAAGGGCACTGAGAGCTAGCGTAATCACTGGACATACGAGACTTAAGAACTGATGTCTCAGGGTGAAGGGCGCATTGTAGTGTCACACTTTTCTGAGTGACACAGCATTTGTTATTGGTAGACGTTGCACTTGCCAGCAGGTGAACGTTTTGCTCGTTCCGTCACTTTTATCAAATAAAAAAAAAACAAGTGTATATGCAAACACAGAGGCACTCACTCATTCCTAACCTTCCTGCGCTCGATGTTACACACATGCGATAAGATAGAGACACGGGGACAGTCACAACACAATCAGATCACTGTGCATGTGAAACTTAAGGACTCATGTCTCGGTGTGACGGGCGCAATGTGTCGACAAACAGATGTGTTCTGGGTGACAGGGTTTATGTTAATGGCAAACGTTGCACCTACCGTCAGTTGAACGTTTTGCTTGTCTCGTCAATTTCTCCAAAAAACAAAACATTTGTATTTTGGCCGGCCGGCAGGTATTTGAACCCGGGACCCATGGCGTATTAGTCAAGTACACTTATCGATAAGCCACGTAGTGTTATACATGTAAATAGCATGTGCAAGTAATATTTGAAACTTTACTCAAAAACCTCAAACCAAAGCACTCTTTGATACAGCACAATCGATATATCTCACTCCGGAACCCAAGTGAGTATCGCCAAGAATTCCATTAGCACAACTGGCGTATTCAGTTACCACACTAGAAATAAACAACCCGACAACTCGACAATATAAATGTGACCCGACATAAATCGTCGCACATGCTAAACTAAGATAGACACATTGGGACGAGCGACAAGTCAGCAGAGCCCTTATCACTAGCGGGCGGTTATTTACTGCCTGGCCTGAGTTATGGCCAATTTACAGGCAGTCATTAAGGCCTTAATGGCCTTAAGGTGTCCGGGTGAAAAGTTTTCCCCGGCTAACTTGGGCGCAGTCAGCGTTTTGCATGCTCATGATGGACGACACCGCCTTGTATTGATAATGTATAATTAACATCACTGATGGCGGTTTTCAATTACAATAAATATTTAAGATATTTAAGGATTTTCAATGTTGGCAGATTTCGCATACATACAAACGGACAGTGAATTAAAATGAAAATTCTTTATTTTTCGAATTAAGAAATATAAATTTCGTTAGTCAAACGTCATTCCTTTACAATCTACCGCCGTTTCGTAATGAGGTTCTTCTGACTTTTTTGTGAATCCTTTTTTATCTCAGTCAAAAATACATTATAATTAAAATTACAAAGAACAGCGTCAAGGAAAACCAAAGCACGCTCCACGTTCAAATCTTAGACAAGATAATTCCATCAATATATAGGTAAATTGTAAGCTTGAGCAGACTACTCCGCCAACAGCACTTGTACCCATTTAAAGCAAAGACAACACTCGCAGCCCACTTTTCGACGTGAAGGGTGGCGAACCTCGTCGCCGCCATTTTGATACGCCATTTGGTCAAAAAATTCTTACTTCCCATTGTGTTCCGACGAGCAGTATAGAAACAACATTGCATTTTATTGTTACTCTGCATGCATAAAGGCTGTTCGTAGAATACTTTAGTCTCATCTTACAACACGTCAGTAGGAAAGACATGGCGCTATTCGACTCTGCCGGAGACCTATCGGCCTTCGCTGGTCTTCGAAATATTTTTATTTTTCAGACATGCCGGTTTTCTCATGAAGTTTTCCTTCACCGCTGTGCGCGTGGTGAATCAGCACATAAAATTGCACAAGAAAGATCGAACTGAGTTTTCTTGCGTACTATGTAATTTAAGGCGAGGGCCTACTGCCTGTTTTACTGGTGGTAGGTTTCCTATGCAGGAATCCGTCTAGGTAGGTACCACCCCAGGGCCAGTTATTCTGCCGTGAAGTAGTAATGTGCAAACATTACTGTGTTTATATTTGGAGGGTACTGAGAGCTAGCGTAATCACTTGGCATATAAGACTTAAGAACTGATGTCTCAGGGTGACGGGCGCAGTTTGGTGTCCACACAAATGTTCTGGATGACACAGCATTTGTTATGGGCAGACGTTGCACTTACCATCAGGTGAACGTTATGCTCATTTCGTCACTTTATCAAATAAAATAAAAATGTCCCTGAGCTACCACGGCTCAAACCGAAACACAGAAATGTTTGCTCACTAGTGCTTCACGCAGAATAACTGGTCCTCGGGTGGTACTTACCTAGACGGATTCCTGCATAGGAATCCTACCACCAGTAACATGTCACATAATATTTTAATTAATATAATTGCAAATAAATAATAATAGTTGTTAAACTTTATAAACTTTAGCAAATGAAAGAGAATTAAATTAATTAAATAAAGCGAAAATACGCTAAAACATGAAAATCAACGCTCAGCACTAATAACGACGAAAACAATGGCGTCGCATTCAAAATGGCGATGCGACAAAGCGCCGTTCATTATATTATCTGCTCAATAAAATCGGTGGCGTTCTAAATTTCCCAAAATTTATTTATTTATTGCTTTTATAATACGTCCGAGTATATATCACTGTGCTGTCATACTGGCGGGCGATAATGCAAAATTTGCGGGTTTCGGATGATATGGAGTAGATCTTCTATTATAATACCTAAATGCTGTTAAAATCGAATTTTCTACGAATGCAAAAAAACAGCACCTACTTAACACTTTTATGCAAAATATTTCAATGTATAATTACTTAAAATTGCAAACTGTATGACGTTAACCCCCAGAAAACATTATATAACTTAAACATTTTTGAACTTTTAAATGTGTAATACTTTCAATTAAGAGTAACTCAATGAAATTATTTATAACATTGTTAATATGAAGAAATGAGTATGGTATGTACTTTTAATGTAAAATCGTTAATCTAAGGTTGTGTAGATTTGTGGACAGAGAAGGAAAATTTTGCAATGTTCAGAGTTAAGAGGTTTTTGTATAACGACAAGGACATCTAATGAATACCTTTATCAGCGTGAGACCGTGCTTCAGTTCATGTTTTTCCCCGGAATATGAACGCAGTGTCATCTGTTTATGAAAATTCTTTGACATTTTTGGTACATATTGACAGTGTAAATCAGGAAGAGATTTGTGCCGAAAACACTGCCTTGAGGGACGCCAAATATTTTTTACATGCGTAGATTAATATAGATACAAAATAATGTAGATTGTAACAGACTACCGCTTTATTTTTTCAGTTACATTTTTTAATCCTTTTTTTAAGAATTGCGATAAAGAACCTTCTCTTCCGGCTTGGGGATCTTCTCATCGGTCCTCTGTGTGCTTGCGTTAAATGTTGCCAGGTCCAGTCGTCTTTGGTTGTAGCAGGATCTCTACCGAGATTCTTTGCACCCGTTCGTTTATTAAATTAAAATTGCGAGTATGTATTTCTTTTTTTCCGCTTATTTTTACGAATGTGTATTTCAATATCGTGAAAGTAAATACTGATTGATATACGATGGCACTCTCTACACGTCCCTTGCTCCGCGGGTGCCAGTACCATCGAAGTGCTAGTAACGCGAGGCGTCACAATAATTCTCCTCGCATGACAATGCTTTAATGCGCGTTTGATTCATCCCCAGCCGTTTACAAATGAGGTTATCATTTGCAGCGATGTCGTTATAATGAATTTTGCTATTGTCAAGCGGCCGGTTTGCGGCCATTTCGCGTTTATAGCTTTAACGATGATGTCGCGATCGACGGAGCGCTCGCTTTTCGTTGTTGAAAGAGTCTGTCCGCTTTTGTACTATTTCTAATGACGTCGTGTTTTGCTTTTGTACGACGGATACCGTCGCGTATTAGATACAGAACTTTTGAACGGAGCTTCGCTTTGAATTGTTTGATTGTATTAATGTCTTAAAATCTTGGGATACCAGACCGAAGAAAAACGATTTAAAAAAAATCAAGGCAGCGTTCGAATTTGGAAGGAAGTTAATGAATTTGATGTGCATCTTAATCCTGATTTAATAAATTTAATTTGGAATCCGGGACTGAGGGAATTGAGGGCAATTGTTATTTCAACTAATAAATTCTAATAACTTTTTTTTTATAATGAGAATATGACGAGACGAACTAAACATTCACCTGATGATAAGTGAAACGTCTGTCCATAGCAATGTTGTTTCACCCGGAACATTTCTGTGTAGTATCACACTGCGCCCGTACCTTTGAGACTTCATTTGTTATGTTTAATTTGGCCAGTAATTACAGTAGCTTCCAGTGCCCTTCTGACCGGAACACAGTAATGTTTCTGTCGGCAGAATAACTTCCCTGGCCCTGCGGTGGTCCCTACCTAGACGGATTCTGCTTAGAAATCCTACCACCACTAAAATAATGGGCAGCACTTGTAGTAAACACTTTTAGCATTTCTGCACTAGTGCTACTCTTTTCATCTCGTTCAGAGTCGTTGATGACCGTGAACCTCAGACATCAGTGTACCTACCGTCAGTTCAAATCTAATTAAGCAATATTTATTTCATCAATTTACGAGTTCTGATATACCGTGACACTGGATGTGAAGATTTCTCCGATTATCGCATTAGTTACATCAGATACAAGAAGGTAAAAACGAGAGAGTGCCTTTTTGTTTGCGCTAATACTAGTGATGTACACTAAAGTATATCCTAAAGTGAACAACTTCTGGTTGTAACATGAAGATAACGATAGAAATCAAAGAGGTTATCAGCATCATTGAATAGTGGTGCCGGCTGGTTTCGACCTGTGTTAGAAAATAAAGAAAAGTTCATTCGGCAAAAACTTCCGACGTACAAAACAGGCATTTATTCTCAATTCATTTACAAACAAAAATTAACATAACAGTAACCATAGAGGGGCTAGGCGCACGCTTTAAATTTAATAGTACGCGAGTGAACTGGGTTCTATCCCCGGTGCCGGCACCTCTAAAAATTGTTATTTTAACTGCTGATTTACCACGTGCTCGGCGGTGAAGGAAAACATCGTGAGGAAACCCGCATGTCGGAGAAATAAAAAATATTTCAAAGACATGTGAAGTCCGCCAACCCGCATTGGAGCAGCGTGGCGGATTCTTCCTAGCTCCAAAACCCTCTCAGAAATGAGAGGAGGCCTGTGCTTAGCAGTGGGACATTTATAGGCTGTAACTTTATTTTTTTCAACCATAAAAAGTTGATCCTTACCACTAATCTTATATCTACCCACGACACGCATCACTCCAACACACACCTTAAGGAGCCAGGGCGGGACTGAAAATCAGCGCGGCGCAGTTAGCACAGCCCTTCCCTTTTGCCAATCAACTCATAATCATGATTTTCTTTTTTTCTTTTTTTATTCTTTCCATTTGTTATTTTTAGTAAAAGTTAAGTTAATGTGTATTTTTATATCAGTTATTATTTAATTTTTCTTTTGAGTTTAATTATTTAACGATTTTTTTCTGTACTTACTTGATTGACAATAAATTATTTCTTATTCTTATTCTTATCTAAGCCATTAATTTTGTATGTACGTCGCGGATCATGCCAAAATGATCATCGCTCAGCATATTGTTGCGCTAACGAGCGCGACGCTGATTTTCAGTGATGACCGCTAGATAATACATCGGAGAATGAAGTCCCAAGACCGGTTAAATGATGAATTAAAATATCATTATTACGTTTTGAAACTGTATCAAAACTTGTAACTGGTGGTAGTAAATCTATGCTGGATCTTTCTAGGCATCTGCTTTGGTAGATACCACCGTAAAGTTATTCTGCCGTCCGCCGTAGTGCACAAACACCATAGTGTTACGGTTAAAAAGGCGCTGAAGTTACAGTAATTAAGAGGCATAGGAGACATTAGAATTGATATCACAGGGAAACGGGCGCTGTCGAGGTTTACAACTCAAAGCGGTGACGATGTTCCCCTGGCCAATTTTCAATAATGGCGATAATTTCTCCAAAACGAGAGCTACTTCGGTAGCAAGCAGGTGAGGCCTTTGTTCAGCAGTGGACTAGTAAAAGGGTGAAACGTCGAATCATTATCATTGTAGCGCATTGTAAGTCCACAGCTGGACAGAGACCCCATACATTGTCACAAAGCTGTCCTGCTAAATTGGTTAGGTCCTCACTCTGTCCTGTATGGATTGTTGTCCTTTACTGCGAAAAAAAGTGCTTTTGGTGTCAAGTGAACTAGCAACGACCCAGGAAGCAATAGCAAGAAACCCAAATGGCAGTTTTTGTCAATTGTTGTCAATCTATACAATATAGTCAATCTATACAAATAAATAAACTGACAAACTGACACTTATTGAAGTGTCAGTTTGTAATAACAAAGTAACAGCTTTTCACTCAAAGCTTATGAAAGTATATACGGAATTTGATGAAAAAAACTATTTTTTAAATTTTTGTGTCTGTGTGTACGGATGTTTGTTCCGGCTAATCTCTGAAACGGCTGGACAGATTTTGAAGGGATTTTCACTGACAGATAGCTGATATAAAAGCGGGTAAGTGAGGCTACTTTAATTATAGAAAAATAATTAGAGTCCCCGCAAAAAAATTAAAACCCCAAATTACGGTTCAAATAGGGAAGTATATATGTACGAGTATATTATCAATCGGGTCGGCTTATTTACGTAAGCGAAACCGCGGGGCACAGCGAGTTGTATACAAAAATGTGGAAACTGCTTAGCAGCGAATATCCCTTTCCCAGCCCTTCCGTTATAGGTGACACAGCATTTGTCTGCTGGTCGCGATTTCCGCTTATTTTTTTTTGTAAAGATATGTAACTATGTTATCCGCAACAGAACTAGAGTAACCGACATAGCCCTTAGGATTAGCAAGTTGAAGTGGCAATTGGCCGGCCATATAGCCCGGAGAACCGATGACCGTTGGGGAAGAATGGTTCTCGAGTGGCAGCCTCGTACCGGCAAACGCAGTGTAGGACGACCACCACTAGATGGAGCGACGACCTGCACGGTTTTGCGGCAAGTCGATGGATGCAGGTGGCTGAGGACCGTGTTTTGTGGCATAGCAAACCAAACCTGGCCCGTGAGCACAGCATCCGATGAAGCTGTAAAAGCCAAAAAAGGCTAACAGCAATTACATCACCGAAATTATATATATGTGGCATATCTTGGGGGAGATGTTCAACAGTGGACTGTGATAGGCTGAAATGATGATGACGTAAAGAAATAACGCATCTGTAAACTTAAATCCGCTTAATGAATTTACATTACACGACTCGTTAAATCCCGTTGTTAACGACGATTAATACGCACCAAAAAACATTCGTGTCCCCACGATAATTTTCATTCCAATAAAGTCAATTACAGTCGTGTACAACAAGTTTTAAAATATCAAAAACAGCGTAAGCTTCCCGTCCTAGGCGTAATTATGAAAATAATTAACGGCGGACAGACAAACGGGTATTTACGACCACAATCAAACACAGTTGCACATTAAACGCGATTCATTATCAACAAAAATGAGTTTATATTTATTTGCGAGCGCGGCTGTACCGCAGACGTCAAAACAACCGGCACGGGCCACATGTATCTGTCATTTACCACAAAAACTAGATAAAATCGGCTGAGGGGGCTCTGCATCAGTTTTGACTTCTTATTTTATTTAGTAAATAATCAATACTTATTGAATTGAAGGCGAGAAAGGATGGCGGATTTGCCGCGTTCTGAGAGCTGAAGAAAAAATACGTCTACCTATTCTACCTATTTAAATAATAATCATCACCATCATCGTCATTTCAGCCTAAAACTAGTCCACTGCTGAACATAGGCCTCCCCTATAAATTGCCACATAGATTAGTAGCTCTCATTTAAGGGGGATTTTGCCATAATTGCCATGCTTGGCAGGCGGATTGGCAACCGAAGTTTATTTATTCCGCAGAAAGTTGCTGCTGTCGACCTTCTGGTTTTAGTTTTACTTCTGTCGCGTTTTACGACACACACGCGATGAGATAGAGTGGTAGATTCTCTTAAGCTGCTACATTTATAATAAATAGAATTAGCTTTTTGTGTCTATGCGAACGGATTTACGCCTAGCACTAATAAAGTTGTTGACATAAATATTATACAAGATATAGATAATATCTCTGGGACCAATTTAGGACTTACTGGTGATAGGATTTCTGTACAGGAATCCTCCTAGGTCACCTCAGTACCAGTTACTCTTTCGTGTTTGGATCTGAAGGAGCTATTGTAATGACTGAGCATATGAGACTCAAGAACGGGCGTAGTGTGGAAGCAACACAGAAATGTTCCATGTGAAACTGTCGTAGAGGCAATACCACTTGATAATGCCTCGTTTTGATGTAAAACACATGTCGTATTCTCGACTTCAGTGGTGTGTATTGCCTAGTGGTAGTGTTGTAGAGGGTATCTGGCGGCTCCCGGTGACGGTATTGATTTGCTTGTACACGCTGTTGAGGGAGGGCGGACGGTGCTCTTCAAAAACTAGGTAATACACAACATTTTAAATTTTACAGGCAGATCTTAGCAAATTAACTTTCTTTCCTTTATTATAATGGATTTCCGCAAAGTAACGCCTGATTCTATCAACGACATAACATTTGTTATGGGCAGACGTTGCACTTACCATCCGGTGAACATTTTGCTCGTCCAGTGACGTTATCCAATAAAAAAAATACTCCGATGCGAAACTGACTAGATTATAGATTAATATGTCTTACAAGTGAGAATACGAAAATTATTGTACGCGTTACCTAGATAGATTTGTTATTTGCAACTTGGTTATAAATTATAAATTCAAAAATAATGAGATAAAGCACAATGGTTGTACATATGCTCGTCTGTCTGTCATCACACATGTGTTCGGTGCGAAAGCGTCGATCGACATGCATTGGCGAGATTGAGAGCTGCGAATTATTGAACATTCCGTAGATAGAGTAAGATATTGCATAGAAATGAACAACAGTTTTTCGGTAGCCGAAAACAGTAACAATATAACCAGTTATTTGTGTATTGTATATACATTGACTTCTGCTGGGATTTGAACTTCGGGACCATAACGTGAAGCAGGTTGACCGTTGATTCACACGTCTGCGACGAGAGTACGTTTTAATTTCACAATGTACTTTTCGGGACGTTGTCTTATGTTATATTACCTTCACACTGTAATACATTATTATCATTGATAATATATCTGTGTGTTTCGGTTTGAAGGGCACTGAGAGCTGGCGCAATCACTGGGCATGTAAGACCTAAGAACTGATGTCTCAGGGTGACGGGCGAAGTGTGGTGTCACACAGAAAATCAGGTGAACGTCTTGCTCGTTACGTCACTTTATCAAATAAAAAAATGTACATAGGTAATTTTGCAACTACCATTATTAAAGAGTTTCTTGCCGATTCACCACTGAGGTTATATTTTTCAAACTGTTAGGGGATTATAAATCTCCTCACGGTTAGTATATAATTCGTAGTTAAAAACATAGAACAAAATATACATGATAATTATTATTAAATATTCCTTCCTTCCTTCCTTTCAGCCTAACACTAGTCCATTGCTGAACATATGCCTCCCCCATAGATTGCCACAAAAGTTTGTAGCTCTAACTTTCAGGGGATTTTGCCATAGTTGCCATGCTTAGATTCAGGTGTTCCAGAAAGATGCTGCTACCCATCTCCTGGTTTTTATTTTCCCTCTGTCGACTTTTACGACACGCACGGGATGAGATGGTGTGGTAGGTTCTCTTAAGTCGGCACCACATGGTATTAAATATAATTTGATCAAAAAACCGACTTCATCGCAGCAGCTCCAGCAGCATAAGCAAATTTAATTAAACTTAAGCTAATTTAAGAGTTTTATGATTTTCTCATGGATCCCATCATCAGAGCTTGACCAAATATGCATGTGACCAACATCGAGGTATAACCAATTCAACTTAAAAAAATAGTCATTGACACACATCGTAACAAACACCCAAAAAATATTCCTCGAGTCGAATTGAAAACCTCCTCCTTTTTCGCAGTCGGTTAAAATAAAAATAACATTGTTTGATCTTTAATAGCTCGATTGTAATGTTTTTGAACCCAGGACTCGGAGCGTAGAGGTATACTCTGTCTACTAGGCCACGCGGTCGTCGTCGTCAATTTTGTTCTTCGACATAATAACAACCTGTATCTTGCTTTCGCTTTTAGAGTTCATTTAAGTCTATCATTATCAGCATTTCAACCCATTTCATGTCCAAGTGAACACATGTCTCCCCCGCCATCATCATCATCATCATCATTACATCCTATCACTAGTCCACTGCTGAAAATAGGCCTCCCCCATAGATTGTCATTTGAATGATGAAGAAAGTTTGTAGCTCTCATTTTAGGGGGGATTTTGCCATAGTTGCCACGCTTGACAGGCGGGTTGACAACCGCAGTTTACTTATTCAGATGTTTCCGGAAGATGCTGCTGCCCATCTTCTTGTTTTAATTTTCCCTCCATCGACTTTTACGACACCCACGGGATGAGATGGGGTGGTAGATTCTCTTAAGCCGCTTCCACTCCCCCGTAGATTGCCACAAAACACGGTAGTGAAGGTATGGAAGTTAATTTGATAAGTATACATACATACAGTCACGCCGTTTTCCCCATCTAAATGGTACTCACGTAGCCCATTTTTCGACCTCGCGGGAAACGAGACGTGGCGGGTGGCGAACCACGTTGTCGCCATTTTGGTAAGAGTCAAAAAATTCGTATAGTGACAGCATTGCATATTATGGTGTCATTCTGCACGAATAAAGGCTGTCCGTACAATACTTAGTCGCCTCTTACGACACCTCGGTAGGAAAGAGGTAGTTGCTATTCTACTCTGACGGACACCTATCGGCGTATATTAGTAATCATTGTATCTCACTAGATGCCTCGTTTTGAGGTGAAACACGTGCCGTGTCTCGACTTCAGTGGTGTATATTGCCTAGTGGTAGTGTTGTAGTGGTGGAGTGGTGGTAACTCCCGATGGCGGTGTTAGTTGTACAGAATACTATGTGATGGTGGTGCTCTTCAAAAACTGGGTGATATACACCATTTCATATTTAGCATGCGGATCTTAGCAAATTGAATTCCTTTCCTTCATTATAATGGATTTCCGCAAAGTTACGCCTGATTCTAGTAACTATAAAAAACACGGTACTGCGCCCTGCGTCCATCGGCTTCCCATATAACCGTGCTGGTTCGATTTAGTGGGACATTAGCTTAGGGGTTATCTATAGGTTTTTTTTATCTAGCCCCGTGTCAAACAATGGGACATTTGTAGTTTAATAGCTGATGCCCGTAACTTCGTCCGCGTGGATATAGATTTTTAAATGATGTTCTCCTAGCCGATTTCGACCACGGCGACAACTGCCGACTACTGTCGAGAGCCATCAACTGCGCAGGAGATATTATAGTGCCACAAGTGTACGCGCAAACACAGAGGCACTCACTCGTCCCAACCAACCCGCTGCCCGATGTAACGCTGATGCGATAAGATCGGAGGTAGGCTAGGATGCAGTGTCAAATACACTGAGAGAATCACAACGCAACCAGACCCGAAAACCAACAATTTATGTTTTAGCACAAATGTTGGCTCCGGCTGGGTTCGAACCCAGGACCCGCGGCTTAGAAGTCAGGTACTCTGACCACTAGGCAACGCGGTCGTCGACAATACTACAGTATTCAAATTATCAAGTCTATTTTATTTTCCACGTCAAAAAGTCCTATGTCCGTCTCCAGGATGAAAGCTATCTCTGTACCAAATTTCGTTGAGATCAGTTAAGTGGTTTAGTTACTCGTACTTTCGCATTTATAATATTATTAGGGATTATTTTACTTTTTTTTTATTGTATAAAGTGACGAAACGAGCACAACGTTCACCCGATGGTAAGTGCAACGTCCGCCCACAACAAATGCTGTGTCACCCAGAATATTTCTGTGTGACACCACACTGCGCCCGTCACCCTGAGACATCAGTTCTTAAGTCTCAAATGCCCAGTGATTACGCTAGCTCACAGTGTCCTTCAAACCGAAACACAGTAATGCTTGCACACTACTGCTTCACGGCAGAATAACTGGCCCTGGGGTGGTACCTACCTAGACGGATTCCTGCATAGGAATCCTACCACCACCATTAATGAAAGTCAGAGAAATAATAAGCAAATAAAACAAAAATCGAACATTAATTACCGTAGATTGTTTTTGTAACCTACCATACGTCGATTCCTAACAATTAAACAAACAAAAACAAAGATATCGAAAGACATTTCTGTGCGTTACGAAGCGGTCGCGGCGCGGCTCGGCTGCGGGCGATGAGGGATTCATTCGCCCGATGACGAATTGTTCGGCGGGAATCTCACGCCGTCTACACGTAAACAACGCCGACTACACCGCGTGTTGACCATGCGCTTTGAAAACATTGGGATAGGAGAAAGGCTTTTGCTTTTTTGGCTCCGAATGGAATTCGAACCCAGGGTCCGAGGCATGGTAGACAGGTACCTCTACCCACTAATGTTTAAAAATAAATTATATTTTTAGACAGTAAAATATATTTTTTTAATATATTTGCACCTATTTTTTTTTTTAGGACTATATATATTTTCGGTGATGTAATTGCTGTTAGCCGTCTCGGCTTTTACAGCTTCATCGGATACTGTGCTCGCGGGCCAGGGGCCCGTGTGCCAGGTTTAGTTTGACCCAAACATAAATAAATAAATAAATAAAAACTCCTACAAAACCCTCGAAGTTCGGACTGTGTCGCGTTCGCTGCGTGCTTTCGCGATTTCGAAAATCTTAAACATTTTAAGTCGTCTACTGACCGTCCGAAGGAGGCTGCGCGCGTCCATTCGGACTGTCGACTTGTGTGTCGGTAACTCTGGGCGGTGAGAACCGCCCTGGAACACGGGTGAATCTTGTGTACGCGATGTGATTATTGACTATTGCGCGCCGCTTTCTACGGCGGTCGCGCGTCGTGGTGCGTGTTATATTAAAGCTATTGACTGTGTGTACAGTGTGGCTTGGATCGTGACTGACAGTATCGTGGTCAGGAAGAGCTGAGACGTCCGTGTCGTCTAGCACGTTTCGCGGGCGACGTTTGCGTTCGGTCGCGTTTCTGTTTGGTCGGTAATTTGCTGCTTTAACCACCAGCGGGTTTGAATGAACCGCGGCTTTTTCGAAAAACCGCCGTGATAATTCTCTAAAGTGTTCAGAGATTAAAGGCATTTCACAGTCGCTGTGAAGATCTACATTGCGTTGATACCAACCGGCTCCGGTGGCAGTTCGCAAGAATCGATTTTGAACGCTCTGTAACTTCTTTAATTGATTGCCCGTCGCGTGAGCGAAAGCGACGCAAGCATAGTCCATTACGGGCCTTATGCAAGTCTTATAGAGGCGAAGTTTGTGTCTTAAGCACATTTTGCTTGAGGAGCAAGTTAATGGGTATAGACGGCTTGAGATAAAAGCCGCTCTATTGCGTATGTTTTTAATGTGTGCAGCGAACGACATCGCTGCGTCTAAAGTGACCCCGAGGTATTTGACGCTCTTTTCCCAGGGAATAGGGCGTCCGAACAGGGTGATCGTGCCTAGCTGATTGTTGCCGATTGGGTGACATCGTCTAGCGGGCTTTGGTGTGCCCCTCGAAAAGTATATCGCTACACTTTTCTCGGGGTTTACCTCTATTCTCCATATCCGGAACCATTCGCCTAGGCGATCGGCTGCGGCTTGGAGTTGAATCGTTATTTTTAGGACTGATGGTCACTGTTAGCCCGAAGGCTTTTACAGCTTCGCCGGATTGAAAGGTGGCATAGCGCTGAGGGCGCTTAGCCGAAACCTTTATTTATGGATGACTGGCGCAAGGGCCCCCGAGAGGGGACCTCGGCTTGGACCGTCATCCTTTTCGCGAGAGTAACAGACTTGAGGGTGCCCAAGGGGGCCGGCCTCGGCTCGGTCAGTTACTGCAATCGGGAGGACGCGAGGTATATTTGCACCTTTCACGTATTTTTGACCATGTTTCTGGATTGCTTAGTTAAGAATGATACTAGGCTAATGCCTAATAATGAAACCAGTTTAATTGTTCTCATTTACTAAGTACTACTGGTGGTAGGATTCCTATGCAGGAATCCATCTAGGTAGGTACCACCCCAGGGCCAGTTATTCTGCCATGAAGCAGTAGTGTGCAAACATTACTGTGTTTCGGTTTGAAGGGCTCTGTGAGCTAGCGTAATCACTGGGCATATGAGACTTAAGAACTGATGTCTCAGGGAGATGGGCACAGTGAGGTGTCACACAGAAAAGTTCTGGGTGACACAGCATTTGTTATGGGCAGACGTTGCACTTACCATCAGGTGAACGTTTTGCACGTTTCATCACTTTATACAATAAAAAAAATGTATAAACCAATAACTCATGGGAAAACACAAGTTTGATAGCTTCTAAATTAGACTTTAAACTTATTGTTATAAGTGATTGCAAATTATACTTTCGAATAATTTATGTCTCGTCGACTTCACACATTTTCTATTATAAGGAAAATAAAATAAATGAATAGACTCCAAGTCTAAATAACAAAAAGACTAAAATAACTTTGTAATCTTATAGAGACACTGAGACAAAAAAAAAATGAAAACAGCGACAGTTCTGCATATCAATGATCTGTTACAGATTCGTAACATTCCTTGCTTTGCAGACGACAGCACTGGTGATGCCTTATATACCGGCCGTGCCATATTTCTCGGGAAGACGTCGACGAGTACCGGGACAAACTTGTGTCTGAAGTCGAGATTTTGTTAGACAGAATGAAATTAAAATAATGTTCAAATCAGGTAGAGACATATCCCGAGACTGCTCACAACGCGGTGACGTACCCGCGCGCGTTTCTTGATTTAAGCCCAGTAAGAAAATATGTACTGTTTTACACCCAAGCAACGATGGATTTATACGAGCCAAAAGTCAGATCCACCGCATTGTTGGCGTATAGCTCTTTACGACCCAAATATTTATAGTAGTACCGCTCTAACCGAATATTGCTTTATGGGCAATATCGTAGCTGAGTCAGTACTCGATTAGTTATGTTACTCGTATGATAATGTTCGAGTTTCTTGAATTATACGAGATCTCTCGTAAATCGTTAGGTTTGTTTGGATTGATCGCGGAAAATGGATTTTATAATTCTCTCGAATCGTTACCGATGATGGCTCACCCGATAGATGTCGGAATAGGCCGATAGAGTTACGAGTATTGTGGCAATACTGGATTTCTATAGTTTCCGCTTTGAGTACTCCGCGCTTCTTAACTGGAACGATCTAGAAATAGAACTTAAACCCTATGAATGACAACGATAGGTTGTCGTTTGCACAAGAAGCTGTAAGAACTACGAGTAGTTTAGGAAGAAGAAGCATTGTAAATTAATATCTATCTAGTTAATAGAATTTGGCGTTACTTTGCGGAAATCCATTATAACAAAGGAAAGAAAGTTAATTTTCCTTCTTTTTTTTATTATTATTTATTATTATTATATTTATTATTTCCTTCTGTTTTAAGATTTGGTTATAAGACGTTTTTACCTCACCTTTAACTTAAATCGAATGACAAGTTTATTCCATCGGTTGCTTAATACATAAGTGCCATTGTTTTTGTGACGTTTTTTGTTTAGGTTAACCGGCGGCTTTGTTAGTAGACGCAACTTATATCTGTCTTCTTTTTTGCGTCCAAAATTAAGTCATTACATTTTATATTATATATATATATTTGTATTATTATTATGTTGTCTGATGATGATTCATTTTATTCAGCTTGTGAGTCTTCTGCAAGCCTGGACTCTTTTGATGAGCCTGAAACATTGCGTAATTTGCTGGAAAACGCTTTTGAACATTATTCCTCTTCCTTTAATATCTGCCACCTGAATGCACAGAGCTTACCCTCACATTATGCTGATCTCTTAGAAACTTTCTCCTCTAATTCTTCAACTATACGGGCTATCCTTATTTCGGAAAGCTGGCTGAAGCCGACTCTTTCGACATTCTCTTACAGTTTACCCGGGTTTGTCTTATTAAGGAATGACCGAGTGGGCAAAGGAGGGGGTGGCGTTGCAATCTACCTACGTTCTGACATTCCGTTTACTGTTATAGCTTCGTCAACTTCACAATACTCCGCATCGACAGAATATTTATTCTTGGAAATTCAGGTGGGGCGTTCCAGGGATCGTGCTTGGTGTCGTTTACTGTCCGCCCTCTTTAGACTATTTCTCCAGCTTGGAAACGGTCTTAGAATCACTCTGCGCGGACTACACACATCACATTATCATGGGCGACTTTAATACTGACCTTCTCAAAACTTCAACTCATAAAGCTAAGCTTCTTAATATCCTTTCTTCATTTAATTTGTCCATCCTTCCCAGTGCTCCCACTCACCACAATCCTGACTCTTCTGACACTTGGTTAGATTTAATGATTACTTCATCTCCTGAACTTGTGATTAAACATGGTCAGTTGTCTGCTTCCGGTTTTTTGCGCCATGATCTTATTTACCTCGCATACAAAATTAAACCACTAAAAACTAAACCGGAGATCATTTGGGTTCGAAAATTTTCCCGGGTTCATCCTTGATGCTTTACTTAACGATGCATCATCTATTGACTTCTCACCGGTGTGAACAATTTGACTCTGAAACTGTTTGATGTTCATGCGCCGGTTAGAGCTGTCAAAGTAAAGCGGCCTCCAGCACCGTGGATAACTAGAGGAGTACGCATGGCGATGATTCGACGTGATAGAGCATTTAGGAGATACAAGCGTGACAGGTGTAATGATAATTGGTGTTTATATAAAAGTGCACGTAATCGCTGCAACCAAATGGTAAGGACAGCGAAACGCTGCTACTTCTATGATAATATCTCCAACGCTTCTTCGGCCAATATCTGAAAGTTTCTAAAATCTCTCGGATTAGGTAAGCACTCTGTCATACACAAAAATATCTCTTTCCCGCTGAACGATCTAAATTCATATTTTTCAGCTGGCACTACTATTCCGTTTATACGGCAATACTATTAAGTCCCAAACGATTTCAGAAATTACTTCCTTGGCCAATCCTCAACATGAACCCTTCTCATTTTCTCTACTCTCCGCTGAAGAGGTTCGTAAAACTTTTGTTTCTATCAAATCTAAAGCGGTGGGCTGCGATCAGGTGAGTCGTACTATAATTTCTTCAGTTCTTGAATACTTTCTCCCAGTTATTACTCCTATAATAAATTTCTCTCTGTTGTCAGGGGTTTTTCCATCTTTGTGGCGTAAAGCTTATATAATCCCCCTTCTGAAAACTACAAACCCCTCACAATTTAATAACTATAGACCAATCTCTATATTACCCTTTTCATCAAAACTTCTAGAATCTATTGTTTACTATCAATTATCTACTTTTATTTACAAAAATAATGTTCTATCTCAGTTTCAATCGGGCTTTCGACCTGGACACTGCACCACTACTGCTTTTCTCAAAGTTACTGAAGACATACGGCGGGGTATGGAGGATAAAAAGGTCACAGTACTTGTATTGATCGATTTTAGTAACGCTTTTAACATGGTTGACCACGATATCCTCCTTGCCATGCTTCAGTATCTTAAATTTTCGTCTACTACTGTAGATTGGTTTTCTTCTTACCTTTGTGAACAGCTAGCCGTTCGTTGTTGTCATGATATATCAGACTGGTGTCAACTCGTGTCTGGCATTCCGCAAGGTGGAATATTATCTCCTCTTATGTTCTCCATTTTTATTAACTTTCTTTCTTCTCAGCTTAGCTGTTCTTACCATTTCTACGCTGATGACTTGCAGATCTACACTCAGGCAGACGTCATTTCTATAAATAACGCTGTAGACAGTCTTAACTCGGACTTAACAATATTAAATAACTGGGCTTGTAAGTTTGGCATTAAGGTGAATCCAAGTAAATTTCAAGCCGTAATAATTGGCAGTTATCCAAACTAGACCTTACTAAAGTTTCACCTGTCTCGTTTGCCGATTCTGTTATTCCCTATTCTTCTAGTGTCAAAAATCTTGGTGTTTACTTTGATTGTACGAGTACCTTAAGTTGGTCTACTCATATACAGAAAGTCAGTGGTTCAGTTATTGCTAAACTAAGTGCTCTGAATCGCCTTAGAAACTTTCTGCCGGTCAAGGTCAAGATAACTCTGGTGCACTCTCTTATTTTTCCCATAATTGACAACCTTAATTGACAATCTTGTTGACAAGCTTCATCGTCTCGTAAATAACTGTATCCGTTTCATCTTTTGTCTTCGCAAGTTTGATCATGTTTCCTCGTTCCGCTCTCAGTTAAAGTGGCTTCCTATTCGTCAACGAAGGCATCTCAGGATACTTTCACACACAGTTCACAGTTTCACAGTTTTCTCGGTTTTATTTGATAACCACTGCCCTGATTACCTTAAACGTAAGTTTCAGTTCTTGCGTGACACTCATAACCGACAGCTTCGTTCTTCGGAGACTTTGACTCTCTCTATCCACTTCACCGCTCGGGTTTCGCTTCATCATCATTTGCTGTCCAAGCTGCTCGACTATGGAATGCGCTGCCTGAAAATCTAAGACTACCCTTTAGCAAATACGCATTCAAAAGGAAATTTTTAGCTCATTTTACAAACTGTACAGATTTACCAAACAATGATCATCATCCTCATCATTAGTATATATTATTCTAGTTCATAATAATATTTATTATATATATATATTTATGTAGGAATATGTATATTTATTTATATTTATTTGTGTGTGTATATATATATATATATATTATGTGTTTGTGTTTATGTTTGTATACGTGTAGGTATACGAGTATTTAATAAGTATTATATATTATTTTGTTCCTGTAGTAAGGTTCAATAGAGAATAAATAAATAAATTTACTAAGAACAACATGCAAAATTTAAAATGGTGTGCATAAATTTTTATAATGATGCTTTTTGCTGATGGCAGAGAAAATCATACAGACTACAATAATCTAATGACTTTTTAAGGTAAAACTTCTTTGGGCGCGATGAAAAGTTAAATTTCAAGGCAGTATTTGAGTGCAAAGTAGTTTTTTTTTAAAGTAAAGTAACAGCCTATAAATATCCCACTGCTGAGCACAGGCCTCCTCTTATCTCTGAGAGGGTTTTGGAGCCGGGAATAGTTCGCCACGCTGCTCCTGTGCTGGTTGGCGTACCTCACATATCCCCGAAATATTTCTATTCCTCGGATATGCAGGTTTCCCCACGATGTTTTCCTTCGCCGCTGAGTACGTGGTAAATCAGCACTTAAAATTGTAGAATAATTTTAGAGGTGCTGGCACCGGGGATCAAACCCAGGTTACTTGCGTAATATGAAATTATAGGCGAGCACCCGGCCCTGAGCTACCACGGGTGTTCTTAATTAATGTTTATCGATTAATTATAGTTGAATATTTTTGTTAATTCATATTTATTTAATTAAATCATAATCAAATATAATTTTCACTTCTGTCACGTGTACTGACTTGCTGCACGCACATGCTTACCTGCTTTTTTATAGAGGAAAGTGACGAGACGAACAGTATCGTTATTGGATGGTTATTTTATTGCATAGTGATGAAACGAGTAAAACGTTCACGTGATGGTAAGTGCAACAGTCTGCCCATAACAAATGCTGTGTCACACAGAAAAAATCTGTGTGACACCACACTGCGTCCGTCACACTGAGACATCAGTTCTTAAGTCTCATCTGTACAGTGATTACGCTAGCTCTCAGTGCCCTTCAAACCGAAACACAGTAATGTTTGCACACTACTGCGTCATGGCAGAATAACTGGTGCTGTGGTGGTACCTACCTAGACGGATTCCAGTAAAGTAAGAGAAACGTCTGTTTATAGCAAATGCTGTGTCACCCAGATCGTTTCTCTGCGGCACCAGACTGTACTCGTCACTCTTTGAAACCAGTTCTTAAGTCCCATATGTAACCATAGCTATCATTGCCATCCAGACCGAAACATAGTAGAGTTTGCACACTACTGTTTGTCGGCACAATAAATGGCGCTGCGGTGGTAGTAATGGTAAGGTATCTACCTATTGATGAATGAATCCCTAGTCGTGTCACTTTTATCTATAAAAAATGCCGTTATTTCCACGCCACGGTAGGTGGATTGGCGGCGATCTCTGTAATAAATTTAATTTTTGGGTTAAGTTACCGACGGCGGTGAAAAACCCATCGTGAGGAAACTTGTATGTCTGAGAAATAATTTTCGACGCAATCTGATATTCAAGTAGCGAGGCAGACGAGAGACAAATGAGAGAAGGGTTGTGCTCAATAGTGGGACATAAAGAAACTGTTACTTTACTTTTTAATTTGCGTAGTGATTATGTACATCTAAGAGGTTTAATTCACTGGTGGTAGGATTCCTATGCAGGAATCCGTCTAGGTAGGTACCACCCCAGGGCCAGTTATTCTGCCTGTGAAGCAGTAGTGTGCAAACATTACTGTGTTTCGGTTTGAAGGGCACTGAGAGCTAGCGTAATCACTGAGCATATAAGACCTAAGAACTGATATCTCAGGGTGTCGGACGCAGTGTGGTGTCACACAGAAATGTTCTTGGTGACACAGCATTTGTTGTGGGCAGACTGCACTTACCATCAGGTGAACGTTTTGCTCGTTTCGTCACTTTATACAATAAAAAAATGTCTATGTATGTAAAATAGGATTCCTATGCGGGATTCCGTCTAGGTAGGTACCACCCAAGGGACCAGTTATTCTGCCGTGAAGCAGTAGTGTGCAAACATTACTGTTTTTCGGTTTGAAGGGCACAGAGTGGTGTCACACAGAAATGTCCTGGGTGACACAGCATTTGTTATGGGCAGACGTTGCACTTCCCATCAGGTGAACGTTTAACTCGTATCGTGACTTTATCAAATAAAAAAAAGTGTAGCAGTATCATATGTATAGGAACAATTTATCATTCCGTCGTTGCTTAAATAAGAAGCAGGCGTTTTCTTCTCTATGCAAGTTGAATTATGTTAATGAAGACACCGTTAAACAGTGCAATGTACGCATTGTAAACCGACAAACAAAAGTGCACCCGTAAGATAGCATTAACCGAAATAATTCTAAACTTACAACGGCTGACTAAAAGCGGACTAAGTCTGACTAAAAACGTTCCCCCCTCCACACTTTACACGCTGAATTTAATATCTGTAGTAGTTGTTGTGCTTAAACCTCTTATAATTCTACCGGACACCGCACGCTGCTCGTAAAGAGGACAGTACACTTGCAGTTTTTGTGTAGAGAGCTTGTGGTCACCGCATAGTTAAGGGGTATGCGTACAGATATCATAAAAATATAACTTTTTTTTTCATTGGATCAGTGTTGGCCAACCAATCAATTCAATCGATTATCATTTACATACATGACGAGATCGGCTCATCCATAGATACAGTTACGGCTTTTTCTGATATAAGGAGTAAGCAGAGACCACACCCGTAGCCAACGACGAACGAGTCGAATCGACGCACGAGACGAGTGGCGTGGTTCGCCGCCATTTTGAAAGCCAAAAAATTGTTACTCCCCATTGTGTTCCAACGAGCCGTATAGTGAAAGAATTGCATATTATGGTATTATTCTTATAAAGGCAGTCCGTACAATACCTTAAGTCGCCTCTTGCGAAACCTCTGCCTGTCTCTCTACTACCCTCTATGCCCTACAATCACGTATCGGTGCAAAAACATTAATCTGAAACAGTGGCCTAAAAATTTAACGTTACACGCAATTTTCTAAAATGACGCCTACACTGCTTTGATAAAGAACGAAGACTGTAAAAGTAAAAAGTAAAGATTCAGCCTATAAATGTGTCCCACTTCTGAGCACAGGCCTCCTCTCCTTTCTAAGAGGGTTTTGGAGCTAGGAAGAATCCGCCGCGATGCTCCAATGCGGGTTGGCGGACTTCACATGTCTTTGATAATATTTTTTATTTCTCCGACATGCAGGTTTCTTCACGATGTTTTCCTTCACCGCCGAGCACGTGGTAAATTAGCACTTAAAATAACAATTTTTAGATGGTGCCGGCACCGGGGATAGAACCCAGGTCACTCGCGTACTATGAAATTTAAAGCGAGCGCCTAGCCCCTGAGCTACCAAGGCTCTACGAAGACTGTACTATTAGGCAAATGTAATAGTTAATTCTTTACTCTAAACATTGATATAGTGTAATGTTTTTTGCCAAAAAAAAAAAATTGTTGCCGTAATACATATCATGCCTTCGCCTTAAGCTCCAGCAGGTATTTAGTCCCCTATTTATAGAGGTCTGTTAAAGAGACTGAGCTGGCTTACCCGATCTCGCTTCCTGATATTACGCGGATGTAAATACCTATTGTCCTACTCCTAAAACTAGCAATTTTAGTGCCACCAAACACAACCTGGGTTTATTAAAGAAATTTAAGATAGAATTTATCAGGTTTAATTTTACCTCTGCATTTAAAATACGGTAACGTGCCGTGTGGTAGCGGCTTAAGATAATGTACCCCTCCATCTCATCCCGTGGGTGTCTTAAAAGTCGACAGAGAGAAAATTAAAACCACAAGATGGGCAGCAGCATCTTCCTGGAACATCTGAATAAATAAACTGCGGTTGCCAATCCGCCTGCCAAGCGTGCCAACTATGGCGAAATTCCCGTCGAAATGGATACTAATGTCACGGAAGCGATAATAGAGAGACTTGATAATGACACCTTGTTGTTGTCGCGCATTGATGATATATCTAATGAAAATAAAAAACGAATAACAGTTGTATATGAGAGACTGAGAAATAATTTCATGAATGAGAGCTACACACTTTTGTAGTGATCTATGGGGGAGGCCTATGTTCAGCAGTGGACTAGTGATCGGCTGAAATGATGATGATGACGATGAGCGTTCAGTAAGTCACGTTTTTGGCGTATATTTCAGGACGGAAAAAACTCAGGGTCTGCCGATAACAGAGTGTCGCCCAGAATGTTTCTGTTTGGCGCCACACTGCCGTCGTCACGCTACGACATCAGTTGTGAAGTCTCATATCCCCGTGATTACACTATCAGTGCCCGTCAGACCGAAATATATTAATGTTTTTTTTTATTGTATTAAGTGACGAAACGAGCAAAACGTTCACCTGATGGTAGGTGCAACGTCGGCCCACAACAAATTCTGGGTCACCCAGAATATTTCTGTGTGACACCACACGCGACGGTCACTCTGAGACATCAGTTCTTAAGTCTCAAATGCCCAGTGATTACGCTAGCTCACAGTGCCCTTCAAACCGAAACAGTAATGCTTGCACACTACTGTTTCACGGCAGAATAACTGTCCATGGGGCGATACCTACCTCGACGGATTTATGCATAGGAGGTTCATCATCAGGTTAAGGATTAGCCCGTCTCGTCACATTCTTCCGTAAATGGAAGAAAGTGACTAGACTGGCTTTTTTACAAACTCGCCAAGTGCGTGCTTGATCACGCATAGTCTAGAGTTCCGTAGGGGGAATTGCCTGTAACCGAAAATATCCCATATCTTATAAAATTCTCATATGTTATTCAATTTTTACCTCAAACTTTTTCAGACAGGGGGGGGGGGGGGTCACACTTTTTGCGACTTTAGAAGCGCATATGTCATCAAATACTGCCTTAAATAAAATTACCTTTAAAGTTCTATAACATTTTTCAAAATCCACCTGACGAGACCTCACACGCTTATGTGCTTTTTTTTAAATTTCACTACAGCATTGTAAAGCGGTTCATAAACAAACCAGCTTGCTTCACAGCTATGTAGTGCCAATATTATCCAAGTGAAATGGCTGTAACGTACGGATAGACGGACAGGCGTATAGAAGAAAATTACAAAATTTCCGTTTTCACTACGGAACCCTAAAAAAACCGTCCAAAAACCGCCCGAATTTGAGAAACGCCTGTTTTCTATGTTTTCCAGTGGGTTGCTTGTGAGGTACACTCTGACGTTTTTTAATATTAAACGAAATTTAATATTAAAAAACGTCAGAGTTATCAAACGCTAGAGTAACGACGGGATATTTTGGATTCAACATTCATATCTAGTTGCTCACAAGTAAAATCATCTGCCCCAGCTAGTACGATTTCGATGAACTCTTTATTCTGAACAGGGTTCAGAATAAAGAGTTCATCGAAATCCCATAGCGCTACTTTATCCCCCCCTCTGCCGCACGGTCATGGACTTCAACTCTGCCATTCCTCGTCTCTCCGGAATCCTTTACAGAGCCTTAATAGAGGTTTTTTATGACTCAGTTGGTAATATACGCAAGTTAATAATAAATAATTATCAGCTCATTTTATACATTTTTTAATTATATGTACACGCAATACGTCAATGGATAAGTACGAATGAGTAGCATAGATTTAATTTATAATGTAAATGCAATAGGTGTCTATTTCTAAGCAGCTTATATATTCGGCTATCAGAAAAAGGTATTTAAGTAAGATAAAATACATAAATTGTAAGTGGTCTTACATAATTTTGAATTAAACGTAGTTTTTAAACTGGGAAAATTTCGGATACAGCCATTCCATAATTCCCAGTAGCTTAACTTAGTATATCTAAGGTCCGACACACACGATCGGGTTTGTGCATTGTCTCGCTGATGTACGCGACCGAGCCGCGACCGACCGCCCGTAAAGATGGCGTCGCTAAAGAGCTGCACTGCACACAATACCGTTAGCATATGCAGAAATAAATATTCTTAAATAAATAAATTTACAGATAGGTGTTCAGCAGAGTACAATAGCACCTACCTCTTCCCTACCGAGGTGCCGTAAGAGGCGACTAAAGTATTATACGAACAGCCATTATCCGTGCAGAATAACCCATTACGAGTATATGCAATCGTCGTCGTCGTCGTTTCAGCCTATCAATAGTCCACTGCTGAACATAGGCCTCCCCCATAGATTGCCACAAAAGTTTGTAGCTCTCGTTTTGGGGGGATTTTGCCATAGTTGCCACGCCTGGCAGACGGGTTGGCAACCGCAGTTTATTTATTCAGATGTTCCAGCAAGATGCTGCTGCCCATCTCCTGGTTTTCATTTTCCCTCTGTCGACTTTTTCGACACCCACGGGATGAGATGGGGTGGTAGATTCTCTTAAGCCGCTACCACACGGCAATGCTGTCACTATACTGCTCGTGAGAACGCAATGAAGAGTAAGAATTTTTTGATTCGTATCAAAATGGTGGCGACGTGGTTAGCCCGTCACGCGGGTGAAAAGTTGGCGTGAGTTGCCTCTGTCTACCCCATTATATGGGAAGAAGGTGTGACTGTTTGTGTGTATGGTAAATAAACAAAATAAAGGGAATTTGCGCGCTAGTCTCTTTCAGGTTAGTTAGAAGATAGCTTCTGTTATCACTAGAATGTATGTAATGTATGTTAATCTAATGCATATACATTACTACCAGACATTACAGACGTTGTCCTATCTGAACGTTGGCTTGCCTCCTGTGAGCGGATTCAGCAAATGTTTCTTCGATATACGAATTTTCAATCAACTATATACTAAGTGTAATTTGACATTTTCCTGGAACTCGTTCGCAGCGCCACCTACCAGGTCTAATTGCGAACATAAGCCATACAGGTATCCCCTCAAACTCTCACAAAAAATATCATCAATATCGGTCCAGTCGTTTAGGAGTTCAGAGACATCAATTTCAACGAAGAGCGGCTCGAATCTTCGACGACCTTGTTCTATCTGATCGGCTTGATCCACTGGCTTTGCGAAGAGATGTTGCATCGTTGCATTTTTTATAGGATATACCATGGGGTGTGTTCCGAGGAATTGTTCGGATTAATTCCAGGCGCTGATTTTTATCATCTCACATTCCGACACAGCGCAAAATTCCATCGTCCGCAACCTTGATGATTGGCATTCCAGCACAGTGCGTTTTTCGCGGAATTTTCTGCCCCGCACAAGCACTTTATGGATTCTGCTGCCGCCTGTGGTTTTTCCGGACTTAGGGACCTTCAAGAAAACAGCCTATTCCTTTCTTAACTGGCCGGCAACGCATCTACTATTCCTCTGGTATTGTAGACGTTCATGGGCGGCGGTAATTACTTAACAGCAAGGTGAGTCGCCTGCTCGTTTGCCGCCTCTTCCAGTAAAAAAAGACACACGTACAGAAGAATAAAGATTATCACGTATGCATAAAACATAGAGGGTAAGAGAACTGTGACCTTGAAGACCTTGTGCCTAAGTAGATAGAGTACCTGATATCTACGCCGCGGGTCCTGGGTGGGAATCGCAGTCGCAGCTGACATTTGTGGAAAAACACAAATCCTTGATTTTCGAGTCTGGTTGTGTTCTGATTGCCCCGTGTCTCTGAAGTTGTATTCTAGCCTACTTCTTATCTTATTCGCGTGAGCGTTGACTTCGGGCAAGGTTAGGTTTATATGAGTGAATGCCCCGTGTTTGCGCGTACATCTGTGGCACTATACTATCTCCTGCGCAGTTAATTACTTCCAAAAGTAATCGGTAGTTGTCGATAGTGGGCCAGGAGGACGTCAGACGGTAAGCGATTGGCTGTTGCGACACTACATCAAACTTTATTGAATAATTACGAAACCAGGACCCACGACGTAGTTACGCATTCTGGCCACGCAGTCGTCAAACGATTTTGGTGCGTTATTGTGAATTGCGATTGTATGGCTTCTATACAGTAATTTTTCATTCATTGTTACAGATATTAAAAACTTTCAAAGGTTTCACGGTCATTTAAAACATTGCATTTATGTCATCGAAATGCTTACACCATACTTCATTTAATACGGCCTGGTTTTTATGTGCACCGTACCTAAAGTTAGTAGCACACCCATTGAAGCGCACGTAAAACTAAAAACACAATCGTACATTTGTTGATTCTCGGCTCTACAGCCCTCACAAAATGAAGAGGTCTAGCCAGCCCAGTCAAAGCCTGCTGGCTTTAGCTAACTTTATCAATATACTACGAACAGTTAAATAAATTTTTTGTAGTAATTAAAGAAAAAAATAGTTTTATTATATATTTAGATTATTTTAGTTCATTCCGTGGCATTATTGAATATCATTCTGATAGCACCCTTGATGGTCCTTGATGATTCATGTAAAAAATATTACTTTTGACATGAAAAGGCCTACTAGAGGTATTAAAGAAAGAAGCGCAGTAAGTGCAAAAATTTACTCTTAAATAAAAGTTTTTGTTTTCTTCCACATCGTCTTCGTCGTCGTCGTCGTCGTTTCAGCCTATCAATAGTCCACTGCTGAACATAGGCCTCCCCCATAGATTGCCACAAGTTTGTAGCTCTCGTTTTGGGGGGATTTTGCCATAGTTGCCACGCTTGGCAGACGGATTGGCAACCGCAGTTTATTTATTCAGATGTTCCAGCAAGATGCTGCTGCCCATCTCCTGGTATTCATTTTCCCTCTGTCGACTTTTACGACACCCACGGGATGAGATGGGGTGGTAGATTCTCTTAAGCCGCTACCACACGGCACACATCGTCTTCAGGAGCCACTTAATAATTGTCCGCCACTTAGTATAAGCCGGAGAGGATTTATTGTAATTACCAGGAATTTACCGGCGGTTTGTCAATCAAGTAACAGGCGCCTCGCTTCCCAGACTATGGAGTCCATCATCGCACTTTGTATTTTAGGACTGGTATTCTTCTAGAAAGTTACTCTATCTCGTGTCGTCATAGGATTTTCAAAACATTTCCCTCCGTCGACTTTTTACGACACGGAATAAGCCGGTGAACAATTATCGCGGTATTGACGACCGCGTAGCCTAGTGTTAAGAGTAGGTACTCTAATACAGGAGAACCCACGATACAAGAGAATTCCTAAGACATAATGGGACCACATTTAAAAAAATATATATAATTATATGTCTATATAAATGTCAAATGTGTTTTAATCGGTATTAAATATCTCCCTTAATATTGTGTTTGGACTTCGACGTGCTGAGCCATAAGCAACGCAAGGGGGGCTGCGAGGCGTGCGGGTCGCGGGGCGCAAGGATGACGAGCCGCGAACAGCTGACCGGCCGGACGACTACTTCTCACTGAGCCACCGGTGACCTATGCGCGAATCTAATAGTCCTTTTATAATTCAAACATTGCTACAGTTGAGTTCATTACAATTCAGTAACAGTCCGCTTTATCTTTTATCCACTAAGCTATCGAACCAGTGTATCAATTTTAAAGTTTGATACATCATTTTGAAGATTATTGTTCTCTCCGATGACGAAAAATATGTAAAAGTCTTAAAATTTATGTTTTGGTTAAAATTTATTGAAAAGAATTAATTAATTAATTTAATTATAAAAAGCACGACTGCTGTCGGTTGGAGTTATTTACATTCTTTAAAGAAGGTAGATGGCGTCATTTCTTCATGACCACGATACTGTGCAAAGTATTAGCACGAGTCATGGTAGTTCTTATTTATAGCACATCGATATACGCCCAAATTTCGACGGAATCGAAGGCTTCCTATATACGCTAGACCTAGTGGGAGATTGCAATCTTCGGTATTTTTTACATTCTGGCGAAGGGTATGTATGTGGTCTATTGTACTAAAGCCTTTTTGAAATCCGGCTTGTTCGGGAGGCTGGCTGCTTGCGACACGATTCGTGATGACTCTCGATAACAGCACGTAGACACGGCTCAGATGCGATATCGGCCAATAGTTCTTCAAGAGGGCGTTATCGCCCTTCTTGAAGAACAGGACAACCACGCTTCTGTTGCCCGCCTGCGGCGTAGCGCCGCCCGGATGACGGAATTAAAGAGCTTCTGAAGGACTACCATTAACGGTTTCCAATCCGCTTCCAGAAGCTCCGCTGTGATTCCATCCTCACCCAGCGCTTTGCCATTCTTAAGCTGTTCGAGAGCCATACTAATCT
Organism: Luehdorfia chinensis; assembly: GCA_019845155.1. Lineage (NCBI taxonomy): Eukaryota > Metazoa > Arthropoda > Insecta > Lepidoptera > Papilionidae > Luehdorfia > Luehdorfia chinensis. Next base: position 2,620,129 of record JAHVAK010000423.1, on the reverse strand, counting down.
CATTCAGACTGACGTCCGGGATATCATCGGAATAGTGTCGGACGAGATTTGCTCTTGGGTCGTTACTCACACTAGTACACACCCGGCTTCACTAAACACCGGTAGCAAATGCCAAGCTCACAAGAGTGAAACTAAATATAAATAACTTACCCCGTGTTCCCAATACGTGAAACATAAATGACAATTACCTTACACACATTTAAGGCAAATTAATTTCATTTTTTGCAGATAAACTATTATTATAATTCATGTGCATTTGCCGCTCACGCTAGCAATCTGTCACTCCCGAACTTTTTTTCATTTTCCATCCACATAAAATTTTACGACATATTGGTGAAATACGAACATTTTAAACGCGTACTGCCATCTAGTTCATTCTAGCCAAACCACTCATTACAATGAATACATTTTTGTGTAAGTACGCTGTTAGCCCGACCGCTTGCTACCGACCGCTGCACTCCGACTCCTGTGGACGAATAAATATTTACCCAAACAAGGTTGGGACGAATAAAGGGTTGTATCGCCATCGATAAGGATGTTAATAGTGGGTCTAAATCAAAAAACAACCACGGGGACTGACCACGACTGATCACGAGGAACAATTAACAGAGATTGAAAAAATCTCGTAAAGGCGTGGCCTCATACACATTATTAATATTGAATTGGTAAAAGTTAAAATCCATCGATACTTATGCATTTTGGTACAGCGCGATTCACAAAAGTGCACTACCGAAAGCAGCGCCATCTATATGCGAGAAACGCCGCCACCAATGTTGTATTACATTGTAATAAATGTGTCATTGTATTAGTTAGCGCAAATAGTAACTCGTGTACTTTTCGTTACAAAAGTTTAAATCGGCACGCTGCCCGTCGCGTCGCCCGCACAAAGCCGAGCGATTACATAGAAAAACGCGCGAACCGCTTAAAAGGGGGGTCCGGGGGAGGGGTGGAAATGCAAATATGAAATATGAAAATGAAGATGGCATGTAATAAAAGTGATATACTGGGCTCCGTAGAGCCATTCCGACTCGGGGTAGTCGTCTCTCGTCAGTTTTATGCCGGGCCGTCTATCATCGGCCTGACAGTCTTTCATGGTCGCCTCCTTGGATAGGAGGGTGGGCTGTGATGGGGGCAGCACCCCAGATTTATTATTGCGATGTTGACGCGCGATGTTTTATATTCGGGTGTGCCCCAGCGTAAGGCTCGGACTGACACGTGGTGTGTCCGTAAGTTTTTTACCGATGAGCCTCCATTTTTCGTCACGTTTTCTAAGCATTTGAAATATAATTGCTTACCAACTATTGTAGAAAAGGCGTTGTGAAATAACTGTTAATTAAGTGTTATTATTTTAGTGAAATAACAAAACGTATTTTATAAGTTACTAGCGATATATATAAAGAAGATCTTTTGCAAAAGTAGTCCTGTTTTGCATAAGTAATCGGTTAATGGTTGTCTGTCTAGTTGTTAGAGAAATTGATGTCGTGTCTATGTGACGTTTAGAAATATAGATTATAACACACCAGGTTTTAAGAACTGAGTAGAGTCAAACAACGAATGTCACTTTGACGTCATACTTTATAATAATAATTTTATTATTTCTTTACTTATTTTTTATTACCTGTCTTTGTAATTATTTAAAAATAGTTTTTATTTTAAGTAATAAAAAAGTAATTATAACAAATATATATTATGCCCTGTGATCGCTTGCGCTGTCTTGACGTATTGATATGACTGTATGATTGACATAGTCTCTATTTCAACTTCTCTTATTTTTCTAGCTCCGTCAGAATATCAGCGCTGCAGTAACATTGTTGCTGTAGCAATATGCTGAGTTGGTTTCTTTTTCGTTTCTGTAATCCAGTGGCCTTCTATACTTTGTGATACTTTTATCCCTACATCGTATATAATCGCGTGTATGTATGTATGAGGATGGATGTATGTGTATGCCTATATCCATCCATATCTAACGTATTTTATTATGAAGTTTTTTTAGGTTAAGATGCCACTGTTTGTATTTTAACTTGTAAATAGTTTTTGCAGCTACGAATAAAAATGTTCTGTCCAAATTTCAAACTGCCAATAGTCAAAAAAAGAAAAAAATTGCCCTCAGTTCAGAATTTGCCGTCGAATATTATTGATTACTTGCAAATAATATCTCGACCGTGTAACAAGACATTGACGAGGGCGTAACAAATACATCATAGCGGTACAAAGACACGAAATAATACCTTCCAGGACACACGTCGGCAAACAATACTAAAATTAATTACCTCACGCCCAAAGCGATCGCAGATGGAACATTCGGAACGAAACGACAAAAACCCTTGGTAGGGGCGGAGGCCTTATTTATGACGTCGCAAGTTACAAGCGATCATCGACATTGGCGATGTAAATAAAAAAAGAAATTCTGTTTTTGAAGTTAATGAACATTTAATGTGTATTATGTTGTGTTATTTCTATAATATACAATAAGTAAAGCCTTCCAATAAACGTCTAACAGTCACAGGTCTCATGTGGAGTTTTGGAATCGACAACAGATTACAACGCTATGGGTTTGCGGTCTTTGTTTCAATTTTATGAATCTGTCTCCCTATTCGTTGAGAATGCGGTAAATCAATATTTCAAAAACTTTTTTACTTTTACACTGTAGAAAGATCTATTTCATGTGAAACCCATACTAATTTAATTAATGCTAAAGTAACTCTTTCTGTCCCTGTGTCTGTTTGTTACGTTTTCACGGCTCAACCGCTGAACCGATCATGACGAAATTTGACATAGAGATAGCTTGCATCCGTTGTCCGTTTCCAGGACAAAGTATACTTTTTATACTGGAAAATTAAACATTTCTCACGGGATATTAAAAAAATTCACGCGAACGAAGGCGCGGGCATCAGCTAGTTCATTACATTCCGGTCTGAGGCAGATTAAAGCCTATTATAAAAGAGAATGTAACAGATAATTTTCTTATGAATCATTTATTCTTGAGTATTGTTTCTGTCGTTTACTGCTAAGATTTTATACTCTTATATATATACTCTTATAGATTTTATATTATATATAAAATGGAAGAATAGCCTGCATCTAAGAAAATTAATTTCGTTTCTATCCTTTACTATAATTGATTTCCGCAAAGAAATTTTATTAACTATTTATTTTCGAAACCCGACATCAGTTGACACTTACACATAGCAAAGACGTGCAAACATCGAGGCACACACTCATCTTTACCTACCCGTATCCGATGAATCTGACGATCTATCCCTACGCCCATCGAGACGAGAAAAAAAGATACACTTGCCGTGCCTCACGGTTTCATTTGCGTTAAATTAGCTGACCATATCTCTGCGCCATGTGGTACGTCGCTGACCTGAGCATTGACACTCTTTTATGACTGATGGCCACTGTTAGCCCGAAGGCTTTTACAGCACCTCCGAATTAAAAGGTGGCAGAGCACTGAGGGCGCTAGGCCGAAACCTTTATCTTAGTATGACCAGCGCACCCCCGAGAGGGTACTTCGGCTTGGACCGTCATCCTGTGACAATCCCAGTTCGGCCCTCTTGGTACTATTCGGTTCTCGGCGTTATCAAGGCCGTAACAACTATCTAAAGATAACATAATTTTTCAAATCGGACTCATATTTCCAGAGATTAGCGCATTCAAACATACAAACTATCCAGCTTTATATATGTGTGTACATATATATAGTAGTGGGATAAATAACTATTCTGTGAGAGGGTGATCCTTCCCCAATCCAGCTGTATCATATCAGTAGCATGCTGCAGTACTACTCTCTACCATGCTCTACCTCTCTACCATGCTCTACCTCTCTACCATGGTATACAACGTTGCTTCTTCCCACAAAACACGAATTGTTGAGGCTCTCCGCCTAAATATTATCGCTTTGACTGAATTCTAACCCTATTCATTCTATAGATATATATTCGTAAGCAACAAAATTATAAAAGGGTAAATAAAACAGAAAGCTTACACAACTCATAAATTTGATTTATAGAGATTAAAAAAGGCGCTTTAGAAACGGCTCGAACGAAAATTTTCGGTGGGACGAATCGGGAGATGAAGAGTAGGGTGTGCAAAAAAAAATCTTAATGTATTTTATCTAAATGCTAACAACAATTCGTTATTGGTATGTTACATCGTGACACCTCGAAGTGTTACGTTATACGTTACACGTACGTTAATAATTATAAGTGTAGTTTTTCGAACATAATTAACTGTTATGATTAAAGTCCTAAAGAGTGCAAATAGTATCAACTTTTAATCCGACTATGTATAAGTATTTACACAGTAGTTTTTTTATGGAAGTAAATGACGAGATGACTAAGACGTTCACCTGAGGGTAAGTTAAATGATGGTGAAGATATGATGTACCTCAGAGATACTGCGGTGAAGTCGACTTATTAAAATATAAATAAACAAAATATATTTCAACTTCGATAAACTTAAAGTATTGTTAAAAAAAAAACTGGCTATAAGAACATATTTGACTAAACTTTTTGTAAAAAAATACCTTTGACACAATCGTCATTATATTTTAATGATTATACAGTACACAATATTTTATTTTATTTTAAACTAATTTGTTGACGCTACTCACGTCAGTACACTGTCGATGGCCCAGGCGTCAGTGGGGGAGCCGTAAGAAAATTTACAGGCACCGTCGTATTTCACCGCGCTTTTTCTGCTAATCTACCCTCTTAATGCGTCGCATTGTTTACCTGCTGACCCTACCCCGCCTTATTTTAATGGCTGATTATTCGCGCTTGCTGTTTTCCTGTTTCGACTTGGATTTTAATGAAGACCCTACTTACTTCTGTATCAGACTAAAGATAATCGAATAAATATAGTACTTGTATGTTTTATCATTGCTGAATATTATTTATAAACAATTCTGTGGTCATTGACTAAGTATTTTATTTTGTTTCATTATTTTTAAAAAAAGGATACCCCACAGTAATATTTTCACTGAATCGTGGATGCGTTTTATAGACATTAATTCCATGCAAGAAACAACCAGACCAGGGGGTCTATTGTGTAACTCTGGTGGGTTTCGGGATCGGTTTTATTTTAGGCGCTTGCACCTTATTCATTGGTTAATCGGAAACAAATAAAACCGATCACGAAGGAATTATGATTACGACGGATTCATGCATTAACTATGCAGAAATCCGTCTTGGTAGGTACCACACCGGGGCCAGTTATTCTGCCGTGAAGCAGTAGTGTGCAAACATTACTGTGTTTCGGTTTGAAAGGCACTGTGAGCTAGCGTAATCACTGGGCATATGAGACTTAAGAACTTAGGTCTCAGGGTGATGGGCATAGTGTGTGGTCACACAGACATTTTCTGGGTGACACAGCATTTGTTATGGGCAGACGTTGCTCCGGGTGAACGTTTTGCTCGTTTCATCACTATTCCAATAAAAAAAAAACAGAATTAGATGGAAGACCACCAGATAACCAAAAATGCGTGTTTCTGCACAAATGTGGATTGCGGCTCGGATTCGAACCAGGGATCCGAGGCATAGAAGTCGGGTATTCTGACTACTAGGCCACGCTGTTGTCGAACTTCTTGTAGTCTAGTAAATGGGTGTAATAAAAATAAAAATAACGTACTGGTGACCTGCTTGCGAGCGCGATGTGTACCGTATATACTTTCATAAGCATTCAGTGAAAAGCTGTTATTACAAACAGACACTACAATTTTATTAATTTGTATAAAGAACATTTGTTATTGGTTCTACCTGTACTGTATCTGCCCTCGTGACATTGACGCTACATCTAAGCATTGTCACTATTATGATTTCTTATATTTACGCGAACTCTAATAACTATTTAAGGATTTTATCGAGTTTAATTTTGTTATTATAACCACGTTTGCTTACAGCACCCATGTCACGGGGGATTGACGATCGTGTCGTAGTTAACCCGGAGTACCTCATTTTGTATATTATATTCTGCACCCTTCAGGAAGTTTCTGACATGTCTGGATCATACCATTAACAGATTGATAAACACCCGCAAAAGAAACGTCCTACAAGGATGACGGGGTATGAATTGAAAAAACTCCTAATTTTAATAGAGAAGATGGTTGGGTATTACCACCAGCTTGGGATCGTATATTTAATAAAATAAAGTCAAAAACCAAGCATACCACTGCAAGACTTCAACACAGTTAGATTTTTCTGCGTAGATCGGACCAAAAAAAATAATTAAAAAGCTGAAGGTACTTCGGGTTAACTATGACATCAGGACATCTGTCACCTCAGTCCCCCCGTGACCATGGGTGCTGTAAAGCACTCGAAACGTCGGGTTATAAATAACTAAATTAAACGCGATAAAATCCGTAAAATTAGTTTCATTTAAATTCTCACTATTCATGAAATAAGTCGTTCAATCGGGTATGCTCTACTGCAGGGGCTACCAACTTTTCTCAGTTGAAGATGACTTTTCTATGTTTATTTTATTCGGCGATCGACTAGATGCCATTTTCATAAAAATGAGCAGTTATTCATAAGTATTACAGTCTATGTATATATCGAGATCGACCAAAAACATGTAGAAGATCGACCGGTCGATCGTGACCTGTTGGACACCCCTGCTCTATCGAATACATACGAGTATTTCTATGTATGTGGCTGGTGACGGTGCAATTGCAGAGCAATAAGCTTCTGCCTGAAGTTCGTTCGTTCGTTTCGTTCACGGGTTCGGTTCCCAGATGTAACAAATTTTTTTATGCTCGTCAGGTTGTGCCAAGCTTGGATGTTTCTGCGTATGTACTTTATGTCTGTAAACGCATACACGACACAAGATATACATAATCAACAAAACTGAAGACGTCGTCTACTATGAAATTAGTCTGGATATACAGTCCTGTTGTGTTAGGGCATAAGACAAAGTCAAAGTCAAAATTTCTTTATTCAGTTTAGGCTTGTGTCAAGCTCTTATGAATGTCAAAATCTACACCAGTTCAAAAAAGAAAAGCTCAGAGAAGAACGCAAGAAACTCTTGAGGATCTTTTTTTTTCTATGCCATATTATATAAAGTCATATACATTACCGAAACAATTTAACAAACATGTTGAATTCTGTCAGTTTTGTGAGTCAAACTTTTAGGAATTTTGTTACAAATTTAATTCATTTAATTTATATTTGATCTACTAAGAAAATATTTTCTAGTTTTGGCCAACCTAAACACAGGAACCTCTTACGTGTCACCTCTGCCCATTGTACAGGATACAGTCACTTTTTTATAACAGAATGACAGCCCAAATAGATATTTACGTTTCTTCCAATACAGTCCCACAGAGCATTCGAATTCAAGTTGTCATGCAATTTCGCAGTACGTATTAGAAAAAATCGATAGAGAAGTCTACACAGCAACCTTTGAATGACTCAAACACATTTTTCCGCTCGAAAAGCCATCTAAACTGCCTGAGACTGACCGCTCAGAAGCGGTTGGGGGTAGAGGGGAACGTAGGGGGGCAGATGTCAATGCCTGTCAAAGGTGCTCGGAGAAGGACCACTCACAGTTATGTTTGCTCGACATTTAAGTCGCAACTATTAGCTACGTTAAAACTATTTTTAAATGCTTCTTTTATACGCTTCTTAAAATATAAATATGCTTTTAAATGAAACTAATTTTACGGATTTTATCGCGTTTTATTTTATTATTTATAACCCGACGTTTCGAGTGCTTTACAGCACCCATGGTCACGGGTGGACTGAGGTGACAGATGTGATCATGATACATAATAAAATAATAAAATGATACATAATAAAATAAAACGCGATAAAATCCGTAAAATTAGTTTCATTTAAATGTGTAGTGTTCGCGTAAATATAAGAAATCATTATATAAATATGCTGTGTAAATAGAGGGATAAAGTGACGAGACGATCAAAACGTTTGCCTGATGGTATGTGCAACGTCTAACCATAACAAATGCTGTTTCACACAGAACATTTCGTGTGGCTCCATACTGCGCCCGACACCCTGAGATCATCAGTTATTAAGTATCATATGCCCAGTAATTCATTAGCTCTCAGTGCCATTCACACCGTAACACAGTAATGTTTCCACGCTACTGCTTCAAGACAGAATAATTGGAGCACCGTGAACACAACCTAGTTTGACGTATGCAATGCAAAACAACTGATAAATGGGGTGACGAGCGCAGTGTTTGATTAGTTTAATGCAGGAGATTCAGAACTGTGGTTTTTTACAATCTACGTCCAGAATGAGATCTGACAGTCTATCGAGTCGGCGGCTGTCTGTCGTAGAGTCAATAACACTTGTAAGAGTTTCGACTCTCGCAGGATACCAGTGTAAATTAATCAGTACTACGCTGATGTGCTAGAATTGTAGACGCAACAATGAGAATTTTCGTTTTGAACTTTCAGGGGTGACAGCGCTCTAACTTTTTGATTATTTACTGAAGATAGTTGTAACCGTTTGTGGTTACGGTGCTCCAGTTATTCTGCTATGAAGCAGTAGTGTACCAACATTGCTGTGTTTCGGTCTGAACGGCATTGAGATTTAGGGTTATCACTGGGCATATGAGACGCAGTTTTGTGCCACACGGAAATATTCTGGGTGACAAGATTTGCCCTACCTAGGACCTTAACTAGGACTATGAACTTGAAACTTCTGTGTGACACCGAACTGCTCCCGTTATCATAACACTTCCGCTCTTAGGTTTCATATGGCCTGTAAATATACTTAACTGGAAGTCGTAGGTTAGCGTGGAGAACTTGTGACGTCAGGCGATGAGGTGCAGTCTGGCGTTGCGGTGAATCTGTGTCCAGGTCTTCAGTGCGTCGAGACGTATGGAGACAGTGTTGATGCTGCTGGAGTCAGCCTGAGGAAAGGGGTTGCCGTTGATGATCCTCAGTGGTTGAGAGACTAGGAAGCACGCGTTGTGCCGACAGCAGTCTGCTGCGGTGACTGTGATGGCTGCCGATGACGTTGTTGCTGTGGTTCGGAGAAGCTCGTTGCGTGTTTATATCTCGTCAGGGGTCACCAGATTTGGCGGATAATATTGCCAATGAAAAGGCCAGATCGGGTGGTCTGATCTGAGAGGACGTCTCCTCCAACTAGTAATATTTAGATGTTGTATATGTAGTTTGTATCTCTTAAAACTTTCATAGCGCGATTAAGGAATGTAAGAACTTCTTGAGCTTCTGATTTGTCGTCATAGATGTCGCTACACTTATTTTAGTGCATTTCAAACAATAACACAAGAGCGTTTCTACACCATTGTTTCACGGCTGAATATCTGGCACCTAGGTGGAGTGGATTCCTGCATATAACTAACCAGTAACCTCTGGAAAAGTAGACAGTATCTATGACATATCTGATAGATTGTAAATGTTACCCTAAATTAATAAATTTATTGTATGATATAACATCTCTATGGGCAAGGGATACTTGACCTAGTTGCCCTGACCGGCAAATACGGTAGAGTACAGGGTAAGCGACCCCGGCCTCCCGAGCTGCTGCTGTCTTCTCCTGCTCCTTCCGAGATATTAGTATCCTACACCTTATAGTAACTACCCTTCTCTTCGCTAAGTCAGCGGTTGTCGTACCGATGGCTAGCTGCTTGTCGTTTCAGCCTATCACAAGTCCACTGCTGTACCTCCCCCATAGATAGCCACAAAAGTACGAGCGCTATTTTGTAGACATTGGCACAGTGCACAAGTTGGCATGTGGTATTTACTTTATTGGTGTACTGGTGGTACCTTCCTCTGTAGTAACCCCAGGGCCATTTTGCCATAAGCAGTTGTGCCATTAGTTTTCGTTTGAAGGCACCGAATCCGGGCTTTGAGATTGTACTGATGTCTCAGGGTGACGGACGCAGTGTGGTGTCACACAGAAATATTCTGGGTGACACAGCATTTGTTGTGGGCAGACGTTGCACTTACCATCAGGTGAACGTTTCGCTCGTTTTGTCACTTTATACAATAAAAAAAAAAAAAATGTGGGTTGGCAACCGCAGTTTATTTATTTAGACGTTAAGGGAGGTGCTGCTGCCCATTTCCTGGTTTTCGTTTTCCCTCTGTCGAGTTTTACGACCCCCACGGGGTGAGATGGGGCGGTAGATTTATTTTTATTATTATTAAATAAAGTGACTAGACGAACGAAACGTTCACCTGCTGGTAAGTGCAACGTCTGCCCATACCAAATGCTGCGTCACCCAGAACAACGAGTGGCACCACACTGCGCCCGTCACCTTGAGACATCAGTTCTTAAGTCCCATATGCTCAGTGATTACACTAGCTCTCAGTGGCCTTCAGACCGAAACACAGTAATGTCTACTACTGCTTCACGGCAGATTAACTGGCACTGGGGTGGTACCTACCTAGACGGATTCCTGCATAGGAATCCTACCACCAGATTCTCTTAGGCCGCTACCACACGGCTACTGGCACGGTGTACTAGCTGTTCGTGGGAACGGAATGGGAAGCAAGAATTTAACTCGTACGAAAATGGAGACGACGTGGTTTGCCACCCGTCAGTTATCGTTACATACTCTGCCTACCCTTATAAGGGAAAACGTGTGTATTGAGATGGCTTTTTTAAATAAAACTCTAGTGGTCAGGTCAGGACGTTTGCAGTTTGCGTAACTGCTTTAATGAAATCGCAATAGAAAAATACAGCTCGAATTGGAAATATTCGCACGAAAGTCTGCTCCTTATGCTTGCAAATGACCTTCATATAGTAGATTCGGCCAATCTATGCGACAGCGAGTTTAGCTCAGTTTTCGATTTGGCAAGCCCCATTGCAATACTGGAGTCTGTATTTTGAACGGAATACGCTGGAAGATATAGCCGTGTTACAGTTTATGAGCGCTGGATGCATATCATTTTGTACTTGTTCAAATGCTAAAGAAAATATAACGCATTAGGGAATTGTTGCGCTGTAGGATGGTAACAGATTAGCGAAAAATTAGTAAGAACTTTTTAGATAGCAACTTAAAATATAAATGCTCGCTAATATAAATCGAAATTGTTATCTTTTTATGGTGTACATGATTGATTGATAGAGGTGATTTTTCGGGTTAGAAATGAAAAGGTTATTTTTTTATGTTCGATAAAGTGATAAAACAAGCAAAATTTTCACATGATGGTAAGTGCAACGTCTGTCCATACCAAGTGCTTTGTCATCCAGAACATTTTTGTGTGACACCACACTGCGCCCATCACCCTGAGACACCAGTTCTTAAGTCTCATATGCACAGTGATTACGCTAGATCTCAGTGCCCTTCAATACGAAAGACAGTAATGTTTGCACACTACTGCTTCACGGCAGAATAACTGGCCTTTGGGTGGTACCTACCTGGACGGATTCCTGCACAGGAATCCTACCACCAGTTAAACAGTTATTACAAGAAATTGTCACTAAAATTTGGAATCCGGAGAACCACACACTTGTACTGTATCACCGCGGCACACAAATTTTAATAAAAAGAAAACACTACATTTCCAATGCAATTTTTATAAAAAGTTATTAATTATTGTACAATTGATTTATTAATACATATATACAGAATATATTACATACACTTTTTCCCATATAAGGTGTAGGCAGAGACCACAAACGTAGCCCATTTTTCGCCCCCGCGGAAAACGAGACATGACGGGTAGCAAACCAGTCAAAAAAATTGTTTACTCCCCGTTGCGTTCTCAAGAACGGTACAGTGACAGCATTGCATATTATGGTGTCATTCTGCACGAATAAAGACTGTCCGTACAATACCTTAGTCGCCTCTTAAGACACTTCAGTAGAAAAGGTTCTGTTCTTCTCTGCCGGACACTTACATTCTAAATCATTAATGTAAAAAACAAAACATGAAAAGCAGCATGTAAACTAAAGTGATTAGCCTATAAGTGACCTACTCCTGAGCTCTCATTTCTGAGGGTTTTGGAGCCGGGAAGAGTTTGCCGCGCTGCTCCGATGCGGGTATGCAGGTTTCCTGACGATGTTTTCTTTCACCGCTGAGCACGTGGCCCATCTCCTGATTATTATTTTCCCTCTGTCGACTTTTACGACACCCACGGAATGAAATGGGGTGGTAGATTCTCTTAAGCCGTTAACTTCGTGGATAACGTTTTAACGTTTGAAAAGGAACACTTGCTGTTTGAAACCGTAGTAGCTCAGGCGGCCGGGCGGTCGCCTTAAAATTTTAGGACTACGCGAGTGACCTGAGTTCGATCCCCGGTTCCGGCACCTCTAAAATTGTACTGGAGTTTTAAGTGCTGATTTACCACGTGCTGAGCGGTGAATGAAAACATCGTGAGGAAACCTGCAGGTCTGAGGAATAAAAATATTTCAAAGACATGTGAAATGCTAACCCGCATTGAGGCAGCGTGGCGGACTCTTCCCGGCTCCAAAACGCTCTCAAAGGAGGCCTGTGCTCAGCAGCAGGTCGTTAATATGCTGTTACTTTACTTACTTTAATAACAGCGCCATCTATGAATAAGTTACAACTTGGCTCCGTTAGCGCAGTGGTTATGCGATTGTTTTTCGAACTGTGGATCGCGGGTCAATTCTCATACGTTACAAATATTTGTAAGCTCTACAGACAGTTGTTCCAGGATCGTAGGATCCAAAACAAGTTCGTTTTAGGAAACGTGCGAACCGTCAGCCGAAACTAGGTACACGCCATTTATAATTTAGTAGTAAACTTTACTGTAATTTATTTCAGACGAGTAACGACCGATTCTACCTCACTTGTGGCCTATCAGATGTCGCCGTGGTTGAAATTAACCTTCATCATCATCCTCAGCCTTTTTACGTATATTGATGATTTACCAAGTTCTACTGGTAGTAGAATTCCTAAGCAGGAGTCCGTCTAGGTAGGTACCACCGAAAGGCCAGTTATTCTGCCGTGAAGCAGAAGTATGCAAACATTATTTTCTTAGTAGATCCATAAAGTTTTATAATACAATTCCAATAAGTGTGACTCAAAAAACTGACGTAGAATTCAATAAACTTGTCAAGAAGACATTATTGGAAAAAAGCGTATTATAAAGTAGACTATTACATATAGGACAGAGATGTGTGGAAATAACTTTTACTCTGCACTTGCATACCCCCTGGCTACTAAATTTATGATGTAATTTTTATGTAACTTATAAATGACATGTAATATGGCATTTAAAAAAGAAAGACTTCAGAGTTTCTTGCCGGTTCTTCTCTGAGAAGGTCTTATATTTTGAACCGGTGTAGATGTTTTGACATTCATAAGAGCTTTATACAAGCCTAAACTGAATAAAGAAATTTTGACTTTTGACTTAGAATGGCACAGAGAGCTAATGTAATCAAATAGTAAATCAATGGGCATATGAGACTTAAGAACTATAGTCTCAAGATGACGGACGCAGTTTGATGTCACACAGATATAGTATGGGTGACACATCGTTTGCTATTTGCAGACGTTGCACTTAACGTCAGCTGAATGAGGTGCTCGCAATGTCATTTTATTCCATAAAAAACTACTGGCTATATTTTATTTAGTATTTACGCTTTAATTATTTAACGCTATTACTGTTAACAAATAAAGTAGTCACTGGTCCGGACTCCGGACGCACCAGATCCGTACAATCGATGCGATAGAATTTTACGAGACCCGGTCGCAGTTCGGTAAGCAGCCGCCGTAAATAGTCGCCAGAAGATATAAAACTTTACTGGATATGGTAATTCTTCTATTTCATAGATATAAAAAACTGCAATATACAACTTTAATTATAAACACTTACTGGTACCACCCCAGGGCCAGTTATTCTGCCGTGAAGCAGTAGTGAGCACGCATTACTGTGTTTCGGTTTGAAGGGCACTGTGAGCTAGCGTAATCACTAGGGCATTTGAGACTTAAGAACTGATGTATCAGGGTGACGTGCGCAGTGTGGTGTCACACAGAAATATTCTGGGTGACACAGCATTTGTTGTGGGCAGGACGTTGTACTTACAATCAGGTGAACGTTTTGCTCGTTTCGTCACTTTATACAATGAAAAAAAAAATTGTTAAAGAAAATTGTTTCAGTGGTAGGATTCCTGTCCGGGAATGAGGACTGTGCAGCGCAGTCCTTGATTTACCACAGCGGGTTGCTTTTCGGGTTTGGTTGTGTTGTGCGTGTCAAAATGTCTGAAATTTACTGGTGGTAGGATTCCTATGCAGGAATTCGTCTAGGTAGGTACCACCCCAGGGCCAGATATTCTGCCGTGAAGCAGTAGTGTGCAAACATTATTGTGTTTCGGTTTGAAGGGCACTGAGAGCTAGCGTAATCACTGGGCATATGAGACTTAAGAACTGATGTCTCAGGGTGACCGGCGCAGTGTGGTGTCACATAGTAATTTTCTGGGTGACAGCATTTGTTATGGGCAGACGTTACGCTTACCATCAGGTGAACGTTTTGCTCGTTCCGTCACTTACTCGTATGTAATAAAAAAAAAATGCATCCACGATACAGGTGAAATCAGAGAAAAATAAATCTCTTGCCCTCCATATTGCGGAAAACTTTTTGTTAGTTTTCGGGACTGGTTGTATTATGGCAATCTCCGTATATCTGACACTGAATTCTAGCCTATCACAATCTCTTGGACAGTTGTAGCTTTTTTTTATTCGATAAAAGTGACGAATGGATAAGTGTAACGGCTGTCCCATAACAAATGCTGCGTCACCCAGAAAATTTTTGTGTGACACCACACTGCGCCCGTCGCCCTGAGACATCAGTTCTTAAGTCTCATATGCCCAGTGATTACGCTAGCTCTCAGTGCCCTTCAAACCGAAACACAGTAATGATTCACATTGCTGCTCATGGCATAATAACTGGCCCTGGGGTGGTACCTACCATGGCGGATTCCTGCATAGGAATCCTACCACCAGTATTCGTAAAATCGTTGCCATAGTCGAAGATCGGCCCGAAGAACAGCTTTTTAAAATTACAGGTACAGTATACAGAGAACTCCGAATAATGTAATGTAAGCAAGTCTAATATCGAAATAACTACAGTCACCATAGTATTTCGAGTTCATGGTAACGACTGAAATGGTAGTGAGATGATCACATTAGTGATAGATTTGACAACAGCTGGACTAGGCGAATCGTAGAGTGGAAACTGCGTTTTGGTAAACGTAGTGGCGGCGTGTCTTCTTGCTAAATATAGCGACGATCCGGGCAAAGCGGCCATGTGAAATAAAATCATCTAATTTTAATAACAATTAAATCGAAGCAAGATACAGACTCGAGACAGTCACATCTAGTAACGGCATTGTGGGATATACATCCGTGTCAGTGGCATTAATGCAGTACATTGTATGTAACTATTACAGGGTGAGTTGTGGATTTGTTTTGCTGGCCCGATGGCTGGCAATATGAAAATCAGTTTCAAGTTTCACGGGAGAAGGGGTAAATATACACACGTTTATTTTATTGAAAGCTTTTAGCCATTACCTCGCACGTGGGCGCATACCTTGGATACTTATGATATTGATCTTTTTTTCAGTATCTGACGAAAAACCTTACATAAAAGTTCTTAAACAGGGTTCATAAAGTTGCAAAGGGGAAACGACGTTAATTTGTAAATAGTAAAAAAAAAGTTTCAGCCTATAAATGTCCCATTGCTGAGCACAGGCCTCCTCTCCATTTCCGAGAGGGTTTTTTGGAGCTAGGAAGAATCCGCCACGCTGCTCCAATGCGGGTTGGCGGACTGCACATGTCTTCGAAATATTTTATTTTTTATTTTTTATTTCACAGACATAATGAAATTCAAATAAAATTTTATTTATCTTTACACCACCGCGAGCCTCTTACACGCTGGAGCCCTTGGTACACAGAGTTTGGACCCTTTTTAGGAACTGTTTATGCATGGTAATTATGCTTTGGAATAAGAAACCGTTGGGGTTTATTTTATTGGATAATACTTAGGATATTCCGTATTTAGGTACGATAGTCTGGCTGGGAGCCTTGGACTCGTACCCCACGTACCACGTTACAGTAAAAACGGAACTGCTTATTTATCAGAGTAGGAACTTAGCAGTGGGACAATTATAAGCTGTGACTTTTTGTTTTAAAATGTTTCTTCTTCTCAAAATTGTTCACGCTGCAGGAGAGACAACAATTTTGCTGTAGCGCATCAATAGGTCAACATGACCAGGGAAGTATCACACTCTTCTCTCTTTCTCTATCTCTCTTACCAAGTATATCGTGAGTTGCAGTATAACGCTGCTGTGTTTCGTATGGTGTGTGGAAGAACCGGGGACCCAATAACACATAGAATCATTCCATCACAGTTCTCAGTGGCGACCGCAAACCTTCGTTAAGATTCATTGTCTTTAGTCAACGGTGACCATTTAACATCTCATGAACCACACAGTGGTCGTTTGTGCAACTTATGCCTTTTGATAGAAACTGGAGTTGCTATAATTTCATTAATCCGCATGCAAAATATAAAATGGTGATGTATTACATAGTTTTGAAGAGCACCGCCCGCCCTTCCTCAACAGCGTGCACAAGAAAACCAATACCGCCACCGGGAGCCCTCGCCAGATACCCTCCTACCACTACAACACTACCACTAGGCAATACACGACTTCAGTGGTGACTATTTCGCATGCTTTCATGATCTTAGCAAATTAACTTTCTCTTCTTTACTGTAATTTCAGTAATTATAAAATTAAAGTAACAGCCTATAAATGTCCAACAGGCCACATGAGTTCGCCACACTGCTTGAATGCGGGTTCGCGGAGTTCACATGTTACCGAATTAATTTTTATTCCTCAGAAATGCAGGTTTCCTCACACTGGTTTTATTCACCGATGCGCACGTGGTGAATCATCACTTGAAATTGCATAACAATTTTAGGGGGCGACACTCGAATCAAATCGTAATACGGTCCGCGTATGTACGTCGATATTATGTTTTTTTTTTATCGCATAAAATTATGAAACGAGCAAAACGTTCACCTGACGGTGAGTGCAACGTCTGCCCATAACAAATGATGTCATCATCATCATCATCATCATTTCAGTCTATCACTAGTCCACTGCTGAACATAGGTATCCCCCATAGATTGCCACAAAAGTTCTCAGTCCTCAATTTGGGGGTATATTGCCATAGTTGCCACGCTTGGCAGACGGGTTGGCAACCGCAGCTTTTTTTATTCAGATATTCTAGGAAGTTGCTGCTGCCCGTCTCCTGGTTTTAATTTTCCCTCTGTCGACTTTTACGACGCCCACGGGATGTGATGGGGTGGTAGATTCTTTTAAGCCGTTACCACACGGAATGCTGTGTCACCCAGAAAATTTCTGCGTGACACCACACTGTGCCTATCCCCCTGAGACATAGATTCTTAAGTCTCATATGCCCAGTGATTACGCCAGCTCACAGTGCCCTTCAAACCGAAACACAGTAATGTTTACGCACTACTGCTTCACGGCAGAATAACTGACGCTGGGGTGGTACCTACCTAGACGGATTCCTGCATAGGTATCATATACATTTTATGTTAATTCTACACTTCAATATTAGAGCATAAAACAGCAGACTTATTTTTTTCCTAAAAAAGTTTAATTTATTTTAAATACAATATCATAAAATAGTTTCATTGTTACGTCAATCATGAAATAATGAGATTGGAAACAGCGTGAGTTACTTTAACACGAGTTCGGTAAAGTTTCTTTAACTTGACGCGTGCTGCAGCTCTCTTTTCAGAAGTCGAGTTATAAGATGGCAGATTGTAGACAGCTGTAGCGTTTAAGGGGAAACACTATGTAATAGTTATTTGTGTGTTTTATTATAAATTGATTATTTCGTACCATAGAGTAAGAAATAATTAATTTCATCATGATACTTATTTTTTATAGAACGCAAACAAGCTTGCAGCTCATCTAATAATAAGTGATCACCGCCGCCTATGAGCATCGAAAGTCCTTTGTGAAAGGAGTAGGCTTCTCGATGATCTCAAAGTCGTATCACTTTGGAATTACTGGCGGCAGCAGATTTAACAAAACTACATTAAAGGGATAGCCGATATTGCTGTTAATTATCTTTTGTAATCGTCTTTAAAAAAAAGAATATATTCACAATTAGCCTGCATATATTTTTGTTGTATGTTCGGCCATAACTTTTTTGTTTGTGAACCTATTTTAATGTTTTTTTTTTATTGGAAAGTGGATATCGTAAGTGTGGTTCCATATGTATTATTGTTGTATATTTTCGTGAAGTTAGGATGATGGGAGACATGAGAAAGTAATGAAAGTCTGGACCAACGTTAAAGTCGGTTTATTTATACAAAAAAATTAAACAATGCCTCACTTAAGCATTTCTTCTGTATCGTTGTGTGCGTTTTATAGCCTCAAACTGTACATACACAAACACCAGGACGCGTATATAATCTGAGGGTTATACAAATATTTATCATGCGAAGGAAGCGAAGCCATGATCCACGGCTCACAAGCTAATCGCTTAGGCACTGCGACGACCAAGCCATGCTATGTTTTATTATTCGGGCTATTTTATACTTCATATGTCTTACATTACCTTTAAGAAAGGAAACGAATAACGATTTATATAATTTTCAATATATTAAAACTTCTGACACGGTTTGATTGAAGGCTCCAATTAAATACATAAGTCCTTTGTTGAGTTATCGTGTGTGTTTTGACGTTTAATCAAACGTTTGTTACAAACGTTTGTCATATTGAGTTTTCATACGAATTATTAATATAACAGAACTTAATTTTTTCAATTTCAATATCTATTTATATCATATTTAAAATTATGTAATATTCGTGCGACATATGAAATGAAAGAGCTTGTGAAGGTCTCAAATATTTTTTTTATAAAGTTATTTAACAAAATTTATGAAAATTGACCATCGTCCCACCTAAACTACTACTGCAGGCATATTACAGGAAAACCTATAAGAAAGAAAAGTGGATATAATAGGAAAGTGTATGGTTTTAAAATAACAATTAATTTCTCAATATTAGTGCTTACAAATTAACATAATCATGAAGATTTAAATGAAATAATTTACGGATTTTATCGCGTTAAAATTAAGTCAAAAACCAAGCATACCACTGCAAGACTTCAAGACACAGTTAGCTCTTTCTGCGTAGATCGAACCTCAAATAATAATAAAGCTGAAGGTACTTCGGGTTAACTATGACATCGGGACATCTGTCACCTCAGTCCCCCCGTGACCATGGGTGCTGTAAAGCACTCGAAACGTCGGGTTATAAATAACAAAATAAAACGCGATAAAATCCGTAAAATTAGTTTCATTTAAATGTGTAGTGTTCGCGTAAATATAAGAAATCATTATAACCATGATGATCATAAAGTGACAGATTTAATAAAACATGGTTGGCATACAATGTACGGAACTCTCCATGCGAGTTAAACTCGCACTTGTCCGTACATAAAATGCATTTAAAGTTTTAAAAGTGGATAATATGAGATGATAGTAGTTAGTAGTAAAGAACATTTTCTGCATTCTATAATAAAATTATTTTCCACCTTGTCGTCGCGTCTTCCACTTAACGCCAATGCAGCTGGTAAGACGGACAGCAGGGGGCAGGTAAAGGGGTCAAACGTCATCGATCGCCTTCAGGGTTCGGGGGCGGGACGGGCGAGTCCACTCGACTTTTATCTACGTCGCAATCATAGCGGGCTGATCTAGCGTGTGATGCGCTGTTTTAAGTAAAGGAGAAACAAGCGCTATCTTGATTGGGGGGGTTTCTTTGTATCGTATTGGTTCTTTGAATGTAACTCTGTCGGGAGATTAGTTTGTGATATTGTTGCCTATCTGTATAAATAACAACTTTGCAGACTGTGGCAGAAGGCTTCAATATTGTTGGCATCAAGTCTCAGGTTTCTAGCTATGTATGAACGTCTTTTTTTCTGCTTGACCTTCTATGCTCGACTTCGCTCGTCACTTATTAGCATTGAAAACATTTTTTTAACGTATTTTTTTTTTTGAAAATGAAACTTGGATAGTAACTTTCGGTTCTTACTGAATTTTGATAGATGTTTCTGGGTGCCAGTCTTTAAAAAATGTATCGCCCAGAATATTTCAGAAATTACCTATCGCCTTGAGACGTCAGTTCCCAAGTCTCATATGCCCAGAGATTACACTAGCTCTCAGTGCCCTTCAGACCGAAACACGGTAATGTTTGCACACTACTGCTTCACTGCGGTGCTACGTACCTAGATGGATTCCTGCATAGGAATCCTACCTCTAAAATATCTTAAGTTACACTACTTATTGATAGTAAATATCTGATCACCTCAAAGTAATTTGTCGACTGAATATTTTGAATGCAGAAAATCGTTGAAGGACCGTTCAAAGCGTAGATCTCTCACAAAGGTTGCAGAATACCGAAGTTCGTTTTCACACAACAGTCGCCTCTATCGATAAGCAGTAGTACCTAAATTAGCATGAGACATACGGTTAGATGTTGCGCGATTATATCGCCTTATGTACGTTGACTAAACACCTCATACTTAAGCGGCAATGCAAGTTTAATAGCGGTCACTTTGTACGGACGCGCGTCGCTCCCAGAAGGGGCGGTGGAAAAGTGTCTGAATATGTGCGCGTTTGCATTGGCTTTAGCGGAATAGCTTCTATAACACTTAGCGAAAACTAATCATAAAATAAAGGAGAATCCATACTAATATAATAAATGCGAAAGTAACTCTCTCTGTCCATCTGTCTGTTACCTTTTCAGGGCTCAACCGTTAAACCGATCTTGACGATGACGTGATCTATCACATGATAGAACACTTACAGCACTGCAGCTTGACCATTACACGACTTTACGAGTAGGAATCCGTCTAGGTAGGGCCACCCCAGGGCCAGTTACTCTACCGTGTAGCAGTAGTGTGTAAACTTTACTGTGTTCCGGTTTAATTTAATTTTGCGGTTTAATTCTTGATACACTAAGTACAGACTTCAGCTCTACAGGAGTGTCTGCGGTGGATACGTCCACTGGTATTCTACGTGGAAGACCGTACGGAGGAGTCGCGCTGCTTTGGAGACGCAGTGTTTTTCAAGACGTGTCAGTTATTCAGTGCGGTAATCCGCGTATCTGTGCTATCAAAATAGTGTTACAAGAGAAATCATTTATAGTGATGAGTGTGTATATGCCTACGGATTCAGTTGCTAACTTAACGGATTTTACTGATGTACTAAGTTCGGTAAGTGCTGTTATTGACACATATGGGGAAAACTGTGTATATATATTTGGGGACTACAATGCGCACCCTACTGAGCGGTTTTATGACGAATTTACTCAGTTCAGCCTAGAACAAAAATGGATATGTGTAGATACGGAGATGCTAGGTTTACTGTCTGATACTTATACATTTTTAAGTCAAGCCCACGGTTCCAAACGATGGCTTGATCATTGTATAGTTACTACAGCCGCTTTGGATTCCGTGCATGACGTTTTTGTGATGTATGATGTGTTGTGGTCTGACCATTTCCCTCTGGTTGTAGAATGTAACTTAAACGTGATATTACCAAAGAAATCCGTATTAAACACCGCAGTAAATGAGATTTATTGGGGGGAGAGAAGTCAAGAACAAATAGACACATACCAGAGAAAATGTCACAAAAAGCTAAGACTAATTGACTTCCCACATGAGCTTCACGATTGCTGTGACCGTATTTGTAATGACTCAGGGCATAAAAATATTATAACAAAATTGTACACTGATATCGTTCAAGCCTTAAGAGAATCTTCCGTGGTAGGTCGAGATAGTAACCGCGTGACAAAAAAGAAAGTGACAGGCTGGAATAAGCATGTAGCTGAAGCACACGGGAAGGCAAGGCAAACATTTTTGTTATGGTTGTGGTACGGCAAACCAACTACAGGACGTGTTTATAAGGAAATGTGCGAGACTAGGAGAATTTTTAAATCTCGTTTAAAATGGTGTCAAAATCATCGAGATCAAATAAAAATGGACATTCTGGCCTCCTATCACTCTAGAAATAATTTCCGCGGTTTTTGGAAAAATACTAAAAAGATGAGCGGCAGGCCGTCCATTCCCGTGAGTGTCAGTGGCGAATGTGAGCCTGACAAGATATCTAATCTTTTTGTGGATCACTTTTTTGTTAAGTCGCCAAGGGGGCCTTCTCAATCGATGATTAATGCTGAGACCAACAGCGAGGTGGGGATTAAATTTAAGTATAAAGAAATTGTACATGCCATTAAACATACGACCAGAGGTAAATCCCCAGGTCATGATGGTCTTAGCATTGAACATCTACAATATGCTGGCCCACATCTGCCTAGAGTTTTATCTATTCTGTACAACACATGTATAAGCCATAGTTTCGTGCCGGGAGAAATGATACGCACGATAGTTGTCCCTATTGTGAAAAATAAAACCGGCGACCTAGCTGATAAAAACAACTATAGGCCTATCTCATTGGCCACGGTGGTCTCAAAAGTATTTGACGGCTTGCTTAATACGCAGTTAAATAAGTTTATAAAGCCTCATGACAATCAGTTTGGGTTTCGACCGGGATTGTCTACGGAGAGTGCGGTACTGGGTCTTAAGCATGCCGTCACTTACTATGCGAGGCGTAAGACTCCAGTTTATGCCTGCTTCCTAGACCTTTCGAAGGCATTTGACCTGGTTTCATATGATATTTTGTGGAGAAAGATGAATGAAGTCAACATACCTCCGGAACTCATTAATATCTTTAAATATTGGTACAGAAACCAGGTCAACAATGTCCGATGGGCAGGAGTTTTTTCACGGCCGTATAGGTTGGAGTGCGGGGTGAGGCAAGGGGGTTTAAGCTCACCAGCGCTCTTTAACCTTTATGTGAATGATTTGCTAGGCGAGCTCGGCAGCACCAAGTTCGGCTGCTACATAGACGGAGTTTGTATGAATAACATAAGCTACGCCGATGACATGGTGCTGCTGAGTGCGTCAATTTGTGGCCTCAGAAAGCTAATGGCAATATGTGAGGCTTATGTGGGAGGAAATGGTCTGATTTACAATGAAAGAAAAAGTGTAGTGATGGTCTTTGAGGCCGAGGGTAAAGCACCAAATGAGGTACCACCCATATTGCTCAATGGCACGACATTGGAAAGGGTCTTTCATTTTAAATATCTCGGGCATATGTTGACTCCTGACCTCAAAGACGACAATGATATCGAGAGAGAACGGAGGGCGTTGTCAGTGAGAGCGAATATGCTGGCTCGCAGGTTTGTGCGTTGTTCAAAAAGCGTTAAGATCACGTTGTTCAGAGCCTACTGCACAACGTTCTACACGTGCAACCTGTGGGCCAACTACTCTCAAAAGTCATACAACGCTCTCCGTGTTCAATATAACAACTCGTTTAGGGTGCTGATGGGATTGCCTCGTTTTTGTAGTGCATCAGGGATGTTTGCGGCTGCGCGAGTTGACTGCTTTTATGCCACTATGCGAAAAAGATGCGGATCGCTGGTGCGCAGACTGCGGGGCAGTACCAATGGCATCCTAAGGATGATTAGTAGCAGGGTGGACTGCAAATATGTGAGTCATTGCTGCGCTATTTCGAGCGGAGTGGCGCAGCGATGATTCGCATCTCAAATAACGATAAGATAAAGTTAAGGACTAACATAGAAAATAAGATTGTAGTACTAACAAAATGAGTCTGTGTTACTTGAAATATATGTTTATTATTATTATTATTATTATTAAAGAGTACTCAGAGCTAGTGTAATAACTATCAGTGTGGTCTCACACAGAAATGGTCTGGGTGACGTTGCATTTGTTATGGGCAAACGTTGCACTTACCATTAGATGAACGTTTTGCTCGTCTCGTAACTTTTTCTAATAAATAAAAAAAAATGTCGTCACTATTTTGAATAAAAACCCTGCAACTTCCATGTCGAGGACTGTTTGATTTCTTTAAACATGTATATAAAACTGATTTTTATCTAAATATATATTTTACTTATACTAGATTTTTTCTTATATAAACTATTTATATTATCAACGTTTCGAGCGCTTTACAGCACCCGTCGGGTTATAAATCGTTCAAAATTAAATGCGATAAATTCCGTAAAAATTAGTTTTTTTTATTTTTTATAAATATTTCTTTAAATATTTTATTTAAGAAAAAAATCTAGTAAAAGTAAAATATATATATTTAGAGGATAATTGAGACTCGACGAAAGTGCTTGATAAAATCTTTTTCAGGAATAATTTTACGTGGACGATATTTGTCTGTCAATTCAATTAAATTAATCACGTGCATAAATAAACTGCGGTAGCCAATCCGCCTGCCAAGCGTGGCAACTATGGCAAAATCCACCCACATTGAGAGCCACAAATGTTTGTGGCGGTCTACGTTTATTACGGCCAGTGGACTTGTGATAGGCTAAAATGGTGACGATGAACCGAAGTCTTTTCTAATATACAGCACAGATTGCAGCAAATGACAAAGTTTTCAATAGGTGACTACGGACCTGGTGAAACAAAACCGATGAAATATTTAAATGAAACTAAGTTTACGGATTTTATCGCGTTTAATTTATTACTATTTATAACCCGACGTTTCGAGTGCTTTACAGCACCCATGGTCACGGGAGGACTGAGGTGACAGATGTCCTGATGTTATAGTTAACCTGGGGTACCTTCAGCTTTTAATTATTATTTTTGGGTCCGATCTACGCAGAAAGAGCTAACTGTGTCTTGAAGTCTTGCAGTGGTATGCTTGGTTTTTGATTTAATTTTATTTATTATTGGATCCCAAGCTGGTGGTAATACCCAACCATCTTCTCTATTGAAATTAGGATGTTTTTTGATTTCAATAGCCTCGCGAATCATCCTTGGTAGGAATCGGTGTTCTTTTGCAAGGATCTGTGGTTTATCAAATCTGATGTAATGGTTGGGATGATCCAGAACATGGTCACAGACTGCAGACGTCGGGTTATAAATAGTAATAAATTAAACGCGATAAAATCCGTAAACTTAGTTTCATTTAAATGTGTAGTGTTCGCGTAAATATAATAAATCATTATCCGATGAAATATATTCGGTTCGGGTCCTTGGTTCGAATACCGAGCCGGAGCCAACATTTGTGCAGAGTTGTTTTTCAGGCATTTGCAGTTGCTCATATGAAATTTACGTGCAGGAGAAACTTTAGTGACGCCTCGTTGAAAATATGTATATATGATGTCGTATCGTCCGGTAGAATGGACAAAATGATACACAGTCACCTGCAAGCACTAGCGGCGGTCATACGAACTGTCTTCCACTGGCTCTCCTTTGTAAAGGTCGTCCCCGATACCACCTCTGCATATTTCAACCGACTACCGACCACAGCACGGTTCGTAAGCTATCTTTACATTGACTTGCCAAATTTCTCATTCACATGTTAACAAACACTCCAGCCAATCTAACCCGTATTCCCTTAGTTTAAACGGTAGAATGTAGTTCCAACAGCGTAGTAGTAAGTTGGCAAAGATGCGAAAGCGGAGAGGTGGTCGCGCTTGAAATATTAGCAGCTTCATTGGTCCAGATGTGTGCATTCAGAGACATCTATGTGGCTTGTACGTGAGATGTTTGCGTTTTGATAGTCGCTTTGAGTGTCCCGTGAGACGGATGAATGTGCCAAAGGGATTCGGATCTTCATTTAGGTTTAAAGATTTTTTATTTCTCGTAAGAACATAAGTTCAAAATATTTAATTTAAAACAATTTAGCTGTAATACATTAGACACTGTCATTACGTATTTTAAAAGTATTGAAAAACAAGTTTACTCTTAAAAATATGTATTCTATCGAATTCTTTTTTCATTTGGTAACCTACGAGTATTACACAGCTGTACTCCTTCCATCATAATTGTTTTCTTCTCGTAATTAGTGCGTGAGCTAGCGAGTTTTATTTTGTTTTTATTTCTTAGATTGTGTGTCTTTTCTTTTTTTGTAATTGGATATTAAACTGAATTTGATTTATAGCAATTTTTTTTTTGAAATGCAAGTGTAATACATATAAAGTTGTGTTAGATTGTATATTTTTGTGTTTTAATACAACTTGTATCTTACTCCCAGGTAGGGGTAGGAATTTTAATAATTTTGTTTTGGGTTCTTTGTAGACATTTCAGATTTGCTTTAGCCGCCGATCCCCATACTTCAATTAAGTATTCTAGATGTGACTTTACTAAGGAATTATATATTGTAGTACGTATTCTCATTGGAATATAGTTTGACACCTTACGCATTTGCGTTTTATACTGTAATTGTTGTGTTATTCAAAGTATGCTAAATTTGAATTTTTTTTCGGAATATAATTCATTGTTAAATACATTTGAGTGTACGACAAAAGGTAAAAACGGGCAATAAAAATTGATTAAAAACAACTCTTATAGGAGTTATTTTTTAAAGAAATATGCAGTTTTCGATATTGTAACCTCTATCTATCATGTGGTAGACACTGCAGCATGTCCATTTTTTTTCGACGTAAGGAATATAAATTTCGTGTGTCAAACGCCATTTTTTAAAATCTACCGCCGTTTCGTAACGAGTTTCCTCTGACGGAGAAGAAACAGGCGAAAGAAACTCCGTAGGTATCCTCTATTTTGTTACTTTTTTATCTTTGTCAAAAGTACATTATAAATACACAAAGAACAGTCTCATAGTAAACCAAAGTACACTGTATGACAAAATGTTATACAAGATTTAATAACAAATGAATAAATGCATTGCAAACTCGAGCGGACCAGCCTCCACCAACAGCACCTGTTCACAAGTATGACGCATGTGGCAGCCATCGCGCTCCTCGACCATTTCTAAGGGAAGTGGACGACTCGCCACACGACGCCACACGACGCCGCCGCAAGCGGAGACATTAAAGCGGGCATGACATGACTCAAGTCTACCAAACAAATTAACATTACAAATTATTGTCTTTTACTTCACAGAGCCCACTTTAGTGTACCACAAGACAATGTACGTTTTACAATTACATAACCTAAAAATACATATTACGTAGCTGCCCACAAAATAACAATCACATTGTGTTATACACTACTTCAATGTGTCTCTGGATGGACACTTTCCATGCGTCCTTATCGTTGAAATAATCATTAAAATTATAATAAGCTTTGGAGCGAGCCGTGGTAGCTCAGGGGCTAGGCGCTCGCTTTAAATTTCATAGTACGCGAGTGACCTGGGTTCGGTTCCCGGTGCCGGCGCCACTAAAATTGTTAATTGCAATTTTAAGTGCTGATTTACCACGCGCTCGGCGGTGAAGGAAAACATCGTGAGGAAACCTGCATGTCTGAGGAATAAAAAATATTTCGAAGACATGTGAGGTCCGCCAACCTGCGTTGGAGCAGCGTGGCGGAGTCTTCCTAGCTTCAAAACCCTCTCAGAAATAAGAGGAGACCTGTGCTCAGTAGTGGGACATTTATAGGCTGAAACTTTACTTTGGAGGACAGACTTTTTTAATATAAGTTTTAAATTTAGTCTCTGTTATACTCGTATTTACTATACCTTCTGGAATTTTATTATAAACACGTGTACATCGATCCATAAAATTTTTTTTTACTTTATTCAGTCTAAATTTTGGATTATCAAGTTTATTATTATTTCTTAATTTTAAATTATGATATGATTTAAATGTTCGTTCATGCATAACGATTTCATATATATTTTTTTTTTTAAACAGTTCCCTTAGCGAATCACGAGAGCGCATATTATGGAATGCGCGGACTGCTCTTTTCTGCAAAGTAAAGATTGTATTCACGTCAGCCGCATGTCCCCATAATAAAATACCATTAGACATCAAGCTGAAAATAGCTAAAGTAAACTAATCTTGCAGTAGCTGTATGCGTAATATGTCGGATCTTTCTCACAGCATACGCAGCCGAACTGAGTTTATTAGCTAAGGCATCTATATGTGGACCCCACTGAAGTTTACAATCTAATGTGATCCCTAACATTAGATTTTTTTTTATTGTATAAAGTGACGAAACGAGCAAAATGTTCACCTGATGGTAAGTGCAACGTCCGCCCACAGCAAATGCTGTGTCACCCAGAATATTTCTGTGTGACACCACACTGCGCTCGTCACCCTGAGACATCAGTTCTTAAGTCTCGAATGCCCAGTGATTACGCTAGCTCACAGTGCCCTTCAAACCGAAACACAGTAATGCTTGCACACTGCTGCTTCACGGCAGAATAATTGGCCCTGGGGTGGTACCTACCTAGACGGATTCCTGCATAGGAATCCTACCACCAGTTGTTAAATGTTATTTCTGAGGATATTGATATTTTTCCTTGTAGTCAGTCGAAATTCACAATAGCAGCATACAAATGCGTAGAAAACGGAGTTTGCTGAATATTTTACATATATTTTTCTTTTAAATAAAACTACTTTTTTACGGATTTTATCGCGTTTAATTTTTGAACTATTTTTACCCGACGTTTCGGACGCTTTACAGCACCCATGGTCACGGGGGGACTGAGGTGACAGTTGTCCCAATGTCATAGTTAACCCGGAGTACCTTCAGCTTTTAATTATTATTTGTAGTCCGATCTACGCAGAAAGAGCTTACTGTGTCTTGAAGCCTTGCAGTGGTATGCTTGGTTTTTGATTTAATTTTATTAATAATAGGATCCCAAGCCGGTGGTAATACCCAACCATCTTCCCTATTGAAATTAGGATGTTTTTTAATTTCAATAGCCTCGCGAATCATCCTTGGTAGGAATCGGTGTTCTTTTGCAAGGATTTGTGGTCTATCAAATCTGATGTAATGGTTGGGATGATCCAGAACATGGTCACAGACTGCAGACTTCCTAGAGCGTCGATGCTTCACATCAGCTATGTGTTCTTTAACGCGGGTTTTAATGAATCTTTTAGTTTGCCCTATGTAAGAGAGACCACATTCACAATCCAGCTTGTATACTCCTGCATCTTGTAGAGGGATGTTACACTTGACAGATGGTAAAAACTGACTTATCTTCTTCGGCGGCTTGAAAATGTTCTTATAGAAGCTCGCTTCAAGATATAGCCAATCTTGTCCGTGACTCCTCTGACATATGGAAGAACAGCAGGTACACGCTCGACTGTGGCCGGCTTCACTCGGTCACTGCGACGAAGGCGCGGAACCCGAAGCTTGTTGTCTTGCAAAACTTGCTTGACATGCTGAAGCTCGGCGGCCAGGTGTTTACTGTCACAGATCCCTTGTGCTCTCTGAAACAGTTGTGTTTCAGATGTTGTGTTTCAGAGAGCACAAGGGATCTGTGACAGTAAACACCTGGCCGCCGAGCTTCAGCATGTCAAGCAAGTTTTGCAAGACAACAAGCTTCGGGTTTTTACCATCTGTCAAGTGTAACATCCCTCTACAAGATGCAGAAGTATACAAGCTGGATTGTGAATGTGGTCTCTCTTACATAGGGCAAACTAAAAGATCCATTAAAACCCGCGTTAAAGAACACATAGCTGATGTGAAGCATCGACGCTCTAGGAAGTCTGCAGTCTGTGACCATGTTCTGGATCATCCCAACCATTACATCAGATTTGATAGACCACAAATCCTTGCAAAAGAACACCGATTCCTACCAAGGATGATTCGCGAGGCTATTGAAATTAAAAAACATCCTAATTTCAATAGGGAAGATGGTTGGGTATTACCACCGGCTTGGGATCCTATTATTAATAAAATTAAATCAAAAACCAAGCATACCACTGCAAGGCTTCAAGACACAGTAAGCTCTTTCTGCGTAGATCGGACTACAAATAATAATTAAAAGCTGAAGGTACTCCGGGTTAACTATGACATTGGGACAACTGTCACCTCAGTCCCCCCGTGACCATGGGTGCTGTAAAGCGTCCGAAACGTCGGGTAAAAATAGTTCAAAAATTAAACGCGATAAAATCCGTAAAAAAGTAGTTTTATTTAAATGTGTAATATTCGCGTAAATAAAAGAAAACATTATATTTTTCTTTTTTCTTTTATATTTATGTTTGAAGTTTTTTTTGTTTGTGTTATAGCATCGATTTGGTTTTTTTAACTGTTATGGTGTTATAATTTGTTGTAAGAAATAAATAAAAAAAAAAAACAATACGGTAATATCGACAAACTCTAATTTATCGTTTTGCAACATTAAACGACTTTATCGAGTCGTACCGGCTACGGAAATTTCGTTTAAAATTAAATGTATGTTGCTAGTGGTAGGTTTCCTATGCAGGAATCCGTCTAGGTAGCTTACACCCCAGGGTCAGTTATTCTGCTGTGAAGCAGTAGTGTGCAAACAATACTGTGTTTCGGTTTGAAGGGCACTGTAAGTGAGTGTAATCACTAAGCACAGGAGACTTAAGAACTGATGTCTCGGCGTGACGCACGCAATGTGGTGTCGCACAGAAGTGTTCTGGGTAACAGCCTTTGTTATGTCGTTGTACTTACCATCAGGTGAAAGTTATGCTCTTTTCGTAATAAAGTGTGATCTCTGACTTACTCTTATATGGGAAAAAGGCGTGATTGTATGTATGAATAATATTTCGATTATGCAGGATTGTAATGTTGGCGCCTTGTATTTTAATACTATAAATAAAAAAGATATCCGACTGATCTTCATGCCATAGACAAGTAAAACGCGTTCGCCATTGGAGTTCTTTTATCAGTTAGAACTGTATCATGCAAAAAACAAGGCTAAATTAAAATCTTTTTTAAACCTTCATAACAGTCGGACATTAATAAGCTGGACAAAAAAGCTTTTATATCTATATAGTTGCATACCTATCTGTCCATAAAATACTACCGAGCATTCCAACTACGCCTAACGCATCGCCGTGATAGATTAATCAGTAACAACATACGAGTGTATGAAATAAAAAAAAGTATGCGGTACGTAACGGAGCAAATAATTAGCGCCCAAAACCGGCAGACAAAAACCACACCGCACGCGACAGTCGCGCGAGGAACAATGCGGACGAGGCAAGGCAAACTATTGTTCTTAAATAAACAACATGACGAGCAACTACTGCGTGGCAGCTCGACGGCGCCCCGGCCGCTGTGTTGTGAAAACGTCATAATTTTTTGTCATATCTGCCACTGCATGTACGTTTGAATGTTCCTTGAAACTACGAAAGTTTCGCGAGGATCGGAAATGTTGTGGACCTGTCTGTTGCTTTTTTAAACGTGGACCAATACTATGTTTTTTTCTTCATCGTATGTGCATTCTCAGGCAAAGATTTCAAATGCACAAACGCGCTACTAAAAACTATCCGTCGTCGTCGTTTCAGCCTATCAAAAGTCCACTGCTGAACAAAGGCCTCCCCCATAGGTAGCTACAAAAGTTTGTAGCTCTATAGAGGATAGTTGCCGCGCTTGGCAGGCGGGTTGCCAACCGCAGTTTATTTATTCAGATGTTCCAGGAAGATGCTGCTGCCCATCTCCTGATTTTAATTTCCCTCTGTCGACTTTTACGACACCCACGGGATGGGATGGGGTGATAGATTCTCTTAGGCCGCTACCACACACCAAAAACTATCTGTAGGCATTTTATTTCTTTGTTTGTATTTACACTATATTTCTATATAGTTTAATGGTAAGATAACAAAAAGGAACAAGAAGTCGTTCAATTATCGTGAGGGAATTAGATTTTATTATTATTATACAAATACCAAAATAATAAAAAATCAACTGTCATTAAAATTTTGCAGTATTAAAATATTATTCACTAATTCAGTACCTCAGAGGCAAACAATTGTAACTCGCATTTGTTGTAAAAATTTGATGTTCATACCGAAGAGATCGCAAGAGCCGGCTCTACATGTTAGTGTAAGTGAGTGAGCTAGTTAGTATTCTATTAAATCAAATATCTTCGAAAATAGCTAATTTGATACGAAATTATCTGCATAGACTTTTACATAAATAAATACGTCATTTGAAACTGGCGTCGCGTGATCTCAATGTATTTATGCCCGTCCCGTAAATTATGTTCTTTGGCGCTTAATACCGTTTAGCTCTGGGGCACTAAGGTGGGAATATAAAGATTTTTTTTAATACAGTAAGCATACTAAAACTCATCTGTAAAATTTATTTAAAATATTTTTGTGTATTTATTTAGTCTTTAAAACAAATGCTAGAGCAGTTTCATTGGCTATATCCAGCTTAAGACAACAGCGAAGTCGCAGCCTGCAAGAGGCAGCGTGGCCATCACGCGTCGCTGATAATTCGCGCCGAAGCTGAAAATGAACTGCGTATCACAGCTCAGTTTCACGCTTATTCACAGGCTGTTCTAAAAGTTACTTCATAATTTTTTTTTGTATACACTTTTTATGCTGTTGAAATAAACATGAATTATGTATGTGTATTGTGATTGAATTAATATCAACTAAGAATCACTCAATATTAATTACGCAAATAAAGTAATTTAAGAAATTTAATGATACATCGTACATGTATAATAACATGTGTTAATTTATATTGTTTGGGAAGCGTTGTGTAGCGACATCTATGTCGCCACATGAGAAGCTCAAGAAATAATTCATACGTTCCATAATCGCGCTATGAAAGTTTTCTGAGATGCGAACTATATAGAACAACATCTTAATATTACTAGTTGGAGGAGACGTCCTTCCCAGATCAGACCCTTCGATCTGGCGAGTAGCTACCCTTTTTCTTGGCAATATCATCGGCCAAAATGGTGACCCCGACGTAATCATCGCAACCAGCTTCTCCGAACCACAACAACTACGTCATCGCCATCGCAGTCATAGCGCCAGACTACTGTCGGCACAACGCGTGCTTCCTAGTCTGCTTGTAGTAGCCACTGAGGATCATCAACGGGACCGGCCCCACTTCTCAGGCTGACTCCTGCGGCATCAACACCGGTCTCTATACGTCTCGACGCACTGAAGACCTAGACACAGATTCACCGCAAAGCCAGACTGCACCTCATCGCCTGGCGTCTCAAGTTCTCCACGCCAACTACGACTTCCAGTCTTAGCGGGGGAGTGATGTAGCGCCATCTATGTCGCCACATGAGAAGCTCAAGAAATATTTTATACATTCCATAATCGCGCTATGAATGTTTTCTGAGATACGAACTATATATACAACATCTAAATATTACTAGTGGGAGGAGACGTCCTCCCCAGATCAGGCCATTCGATCTGGCGATTAGCAGCTACCCTAGCTTTGGGAGCGTAGGTTCAAATCCTACCTACTGCGCCATGTTTATTTTATATTGTTTGGGAAGCGTCAATTAAACACGAGAGTTGAGACAAGAGTGTATTTATTATCTGCCTGCATGCAAATATAATTTATTCTCATAATACCTACAACAGGTCCTCGAAATATTTATTATTTCTCAGACATGCAGATTCCTCACGATGTTTTCCTTCACCGAGGAGCACATGGTAAATCAGCACAAAAATTGCAATTATAGAATAGAATAGACCGTCTCCCCGCTCAACGATGTTTGAGCACGCGGTGAGTTGAACAGTTAGAATGATGGTTTTAGAAACTAAGCCTCTAGTTAATTATGTACGGACTAAAATTCAAAAACAGTCAAAATTCACCCCTTGACGTACAGTTGCGGAAAACAATCCGTTGCAATAAAATTTTGACATGCCCTAAAATGTAAACATAGTATTTTATTACACGAACTGTATACATTAACTCAACAATGATAACATATGTATTGACGAAGTATATTTACTTTTTTTCAATAACGTACTACATCCTGCACTGCCTCGGCACGTCGTTGAATTTTCGCACAGCCTGTATATTGTTCCTTAGCACCCACTAGGCAGACTCTAGACGGCTTCCGCCATGCGAAAAAATTAAAATAAACAATGGCAACATTCGTCCCATACCCGGGGGCCGTTTGTAATAAAGCTTTTGTCCTAAGATTAGCTTTTAAGAAAGACTTTAATCTAGCCCTGTGTCGTTTGCGTGGCGCTCTGTCGCTGCACTGCCGACGTTGTATTTTGTTCTCGCAAGTGTAGTGGCTTGAAAGAAGAATTTGTAGCCGTTGTCTACGCGAAGAATTTACAGAGAGTGTGTCATATATTTTTCAAGGAATTGTTTTCGGTGCGCGAGCCAAGTCTTGCGTCTTTCTAAGTGACCTCATAATGGACTCTTTGGCGGAGTGTTGTTGTCTTTAAGTACGTTGTGTTAATGTAACTTTCCTGTTTGAATATTTTTATTGGTATATACTCAAATATCCCGTGTTTCGTAAGAGCCGACAATGAGAAACCTCACGAAAATATCATTGCTTCTGATAGATGGCGGAATAACTATATCGACCAAAACCAGACTGCTACGGGGTACGCCAGTACGTAACGATATCGATAAATCCTCCCTTCTTAAAGCTGATGACGACGGCTACGTTTACAATGACATTAAAACATTTCGCCCAAAGTAATTGTGTAAAAAAAAAATCAAATGCGATGACGTCGAAACTGATGATGACCGCCTAGCCGATTTTGACCACAGCGATAGCTTCCGATAACAAAGGCACTTATTCATTTTACCCACGTAACGCTGCGAAGAGACCGATCTCTTGATATTATATTAGATCTATTGATAGTCTAATGGATCCGAATCCATTAGACTATCACAACACATCTAGACCCTAAAACAACGTGTAGTCGTCGTCGTTTCAGCCTATCAATAGTCCACTGCTGAACATAGGCCTCCCCCATAGATTGCCACAAAAGTTTGTAGCTCTCATTTTGGGGGGATTTTGCCATAGTTGCCTCGCTTGGCAAACGGGTTGGCAACCACAGTTTATTTATTCAGACGTTCCAGCAAGATGCTGCTGCCCATCTCCTGGTTTTCATTTTACATCTGTCGACTTTTACAACACCCACGGGATGTGGACGTGTGGTGGTGGCTTAAGCGAATCCACCACCCCATCTCGTCCTGTGGGTGTCGTAAATGTCGACACAGGGAAAATGAATATCAGGAAATGGGCAGTAGCATCTCTCTGGAATATCTTAATAATAAATAAACCGCGGTTGCCAACCCGCCTGTCAGTCGTGACAATTATGGCAAAATCCTCCCAAAATGAGATACTCAAATTTACGTGTTTTTATGGCAATCTATGTGGGAGGCCTATGTTAAGTAGTGGTTTTTTTTATTG
Organism: Luehdorfia chinensis; assembly: GCA_019845155.1. Lineage (NCBI taxonomy): Eukaryota > Metazoa > Arthropoda > Insecta > Lepidoptera > Papilionidae > Luehdorfia > Luehdorfia chinensis. The sequence continues at coordinate 2,585,007 of JAHVAK010000423.1, read as the reverse complement.
GACATAGTGATGAAACAAGCAAAACGTTCACCTGATGGTAAGTGCAACGTCTGCCCATAACAAATGCTGTGTCACACAGAAAATTTCTGTGTGACACCACACTGTGCCCATCACCCTGATACATACTGGGCACAACTTGCTCGTCTTGTTACTTTTTTCAGATTGTCTGATTGTGTTGATTCAGATTGTCCAGGAAGATGCTGGTGCCCATCTCCTGATTTTTATTTTCCTTCTGTCGACTTTTACGACACACACGGGATGGGATGGTAGATTCTCTTAAGCCGCTACCTAATCCGTTTTCCTTCCTCTCCGTCAATGCAGTGGTTGCCGTTGCAATGGCTGCTTGTGGGAACGCAATGGTGAGCAGGTATTTCAACTCGTACCAGAATGGCGGCGTGGCCACGTCAAGTCTCGTTTCCTGCGGTGACGAAAAGTGGCCTATGGATTTGCTCTCTGCCAACCTTTTATATGGGAAAAGGCGTGATCGTATGTCTGCTAAGTGTCATTTAAATACTAAAAAGGTCAAATATTCAAAACAATATTAAGTCCTGCATTTGATTAAAAAAGTTAATGTCTTGAAAGATTCGTTTCACGTTGTGAAATTTGTATCGTTATTTGCATTACTTCGTTTATTACATTATTACTTTATTACTTCGTTGACTTCAGCGTGGTTTGGCTGTCGGCATACCTGCTTTCTTTCGAGGGGTTTGGGGTTCGAATCTTAGCTCAAGACAATTTTGTGCAACACGAAAATAATTAATTTATTTTCCGTTCTGGCCGCATCTGTTTATCACTGAATTCGACCCTTCCCATCACTTCCCACAGACAACGAATATAGGAAGGTGAAGACGGTTATACGAAGACAACGAAAATAGGAAGGTTCGAATCCCAGCCGGAGCCAAAGCTCGTGCAAAAATAAAGATTGTTGGTTTCCGGCTCTGGTAGTATAGTGATTTTCCCGGTGTCTGACACTGAATCTCACCTCCGATCTTAAGCATTACGTCGGGCGCGGGTAGGTTAAAGCGAGTGAGTGCCCCAGTATTTGCGCATACACTTGTGGCACTTTATACTCGTATCTTCTGTGCAAATGATAGCGTCCGGCGTCCGTTTCACTGGTGGTCGGATTCTTCGCAGGAATCCGTCTAGGTACGTACCACCGCAGGGCCAGTTATTCTGCCGTGAAGCAGCAGTGTCCAAACATTACTGCGTTATTATCAGGTGACGGTTTTGCTCGTCTCGTCATTTACGCCTATAAAAAACAGTAACCGAAAGCTGTCGCCGTGAACGAAAATTAATGTGGAGAACATCACAATTTATGCCTCTATAATCCTGCGCCTTTTGCCTAGGTCAAACTGATGGAAGTCATGAGCATTTAAAAAAAATCGTTGAATTTCTTTTTGATAAAGTTTCCATTTCAAAACTTGTGATAATTCCAACAACAGTGTATAAATCCAATTTCAAACATTACGTAACAGCTTATCGACTGGCTTGAATCGAGTCGAGCGTTCCAAGCGAAGGCAGCGAAGGAGCGGCTAAAAGGAATTAATGCAAAACAAAAGTCCTATCTCGATGGCTGGTGGGCGGGAAAAGGCACTAAATTACAAGATGGGCGTCACACCACCGCCATGTATCAATCAGGCCGCTGCAGATTTATGGGACGTTTCGCTTCGGAATCGTTAGCCCGCGCGACGAAAATGTGCCGCTGTTATCCGGACGTCTTTTGCCGGTTTTTTCCCCCTCCGCTCGCTTGTTTGCCGCCGTAATTCCAACGTGGATTACGATTTTCGGTGTGATTTGTGTTCAGTTCCTTTTAACGCTATCAAGTGATTGTGCTAAATGTTTTAAAATAATGTGTTATTGGTTCACAAATGTACTGTCATTTGATTTGTATAAAGTTTCAGCCTATAAATGTCCCACTGCTGAGCACAGGCCCCCTGTCGTTATTGAGAGGGTTTTGGAGCTAGGAAGAATCCGCCACGCTGCTCCAATGCGGGTCGGCACTGCACATGTCTTCGAAATCTTTTTTATTTCTCAGGCATGCAGGTTTCCTCACGATGTTTTCCTTCACAGCCGAGTACGTGGTAAATCAGCACTTAAAATTGCAATTATCAATTTTAGTGGTGCCGGCACCGGGAATCGAACCCAAGTCACTCGCATACTATGAAATTTAAAGCGAGCGCCTAGCCCCTGAACTGCCACGGCTCTGATTTTTATGCTCTTATTTTATAACATACATAACATACAGTCATAGCTTTTCCCATATAAGGGGTAGGCAGCGGCCACTCACGTAATTAATTTATAGCAGTCCCAAATTATACAGTAATTCGGTCAATTTTGCCTGTATATATCTTCCTATACTTTACTGGTATATTCAAATAATTTTTCGTTCATAATTACTAGTCGCGAAATATCGTGCAGCGTTGTTTATATTGGACGCATTTTGAAGTTGTAACGGTATGTCGTCAAATTTTTTGTTTGCTCGGTTATTAAACGTTACAGGTTGCAATTATAACTACTGTTACTTTTTTTATTGTATAAAGTGACGAAACGAGCAAAACGTTCACCTGATGGTAAGTGCAACGTCCGCCCACAACAAATGCTGTGTCACCAAGAATATTTCTGTGTGACACCACACTGCGCCCGTCACCCTGAGACGTCAGTTCTTAAGTCTAAAATGCCCAGTGATTACGCAAGCTCACCGTGCCCTTCAAACCGAAACACAGTAATGTTTGCACACTACTGCTTCACGCCAGAATAACTCACCCCGGGGTGGTACCTACCTAGACGGATTCCTGTATAGGAATCCTACCAACATTACGTAATCAAAGTGTTTCGTTTTAATTAAAAATATTTGTGAAACGCGTAAATGTAAGACATTTTGATTTATATACAGTATGGAGAAAAGTTGATCGATTTTTTTCACCAGGGTTCGATTCTCAATGCCGGCAAAACGAAAGCGCTGATTTACCACGTGCTCGGCGGTGAAGGAAAACGTCGTCACGAAACCTGTATGTCTGAGAAATAAACAACGTTTCGAGAACATGTGAAGTTCGCCAACACGCATTGGAGTAACGTGGCGGATTCTTCCCAGCTCTAAAACTGCCTCGGAAGTCAGAATAGGGCTGCGCTCAGCAGTGGGTCATTTATAGGATGTTAGTTTACTATGTTTGAGATGTTTATTTCGTCATCTGTCGGAGGAAATTGGATTTTTCTGGCATTTCCTTTAGCCAAAATTATTTTTCATACCGTGGGTATCGTACCCACGGGATGAAAAACAGTGGCAGATACTCGTATCGTCATTTTCAATAATTTCATGATGGAGTAATAATCATCGTTAACTTTATCGGACAGTCCGTTTTTTTAAATGGTATAGTCCAAGAATGGTATATATAGTAAATGGTATAGTACATTGATTAGTACAAGAAACAATAGAAATAAAACTTAAACTCGATGAATTTAGAGGTTAGTGAAAAATCGGGTCATTTAGGGTCCCGATCAAGGGGACGTGTCACCGGACCCCTGGAAATCGGGACGTCCCGTGCAAATCGGGACACCTGGCAACACTAGTTACGACCAGAAGGACTAGAAGGGATCGATGGCATATCTGTCCAGAACTGAATACGATTTTTACAGAATATGTCCACGTGGGTGACTTGGGTTCCGTCTCGGTGCTGTTCGTAGAACATATTTTAAGAACCGATGTCTAATGGTGACTAGGGCAGCGCAGTTATTGGCAGGCGTAACACCAACCATCAGGTCAACGACTTGCTTGTCCCGTTATTTATTTCCTATAGAAAACAAATGTAAGTATAACATCAAAGCTGTGTCAGTTAATATAGAAAATATTTACAATGAGAAATAATCACCGGCGCATTGATGGGCGAATCCTTTGTCGCATTGTGGCGTTGTCGATGCGCGCGGTGTCGCCACGTGGCCGCTGTCGCTATTGGAAAAATGCGAATGTGCCTGCATCACTGCGAGGCCAATTTCCTTTTCATTTTCAGCTTTACACGTCCGTGCTGTCTGTTTGGCGTCAATGTGATGTTTGCGGTTAAATTTTAATCGTGATCGTTTGTAACGGTTTGATCGATTGACTTTGATTTCTATTAATACAGACCACGCTTTAGGCAGGGAATATTTGCTATTTAATATTGAATGCGATTGTTGTAATTTTTTTTTCTATCATTAATGATTTATTTAATGCATTTAAAATTAACTAACCGTACTTACCGCTCGAAGTTTCTCAGCGTGATAAAATCCGTAACGATGATATCACAGCAGAACTAAAGTAACCGACACAGCCCGTATAGCTCGTAGAACCGATAACCATTGGGGAAGAAAGGTTCTCGAATGGCTACCTCGTACTAGAAAATGCTGTGTAGGGTGCCCCCGTACTAGATTACGCTAGCTCACAGTGCCCTTTGCACACTACTGCTTCACGGCAGAATAACTGGCCATACCAAGTATTGATTGGCTGATTGAGATAATCTCAACTATGGCAAAATCCGCCCAAAATTATTATAATTCACTTATAATATGTGTTTTTTTTTTAATTGCATAAAGTGATGAAACGAGCAAAACGTTCACCTGATGGTAAGTGCAACGTCTGCCCATAACAAGTGCTGTGTCACCCAGAACATTTCTGTGTGACACCACACTGTGGCCATCACCCTGAGACATAGGTTCTTAAGTCTCATTTGCCCAGTGATTACGCTAGCTCACAGTGCCCTTCAAACCGAAACACAGTAATGCTTGCACACTACTGCTTCACGGTAGAATAACTGACCCTGGGGTGGTACCTACCTAGACGGACTCCTGCATAGGAGTCCTACCACCACAAATACATTTAATTGAATAAGATCAAACATTCATAATTTATGTTCATACTGTCAATATCGAAGTCCTTAATATGTATTTATTTATTTAAACTCCTATGCACTGAAATTGTAAACATGGCGGACTCAATTCCTAAAGGCATTCTCTCCCAGTCAACCAAAAGGCGAAGCAGAGACAAACATACGAGTATGATAGGCTGAAATGATGATGAATGATTAAGGCTGAGGTGGTCAATAGGTATTCGTACTAATTTTTCACACTGGTGCACTGTCTGTTTGTCTACTTACGCCCGGTTCCTATATTCACAAAACGAGACGTTTCCCTTACGATCCGTTAAATAAACTACGAATAGTAAGTCAGAACCGTTCCTATAACTAACGGACGTAGCTCATAGAAGCGCTGCCTAACGCCTCGTTACTCGTATCAGTGAAACGAATAGTAACTGTTACCAATAACTGTTCGTTGAATATAGGAACCGGGTATTAGACATATGTCGTCAGTGGGATATCATTTATTGGATTGCTGTAGTAGCAATAGCAATGACAAAGATGGCGTGAATTTCACTGATATAGCGCAAACACAACGACATGCGTAACGATCACGATCCGATCGTATAAACAGACTGCCCTCACACCTGAGCGGTGTTTATGATGCAAGAATTATGTGTGTGCCGGTTCCGCAGACATTTATCGGCGATTGCTCGCTCGCATTTCAACAGGGCGGATTGTTTTGTGTCCGTAAATTTTGGATTAACATAAAAATGCAGTGTGTTCGATATCGTCGCGCTATCGGGCCATTGGTTTTTTTTTATAGGATAAAGTGATGAAACGAGCAAAACGTTCAACGTGATGGCAGGTGCAACGTCTGCCCATAACAAATGCTGTGTCACCCAGAACATTTCTATGTGACGCCAAACTGCGCTCGTCACCTTGAGACACAGTTCTTAAGTTTCATATGCCCAGTGATTACACTAGCTTTCAGTGCTCTTCTAACCGGAACACAGTAATTTTTGCACACTACTGCTTTTCGGCAGAATAACTGTCACTGCGGTGGTACCTACCTAGACGGATGCCGGCATAGGAATCCTACCACCAGTAAATTACGGAGTACCCTAAACAATTTTCGTTGAGAGCTCTCACCACGACACGACCTACTAAAATCAATGAATACGTGGTCGGCATTATTAATTGCTTTGGCGGGATATATCTCGCAGACCGTAAGCCTGACATAAAAAATGTTATATAAAAAAATACATGTATTAAAGTTAAAGATAAAGTAAAGCTTTTCAGACACGTTTTGCAGACATAAGTTTCACTTGAACAGCGTAAACTGGCTCGAAAAGCAACTGTTTGTGATTTGCACAATTGGGATTCGAACCTAGGACCCGCATCGTAGAAGTCTGGTAGTCTGACCAATAGGCCACGAGGCCGACGATGTCGTTTCATTGTATTAATATTCCCTTTTAAATGCCAAAACCTAGTCACAATTGTAAACATTAATCCCTTTTCATACATACGCATCTCGATTAGCCCGCCTTGAGGTACAGTGACGGAGATAAGCGGCGCGGTGAGGTACAGTCGCGGCGATAAGGCTTTCATTACTGCTGTGTCGCGGCGACAATGGATTGCGACAACAACAAATCTCGACGCGACTGAGTTATTTGTTGCCAGTGAGGGACGGACTCCGGTCTTAATGTAACTCGTTATTCTGGATGCTGGGATATCTTGCGATCAAAATAACTACAATAATAATGTAGTAAAAGTATATATAAAGTAAAAAAAGTAAAGTTTCAGCCTATAAATGTCCCACTGCTGAGCACAGGTCTCCTCTCATTTCTGAGAGGGTTTTGGAGCTAGGAAGAATCCGCCACGTTGCTCCAATGCGGGTTGGCGGACTACACGTCTTTGAAACATTTTTTTTTAATTTCTCAGACATGCAGGTTTCCTCATGATGTTTTCCTTCACAACCGAGCACGTGGTAAATCAGCACTTAAAATTGCAATAAATAATTTTAGTGGTGCTGGCACCGGGAATCGAACCCAGGTCACTCGCGTACTATGAAATTTAAAGCGAGCGCCTAGCCCTTGAGCTACCGCGGTATATATACTTTTCTATATTTATTTACTACTAGCGACTCGCCCCAGCTTCGCACGCCGCAATTTACTAATGAAGAAAGTGAGAAGTGTTTTTTTTTTACTTTGTCTATGTCCGGTTGATCGTGGGGTCAATAATGAGGTCGTCGTTCGTCGTCGTTTCAGCCTATCACAAGTCCACTGCTGAACAGAGACCTCCCCCATAGATAGCCACAAAAGTTTGTAGCTCTCATATTGGAGGGATTTTACCATAGTTGCCACGCTTGGCAGGCGGGTTGGCAACCGCAGTTTGTTTATTCAGATGTTCCAGGAAGATGCTGCTGCCCATCTCCTGGTATAAATTTCCCTGTCGACTTATACGACACCCACGGGCTGGGATGGGGTGGTAGATTCTCTTAGGCCGCTATTATCACGCACTATACATTTCGTCATTTTTTATGTGCTACTTTTTGTTATATTTATTAATGTTGTGTGTTGGTCAAATAAATATGTTTCTTTCTTTCTAAGTGCGTTCAGCCAAAAATATTAAGTCCTAACGACATGTGACACTGCTGTCAAACTGTCAAACATCACTTTTTTAATTGATTTTAATACAAAATTATCATCTGAATTTCCGAGTTTCCGGGTGATTTTCCAAAAATTTTCTTTCATACAAACCATCCCGTGCCAATTACCAACACAACAAAAAAACAGCCAAATTTGTCGAGCCGTTATCAAGTGCATATGAGACTTTAAGAACCGATGTCTCAGAGTGACGAGTGAACTTACCATCAGGTGAACGTTTTGCTTGTCTCGTCACTTCATGTAATAAAAAAAATACACGTGCGGATTTTATTTTGTCCCGATATTTTCCAGCGACTTTGTCCGCGTGGATATAGGTTTTTAAAGTATCTCGTAACAAATATTTGATTTTCCGGGATAAAAATACAATACGTCCATCACATACATGCTCTCTCTTTGCCAAATTTCGTCAAGATCGGTTCAGTGAAAAGGTAACAAACTTTGACAGACAGACAAACAGATGGACTTTCGCATTTATAATATTACTATGGATATACCATCACAGTGGCAGTTATTTTGCCGTCAAGCAGAATTGCGCAAGCATTATTATGCTTTGGTCTGAACGCCACTGAGAGGTAGTGTAATTACTGGGCATATGAGACATAAGAACTGATCTCTCAGGGTGACGAGTGTAGTGCCACAAAGAAAAGTTCTGGATGACGAAGAGTTTGTCCACCAGACGAACGTCTTAACGTCACCAATGGTTTGTGGACATCTTAGTCGTCACAATTATTCACATATTTATCACTAATTATTACCCAATTAAAGAAAACATGCGTTTATGGGAGTGTCTTCTTGATATCTGTGTAATTTTATTGTCCTACAAATGCAGTATCATTTTTTTTATTGATTTACGAAAAATTCGACCTCGATTAGTCGAATCAGGAATCCGTCTAGGTAGGTACCACACCAGAGCCAGTTATTCTGCCTTGAAGCTGTAGTGTGCAAACATTACTGTGTTTCGGTTTGAAGGGCACTGTGAGCTAGCGCAATCACTGGGCATATGAGACTTAAGAACTTATCTCTCACTCTCAGGGCGATGGACACAGTGTGGTGTCACACAGAAATTTTCTGATTGACACGGCATTTGTTATGGGCAGACGTTGCACTTACCATCAGGTGAACGTTTCATCACTTTATCCAATAAAAAAAAAACAGCCTAATTGAGGCGAGCAAAAAAAAATGTTCAGTAGTCGAAGTGCTTGTCTTCTGAGTCGTTGGTCCCGAGTGGGATTTTGTTATGCAGTACAGTACGCTCGATCTATAAGATGCGCACAGCGGATACAAACTGAATAGGTCTAGTTTGCGATTACGAGTATACTTAGTTGGTTGGAGAATTGAGAAGATGGAGAATTCAGATTGTTAAAACGATGATCACGTGAAAGACAATTTGTATAGTTAATATAATCTGGCGTTAAGTTGGGGAAATCCGCTATAGTGCCGCTATAGTGTATAGTAGTAAAGCCGTGTGGTGGCGGCTCGTTAAAAGAATACTACCACTCCATCTCATCCAATGGATCTCGTAAAAGGCGAGTAAGGAATTAAACTGCACTGTGCACCCAACAGCGCATGGTGGATGGGCTCACCACCTATCACACCAAGTGCATTATATTGTTTTGGTGAAACGTGGATTGTGGCAGTCATCTGTTTTTGCAGTGAGTGCTCAGTCTCTGACTACCCCTTATGGGATACACTCGTGATCTTATGTATGTATGTATGTTTGTGTAAAATAGTGGGTATTGCCTAGTTTTTGAAGAGCACCGCCCGCCCTGTCCCAATAGCGTTCACAAGCAATCTGATACGACCACAGGTAACCGAGGCATTATCAGATTCGTTCAGAGGTGAAACACGTGTTGTTTTCTCGACTTCAGTAGTGTGTATTTCCTTTCCTTATGCTTGCTATTGCGGGAGGGCGGATCTGAATCTATCACCGTTTCAAAAAATAAGATCTCTTCAAAAATAAACTAACAAACATAGTTCCTGTCTTTATCTGTCTTTAACGTTCCGTTATGGTCGCGACATGAGGATTTTGGTTTTAAATAAGTTTAATAAGATGGGAGCGGCTAAAGAGAATCTACCACCCCATCTCATCCCGTGGGTGTCGTAAAACTAGAAGATGAGCAGCTGCATCTTCCTGGAACATCTGAATAAATAAACTGCGGCTGCCAGCCCGTCTGCTAAGCTCTGCAACGGCAACCATGCCAGAAAATGGGAGTTACAAACTTTTCTGGCAATAGGCTGAATCGATGAAGTCTAGTACTTGACTACGGTTCCTGTAAGTTGCGCATTAATCTTGGATGGTAGTTTTGAGTGATGTACTAATAATCACTCAATAAATGAGTAATTTATATACTTTTGGCGTCAACTCGAAAAGTGACGGTACTGTTTTAATTGCATTTTGCAATTTCCGAGTATATTTCGAGTTTGATGTTTAATAGCGGTAGATTATTATGTAGCAAGTGCTTGTGAAAGTGTAAAGCGATTGGAAAATTCAATTTAAAACCAGAATTGTACTTTTCGTTTTGTCTGCATCAGTCCAGCAAATCTTCAGTAAAAGTCAACTATCATTTTACTGTTGATCGACATTTTGAATTATTTACTGTCACTCCCGTGACAGACTTGACATTGACAGAATTCAATAAAGAGGCCAGAATTAAAATAAGAAGTAGAAGAAGAGTAATTTATATCAAGGTATTAATGAAGCATGGAGATACACGACTTCAATCACAGTCCGATTCAGAACCACAATACAGTTGTCGGACAGATGGACTGTTAATTGATTATGCTATATTTCAGTCGGACGGTGCGCATGTAGGCGTAAACACATCTGCCTTTTACAACCTGTACTTTACGACAGCAACGTAAACTGTGTGCACGCAGTTTACATAGAACGTAACTGTGTCGCGTGTCGTTCTTGTTCAAATGAAAATTTCATTGATAGCAGTATTCGCCGATAGGTACATGAACTGTTAAGAAAAAATTGTGGTAGGATTGTGTTGTTGAGTCAGGTCGTCTAGGCAGGTACCACCCCATGCCGGTTATTCTACCGTGAAGCAGTAGTGTGCAAACATTACTGTGTTTCGGTCTGAAGGGCACTGAGAGCAACTGTAATCACTCGGGCATGTGAGTCTTAAAAACTGATGTTTAAGGGTGACGGGCGCAGTCTTGTGTCACACAGAAATATTCTGGGTGACACAGCATTTGTTGTGGGCGGACGTTGCACTTACCATCAGGTGAACGGTTTGCTCGTTTCGTCACTTTATACAACAAAAAAAGACTTCTTTAAAATTGCGAGTACTTTATGGAGGCGTCTTGGAGACGGACATATGATACTTTTTATCCCGCAGAATCAAATGGTTCTCGAGGGATATTTAAAAACCTACATCCACGCGGACGGAGACGCGGGTCAGCTAGTTGTTTATAAAAAGAAAAAATATACTAAATTACTCTTTCTTTATTAAATTACTACTGGTTTTACAAGTTTTTTGTAAAACATTTTAGAAACAAATTTTTGTTTAAGCTTCGTACAAAGTTACGTGTTAGTACCTTATCAGACTTGCGTGCATTTGTTTTGACGTCCCGTGCGATATACGCGAAATAAACGTCGGGTGATGAACGTCGCTCGTGTGAAACCGATCTGTAAATTACCTGCTATTTATAATGGCGTGGTAATTCGTTCCCTTTTGTTTGCGAAAAATATCATTAAGACTTCAAGACACAGTTAGCTCTTTCTGCGTAGATCGGACCACAAATAATAATTAAAAGCTGAAGGTACTCCGGGTTAACTATGACATCGGGACATCTGTCACCTCAGTCCCCCCGTGACCATGGGTGCTGTAAAGTACTCGAAACGTCGGGTTATAAGTAACAAAAATAAACGCGATAAAATCCGTAAAATTAGTTTCATTTGAATATCATTAAGCTTGTTGCAACGCAGTTTCTAAGCTTTCCGCGAAACCAACAGAACCTTGATTTATTCAAACACTAGCTAATGCTCGCGACATCGTCCGCGTGGATATTGTTTTTTTTTTTACCCGCGGGAACTATAAGATTTTTCGGCATAAAAGTCTATATCCTGTAGAAATGTCCGGCTCCAGGATGCAAGCTATCTCTGTGCCAAATTTCGTCACGATTGGTTGAGTGGTTGTACCGTGAAAAGGTATCAAACAGACAGAGGGATAGAGGGACGTTTCTGCAGCGCATCGGAGATGTTTGCAGAGGCGCGCATAGACTGTTTCTATTCTACTATGCGTAAGCGCTGCGTGTCCCTGATGCGCAGGGTACGGGCCAGCCCCTATAGCATCCTAGGGATGATAGCGGACAGGGTCGACTGTCCTCATATGCACTGTGCCGGATTCATACCCCAACAGTGGTACGTAAATAATTGTTGTTATCAACTACTAACACAGCGATAAAGTTCTTTGTTACTAACAAAAAATGAGCCTTTGATATTTGAAAATAAATGATTTATTATAGAGACTTATTTTCGCATTTATCATTTACTAGCTGATGCCCGCGACTTCGTCCGTGTGGATATAGGTTTTCTCAATATCCCGCGGGAACGATTTGATTTTTGATGTCCATCCTCAGGATGCGAGCTATCTTTGTGCCAAATTAGTGGGATTGTGATGGTCCAAAATGATGAAGTAGCAGTTCAAGAGACGTTCGTCTAAAATTGCATTGTGCTCAAGGGTCTTGGGTCACGAATCTTTTTATGGATCACGGATATCTATTGCAAATGCATTGAGACTTATAGACTGAGAAATATAATCATTTTTGAAGATATTTAATGTCCGCGGTATCAAATTATTACTGCATAGCGGCGTTTGTCGGCTCCAAAAACCATCCAATAATAATAGAGAGACTGCATATAAATATCTCACTAATAAGGTAAAGGCACCCATTTTCGCAGTATTTTACCAAAACTCGAAAGGACATCAAAAATTAAGCATTTAGTATAGCTTTCTGACGACTTGCTATTTCTTAAGAGGCTTCATCGTTTCTGCTCTTGAAATATACTAAAAGTTTGACTATTAAATTTTGATTTAAATGTAAAATTAAAAAAATATATGAAAAAAGACCGAGGCATCTTAATCCGGTGTAAAAATCCATATTCTTATTCATTTGATTCCTAATTCTGAGTGTATAAAATACAAAGGAAGAAATTGCTACATGATGTTCAAAATCAACTCTTTTAATTGACTTTGGTTTCAATCGTTCTAAAATCAGTGTTATTCTCCGACTTCTCAGATGATTAATAAAATTTATGATGACATATTGTTGTTTCTGGAATGATTGCTATAATAGCATTTTGGAAATCTCCTTCTGTGTATTTCATTCTACGCTTCATTGTCCTTTAACCAAAATTTGTTATTTAAATTATATGAATAATATATTATCTTCGTGGGCATATACCTCACCTTTAACTTTCAATAATGGATTTAATCAAAACAACTTATTGTGTAAAATGATAGTATTAAATTATTGTAATTGCAAATTATTGATAAATGCTTCCAACTACCAACCTTAGATTGTAAAAGTTATTTAAAAATGTAAAGTGAAATGGATCATATTACTTTTTAAAATTTGGGGTTGCAGATTGCAATGAGTTATTGAAACTAAACAAAAGTGCCTAACAGGCTGCGTAAAATTTTGACAAATCTGTATTTTACTTGAGTGTTTATGCCGCGAAATAAATTGTTCTCAGAACCTTATACTGATTTACTACATATCGGAATAGCGCTATTATTTTCAAAACTCATTTTCACCATCGTTTATTCAGAAAAACACACAAATGTTAAGTGTTTTCTATTAAATAACACTATTTAAAAATCGTGTTACTCACGTACGCAGTGTTTCGCAGGGAAAACTATAAGTACTTATTGTTTTTATTATTTTATAACTTGTACAAGTAATAGCACCCCCTTGTTGACATAATCATGGAAAGGAATAAGAGATCTTACATAAAAAAAGAACTTGTAAATCAGTTGTAAATGCTATTTTCAATAAACCTCGGAATACAATGCCAATTTCAGAGCCCTTTCGGAATAAGGTGCGTTTACCTTAGTCAATTTACGTTTTGACGTTAAGAATCACTTGGACGTAATAGCATCTATCTATAGTCTCGTGTGGGCGTGAAATGCGTCTATGAGAAATCCTAAAAAACCTTTGGCTGGTGGTGAACTCGCGTCTGTGGTATGTGTCGTCTCGCACAACGATTATCGATTCGCTCGCCAAATGGGGTGATAACGGCAAAACCTTTTAAATTGGGAAAGGCTGATGTACAGCATTGGAGAGGTGTCTCTAATGATGTTGATGATTTTGATGAAGCTGACATGACCGACAGTTTTCCTTTTGATAGATGTGAGAGCGACGAACTATGTTATATCAAACATGATAATCGGAAATCAAAATCTTCACAGCAGATTAATTTTTTAAAGAAGGTTTATACGGTCGATTGTATAACAAAAACCCATTGTTTTTGTTTCATTGCATAAAGCATGAGGTTATTAGAACGTGCCGGACAGCTGCTGCATTACAATTTCCGTTAAATTTACAAAATTATACTTTATTCCATTGCCGTTCAGAGAGATTTTTGATTTTCTTTTAAATAGGTAATTTTTAAACATCTGCGGTAGACTGTACTCATTCACACAACATTGAATTCCCACGATTACAAAGTTCAAGTGTAGTTTGTTTAGTGAAATAAGAATGCATAATCAAGTAATAATGAAGTAAAAGTGAAATTTTTACTGGTGGTAGATTCCCTGCATGGGAATCCCTATGCAGTAATCTATCTAGGTCGGTACCACCGCAGGGCCAGTTATTATATCAGGCAGTAGTGCGCAGTACTGTTTCACGGCAGAATAACTGGCACAGAAATGTTCTGGGTGACACAGTGTTTGTTATGGGTAGACGTTGCACTTGCAATCGTTTTATAACTACATAGTCAGTTCAATTTGAAGCCTTATACATACATATGTATAAGATTTCAAATTGAACTGCCGTGAACAATAACTTCGGTCAGAGACTCTTATGTAATCTACATTCTCAAAGAAGAAAGAAAATGCAGATATAGGTATAAAAAAAAAGTTAAGTTTCAGCCTATAAATGTCCCACTGCTGAGCACTGGCCTCCTCTCATTTCTGAGGGGGTATTGGAGCTAGGAAGAATCCGCCACGCTGCTCCAATGCGGGTTGGCGGACTGCACATGTCTTCGAAATATAATATATATAAATATTATATATGATATAGGTATAATTTGTGTTTATCTATAATTTAAAATTAAAAGAAAATCCTTAAAATATTGGTAAAGGTTTAAACGCCATACAGACAAAGACTAATGCTGCTCGATTCTTTTTTCGATTTTAGTTTTACAGATCGAAAGTATTTATAGCCAGCTCCTACAATGCATTATGTATTCAACGCGCTCACACTATAACGCAATTAATTCCAATCGTAAGAGGCGGGAACCAGCTGCGTTTAGTTCTATAGAATAGCATTTTTTTTTATTCTACGATTTTGCCAATACTTTATTAAAAATTAGCACGTACAACAAATACTCTGCGCAGTTGTTATTATTTATGCTTACATTGAAAGTTTTTCTTTTTTTGAAATTAATGAACTTGAACACAGTTTAGTTATGTGTGTGTACACCACGGTGAGGTGGCTTAAGAGAATCTACCTCCCCATCTCATCCCATGGGTGTCGTAAAAGTCGATATAGGAAAAATTAAAACCAAAAGATGGGCAGCAGCATCTTCCTGGAACATCTGAATAAATAAACTGCTGTTGCCAACCCGCCTGCCAAGCGTGGCAACTACGGCACAATCCCCCGAAAAGGAGAGCTTTTGTGGCGATCTTTGGAGAGGATGTTTAGCAGTGAAGGCTGAAATGATGATGATGATGATGATGTTATTTTAAACTAAATTACTATATAATGACAGGTTATGAGGGATTTATGTTTGTTTCGAAAATGGCGGCAAAATGCTATCCACCTCAATAAGTAATTTTTAAACTCTATTAACAACTTCATCAATCTTTAATTAAGAATTAAGACAAAGGTGCGCTCTTACTCCTGCAGATTAAGATGGTTGCCAGTTTTTAGGTCTCCCCATCTCGTCCTCATACGACACTAGAGTTATGCAGTATAATACTTTATGCTCGTTTTCTGCGGATTTTAGCAGCAACGTGGTTAGGGCCACGTCACTAATATTATTTATAGGGGAAGATACCACCACGTTGTTATTCTGTTATTTTACAATAGTGTGCAAACTATACTGTGGTTCGGTCTGAAAGACACTAAGAGCTAGTGTAATCACTGGGCATATGAGACTAAAGAACCGATGCACCTACTGGTGTACTACTGTATCTACTGGTGGTAGGACTCCTATGCAGGAATCCGTCTAGGTAGGTACCACCCCAGGGCCAGTTATTCTGCCGTAAAGCAGTAGTGTGCAAGCATTGCTGTGTTTCAGTTTGAAGGGCACTGTGAGCTGTCGTAATCACTGGGCATTTGAGACTTAAGAACTGATGTCACTGAGTGACGGGCGCAGTGTGGTGTCACACAGAAATATTCTGGGTGACTTTTGTTGTTGGCGGACGTTGCACTTACTACTCGTATCTGGTGAACGTTTTGCTCGTTTCGTCACTTTATACAATAAAAAAAAATGTCTCAACGTGATGGGCGCGGTGAGGTTCCACTCAGAAGGGTTTGCATTTGTTGCACTTACCATCAGTTTATAGCACCGTTTTGAGCGTTTCGTCACTTTATGCAATAATAAAATTAGATTTATTCTATTTTGAAAAGTGACGAGACGAGCAAAACGTTGACGTGATGGTAAGTGCAACGTCTGCCCGACAATAAATGTTGTGTCACCCAGAAAACTTCTGTGTGACATCACACTGGGTACCACAGCATCGTTGTGAAGGACACTGAATGACTAGGCATATGAGACTTAAGAACTGATGTCAAAGCGACGCACGCAGTGCGATGCTGCACAGAAATGTTCACGTTGACACAGTATTTGTTATGGTGTGTGGGTTTGGTAAAGTTCGGAGTTCATATATCACTAACGGTCTTTTATAATCAATTTCGTCATATAGGAGTGCCCCAAGATGAAATTTAATTTTTGAAGGATATTAACTAGTTATTAAAATGCTATTGTGTCACAAGGCGTGACTAAAAGTAATAACTCTAGTCTACGTATGGGGCGCTCCTCCAATTTGATCTAGCTATTAATTGTAAAGACGCGTTACAGTCGAAAAATATAACAAAAGTAAAAAAAAAAATACAGTAATAAAAAATACGAAGTAATCAAGAAAGGAGACTAAGGATGTGGGCGGTATCCTGCATTTCGACAAACTGTCAGAGGAAATGTCAGATAACTGACATGGCCTACGATTGATGGATCGATTACCCTTCCCTTACTGGTAGTGGGAATCTGTGTAGTATCTACACTACCGCAGTGCCAGTTATTCTGCCGTGAAGCAGTAATGTGCAAACACTGTGTTTCGATCTGAATGGCACTGATAGCTAGAGTAATTACTGGGCATTTATCACTTAAGAACAGGAGTCTCAGGGCAAGCGCAGTGTGGTGCCACTCGTAAATATTCTGGGTGACAGAGCATTTGTTATGGGAAGACGTTGCACTTACCATTAATTGAACAATTTGCTTGTCTCGTCACTTCCTTCTACCATAAAACCCTAAATTCTCCAGACGGTTAACAGCGTCAAAGGTTTGAAGCTTCTAGCATTGCGATCGCCAAACCGCCTGCCAATTGGCGATTACGGAAGAACCACCCCGTAGCGAGGACCCTATATTCAACAGTGGTCTTTTCCAGGCTGATAAAGAAGAAAAATTTGTCAACCGCTTCAAAATGTGTTACAGCTTTAGTTTTTTACTTACGGCTTTCGTATACTTAAGGATTCGTATGCAGGAGTGTATACTCTATAGATCTTACCAGATTTCATGTCACGATTATGTGATAAATAGAAGGAGTACCAGGTGCGCTGTCGATGTGCCTCATGGCCAATTTTAGATCACGTCGATAACTATCGAATACTTTGGAAATTATCAACTGCGCAGGAGATATTATAGTGCCACATGTGTACACGCAAACACAGAGGCGCTCACTCGTCCCAACCTACCCGTAACGCTCATGCGATACGATAGCTAAGATCAAAGGTGCATTGGTGACAATGCTATTAAACCCAAAAAACATTTTTTGTGTAGCACGAATACTGGTCTTGGAGAACTGGCACAGAGAGCTAGTGGATATGCGACTTAAGTAATTAAACTGATGTGTCAGGGTGACGGGCGCAGTGTGGTGCCACATAGAAATGTTCTGGGTGACACAGCATTTGTTATGGTTGTACACATAGCACCGGGTGTCTCCAAACTCGTCTCCTGAAAAAAAAAAAAGATTTAATTTCCAGCCGGTTCGTGGCAGTCACTCTGACCACTTAACTAAGCGATCGTCTTGTAGGCTTAGAATAGAATATAATTTATTAGCGAGAATACGCTATGACATAGAGCTCATTAAGTCACATTATTCATTATAATTTGTGTATATATTGCCAATAATTATATTACATATGTTATGTCATGTCATGTTACGTCAATTATTTTATAATCTATTACAATCTTTGTATTAAAAAAACTAACGTTGCATACTTTCGGCTTTTGACATTTATAATGAGACTTTGTACAAGCAAAAAACGGCGTAATTGTAATGTAACGTATCGTCTCTCTATACTCAAAAAGATATATTTAATCATAAAAATTTCTTACATTTACGCGAATATTATACATTTATAAAACTAATTTTACGGATCGCACTAAGTGTACCACAGCAAGACACAGTAAGCGCATTATACTTAGATCGGACCATAAGTAATAATTAAAAAATTAAGGTATCTCAAATTAACTATGACATCAGGACGTCAAACATCTTAGTCCTCCCGTGACCATTGGTGCTGTGCCCATGGATGCTGATGAATGGTTTAAAATAAACTCGATAAAATCCGTAAAATTATTAATATTAATAAAATTCACAACCTTAAAAATCTAATCAATTCCGGAATGTGTATTGGTTTGATTATCTAAGTTACTTTTTAGTTAGTGTTTTTTTTAATCATGTTGTTTTTTTAATAATCTAACGTAAATGTCCATATTTCACACGCAGATACAAATATCACCATTACGAGCAAATCTTTATATTATTGCCTAATATTGTGGTATTCATCTTCACCAAAACAAAATTGCAGCCATATTTAAGCCGAACCGAGAATTAGAATGTTGGACTTGCATAATCACTTAAACTAGAAATACTTCTTACACGTTGTTGCAATCAACTTCCCACCCACACGTCTTCAAACTGCAAGAACGGCAGAACCCGGGGACCCGACTTAATTTAGTGACCGGTAATTAATTCTGCCCCCCTCGGAAGGTGGCGGAGACTCCGCTGGACATTATAGCCTAACTCGCTGAGTCTTGTATTTTTGTCTAATAAGAGCCTGGACTACAGAACGGTATAGAGTTGTTAACTTTGTAATAAATTTTTGACAAATGTAGATGAATTAACAAAAATATAGCTGAAGTACTCGTGTGTATTAAAATTAAAGATTGTGAACCTGCAAGTACACAATCCAGTAGCAGTAGTGTGCAAGCATTACAGTGTTTCGGTTTGAAGGGCACTGTGAGCTAGCGTAATCACTGGGCATTTGAGACTTAAGAACTGATGTCTCAGGGTGACCGGCGCAGTGGGGTGTCACACAGAAATATTCTGGGTGACACAGCATTTGTTGTGGGCGGACGTTGCAGTTACCATCAGATGAACGTTTTACTCGTTTCGTCACTTTATACAATAAAAAAAAAGTTTGCCGTTCATAATAAAAAAAATAAAGTTTTAACATACACGTATCCTTTCCTTTTATCCTTTTCATTAAAATAAAATAATTCTCCTGTATTGTATAGACATTTGCCGTGTGGTGGCGGCTCGATAAAACAATACTACCACTCCATCTCATCCAATGGATCTCTTATAAGGCGAGTAAGGAATTAAACTGCACTGTGCACCCAACAGCGCATGGTGGCGATGGGCTCACCACCTATCACACCAAGTGAATTATATTGTTTTGGTGAAACGTGGATTGTGGCAGTCATCTGTTTTTGCAGTGAGTGCCCAGTCTCTGACTACCCCTTATGGGATACAGTCGTGATCTTATGTAGACATAAATCACATTTGCGCACTTGTACTTAACACTCAGATCCGGAGCAACTATTTCTAGGCCATACAAATATATGTTCCAATCGTGCTGAAATTATGTTGACATTAGGATGTCCGGCACAGTAAAATCGCACTTACCTCTTTCCTACCGAGGTGTCCGACGAGGTGTACGAGGCGACTAAGGTATTATACGGACAGCCTTTATTCGTGCAGAATAATACCATAATATGCCACTATACTGTTCCAGGGAACGCAATGGTGCACCCGGTCCCTATAAAAGACCACTCAGATCCGTCCAACTACAGGCCGATTGCCATCACCTCCTTGTTCTCCAATATAATGGAGTCCATTATGAACTGCCAGATATTGATGAACTTAGAGGACCACCAGCAGATGAGTGACCGCCAGTACGGCTTCCGTCGGGGTCACTCAGCTGGTGACCTTCTAGTCTACCTCACTCATCGATGAGCGGAGGCAGTCGAAAAGCTAGGAGGAGGCCCTCGCAGTTAGCTTGGACATAGCAAAAGCTTTTGATTGGGTCTGGCACAAAGAACTTCTCTGGAAGCTTCGTTCCTAAGGGCTACCCGAGAAAATTTGTAATTGGGTCACCAGTTTTGTCACAGACGGGAGAACCAAGGTCGTAATTGACGGACTCCAATAGTCCAATAGTTCAATAGTCCAAAGAGTCTGTGATTGCTGGTCTCACATTCACGATTTATTCCCCAAACATGCAGGTTACCTCGAACCGTTTGCTATTATCGCCAAACACGAAGTAAACCAGCATTTTAAATTTTAATGGCATCGGGTATTGTAATATTCAAGATAAAATAAGAATAAAAGGGTGGTGGCGGTGTCGTAAGAGAATCTACCACCCCATCTCATCTCGTGGTTGTCGTAAAAGTCGACTGAAGGAAAATGAAAACCAAGAGATTGGCAGCAGTATCTCACTGGATCAGCCTGACAAGCGTGGCAACTATGGCAAAATAACCCATTATGAGAGCTGCAAACTTTCGTGGCACCCAATGGGGGACGCCTACGTTTAGCAATGGACTAGTGATAGGCTGAAATGATGGTTATGAAATAATAAAAGCAAAATGTTGACCTGACGGTAAGTGTAACTTTCACTCAAATACTGTCACTCGGAATATTTCTGTGTGGCACGACACTGCGCCCGTCCTCCTGAGACATAAGTTCTTAAGTATTATATATCTAGTAATTTCACTAGCTTTCAGTGCCTTTCAAACCCGAAACACAGTAATGTTTACACACTACTGCTTCACGTCAAAAGACAAACAGACAGACTGACAAAAGACACACCAGGTGAACGATTTGGTTATCTTGTCATTTCTTCCATACGTAAGATTCCCTGATGTACCTTTATCATCATTACCCCCTTAACAGTCCATAGCTGGACGTAGGCCTTTTCCTAATTAGGGGAATTAGCAAAAATCGCCACATCGTGCAGCGTCTATCATCGGTCTACATAATTTGAATATTTCTATTCCTCAGACAGGTAGCTTTCCTCACGATGTTTTCCTTCACCGCTGAGCACGTGGTAAATCAGCACTTAAAATTGCGGAACAATTTTAGAGGTTCCTGCACCGGGAATCGAACTCATGCCACTCGCTTTCTATGAAATTTAAGGCGAGTGCCCGTCTCACTAATTATTTGTTTAATCTATTACATTGTAACATCTAAACACAAATGATAAAAGTATTTTCGTTGCCTCCGAAAATACCGTCCGATCGTCCATCTTAATTACTGGGGCGGTAAAAAAATATTTATGTATTCAGTCAGAACTGTCATCGACGTCGCAACTATGCCTCATCAATGCAAACAGATTTTGGCTTTTATTTATTTTTAAAAAAACACAACGTTTGCCCTTTCAATAAAGCAATTAAAAATAGGCAAATGTCAGTCCCCCGATATGCTCAATTCGTTTTAAAGCATGACGACTTTTTAAAAATGGATAAATTACATTGCTTGTTTTATGTATAAAAATTTTGAAACGAATTTTATGAAAGATGCATTGAAAATGTTGTGTAATATAAATCTGCTGTGATATAAAAGTATATTAGTACAGAGGGACCGTTTGTCACACAGTGAGGATTTATTAACATATTTTTTAAATGGGCCTATGTAACCTAAAGCTCGTCTTTCATTGCGTATGTGAAAACACAAAATGACTCTACGGGTTTGCAACGGGTTTTGCACAGAGAGAGTCTGAAATAGAATTTTCGCATTAAAACTCGATACACCGACACAGCCCAAAGAACTAGTAAGTTGAAGTAGCAACAGGCCAGTCACATACCTTGAAGTACCTTGTAAAGAATAACGATATTGTATAACTAGATGGAGCGATCTTTACAAACAGGGAAGAACTACGAATCTTGACGTGCAATATATTGGACGTTAGACACATTTCTTAGATAAGATACCAATTCTCATACCAATTTTAAGTATAAGTCTTACATATATTTTTGCAATTGTAAATTACATATTACACATTAATGAACATAAATTCCGGAGAAATCAACTTTAGTACAAAAAGTTCAATATGTCCATTCATTTGAATTAAGTTGCCGTGTGGTAGCGGCGTAAGAGAATCTGCCACCCCATCTGATCCCGTGGGTGTCGTAAAAGTCGACAGAGAGAAAATGAAAATCAGGAGATGGGCAGCAGCATCTTCCTGGAACATCTCAATAAATGCGGCTACCAACCCGCCTGCCAAGCGTGGCAACTATGACAAAATCCCCCCAAGTTAGAGCTTCAATATTTTGTGGTACTCTGTGGGGGAGGCCTATGTTCAGCAGTGGGCTAGTGATAGGCTGAAATGATGACGATCGATCGACGAGAATCTAGATCAAGAACACAATCGATGGGTGCATGCGAATACTAATGATGCTTAAAAAAATCTGTGCTGATTTCAGTTTCAGTTAGCAGTCATTCGTAATTGTGCATAAAAAAACGTTAAAGAAAACCGTGTGCATTTCGATTGGGAAAAAAGGAAACAATTAAACAAAACTAAAAAGGGGGCGAACAACGGTGTGACAGGCGATTTGTCAGCAGCGAACGGGCGTGAATGGTCATTGTTAATCTGGAAAAAGCATATTCGCCCGTCGAGGTTTTAGAGGTGGGATAAATAAAAAGAGCTCTCTGTCAGTTATATTTTAAGCTGTCAGCCTTCCTCTGTATCGACGGGCGCAATCGGAGCGGTTTTCATAGTGGAACGTTCGACCAGATTACGATAAAATATTTTAAAATGTTGCCTCACTAGTGTTGTATTAAAGTAGTGTTGTAAACGAGAGATGATTTGGTTTGGAATGGTGTTTTAGATAACTGTCGATGGAAATTTTATGACTCTTAGATGCTGTCTTTACTTCATTTTTGTATGCAGGCAATGCAGTAGAATGGAATACCTGGTATTGTAAAGATTTGAAGTGTCATTATGGGTAAAAGAAAGTAAAGTAACAACATTTAAATGTTCGACTGCTAAGTCCCACTGTCTCATCTCAGTTTTGATATTGTTTTATAATAGTTTATAGAATCAGGCGCTACTTTGCGGAAATAATAAAGGAAAGAATGTTAATTTCTTAAGTAAAGTAAAGCCCGTTTCAGCCTATAAATGTCCCACTGCTGAGCACAGGACTCCTTCTCATTTCTGAGAAGGTTTTGGAGCGAGGAAGAATCCGCCACGCTGCTCCAATGCGGGTTGGCGGGCTGCACATGTCGTCGAAATATTTTTTATTTCTCAGACATGCAGGTTTCCTCACGATGTTTTCCTTCACCGCCGAGCACGTGGTAATTCAGCACTTAAAATTGCAATTAACAATTTTAGCGGTGCCGGCACCGGGAATCGAACCCAGGCCACTATGAAATTTAAAGCGAGCGCCTAGCCCCTGAGCTACCACGGCCGAGAGGATCCACATGCAAAACTTAAAATGGAGTGTATTACCTAGTTTTTGAAGAACACCGCCCGCCTTACCTCAATAGCGTGCACAAGCATTGTAATTCCGCCACCACACTATCAAAACAAATGTGAATGCTTTTCATTTGTTATGATCATTTAAAATGATTTTTCTTATTTTGAATCCATAAATGAAAATATTTTATTAAATTATTGAAATATTAAAGTCAAATTATTATATAATCTATATTTAAATTAATTCACAGATACACTAACTCGTCCTAACCTACCAGCGTCCGACGTAACGCTCATGCGAGTGTAAAAGTTCAGGGTATAATCACAACACAAGCCAACAATATGTGTTTGTTGCACAGACCTTGACTCCGGCTGGGATTGTCAGATAATCTGACCGCTAATAAAATAAATTGTCCAATTTGATTACTGGAAGATTGTAAATTAGCGCAGCATCACGTGTGCGCATTCATACTATATTATAAATGCCAAAGTAACTCTATGTCCCTCTGAAAATGAAATGACGTCACACATGAATGCACATCGATAAACAAAAATAGGAAAATACAAAAAAAACAGAAAGTGCTAAAAAATTAAAGGTATAATTGGCGGCCTTATCGCTTACAAGCGATCTATACCAGGCAACCACTTTGCAAAGAATATTATTACCAGTGAGAAAGGGTTACGCTGTAAAGCCGTGTGGTGGCGGCTCTTTAAAAGTATACCACCACTCCATCTCATCCAATGGATCTCGTAAAAGGCGAGTAAGGAATTAACCTGCACTGTGCACCCAACAGCGCATGGTTGCGATGGGCTCACCACCTATCACACCAAGTGCAATATATTGTTTTGGTGAAACGTGGATTGTAGCAGTCATCTGTTTTTGCAGTGAGTGCCCAGTCTCTGACTACCCCTTATGGGATACAGTCGTGATCTTATGTAGACATAAATCACATTTGCGCACTTGCACTTAACACTCAGATCCGGAGCAACTATTTCTAGGCCATACAAATATATGTTCCAATCGTGCCGAAATTATGTTGACGTTAGGACGTCCGGCAGAGTAAAATCGCAATTACCTCTTAGTCTCTGACTACCCCTTATGGGATACACTCGCGATCTTATGTAAATATAATTAGTCTCTGTCTGTTTGTTACCTTTTCAAGGTTCAACCACTCACCCGATCTTGTCGAAATTTGGCGAAGACATAGTTTGCATCCTGGAAACGGACAACGCACAATGAACGAAGTCGCGGGCATCAGCTAGCTTATAAACATATGTAGGAACAATAATGAGCAGCGTGACAATTGTCACGAGCAGACGCCCCGAGGACGGCAGCGCGATGGAATCGGACGGGAAACCGCCGTGGGACAAATAGTGTACACCGTATTATATTTACAATTACAGTCATACTCTGAACAATACTCTCAAATAATTTCGATACAGGCTTTCACTTATGTGCTATAAGCCGTGGTAGCTCAGGGGCTAGGCGCTCGCTTTAAATTTCATAGTACGCCAGTGACCTGGGTTCGATTCCCGGTGCCGGCACCACTAAAATTGTTAATTGCAATTTTAAGTGCTGATTTACCACGTGCTCGGCGGTGAAGGAAAACATCGTGAGGAAACCTGCATGTCTGAGGAATAAAGAATATTTCGAAGACATGTGAAGTCCGCCAACCCGCATTGGAGCAGCGTGGCGGACTCTTCCTAACTCCAAAACCCTCTCAGAAATGAGAGGAGGCTTGTGCTCAGTAGTGGGACATTTAAAGGCTGAAACTTTACCTTTCTTTTTTTTTCACTTATGATTCTTTACATCACATCGGGAAATCTATTATATATAACTATATATACTATACAAATAAAAATCAATTACCGCATGTATTAAAGATCATCACTTGAGAACGGATATTTTTTTGTTGTGTTTGTAATTTTCAAGACAAGTATGGAGATATGAAAAAAGTTTTTAGGAATTTTTCAAAAAAATTCCGGTAATGTCGGAAATTCGGAAGGACATTTGGTTTTTAATTACAATAAAAGTGACGTTTCGTTTGTCACATGTTTTGAATAAAATTTTTTTGCTAAGCGTACTTTACATTTACATTTTCTATTAGCAAATTGCACCGGGAAGGGTCGCTAGTAAATAAAAAAAATAAACGCGATGAAATCCGTATAATTTGGTTTTGTTAAATGTGTAATATACCGTAAATATAAGAAGTCATTATAATGTTTCTGTATTAGACAAGAAGAAGGAATATAATAATTTAATTAAACATACATCTGTAGCGTATATCCTCAGAGGACTCCATATCAAACGAATGACGATTAGACTTTATGTTTAAGACAATACCTGTAATGGAGGCCAACAAAAGAAAACAACGGGCGCACAAACAAAGCGCAATACAAAGTAAAACAATAATTATCCGACTCACCTGCGGCGATGCGGAGATAACTCCGTGGATAACCTTTGTAATAAAAAGATTTATTTTTTATTCAATTAGCTGATACGGAACGTTCGAGTCTAGGCTGATACGGCGGTTCCTTTGATACGCTAACGTTGATACGTAGTGTGTGTATGAACAGAGGGTATTTGAATTTAAATGAGCAGAGCACCATTTTGATCTTTTAATACCGATCTCTGTCATTATTATTTGTAGATGTTACAGATTTTTGTGTTTATAACTTACTGGCGGTAGGAGTCTAATTCGTCGAGGTAGCTCAGGGACCGGCCGTTCGCCTTGATTTTAATAGTTCGCGAGTCACCTCATTCGATCCCCGGTGCCGGCGCCTCTAAAATTTCATCTTAGCGGTGAAGAAATACCTCTGACCTCCCGTGATCAAAGGTGCGGTAAAGCGCTCTGAGCGTCGTGATATAAACAGTTAAAATTAAACGCAATAATATCCGTAAAATTAGTTTTATGAAATACATAATATTCCCGTAAATGAAAGAAATCATTATAGTTTTTGATGGTGAAATAACCATCTCAATTACACCCGACCAAAATTACGCAGACCGGGGATGGGCAGCAGCGTCTAAGGAGCTAAGTGTCTGGTGCTGTGATCGCCAATCAGTCTGCAAAATGTGGCGATTATAGCAAGCCCTCCCAACTTGGGAGGGGCCTTAGTCCAGCAGCACACTTTTTGTAGGTTGTTGAAGAAAAGTGAAATCGAAAAGATTTGGACATCATTGGTCCGCTTCACAGACGTACATTTCACATGCACAAACACTCGAATCTGGAACATCTGTAGACTATGTAAATCTTTGTTCCGTGCGGGATTGAGCCGAGGCGACAATTTTTAAAACCAAATCCTTACAAATTAAAAATTTGTAAGGATTTGGTTTTAAAAATTGTGACAAACTTTTGTCGCGATCTATGGGAGAGGCCCATGTTTAGCAGTGGACTTTGGTAGGCTGAAATGATGATGAAAAATTTTTTTACTCGTATCAAAATGGCTGCTACATGGTTCACCACCCGTCATGGTCGTTTCCCGCGGGGGCGAAAATTAGGCTACGGGTGTGACCTACCTCTTGAATGGGGAAATGGCGTGACGTATCTATGTTACAAATAAGATTACGTCCCCCCTTATATGTTAGGTCGATAGTTTCGTAATTAATCTGAAACATTGCTGGACGATTAAAAAAAATTATTATGTAATTAACTTCTTATGCGAGAAAGTAATGTTTGAACTGCTTTACATCGCCGATTTAATTAACGCGAGAATTAAAGGCGGGCAAAATTAAAGACCAAAAATCTCATTCGTGTAAGGTTAAAGCGCGAATGATTGTGCTGACATCTCATTAGCTTAGCGGGGAACGGGACGCCCGGGGCACTATTTTCGAACGGTCCAAGTTATAAAAGACAAGAACTTTTAATACTGTGTACTAAAATGTCATGCGTAAGATAAGGTACAATTACATTTTTTTTATTGTATAAAGTGATGATACGAGCAAAACGTTCACCTGATGGTAAGTGCAACGTCTGTCCATAACAAATGGTTCTTAAGTCTCATATGCCCAGTGATGACACTAGCTCACAGTGCCCTTCCAACCGAAACACAGTAATGCTTGC
Organism: Luehdorfia chinensis; assembly: GCA_019845155.1. Classification (NCBI taxonomy): domain Eukaryota; kingdom Metazoa; phylum Arthropoda; class Insecta; order Lepidoptera; family Papilionidae; genus Luehdorfia; species Luehdorfia chinensis. The sequence goes on along the minus strand of JAHVAK010000423.1, from coordinate 2,557,302 downwards.
ACACTACTGCTTCATGGCAGAATAACTGGCCCTGGGGTGATACCTACCTAGGCGGATTCCTGCATAGGAATCCTTCCGCCAGTATTTTGCCAGTTTTTATTATAAAAACTATGCTCCACAGTAGGATTTTGCCTGTACCGTGTGTGCGTTCTACAGGCACATATTTTATAGGATACCGCACCCAGGACTTGCGGCAAGGAAGTTAGGTACTCTACAAGGCCCCGCCATCGTCAATTATTATAAGTTTAATTACATTAAATGTAGTAATATTACTTTAAATGAAGCAAAGTCACTTTGCTCTTACGTTTGGGCCATGCTATAAGGTATAAGGTAGAACGCAGCACATATCTGTATTTTTGCCCGATCAAAGGAACGTTGTGGATGACGTGCTTTTGAACCGATAATCAAATTAGCAATGCTTCCTTTTTGAACAAAAATGTGTCTATCAGGCCGCCGCGATCGAACCGTTCGCCAAGAGTATTTTGTTTTGTTCGAACATAAGCGTTGTTGAAATTGATTTCATAGCATACATACAATCACGCCTTTTTGTCATATAAGGGGTAGGCAGAGACCGCATCCGTAGAACTGTTTTAGTTAAAATTATTGCTCTCCGTTGCGTTAATACATGTAGGTAGTCATCGGCACGGCTACCACTGGCTCGGCTAGCAAGAGAAAAGGATTAGGTAGGAAATCGACTTGGAGTTGAGAAAAGGAAGATCACTGCCGTGTAACGGCTGAAGAGAATCTACCACCCCATCTCTTCCCGTGGGTGTCGTAAAAGTCGACAGAGCGAAAATCAAAACCATGAGATGGGCAGCGGCATCTTCCTGGAACTTCTGAATATATGAACTGGTGTTGCTAAGCGTGGCAACTGTGGCAGAGTAGTGTAGAAGAGGAGAAGAAGGAGACAGCAGTAGCTCGGAAGGTCGAGGTCGAATACCCGGTACCCTACCATATTTGCCGGACAGGGCAACCAGGTCAAGTAACCCTGGCCTAAATATAACATTAATACGTCCCAAAAGATTCGGAAATAAATCCAAGAGAATCCACTGGTGGATTTACTTCCGTGAAAGTGAAGAAATTTATGATTAAAAGTGAAGTCGAGACACAGGCATCTCCCATAATTATCATCGTCCCAGTCTATCTTTAGTCCACTGCTAAATACAGACCTCCCCCACAGATTGCCACAAAAGCTTGTAGCTCTCATTTTGGAGGGATTTAGACGTAGTTGCCACGCTTGGCAGGTGGGTTTGCAACAGCAGTTTATTTATTCAGGTGTTCCAGGAAAATACGGCTGACCATCTTCTGGTTTTAATTTTCCCTCTGTTGACTTTTACAACACTCGCGGAAGAGAATGGGTGGGGGGGGGGGGGGAGATTCTCTTAATTATGTATCTGATTGGCGAACGAAGTATCGCAGATTCATCACACGGCCAACTTCGAGAACATATTAAATAGATAGTCAGATCACAATCTTAGTAGGACGTTATAGTTATAAGTATCGACGTATGACGTTTTAGTATGATTGTTGAGAAAGATATTTTAAAGACATATGTATATCAAAATATTTTAGTTTTGCCTACCGTTTGTGTGTAGATACAACTTGGTACAGTTGACCCTTGTCCCCACTCTTACACACGTACTACGCGGACACAACATTACTGGTGGTAGGATTCCAATGCAGGAATCCATCTAATTAGGTACCAGCCCAAGCCAGTTATCCTTCCGTGAAGCAGTAGTCTGCAAATATTACTGTGTTCGGTTTGATGGGCACTGAGAGCTAGTGTAATCACTGGGCATGTGAGACTTAAGAACTGCGCAGTGCAATGCTACGAGTATAAAGACATTTATTTTTCATTAGGAGATGAGCGACTGGCTTGTTGTGTCACTGAATACAAATTAAAAATAAAATAAAAAACATAGTAATTAGGATACATGCTAGTGTCTATAAGTCTCAGTTACTACATACAATCAGGTCTAATAATAATAATAGTTTATTGTGAAAATGAGTTACAATCTAAATCAATACAGCCCTGGTACCCTGAAATAGCGTAAGCCGTGCGCCAGGAACCAGTTCCTTCCCCATGGTTTAGGAGTATTCCACGTACATTATACAATAAACATTCTTCTACAAATGTTATTAAGTTTTAAGCAATGTGTTATGTGTGTGTATGTGCGAGAGTGTGCAAGTTTGTCAACTTAAGTACATAAAATCCCAAGGATATGTTTTTATTAATTAATGATAAGTTTTTAAATATTAATTTGTTTCACTGATTTTAGTGTTCTCAATCAACGAATTTCAATTAATTCGTAGATAGAGACTTCACACATAAACAATAAGCATTATCATAATCTATACTGAAAATCCACTTCAAAATAATGTCGCTAAACATTGCATCACATATTGCAACTATATATTAAATATAAATATTAATTTATATTCAAACAGCGGCGTCTAACCGCGGCCATAATTTTTGTACGTTGAACCCCAATCACAACCCTCCTTAAGCCCTAAATTTTGTTGCTTTACTGATTTAATGACGTCACATGACGCCCTCTATCGAATGTCAACTCGCATCGTTGGTAACTGCTGCAAGCATAACGTCATACAACCAAAACAATTTAAACAAAGCTAGCTCTAATAACTTTCGGAAGAAGGTATAAAACCCCACGTTTCAAATTTGTCGTTTACGTTTAAACGACGGCAGTCCGATACATAGGTTAGATATTTGAGTCACGAATCCATTTTATGACTAATTCCATAACTTTATATGTGAATTCGGGATCAGGTACGGTAGCTGTAGTGTTTACAGAAGCGCACGTCTATCGAGATCTCGGGTAATAGGCCTGGGGGATTTGTCTAAATGGTTAACTGCTATCTATCCTGGGCCTCTTTGCCTCCAATGCAATGACAACCGTAAGATAATACAAAATTAAAAAAATGAAGTAATTTATTTTATAAAGTAGTTTAAAGACTTTTGGCGCCAACTCGAAAAGTGGCAGGTAGTGTTTTTATTTGAATTTTGTAATTTCTGTGTATATTAGGAGTTTTGATGTTTAATATTGATAGTTTATTATGCAGCAAGTGCTCCTGAAAGTGTACAGTCATTGGAAAATTCAATTCAAGACCATAATTGTGCTTTTCGTTTTGTCTCCATCAGTCCAGCAAATCTTCAGTAAAAGTCAACTATCATTTTGTCGATCGAAATTTTAAAGTGTTACTGCTTGAAGATTGTATACTTGGATATGTTACTTCACACTGGAAAATAGTTTGTGACTGTTTCCATTAATAAATAAATAATAATAATAATAAGTAGTTAAAAATATTTAATTTAGTTATAGAATCAAGCGTTACTTTGAGGAAATCTATTATGATAAAGGAAAGAAAACCACACAGAAATGTTCTGGATGACACAGCTATTTTTACGGGCAGATGTTGCACTTGCCAACAAACGCCAGTAGCTCACCTAATGGTAGGTGTTAACCGTTGCGCTTGACCATCCGAAACAAGAGAAACTGCGCTTAGGGTGCGTTGCCGGCCTTTGATAAAGGAATGAGCACTTTTCTTGATGGTCCCTGAGTCGTGTCGGTCTCGAAAACCGCTGGCGGCAGCGGATTCCACAAAGTGTTCATGCGTGGCAGAATATAATACCATTTATATAAACAATAAAAATTACTGCTAAAAAAATTATTATATAGGTACTGGTGGTAGGAATCCTATGCTGAAATCCGTCTAGGTAGGTTCCACCCAAAGGTCAGTAATCTGCCGTGAAACAGTAGTGTACCGTGAAACATTACTGTGTTTCGGTTTGAAGGCACTGAGAGCTAGCATAATCACTGGGCATATGAGACTTCAGAACTGATGTCTCAGGGTGAAGGTGCAATGTGGTGTCACACAGAAATGTTCTGGGTGACATAGCATTTGTTATGAGTAGACATTGCACTTCAGGTGAACGTTTGCTCGTTTCGTCACTCAATCTAATTAAAAAAAATCGTTTAATGGTGTTAATAGGTTTACTGTCTACTATTTCATGAAATAATTATTCATATAATTATTTAATTGATGTTAGATAATGTTTTTCGTGCGTTGGCAGCGTTACCCATGACCCTAACATCCATCGATCATCGTGCCGTAAGAGGTGACAAGCGGAATAAAAAAAACACGATGGGCAGCTGCTTCTTGTAGAACTAACAACACTAGGTTGCCGTTGCATATTTGCTTGCTGTTTTTTTTTATTACAGTAGAATGGTTAAACTAGCAAATAGCTCACCTGATGGTAAGTCACCCTCGCCAATGAACATCCGCAATACTAGAGGAATTGCGGGTGTGTGGCCGTTCTTTAAGAAAGGAATTACCCAGCCGCTACACATAGGTGGCAGGGCAGTTACCCCTCCTATGCCTATATTTATTGATGCCTGTATTTTTCAGTAGACTAAATAGTGATGTATGTATGATTATATATAACCGCAATGAACTTTTTAATTAAAGGAACTAGAAGAAAATAAGTGATTAGATTTTTTTTTATTGCATAAAGTGATGAAACGAGCAAAACGTTCACCTGATGGTAAGTGCAACGTCTGCCCATAACAAATGTTGTGTCACCCAGAAAATTTCTGTGTGTACACTAACACTGTGCCCATCACCCTGAGACATAGGTTCTTAAGTCTCATATGCCTAGTGATTACGCTAGCTCACAGTGCCCTTCAAACTGAAACACAGTAATGTTTGCACACTACTGCTTCACGGTAGAATAACTGGCCCTGGGGTGGTACCTACCTAGACGGACTCCTGCATAGGAATCCTACTACTACTACCAGTAGAAATATTTATTTGATATAGATTCTTAAAAGATACAAATTGGAACAAGTCACAAGTCAAAGCGACTAGCTGCAGGCGTGGACAAAAACAAGGAACCACGGCAAAAATTTTATTTAAAATTCTGAAATGCCTCAGTTTGGTAAATGAGGCCATTTCAAAGAGCCGGTGAGAAATTCGAAACTCATATTATAATAATGATTTCTTATATTTACGCGAACACTACACATTTAAATGAAAAGGATGATTCGCGAGGCTATGGTTGGGTACTACCACCAGCTTGGAATCCAATAATAAATTAAATTAAATCAAAAACCAAGCATACCACTGCAAGACTTCAAGACACAATTAGCTCTTTCTGCGTAGATCGAACCAAAAATAATAATTAAAAGCAGAAGGTACCCCAGGTTAACTATGACATCAGGACATCTGTCACCTCAGTCCTCCCGTGACCATGGGTGCTGAAGAGGACCCGAAACGTCGGGTTATAAAAAGTTTCAGCCTATTAATGTCCCACTGCTCACAGCACAGGCCTCCTCTCATTTCTGAAAGGGTTTTGGAGCTAGGAAGAATCCGCCACGCTGCTCCAATGCGGGTTGGCGGACTTCACATGCCCTCGAAATATTTCTATTCCTCAGACATGCAGGTTTCCTCACGATGTTCTCCTTCACCGCTAAGCACTTGGTAAATCAGCACTTAAAATTGTAGAACAATATTAGAGGTGCTGGCACTGGGGATCGAAACCAGGTTACTCGCTTACTATGAAATTAAAGGCGAGCACCAGGCCCCTGAGCTACCACGGCTCAAATTCGGGTTATAAATAGTATAAAAAATTAAACGCGATAAAATCTTTAAAATTAGTTTCATTAAAATCATATTATAATTATCGCAACAATGTGTTTACATGTACTACCTGCGAGAGCATTAGTATAAATTAATCCGACACAACTTTATCGAGATATTTATGATAAAGTTGTGTCGAATAAATATGTTTAGGATAAAGAAGTGAACAGAGTCTTTAGCCTGCTTAATTCAAAAATATAATTCATGGCCGCTGACATCATGTGTAAGTGTGTTACGTATTCCTAAATGGCGTCGTCGTATCCGAATTTTTCTAATTCGTTTCGGTCTGTCTTTGCTTTCAGGTCAATTAATGCTATTTTAAACTTCAAATAGCTAATGAATTAATAGAATTGAGAATGTAATGTTACGATGTTTTATTACTTTTAATTCGTAAATTTTTAATGCAAAAAAAACGTACTTTCACTGGCTTTAAAACAGATTGTAAATAGCTTTCCATTGACCGGTGTGCCAGAGAATAATTTAGCTGTGTTGCCATTATCTTTTATAATTTACCTTCTGAAATAAAAACGTCCATCAAACCTTAAACCTAAAATTAGTTTTTTAATTTCTGTGTATTTTTATTTCTTTTTTCTTGATTATATTTATTCAGCATTTAAATATTCGTTCTCAATGACACCCAAGACATGTGACGTTGTGAAAGGTTTTCTTTCGTCGGCATCACTCGGCAAATGCATATGAAATTCAATTACAAATTATGTTAAATTATAAACTATAAATGAATATTTCTGTATGTACTAGTATATATTTAGAATCAATTTTGTAAAAATCAATAACATAACTTTAAATTTTTATCGATACAAATGTTACTCGTATCAATAATATTATTTATATCGTTATATTAACGAATTAACAAAAAAAATCTGTCATATTTTTGTTATAGCATTGTTGAATAAAATACGAAGAAGTGTATATTAAATATATGAATACGCTTTTATCAATTAAATCATTCGCGATGTAGTTAATCAAAACCGCAGAAATGGAACATGGCATCTACATGAATCGAGCGAAATATTTCCCAACCGTTTCATTTCCCGGCGCACAGCTCTGTGTAGATCCAGCAGAGCGAGCAAACAATCTGATACGAAATAGCTGCGCGGGCACACACCCAACTTGTTCAGACCACTTACCGTTTCATTCCGACTGACATCCGCCGACCTCTGACTTTAACAGTTATTAATAACATTGCCCAAGTAACTGTCTGTTGATACTTTTACGCGTTCACCGCAATAAGCGTTTTATTTCGCTTAAGACCTTGCGAACTTTTTTTTAATTTAAGAAGCAGGTGGTTTGCTCAATACTTGAGACTATTACATCATCGTAACTTAGAGGACGCTTTTGGATTCATGAATCGTAAAATTCATCATTCTCATCGCCGGTTTAGTCTATCTCAAGCCCACTGCTGAGCGTAGGCTTCCTCCACGGACTGCCATAAAACACCGACTCCCTGCGGGGTTTTGCGAAATCGTGCAGGTCGTCAATCTATTTAGAAAGAAGACGCTCTGTATCTACTGTGTAGTCCCGTATTCAGATTCAAATTATTTAAAAAAAAATATAAAGTAACAGCCTATAAATGTCCCACTGCTGATCACAGGCCTTCTCTCATTTCTGAGAGGGTTTTGGAGCGGGGAATAGTCCGCCACGCTGCTCCAATGCTTGTTGGCTTCACATGTCCTCGAAATATTTCCATTCCACGGATATGCGGGAATTACGTTAGCTGCGGCCGGAGGTTCGAAAAAAAAAACAAATTTACTTATAAAATATATTTAAAATTAAAATTACAAAATATGTTACTATAGCTAATTAATCTAACAGAATGAGCTTGGTGTAACTGAGTACGTGGATTGTGGCAGTCATCTGTTTTTGCAGTGAGTGCCCAGTCTCTGACTACCCCATATGGGATACAGTCGTGATCTTATGTATGTATGTTCGGCAAGTGGCTTGAATTGCTGCGCCGGCATTCCTGTCGGTTTACATAGCAACTGTTCCAGGTACATAGTCAGCGATGGTCATAGCATAGGTATATGTAACTCGGGTTTCCTCACGATCTTTTCCTTCACCGCTAAGCACGTGGTAAATCAGCACTTAAAATTTTAGAACAATTTTAGAGGTGCTGGCACCGGGGATCGAACCCAGGTTACTCGCGTACTGTGAAATTAAAGGCGAGCACCCGGCCCCTGAGCTACCACGGCTCCAATGTTTATTTATTTGCTATTAAGTAGGGTAATCTAACAAGCATGTTGATTGTAATGAGATAATATGTGGCTTAAACCTATTTAGCTATTTTTTATAGAATGCAAACTATGTGCCGTGTGGTAGCGGCTCGTTAAAAGAATACTACCACTACATCTCATCCAATGGATCTCGTAAAAGGCGAGTAAGGAATAAAACTGCACTGAGCACCTAATAGCGTATGGTGGCGATGGGCTATCCATGGGCTGGATGGGCGACCACCTATCACACCAAGTGCATTATATTGTTTTGGTGTTACGTGGATTGTGGCAGACATCTGCTTTTGCAGTGAGTGCCCAGTCTCTGACTACCCCTTATGGGATACAGTCGTGATCTTATGTATGTATGTATGCAAACTATTTCTATACAGCTTTCCAAATAAATTACTAATTTAAATTCTATATACATGTCAAATTCCAAATAGTTGATATTTAATAATTTCAAATAATTAGGACCAACACAAGAAATAGTTTCAAAAATAAATTATACTATGAAATAAAAAACGAAATACGAAATATCATACATGTAAATTATTAATGAATTAATGCATCGAAAAGTCAAAGAGCAGTATATATTTATATTAGTATCTGTAATTTGAAAAATCTTCAACGGAATAAAAAGTGGCTCCTAACAAGCATCTTCGCAATGACATTTTAAATTTATTATTTAGTAATTGTTTAATTCGGTCCGGTATTTTATAATAAATTGTCTTACACACAGCATAGATTTTTTTTTTAAAACGCTTATTTCTTTGGGATAGTGACCACTATCAATTTGTCTTGGTTTCTCAATTCTTTTTTGCATGACGTTATTTGCTTGTAGAAACATGTGCTTATTTTGATTTACAAATTTTCCTGTCGCTAATTTGTAGAGACAAGGGAAAGGTAATATATTTAAAGCTTTATAGTAGGGCTTACAGGATTATAGCGACTGGTGATATGTTGCTGATGTACATTTTTCCAGTCTGTTGCATTCCCTCATGTCGCAAGTCCGTACCTAATTACTGACTCAAGATACGCAAAATAGGCAGTGGCTGCTATGCGGTTGCTTGCTATTGTGGTAAGCTTGCGTACTCAAATCTATTTTATCTAATCACATGCTTTTTTTATTGGATAAAGTGATGAAACGAGCAAAACGTTCACCTGATGGTAAGTGCAACTTCTGTCATCATGGCAAATGCTGTATCACCCAGAACATTTCTGTGTGACACCACACTGTGCCCATCACTCTGAGACATCAGTTCTTAAGTCTCATATGCCCAGTGATTGCACTAGCTTACCGGGCCCTTCAGACCGAAACACAGTCATGTTTGCACACTACTTCCATTTTATATTTCAATCTATGGTTAAGACTAAAATGTCTTACTATTAGCGTTCCGTAAATTTGTCCTTTATCTTGTAGGGGTTCTCGGTTCTACGAGTTACACGGACGGCCTATGCCATGGGCCGTATGGTGGCGGCTTAAGAGAATCTACCACCCCATCTCATCCCGAATTTTTGTCCAATTTTGAACTACTTCTGTATCTGGCATTTTTTGCAATAATAGTTTTATTATTCCTTTCTTTTGCTTCTGTCAGTAAGGATTCTTATTTTTTTTTAAATAATTGATGGCTGAGTGATTTGTTTCGGCGCTAATGATGGCGGGTTCGATGCCCGCACGGAACTAATATTATGATATTAGTTCCGATATAATACGGATTACAGTCCATATATTAGTATGGACTGTAATCCGTAAAACGTGCCCACGCCGCTATAGAAGACCTACTGTTCGGCCTTTTTGTTTAAAAGGAATTAATAAGAATAATAAAAGTGAAATGATTTGGCCAGCGCTCACATTCAGTTTCATAGCGTCCGTGTGAGTTTGATTCCCAGTGCCGGAACATCTTAAATTGTTCTGCGATTTTCAGTGCTGATTTACCACATGCGCAGCGCTGAAGGAAAATATCGTGAGGAAACCTTCATGGCTGAGGAAAAAAAAAAATTCGAGGATATGTTAAGTCCGTCAACTCGCACTGGACCAGCGAGCAAGACTCTTCCCGGCTTCAAAGCCCTGTCAAAAATTAGAGAGGGGCCTGTTCTCAGTCGTGGGTTATTTACAGGCTCTTACTTTCCCTCACGGCGTTGATGCCGCTTTTAGGTTGAGAGGCTGTTATTTTTAATCATCATTTCAGCCTATCCGTAGTCCACCGCTGAACATAGGCCTCCCCCATAGTTTGCCACAATAGTTTGTAGCTCTCATTTTGGGGTTATGGGTTATTTTGGCATTATGGGGTTTTGCCATAGTTGACACGCTTGGCAGGCGGGTCGGCAGGCGCAGTTTATTTATTCAGATATTCCTGGAAGATGCTGCTGCCCATCTTCCGGGGGTAAATTTTCCGTCTGTGGACGTTTACGATACCCACGGGAATAGGAGAAGATAATTATCTAACATATTAATTTCTATCAATTACCAAGACAATCAAAAAGAGCCAGGAAGAATAGAATAGAATAGAATAATTTTTTATTCAATATAGATTATTTACATAATACTTATTGAAAGTCATTTTTTTTCTTTTTTTAAACTACACTGGTTCGCAAAAATGCCTCTGCCCTGGGAAGAACCAGTAAGAAACCCAGCGCGCTTTTTTTTTGAGTCACATTTAAAATAGTGTACAATAACAGCAGTATTATAAAGATGTAGAAATGGCTTGGCGGCGATCACCTCATTCCCAGGGGTTATCATCATCTATGTATTCTTTAATATTATAATAACGCTTTTTATGAAGTCTTTGTTTAATATAAAATTTAAACTTTTTGATTGAAAGTCTTTTAGCACTTTCTGGGATTTTGTTATAAAAACGTATACATTGCCCCATAAAAGAGTTACTGACTCTGTGAAGTCGGGTAACTGGCATAATTAATTTGTGCTTGTTCCTGGTATTCACATTATGAACATCACTTTTTTAGTGAACTGGTTTATGTTCTTGTGTACATACAAAACGTTTTCAAATATATATTGAGAGGCCAAGGTTAAGATATTAATTTCTTTAAATTTATCCCTAAGAGACACTTTAGAGCCAAGATTATAAATAGCTCTTACGGCCCTCTTTTGCAAAACAAAAACCACTTCTACATCAGTTGCATTTCCCCATAGCAAAATACCATAAGACATTATGCTATGAAAATAACTAAAATAAAGAACACAACATCACGTTGCTGGATGATGCGGGATGAGTGGTAGATTCTCTTAAGCCGCTACCACACAGTTTGAATGTCATATTGTTTTTAAATTTAAGGTTAATATCAAAAGCATTTACAAAATTCGCATATCATAATTATTTTTCCGCTTTACAACAAGCAATAAGCGATGCAAAATAATGACTGGTCGTTATGTTCGAGGCGTGTGCTCATGTAAAGAATATCACTGACTATTTTAAAATAAATTAATTGAGTTTTAATTCGTCGAACACGAATTTCCGACGATTAATAAAGTGATGAGTTGTAATTACTTTATATTGTTTGCACGCTTTGTTGTTTTAACGAAATACATTAATAACGTTATGAATAAAATTTACATTAAAATTCAAAAATTATTACGTAAAAAAAAACGAAAAAAAAAAAAAACAAGCTCAGTACACGTTCAATTTTTTTGAAGTTTTTCACAATTGCTACAATAATAAAATGAATTTGAATTGTCATATGCAATTATAATTTGTGAAGTGAAATTTCTCCCGCGATGAGAGCTAAATTTCAAGGTCGAATTTGAGTGCAACGTTTCTGCTATTCTCAATTTTAAATTTTTAATTAATTGATTTAAAATTAATCAATTAATTAAAAATTGCTTATATACTGAGCAGTTTTCATTCTCCACACACAAATTCGCGCACACACTAACTCATAGGCGCGGGCGCGAGCATGCTCAATGTGCACACACGTTCACGCACGCACGCACACACACACACACACACACACACACACACACACACACACACACACACACACACACACACACACACACGCACGCACGCACCCCCAACACACATCATCATCATCATCATCATTTCAGCCTAGAACTAGTCCACTGCTGAACATAGTTCTCCTCCATAGATTGCCACAAAAGTTTGTAGCTCTCATTTTGAGGGGTATTTTGCCGTAGTTGCCAGGCTTGGCGGGTTGACAACCGCAGTTTATTAATTCAGATGTTTCAGGAAGATGCTGCTGACCGTCTTCTGGTTCTTAATATCCCTCTGTCTGACTTTTACGACGATGAAATGTGGCGGTAGATTCTCTCAAGCCGCCACCGGTGTGGAGGCGGCTTGAGCATAGCATAAGCGCTCGTCACAATAATTAAAATAGCGTCTTAGACTGACACAGTAGTGTTTGCACACTACTGCTTGACGACAGAAGTGGCACTACGCTGGTTTTTTTTTATTTGATAAAAGTAACGGAACGAGCAAAACGTTCACCTGATGGTAAGTGCAACGTCAGCCCATAACAAATGCTGTGTCACCCAGAACAGTGTGACACCACAATGCGCCCGTCACCCTGAGATATCAGTTCTTAAGTCTCATTTGCCCAGTGATTACGCTAGCTCTCAGTGCCCTTCAAACCGAAACAAAGTAATGTTTGCACACTACTGCTTCACGACAGAATAACTGGCCCTGGGGTGGTACCTACCTAGACGGACTAGAGTAACAGCCTATAAATTTCCCACCGCAGAGCACAGGCCTTTCTTATTGCTGACAGGGGTGAAATTTCACGATTGTATCTAGACGGATTCCTGCATAGGATTCCTACCACCACTAAATTACTTACAGATATATACACATTATCAAATATTTCGACGACATGTGAAGTCCGCCAACCGTCATTGGAGCAGCGTGGCGGACTTCACGGCTCCAAAACCCTGTCAGAAATGAGAAGAGACCTTCGCTCAGCAGTGGAACATTTATAGGTTGTTACTTTATATTTAAAAATTACTTTGAACTGAATAAAAATATTATCAAAACCAACTTACTATATATATATATATATATATATATATATTGTCGATGATGCGATAATAACAAAAGTGACGACCGCGTGGCTTAGTAAGATTACCTGAGTTCTAGGTCGCGGGTCCGAAGTTCGAATCAAAGTCGGAGCCCGAAGTGGTTTTCAGGTCTGATCGTGTGGTGATTGTCCCCGTATTTCTGCCACTGCATCCTAGCCCACCTCCGATGTGATCGGTCGTTGCCTGTGCGTTTGCGCGTGAACTTGTGGCCCTATAACATCTCCCGCGCAGTCGATAGCTCCCGACATTTGGAAGTCATCGCCGGGTTCTAAATCGGCCGAGAGGACATCATTGTCAAAGGTACATTGCAACGTATAACGGAATATCACACGGCACCCGAGGTCAAGCCGAATTGCATCTTTTTTATTTCTTATTACAATGTTTCCCAAATCTCTTATCCAGTGCATCAATCTCGTTTCGACATTACATCGTCGATTGCGCAAGCATTCACGTAACAAGTGCACTTAAATATAAAAAAAATCTCTACATTTTATCAACGGTATTTGGAAGTTATTGACGGCCTAAGATAATCTGCCACCCCATCACATCCCGTGGGTGTCGTAAAAGTCGACAGGGGGAAAATGAAAACCAGAAGGTGGGCTGCAGCATCTTCCTGGAACATCTGACTAAATAAACTGCAGTTGGACCCGCATGCTAAGCGTTGCAACTGTGAGCCCCAAAATGAGAGCTACAAAATGTGGCAATCATTGGGGGAGGACTATGTTCGGCAGTGGACTAGATAGGCTGAAATGATGAAGATGATGACTGCTGGATCAACTGCGCAGGAGATATTATAGTGCCACAAGTGTACGCGGAAATATCGAGGCACAAACTCTCGTCGTAACCTTCGTGCCGATGTAAGGTTTACACGATAAAATCGAAAGAAGGCCAGGGTGCAATGTCAGAGACTAGGGGACAATCACAACGCAACCAGACCCGAAAATCAATAATTTGTGTTTTTGTACAAATGTTGGTGCCGACTGGTATACGAACCCGGGTCCCGCGGCATCACTCTGTGGTAAAGTATTACACAATACAATCAAGTTAATTTAAGAATCTTATCTTTATATACATTCATAAAGCATAAAGATTTTTTTTAAACTTATATTGTGATTCTATTTAAAAAAAACTATACAAATAAATAAAAGTGTTTGTTTGTAATAACAAAATAACAGATTTTTACTCATTATGATGAAAGTATGTATATACTGTACTTATAAGAAAAAAAACAATATTTAAAATTTTTGTCTGTCTATCTGTTTGATCCGACTAATCTCCGAAACGGCTGGACCGATTCTGACGGGACTTTCACTGAGATATAGTTGATATTATAGAGGGTAACTAAGGCTATTTTTTTTTTAGAAAAATAATTAGCGATTCCGCGCAAAATATAAAGACCCAAAATCCGATTCAAACAAAGAAGGATATTTATTGGTTATATGAGAGCAAAGAACTGATGTCTCGGGTGACGGGCGCGGTGTGGCATAAAAGTTATGGTGTTACGCAAAAAATTACTTAGTTTCAGGACGGTACGTCTGCCATCTCGACACATGAGTTTTTAAGTGTCATAAGCCCTCTGCCCTTCAACCCGAATCAGTAATGTTCCTATGCAGGAATCTATTTATGTAGGTACCACCCCAAGTCCAGTTATTCTGTCGTGAAGAAGTAGTGTGCAAGCATTACTATGTTTCGGTTTGAAGGGCCACTGAGAGCTAGCGTAATCCCTGGCAAATAGGAACTGTCTCACGGCGATGGACGCCGTGTGGTGCCACACAGAAATGTTCTGTGTGACACAGCATTTGTTATGGGCAGACGTTGCACTTACCATCTGGTGAATGTTATACTCCAAGAAAAATTGAACCTCGAATATTCTATGAATAGAATGTAATGAATTAATTATAATGATAAAAAAGGAATCCTACCACCATTAAGTAAAACTGAAAAATAGTTATTATTTCATTCATTCATCATTATCATCGTCATCTCAGCCTATCACTAGTCCACTGCTGAACATAGGCCTCCCCATTGATTGCCACAAAAGTTAGTGGCTCTCATTTTGGGGGTATTTTGCCGTAGTTGCCATGCTTGGCAGGCGGGTTGGCAACCGCAGTTTATTTTTCAGATGTTACAGGAAGATGCTGCTGCCCATCTCCTGGTTTTCATTTTCCCTCTGTCGACTTTTACGACATCCACGGGATGAGATGGTAGATTCCGACAGCGAAGGAAAATCGTGCGCAAAGAATAATGGAACTTAATTCACGCAACAACAACAAGGCGTTTTTTTAAACCTAAAGGAATACGATAACAGAAACAAAAGAAAGAAGTTTTCTATCAAATTGACGACCGCGGGTCCTGGGTTCGAATCCCAGCCGGAGCCAACATTTGCGCAAAACACAATTTGTTGGTTTCGGGTCTGGTTGCTTGTGCATGTGAAATATATGTCTGTAAAACGCTCACGATACAGGGGAAATCCTAGTGTAGGCTTCGTTTTGTAAACAAAAATTATAATAAATACTACTTGGACGACTTACGAAACGTTGTTATAACGCGGTATAACTCGTGAAGTGCGTATTAACATAAATACCTCATGAAAATGCACCAAAAATACGCTGAGATCACTGGCCCATAATTACGAGTATCTATGTCAATGGCGCACCGTCGCCATACATACAAAACCCCATGTGCGTTGGTTTGCGGCGGTCTGAGTGATAAGCGACCTGTGAAACATATTAAAAAAAAATATCGAAATATTGTACCTATAGTATATATTTACATTTTTTTTTTGTTAACATTGTGTTACGAGTATGTAGATGTCCATGCGTACTTATTTTCTTAACGAAATATATTTTTATTGACATATTCTTATTAAAATATACATATTTATTTAGCCGATAGGTTTCGGACAGAGTAGAATAGCACCTACTTCTTTCCTACCGAGGTGTCGTTAGAGGCGACCAAGGTATTATTCGGACAGCCTTTATTTGTATAGAACAACAATATTATATCCAGTTCCTATACTGCTCGTGTAAAAAAAAATCATCAGACAAAACAATTCTGGTTCACAACATCGATATTATATTAATTGTATACAATATAAGAAAGATTTAGAATATTTCCAATGACCTGAGAGATTATAACTTGCGCCAAGTTGAAATTGTTTCAATATTATAATTTAATGTTATATAAGTACAAGAGTGAACCAGTTAAACGGACACGTACTGGCGTGGTGTCAGACGGAACGTCTGTTGGGCAACGTAAAGAAGGTAATGCGTACTGCTATTGTGAAAGAATATACGCCAAATATATTATTACGTCGTCGGCCTTTTATTTATGAAAGAAATACACCTGGTGGTAAGTACATCGTTTGCCTATAACAAACGCTGTGTCACCCTTCTTAGCATCATCAGTTCTTACGTAGCTAGCAGAGCCCCTCAGGTCGAGATACAGTAATGTTTGCACACTACTGCTTGTCTGCATCTGCTTAGACGGATTGCTGCATATATATTGAAGTTAGAATAACCGGCAGTGATACCTACTCGGATGGATTCCTGCATAGAAATCCTGCCACGGGTAAGTGGTCCACCACTTCGTCATCAAACTATAAATTAGTACACTACTGGACGTAAGTCTTACCCAATTAGCCACTTAGCAGGCGGATTCGTGATGCGTAAGACATTGCGACCTTAGCGCTGCCCTGTCCAGGTCGTGTATCCGGTCTGATTTTACATACATACATTAAGTCATACATAAGGGGGAAGGCAGAGACCAAACCCGTAGCCCACGAGTTGCGACCCAAGTCGCTGCAATTTTTGTATGAGTCAAAAAATTTGTCATGCCTACGAGCATATAGTCACGCATTGATATTATTGGTGTTTACTTGTGAAGGCTCTAAAGGCTGAGTCCCAGTCTTGCTCACTACGCACTCGGTACTAGTGTTCTGAGTAGCCTGGACAACAGGAGCCAGTGTTCTGATAAAATGGTTGTCTGTATGTAATAAAGTGACCAGACTTAGATACATCAAATGTTCCTCAAATCCCATCCCCCTTATTTTTCTTCCCTTACTAATTGGAATTATCATTTTACTCTATTTCACCGCCCCTGGGAGTTTCACACACCCTCCCCAGCCTCGTTTAGGGGCCCCCCATGCCCATTTTCACGTTCTTAGTTTCTTATCCCCTTGCTATGGATCCGTGGGTGGGCAAATTTCATCCCCCCGAGAACCAATGGGCTTAACGCCCCTCCAGCACTCAACAGGAGCTAAGATGGTTTTTGACCTGTATGTTTCCAAGTCTTGTGCCAATACCCCGTCGACATTGTCCATGAATATACATACATTGCAAGTCATACATTAAGGGGGAAGGCAGGACCCAATACATCATTAGCTCCCACTGATTTTGGGACCCGAAGTTGCCATTTTTGTATGAGTCAAAAAAAAATCTGCTACCTAGCATTTTCACTTATCTTCCTCCTCCGTTAAGTCCAGACCTACATTGCATTCTAAATGGTATTAATCAATGTTGTTGCAGGAATAAAGGCTGTCCGTACATGCCTTAGTCGCCTCTTACGACACCTCGGTAGAAAAGAGGTAGCTATTCTGCTCTGCCGGACACCTATCGGTCTCTTTTTTTTAATATGGTTATTTTGCAATCCGCCGGATACCGTAGGGCTTGGTGACAATAGTTGGTATAATATTCTGCCATTCAACGGAAGCCGTATGCCCTGATGGTTGGTGAAAAGATTGACACGGTGGTAGGATTTCTATGCAGGAATCCGTTTAGGTAGGTACCACCCAAGGGCCAGTTAATCTGCCATGAAGCAGTAGTCTGCAAATATTACTGTGTTTCGGTTTGCAGGGCACTGTGAGCTAGCGTAATCACTGGGCATATGACACTGAAGAACTAATGTCTCAGGGTAATGAGCGCAGTGTGGCGTCACACAGAAATTATCTGGGTGACACAGAATTCGTTATGGGTAGACGTTGCACTTACCATCAGGTGAACGTTTTGCTCTTGTCGTCACTTTATCCAGTAAAAAGAAACAATTCCAGGTAGTTCCCTAAGTCGTCATACGACACCACCACCACACGTCAAACTTAAATGATTGGCGACATTTTACGACCAAAATATTTACGGTTTTTAACGAATGTCACGCTAATTGGGAGTACTTAAATTCGCAATGGCCTAAAGAAAACAATAACTTGTAGATTTATGCCACTGTGGATTGTTATAGAAAAAAGTGACGAAACGAGCAAATAGATAACCTAGTGGTATTTTAATTACAATTGCTAATTACAGGGCTAGTTATTTTATGCGTGCCACGTCTTCTTAAGCTTCACGTGCCAATTATGCGTGACATCCTTCAAACCGAAACACGTTAGTAGCTAGAACGATTTCTTATATTTACGCGAACACTGCACATTTAAATGAAACTAATTTTACCGATTTTATCGCGTTTAATTTTATTATTTATAACCCGACGTTTCGAGTGCTTTACAGTACCCATGGTCACGGGGGGGACTGAGGTGACAGATGTCCTGATGTTACATACAGACTGCAGACTTCCATGACCATGACCATGTTCTGGATCATCCCGACCATTACATCAGATTTGATAAACCACAAATCCTCGCAAAAGAACACCGACTCCTACCAAGGATGCTTCGCGAGGCTATTGAAATTAAAAAACATCCTAATTTTAATAGAATAGATGGTTGGGTATTACCAGCAGCTTGGGATCCTATAATTAATAAACTTAAGTCAAAAACCAAACATACCACTGCAAGACTTCAAGACACAGTTAGCTCTTTCTGCGTAGATCGGACCAAAAATAATAATTAAAAGCTGAAGGTACTCCGGGTTAACTGTGACATCAGGATATCTGTCACCTGAGTCCCCCCGTGACCATAGGTGATTTGAAGCACTCGAAACTTCGGGTTATAAATAATAAAATTAAACGCGATAAAATCCGTAAAATTAGTTTCATTTAAACGTTAGTATCTGCTTATTACTGTTTGACGGCATAATAACTGGCACTGCAGTAGACAGATTCGTGGAACTTATTCCCCATTATGATCACACGGAGCCGTAAATATTTCGAAGACTTATGAATTCCGCCAAGACAGGCTGTTACTTCACTTTACTAATGTATTCATTATGTTTCGATGCAGAGAATATAAGAAAATATGTGGTTTTTAAAAACATAAATCATCAAATGCTTATTATAAATTCGACGATACTGCAACTCGAATTTAAATTTAGTTGTTTTAAACGATCTCGGGTCAACATATACCAATAAATGAAATGAGGCGAACAGAATAATATCCAAAAAAAAATAATTGCATATACATATATTCAAGACTTTGTTTTTCTTATATAATAGGTGGCAGGTGGCTCACGTGATGGTAAGTGATAATACCAGAGAAATAGCAGATGCTTTGCCGGTCTTTAGAAAGGAACAGGCCCTTTTCTTGAAGGTGCCTAAGTCGTATCGGTCCGGAAAAACCGCTGACGGCAGCGTATTCCATAAAGAGCCAGTGTGTGGCAGAAAATTTCGCGAAAAACGCACTGTGTTAGAGTGCCAACCATCCAGGTGGTGAAGATGGAATATCAAGTTATGCCGTAACGGTGCGATGGTGAAATTCAGCGGCTGGAATTAATCCGAAAAATTCCAACAATTTGTATTTGTTTATAAGCAGTTTTTGAAATGAAACGTCTTTGGGCGCGATAAGAGTAAATTTGGAAGGTCGAATTTGAGTGCAACGTTTCTGTTATTCTTAATTAATATTTATCGTTAAATTAATAATTGTTTATATACCGAGCAGTTATTATACAGCTGGTAGTAAGATTCCTATGCAGGAATCCGTCTAGGTAGGTACCACCTCAGGGCAGTTATTCTGCCGTGAAGCAGTAGTGTGCAACATTACAATGTTTCGGTCTGAAGGGCACTGTGAACTAGTGTAATAACGGGGCATACGAGATTTAAGAACTGATATCACGGAGTAACGTGCGCAATGCGGTGCCACACAGAAATGTTCTAGGTGACATACTATTTGTTATGGGCAGACGTTGCACTTGCCATCGTGTGAATGTTTTGCTCGTCTCATCATTTTATCCAAAAAAAAACTTCGTTTTACTTCTGTCACGGATACGCAGTTGCACGCACTCTTTATTTAGGCTGTTGAAGAGATTTCCACAAAATTCAACTCAAGTATCCCGTAGGAGCGAAGCAGTGATGGTTTCTATCCCGCAGCAAAGATCACCCCACCTCATCACAGATTTAATATTACCATGTCCTCTTGAGTGGTAATCGACAACAGCAACAACTTCTGAACAGTGTCGGAGCTATCAACTGTGCAGGTGATATTATAGTGCAAAAATTTACGCGCAGTGGTACTCGCTCATGCCAACCTACCTGTTCCCGATGTAGCGGTCATGCCATAAAATCAGTAGGTTAAGATGCAGTGTCAGAGACACGGGGTCGATCACGACACAGCCGGACCCGAAAACTTACTATTTGTGTGTCTGCGCAATGTTGACTTCGGCTGAGATTCGAAACCAAAACTCGCGACGCAGTCAGTCAGTATCTCACCACTATCCCATGGTTAGCCAATACTATATAAATATATATATATGAAGCGACATCTATGTCGCCACATGAGAAGCTCAAGAAATATTCCCATACGTCAAGTTTTCGGAGATGCGAACTATATATGCAACATCTAAATATTACTAGTTTGAGGAGACGTCCTCCCCAGATCAGACCACTCGATCTGGCGGGTAGCTACCCTTGTCATTGGCAATATTATTGGCCAAATATATATATTGTAACATATAATGATAATGTCGATTTTGAACCTGACAAATTGTTTCGGTTAAAATATAGCCAATATCATCCGCGCAAACACATCTGAGCCTACACGTAAGTACCTTCACTTTACCGAATTCGATGTTACTAATTCAAGAAAGTTTTGACATTGGAACAATAGTGGTCTTAGGTTGGATTCGAACTCAAGCCCCAGGACTAAACCGACCTGTCCAATGACCTTAAAACCACGCCGTCGTCAATAATATAAAGAAATATTAATGTGACGAAAGAAAGCTGCTGTGTCAAGCGAACGTGTTGCATAACAATATACTGGCATGCCTATATTCCAATGCCGATAGGTGTCCGGCAGAGTAGAATAGCGCCTACCTCTTTCCTACCAAGGTGTCCTACTACTGTGGGGCATCGTTTAAAAAAAAAATTAAACGGACAGTCTTTATTCGTGCAGAATAACACCATAACATGCAATGCTGTCACTAAACTGCTCGTAGGAACGCAATGGGGAGTAAGAATTGGTTTGACTCATTACAAAATGGCGGTGACGTTACCCACGTGGGTGAAAAGTGGGCTATGTGTGTGGCCTCTGCCTATCCCTTATATGGGAAAATGGCGTGAATTTATGTATGTTATATACCTAAACAATTTTCTCTTTTACCTTTCTCCTATTTGAACTCAATCCAATCAAACCTGGAAGGCTAGCCTTACAAGAAACACAATGTAAGGTTCGCTCCGATTTTGCAAAATCTTCAAACGCTTCGTTGTTTTAGTGTTATGTATCAGAGAGCAACTGGGACCTGGTGCGAAACGAGACGATCGTATATCATAACGGAGACACAGACGGAATCACCGACTTGATAACATCGCTCAACCGTTGCCTACAGAGTAGGATAGAACAGAGACTTAAAAGATACATTTTAGCAATTTTGTTTGACACTCGAATTTGTAGCAGAGAAGAGAGACAAGTTAGTTGTGGGTAGTTAATTGTGACAAATTTGAATCACTTTACAATACAATTTGGCAATACAATATGCTTTTAAAAGCGATGTTGTTTCCATAGAAACGGTTTTTGTTTTAAGGTAACAGTCGGAAACTTTCTTCCCGTGTCAAAATAGTTCAGGTATAAACATATTTTTTAGGAAAGTAAAAAAGGTGACTTCTTTGATTTTTCGAAAGATTTCTTGATCCGTGCATCTCTTGAATTAAATTTTCCATTTAAATGAAACTAATTTTACGGATTTTATCGCGTTTTATTTTATTATTTACAACCCGACGTTTCGAGTGCTTTACAGCACCCATGGTCACGGTGTTTTTAAATGTGTAGTGTTCGCGTAAATATAAGAAATCATTAAATTTTCCAATTACTGTACACTTTCACGGGCAGTTGTCGCAAATTTAACTTTCGAAACCCAAATATAAAAAGAAAAAAGGAAATTTTAAAAATACAACCCCAATCTCACTTTTCGAGTTTGGCTTGCCGCATAATGTACTAACAATTTTAATATTCAAAACTCAAAATAAATAGAATAAAAGAAAATTTTATAAATGCAATCCCACTTTTCTAGTTGCCGCAAAATATTCTAAAAGTAATTTAAAAAAAAAATCTTATTTTTATGTTAGATCTACTCTTTACTGACCAGTTAAGGTCATTTAGATTTTGCGTTCGCACATTTTATTTTAATTATTACTATAAAGTTGCGGTGACTACAAATATTTGAATATTTTAAAGTTATTAAGTTTTATGCGATTTTTTATGCAAATGCCTTCTCTCGAAATCATCTTTCGTCAGCAGCGGTGTTAATCATAATAAACAAACATTCTGTATGTTTTGTAATACATCATATGTTATATAATCAAAAAAGAGATTCATGGCGCGCGAAATTTGATTTGTTGTTATGATTTGTTGAAAGGTACAAAAGTAGCTCAAATGTTACACTAGGTCAATGTGACATTGATTCTAAATTTACTAATTAACATTGATATTAGATTACGTAAATGATGTAAAAGATACTAAAGATAGACAAAAATAATAAAATTTGACTAAAACGGATACCCCCTTTTTTGGGTATTGAAGATACTTAAATGTTTCTAATAACTCTTCTTATCCAAAAAACAAGAGTCGCTTCTTCTTTTCTTTCGTTTATTTTCTGCTTTGCTTTTGGATTTTTTTATATAAATAAGGAACGAGATGGGAAAAACGTTCACCTGTTGGTAAGTGCGACGTCTGCTCATAATAAATACTGTGTCAGCCAGAACACTTCTGTGTGATACCACACTGCGCCCGTCACCCTGAGACATCAGTTATTAAGTCTCACATGCCCAGTGATTACGCTAGCTCTAAGTGCCCTTCAAACCGAAAGACAGTAATGCTTGCTCACCACTGCTTCACGACATAATAAATGGCCCTAACGTGGTACGTACCTAGACGGATTCCTGCACAGAAATCCTACTACCAGTAAAGCTTGCCACACGAACACCATTCTCACCGAACGATTGTCGGTTTTACGAATATGGTAATTAAACACCGTTGTTCACAATATATTGAAATACCTCTCATGCCTTTGACTAATACTACATTTCTTTCAGTATTTATATTTAACACATTTAATATAGCGCAGGCGGATTTGAACACCATGCATACGCGCTTATGAATCGCAAATATGTTCGCCGCTAATTTACCAAGACTCTCGTCACTGGAATCTATATAAAACAAAGTCGGATTAGTTACACTATTTTTAACTCAAAACGGCTGGACCGATTCTTATGACGTTGGATTTGTTGGTTTTGTCTCCGCTCCGAATCGCAGAATAACTATTAAACCTAAGAAAAAGAAAACACAGAAAATTCATTTTTGATAAATTTTCCGTATACAACGCCATCTGTAACAACGCTGAGTGACACGTGACAAAAAAAACTTATATTATAATTTTGTATGCATGGCAGTTCTGTGACAACAAATACTTTTTCTTTCTTTCTGTCTTCTTTCGTTATCCTCTGACAGCCGATTCGACTGCGCGGTCCTTTCATTGCATACCAGTGAGCCGTTCGTTTTTTTTCAAGTTTTCACCAATTCTCATTCAGTTTTAGACGATTATTGTATTTGTAAGTTAAAAGGTAAATTGTATTCTAATATGTGCACTTTGTGAGGTTATCAAATTTACATACATACATACATAAGATCACGACTGTATCCCATAAGGGATAGTCAGAGACTGGGCACTCACTGCAAAAACAGATGACTGCCACAATCCACGTTTCACCAGAACAATTTAATGCACTTGGTGTGATAGGTGGTGAGCCCATCGCCACCATGTGCTGTTGGGTGCACAGTGCAGTTTAATTCCTTACTCGCCTTTTACGAGATCCATTGGATGAGATGAAGTGGTAGTATTCTTTTAACGAGCCGCCACCACACGTCTATCAAATTTGTGGTTGATTATTGCTTCGTTGTGTAATTTTGATTTGTGTTACCAATTTTCCAGTGTTATTTAAAATGTCGATAGCCAGAAGATCTAATCGTTCACATCAAAGCCGCAATGTGATTACACTTCGCAATATTGAGAATCAATCCACTGCAGATGAAATTTATCGTATTATATTATTTTAGCCAGGTATTCTGCCGTGAAGTCGTCGTCGTCGTCGTCGTCATTTCAGCCTATCACACGTCCACTGCTGAACATAGGCCTCCCCCATAGATAAGCCACAAAAGTTTGTAGCTCTCATATTGGAGGGATTTTGCCACAGTTGCCGCGCTTGGCAGGCGGGTTGGCAACCGCAGTTTACTTATTCAGATGTTCCAGGAAGATGCTGCTGCCCGTCTCCAGGTTTTAATTTCCCTCTGTCGACTTTTACGACACTCACGGGATGGGATGGGGTGGTAGATACTCTTAGGCCACTACCACACGGCACACCGTGAAGCAGTAGTGTGCGAATATGACTGTGTTTAGTTTTGAAGGGCACTGTGAGCTAGCGTAATCACTGGGCACATGAGACTTAAGAACTTATGTCTCAGGGTGATGGGCACAGTGTGGTGTCACACATAAATTTCCTGGGTGACACAGCATTTGTTATGGGCAGACGTTGCATTTACCATCAGGTGAACGTTTTGCTCGTTTCATCACTTTATCCTATAAAAAAATGTTTAGGAAAGAATTGGAGAATAAGGAACAATCCAAGTGTTGTCGATCACAAAATCGTTTCCTTGCATTTTCGTTGTGATAGTTCTACCGTTATCATCGCGCATGGTCGACGGCAAGTGCTCCAAGCGTTATCCACGAAATTAGACGGCGGAGGCTACAGTGATAGCCTCCAACGATGGTTATCCAATATATCGTCGTCGATAGAACTGTAGAGAATCTTTAACCGCTAACACATACTTAATATATTTCTAAAATTTTAGTTGAAACCAAAACAAAAAATTACAAAATCCGACCCGGTAGAAGGCGCTGTGATCATGTGGCTGTAATGTTTCATACTTAAACGTAATTAAGACATCAAACTCATCGCGGTTCACATACCGGAACGGGTAGTACATCTGTCGGGCCAGATAATACGTTATGAACACACAGACTACGTCTTCACTACGTATTCTAAATTTTAATTATTATTTCAAGTTCTCTCTGCTGTTACAAAATCTGTACCGGTCAACGGTACTGTCGCAATAGAATTGCATAACTACATAATAAACTACTAGATTTATTACTTGTTCTAAAACTGGAGTGCATAATAAGACGAACCTATCCGGCTATGCGCTGAATAATATGTTTTTATATTACAAAACACAGAATGTACTCATAATTGTTAACTTACAATTATGAAACATATTATTAAAAAAGTAAACCATTTTTTTGATGTTAGCGTACCAATCGCTCATTGTTACGTATTCCGAAATCGTGTGATGAGGATTTAAAACATTATACTAAATTCGTATTAAAAAGTAAAAACAAAATGACAGCCTTATTTTTAAATTAAGGCACAGCCTTACGCAGACGATATCATACTTGAAAGTATTTATTGTGGCCAATAGACCAACACGTCTATCGTCAATGATAAATAGAGATGTGCTAGTGTTGGTCCCGTGGGCATTAAAATGAAATAACGCCGCGGGACCTGGGTTCAAATCTCAGCCGCAGTCCAACATTTCTACAATTCGCTGGTTTTCGGGTCTGGTTGTGTTGTGCATGTGAATGTCTTCTAGGGGCCGGGCGCTCGCTTTTAATTTAGTAGTGCGCGAGTTTGATACCCGGTGCCGCACCTCTACAATTATACTTCAATATGAAGTGCTGATTTCTCTCTTCCCGGCGCCAAAACCCTCTCAGCAATTCGAGGAGGCTTGTGCTCAGCAGTGGGACATTAATACTCTATTTTACTTTTTTTAAACACACTCCCGACGCAGGAGAAATCCTGGGTTTCCACTCACTCAGCATAACAAACGCAGCATTGTCGCCTCGGTAGGCGCAGTGCCTAAGCCATTGTCTTGTAAGCTTTAGGTCTCAGGTTCGATTCTCGCACGGAACAAATTTTTGTATGGCCCACAGAAAGTTGCTCCAGGTCTGGGTGTCTGTAAACGCATCCACGATACAGCAGAAAGCCTATAACATAGCATTTTTTTTTTAAATTGCGGATTGAGCATATATGTGCAAATTCCACAATAGAGTTGCAGCGTTGCCCCGCCAAATGGGAACATCTCTTAACGTTCCACAACCGTAGGTCTATTTTGTAACTCTGGCAGGTTTCGTGTTCGGTTCTTATTTTGGCGTATGAAGCTCATTCATTGGTTAATGGGATCAAATGAAACCGATCACGAAACCAACCAGAGTTACACAGTAGACCCCCTGGTCGCAGGCTTCCCATTTTTTTTTGTAACGGTTTTGGAAAAGAAAAGTAAGAGGAAGAGATAACAACTAGAGAAAGGACGGTTTTGGTGCCGGAAAGGTTCCGTCACAGTCTCGTGCCTTTATTTATCATTGATTTAATTGCCGTATGGTGGCGGCTCGTTAAAGAATACTACCACTCCATCTCATCCAATGGATCTCGTAAAAGGCGAGTAAGGAATTAAACTGCACTGTGCACCCAACAGCGCATGGTGGCGATGGGCTCACCACCTATCACACCAAGTGCATTATATTGTTTTGGTGAAACGTGGATTGTGGCAGTCATCTGTATTTGCAGTTAGTGCCCAGTCTCTGACTATCCCTTATGGGATACAGTCGTGATGTTATGTATGTATGTATGTTAATTACGCACTGAGCAAGAGAGAGATAATTAACGCGTTAGTTAATATTATTTTCTAATAACAGACAATTGTAACGATTATGAAATGAAAGAAATATTAAACGTGCCTAGTACATAAACCTACGAGTATATTACACTGATTAGTTCAGAGACATATAACATCAATGACGACGGCGGCCTAGTGGTCAGAGTACCTGACTTCTAAGCCACGGGTCCTGTGTTCGATTCCCAGCTGCAGCTGACATATTGTGCAAAAACACAAATAGTGGTTTTTTTTTTATTGTACAAAGTGACGAAACGAGCAAAACGTTCACCTGATGGTAAGTGCAACGTCCGCCCACAACAAATGCTATGTCTCCGAGAATATTTCTGTGTGACACCGCACTGCGCCCGTCACCCTGAGACATCAGTTCTTAAGTTTCATATGCCCAGTGATTACGCTAGCTCACAGTGCCCTCCAAACCGAAACACAGTAATGTTTGCACACTACTGCTTCACGGCAGAATAACTGGCCCTGGGTTGGTACCTACCTAGACGGATTCCTGCATAGGAATCCTACCACCAGTTGAAAGTTGGTTTTCATCAGGTCCTGTAAAACGCACCCACGATACAGGATAAATGAATGGTTTTTGAAACAAAAAAATATTTTTGACTAACAAATATTTCGCGAAATTGTAAGCGCCTGCTCGTTACAACTGTGGTTTCATTGAAATGTTTAAATTAGAAACCTCTTTGGCTTCGCAATGCGCCCATCAATCACCCTGAGACGTTAAGACATAAAAAAATTATAAAAAAGGGTTCCTATTTTTTTTATTTAAGTTTAGTTTTAGTTAATTTTTGCATTTTTTACTCTGTTAATTATTTTTAAGATTGTTATTTTTATTGTTTTATTTATTGTATGGTCAACACTAAACCTGATACCAGAGTACCCTCCAATTCGAAACTGTTTGCACTGTTTGACGAGGCATATTCCTGCTTAGGAGTCCTCCCAAGCAGGCGATGATAGGGTCCGCTTAGTCGATTTAGATCGTGAGAGCTTACCTCACTTATTATAAGGTTTTTTAATATGTTTGCGGCTCCGTCTTAAACAGACTTCGTCGGAAGAGACACATGAGCAGGAAGCTCGCGGTTAGGGTATATAACTACGCTGCTGGTGAAAACTCGTCACTCAGAGTCGCCTTGGTGACGCTCCGATCCCTGTTAATTATCCAAGGTGAGCTCACAGCGATTCACCTTGGATAGGGCAAGAGTCAGGCTTTTGTACAGGTGAGGAAAGGTTTAGACCACCATCAAGAAATGCGAGAATTAGTTTAAATCGACGGGATACAAAATTCTATTTCAGTGTGACTTAAGAAGTGTCTCGGGGTGACGAGCGCAGTGTGGTGGTGGACTTTCTGGGCGACACAGTATTTGTTATAGGCTGGCCGGTGGTAGAATTTTTATGCAGGTGTACCTATCTAAACAGATAGGTACCACCCATGGGCGAGTTATTCTGCCGTGAAGCAGTAGTGTGCACTGAGAGCTAGTGTAATCACTGGGCATATGAGACTTATGAACTGATGTCTCAGGGTGACAGGCGCACTGTGGTGCCACACAGAAATGTTCAACAAATGCTTTTTCACCCAGAACAGTGTGACACCACATTGCGCCCGTCACTCTGAGATATCAGTACTTAAGTCTCATATGCCCAGTGATTACACTAGCTCACAGTGCCCTTCAGACCGAAATACAGCAATGTTTGCACACTACTGCTTCACGGCAGAATAACTGGCCCTGGGGTGGTACCTACCTAGACGGATTCCTGCATAGGAATCCTACCACCAGTAATGATGTGTCCGCGTAGTACGTGTGTAAGAGTGGGGACAAGAGTCAACTGTACCAATTTGTATCTACACACAAACGGTAGGCAAAACTAAAATATTTTGATATATGTCTTTAAAATATCTTTCTCAACAATCATACTAAAACGTCATACGTCGATACTTATAACAATAACGTCCTACTAAGATTGTTTGAGTAACAACAACATTCTAGTAGACGTCCAATTTTCACATCTGCAATGATAATTAGATTTTGCATTTTACAAAGACAAAGCTTAGAAAAAAATTAGGAAAGGCTCTGTGAGTCGTCATCATCATTTCAACCTTTCTAGTCCAACTTTAATATACACTATGACGTGCGAAATATACACCGGAAACTAATATAACTTAGAAACGGCTTTGTCATTATTATTATAATTCATAAATCATGTTGACATTTTTACTTTTTATTACATAGCAAGGTTGATTCATTAATAATGATAAATCTTAACTTTGTGTTTTTTACGTTAGAAGTTAAATACTTGATGACCGCGTGGCGTAGCCCTTAGTCCTCCTCTCATTTCAGAGAAGGTTTTGCAGCCGGGAAGAGTCCGCCACGCTGCTTCTGTGCGGGTTGGCGGACTTCACATGTCGTCCGAAAAATACTTTAAATTTCTCTGACATGAAGGTTTCCTCGCGGTGTTTACATCAACCGCTGAGCATGTGGTAAATCAGCACTTAACATTGCAAAACAATTTTAGAGATACCGGCACTAGGAATCCGGAAAAAATATACTACAATAACTACGCTTGGAGACGAATTGGCAGACTCTACTGCCCGTCAGGGCCTAAAGTGCGAGGAGTCTAGTACGTTGATCACAAATCCTCTAAAAAGACGACAGTAGGACCTGGTCAGTGAACTTTGAAGAATCTGATGATTTCCTGGGAATGAGGTGATCGTTGCCAAGCTATTTATACATCTTTATAATACTGCAATTGTACAATATTTCTAAAATGACTTAAAAGAAAATAAAATTGCTCGCTGGTCTTCCCAGGATAGAGGCGAATTTTGCGAACCAATGCAGTTTTAAAAAGAAATCAATAAGTATCTAAATAATCTATGTTGAATAAAAATTATTCTATTCCGTTCTATTATTCCAAGACCAACAACAAAATAGAGCAGATACATCAGTATTAAAGTAACATTAATAATGATGATTGGTGATTACGCAAAAAATTAGCTGGAAAGGCAATAGCCTTGTGGACAGCCTTGATCTGCCATAATGTGTATTGCGAATTTAATCTTACAATTTTCATTGTACATAATAAAAGCATAAAGTATTTAGTCGAGTAGTGTTGTTCTTTGCTAGGACGTTTCAATATTTTTTCTAATTTCGTGGACCAGTAGTCAGCGTACTTGTTTACTAAGTCGAGGGTCCTGGGGCCAAAACCCAGTCGAAGCCAATATTTGTAGAATACACAAAGGCGGCTTTGGGCTCTAGACGTATTGTATTTGTCCAAAGTTCCTGACAGTGGTAGCTCAGGGGCTAGGCGCTCGCTTGAAATTACAGTACGTGAGAGACCTGGGTTTGATTCCAGACAGAAGACATGTGCAGTCCGCCAACCCGCATTGGAGCAGCGTGGCGAATTCTTACTAGCTCCAAAACCCTCCAAAGCTCAGAAACGAGAGGAGGCCTGTGCTCAGCAGTGGGAAATTTATAGGCTGAAACTTTACTTTTTACTTTTTTAAAGTTTCTGACGCCGCATTTGACCCTTCTTATATTGGAAACTCTTACTACCTAACCTCTAACTGGGAAGGCTCTTATGAATAGCACTTACGGGACTATAATACGTCCTCGTTAGTCGAAAGACATCGTCGTGGAATCGCCAATTGAAACTTTATTACTATTACTAGCTTGCTTTGCGGTGACGGCGTTAGAAAATTTATCATACCACCTCGTCCCATGGATGTCGTACAAGCAAACTTAACTTAAAAAGAAGATACTGTGACATTGGACAGATGGCGGATATACCATAAGCTTTCAGTAGTTGATGTATCACTTTCATGAAGATCCCGGAATATTTACTTCTTTGTAATCCGGCTCGAAGGACCTTGAACCGGGATCTTAATAAAAGTCGTATATCACATGGTGAAGTCTCATTAGAAATCTGCGCGATTTTAGTGACACAGATTGAGCGGCAATAGCCTTATGGTTTAGGGTATGAAACGTGACGTTGCAGGATCGAGCCCGCTATTCGGATATTTTCCTGAACCATCTCCTAGCACAAGCTTTTAAGTTTAGTTAGAGCAGTTAATAAGAATATTAGTAACGTGAGAACCATTTGCTGGTACTCTGGTTTAAAAAAATGTAGTAAAACAAAATTTCAATAACATAAACCTGAATGGACTTGAAAACGAAACGAAAGACGAAAATGACGCGCAAGCCACCATTAACAATAATGTTGTTTCCGTTGTTAGATAAATAATGTTAATGTCCAATTAAAATGAAGATAAAATCGTGGATTTGAGCAATGAAAAATGGTTTATATTATTATTTTAGCAATTTTTGCATCGTACAAATGCTACTCCGATGCGCCATCCACTTTTGGACCATCGCGTTTAATTGGTATTTTTTAACACTTGCATATAGTCTGTTGTATAAGATATGAAACAGATTTTCGGTTCCTACATTACCACATACATGCGTGTAATGACGTAAGCGGCAACTTAACAAAAGAAGTCGAAACTCGCTAAATGACTTTATTAGACATTAAGCGTCTTTCAAAACAATGCGTGCATCTTTATGTGTTTATATCGGCATACTACCGACTTTGAGTAGTAAAACTCCAATTCAGAAAAATAGAAACCAAAAAATATTGATGAAAAACGGCCAAGTCTAATCTACATATATTTCTTTAACGAACGCGTAGCCTAATGGTTAGAGTACCTGACATCTACGGCGCAGGTCCAAGGTTTGAATCCCAGCCGTAGCCAACATTTGTGCAAAAAATTCAAATTGTTGGTTTTCGGGACTGGTTGTGTTGTGATTGTCTCCGCGTTTCTGACACTGCATCCTAGCTCATTTCAGAACTTATCGCAAAAGCGTTACATCGGGCGCGAGTAGATTGGGACGAGTGAGTGCCTCTATGTTTGCGCGTAAACTTGTGGCACTATAATATCTCCTGCGCAGTTGATAGCTCCCGATAGTATTAAATATAATTATGTGATGTCCTCACACACATATTTCTTCTTAGAATATACATATTTAACATTATTAACAACGTACAAAGTTGTCAATTCCAGGCGAAAAGAACATTTAGTCTAAGTCTTGTATGTATTAAAAGTAATCAATCTGTATGATTCCCTGTTGAGAATTAACGTAGAAAAAGTAAAATATATCTAGGAATAAATGACTTCGTGCGTTCAAGGTGCGAGCCGTTAGGTACTCTTTGATTTTACTGATGGTAGGATTCCTGTGCTGGACTCCGTCTAGGTGGGTACCACTGCAGGGTCAGTTATTCTACCGTCTACAGCAGTGTGCTAACATTACTGTGTTTTGGTCTGAAGGGCACTGAGAGCTAGTGTAATTACTGGGCATATGAGACTTACGAACTGATGTCTCATGGTGAGGGGCGCTGCGTCAGGACACACAAAACTTTTCAACGCAGTTTATGGATGGTGTCATAACTGTTATGGAGAGGCGTAAAAGTTACTATCAGATGAACTACTATCTCGTCTCGTCACGTTTAAGGTTTACTCCGCTGCCAATGCGACTAGCTGGATATATTACCGATGATTCCACTTATTTCAGAATCGCCTTTCGAAATGTAACTGCCTTGAGATAATCTGTATTAGTGTACTTTTACATCTTGTAACACCTTATACGCAACGAGATAAGAAATATATTTGATCGTCGAAGGTATTATACACAGTAATTTGCTCCAGTTGTGATCGAGTATTATCTTGAAGGATTGCAAGTATAATAATGACTTATTATTTGCAACTATAAATACAGCGAAAGCCCTTTAAGTATTTGACTAAATAAAAGATTAATGCATTTTGTATATGGATGAAAATGAGAAGAAGAAGAAAACGTTCACCTGAAGGTAAGTGCGACGTCTGTCTTACTAATGCTGTTTGACCCAGAACATATCCGTGTAGCCCCAAACTGCGGCCGTCCCCCTGAGATATCAGTTCTTACAGATGTTAAGCCTTTCCACCGATCCATAATTCACAAATTTCTGATCATTCCGGACAGTTAGTATCGTTACCTTACATATTATGGAAAAAAACAATTAATAAAAAAATTGTGTTTGGTTCTGTAAATAAGTATTGTTTGGAGAAGTTTAGAAGTAACGTTAATAAAAAACAACTATTACTTCCTTATAATAATAATACTGACTATTTATATGAAGTATTGTTTAACTTGCTGAGCAAGGAATTTAATGCTATTTTTACTTCTTAAACTATCGCCTTGAACAGTCGCAAGACTTTTAATGAATGGGCGACAGTAGGAATCCACAGAAGTAGGCGAAGGTTGTATGAACTTTACAATGAAAGATTATACAATCATATTAACACATTTAAAGAATATGTTAAAAATTATTCAAAATTATTTAAAAAAGTATGCTCTGAAGCCAAGTCAGTACACTTGAGCAATAAAATAAAGAAAGCATCAGATAAAATAAAAATGACTTGGAGTATTATTAATAGTGTAACCGGGAAAGTCAAGGACTGAAACCATGATTACAAAATTAATTTTAACAACAAGCTTGTGACATCTGATCAAGATGTTGCTACAGCCTTTGAAAAGTTTTTTATTGATATTCCAATTTCCATAACGAAGCCATTAAATTCTTCTCCTACTGCCGCTGAGACATTACTCAAACAAAATGTAACTTCTTGTACAAAAGATTTTAAATTCGATATGGTAGATGGAAATGACATTCTTAATATTTTTAAAACTATTGATTGTAAGAGAACCGCGGATCTATGGGGTATGTCCGTGGAAGTTAGTGCGTCTATTATAGATATAATTGCACCTCAATTAGCCATAATTTTTAATTCCGGTATTGCATTTGGTGTGTTTCCTGATTTGATGAAACATACTAAAATCATACCTTTATTTAAATCTGGTAGTACATCGCACCCTGCTAACTTTAGACCTATTTCCGTACTACCAACATTAAGTAAAATTTTTGAAAAAAATTATAGTTAATCAAATGTTAAAACATTTTAATTTTCATAAATTGTCGTTCTACAACCGATGCAGGTGTTGAACTTATTAAGAATATATTTGAAGCCTGGGAGAGTTCACAGGATGCCTTGGGTGTTTTCTGTGATCTTTCTAAGGCCTTCAATTGCGTTGATCATGAAACACTTATCAGGAAACTACATCACTACGGTATAAGAAATTCTGCACTTCAGCTTCTAATTTCATATTTGAGTAATAGAACGCAGACAGTAGTTATCAATAGCAAGAGTTCTTCCGGATCAGCAGTAACTATGGGTGTCTCGCAGGGTTCGATTCTCGGCCTTACCTAGTAGGGGACAACCATGATATAGTGTTATTTGCTGATGATCTTTGATTTTTAAGATAAAACGTCAACTTTTATTATATTATATATTGACGAGGCTGGAGTTTAACGTTAACAATTTGCTTTTAAACGGCAATAAAACAAAATGTATTAAATTCACAACACCAAATGTTAAACCATTAGATGTAAATGTGCTTGTGAATGGGGAAGAGTTGTGCCTTGTGGATACTGCTGTCTTTCTTGGAATAACTCTTGACGCAAAACTTCAATGGAGCCCCCATTTATCTAAACTAGCATGTAGACTTAGCTCTGCAGCTTATGCTGTTAAAAAATTAGGAATTTGAATAACGTTGAAACTGCTAGATTGGTTTATTTTAGTTATTTTCATAGCATAATGTCTTATGGTATTTTGCTATGGGGAAATGCTACTGATGTAGAAGTGATTTTTGTTTTGCAAAAGAGGGCCGAAAGAGCTATTTATAATCTTGGCTCTAAAGTGTCTCTTAGGGATAAATTTAAAGAAATTAATATCTTGGCCTCTCAATATATATTTGAAAACGTTTTGTATGTACACAAGAACATAAACCAGTTCACTAAAAAGAGTGATGTTCATAATGTGAATACCAGAATCAAGCACAAATTAATTATGCTAGTTACTCGACTTCACAGAGTCAGTAACTCTTTTATGGGAGAATGTATACGTTTTTACAACTAAATCCCAGAAAGTACTAAAAGTCTTTCTATCAAAAAGTTCACATTTTATATTAAACAAAGACTTCATAAAAAGGGTTATTATAATATTAAAGAATACATAGATGATGATAACCCCTGGGAATGAGGTGATCGCCGCCAAGCCATTTCTACATCTTTATAATACTGCTGTTATTGTACATTATTTTATAAATAACTAAAAAAAAATCCCGCTGGGTTTCTTACTGGTTCTTCCCAGGATAGAGGCATTTTTTGCGAACCAGTGTAGTTTTAAAAAAAGGAAAAAAAGAACTTTCAATAAGTATTATGTAAATAATCTATATTGAATAAAAATTTATTCTATTCTATTCTATTCTTAAGTATAATATGCCCAGTAATTACTCTATCTGTCAGTGCCCTTCACACCGAAACACAATAATGTGTTCCCACTACTACTTTAGATTCCAATAGTGTCATAACGCTTACAAGAAGGCACACACAAATGCATAGGTGTCTGTATAGACACGTTTTGCACTATACTTATTATTAGGCAGATTAATTTTAGTTCTTCAGTAATTACATGGCTGATGAGACTTAAAACCGATGTATCATAGTGACGAGCACAGTACGGTGGCACACAGAGCTTTTCAGCGCCATCTATGTGATATCGCAACTATAATGGATAAGCGCGGCCCTTACCACCTGGTGAACGAATTGCTCGTCTCGACACTTACTTCTTTTATAAATGTATTGATAAAGGCAGACATATTTTGTATAGAGTGTGGTACGGTAGTGAATGTTGCGTCTGGCAGAAGAAGCATGAAAGTAAGAGTAATGCTGTAGAAATGAGAAGTTTGAGAAGTACAGCTGGAGTGACTAATGGACTAAGTGTGTAACAGTGTGATAAGGAAACGTTGCGATATGATAGAAGATGTAGTGACAGAGATTTAGAAAGGGATGCTCATGATGATATAGAAAGGGATGGATGATGAGGATAGATGAAAGATGATTGACGAAACAGATTCATGAGTAGAGTGTGAATGGGCAAGCCGGTAATGGTCGACGTAGGTGAACTTATCACGATCAAATTTCAATTTTAAGGAAAGGCCAAGTCAAAAGTACCTGCTACCGACGACCTTGTATGAAAACGCTAATGAAAGAAGTAGAAGCGAAAGGCGAAAATAATTGTCAGGATCGTAGCAATTGGAAAGATAAAGCCTATCCCAATGAGAAAGTGGCATTACGGTTTGTATATTTGTATAGAGCATGGTACTTCCCCCTTCGACTAATTTTTTTATTGGTGACAGTAACCAAACGAGCCAAACATTCACCTGATGCTAAGTGCAACGTCTACCCATAACAAATGCTGTCACCCAGAACAATCTGTGTGACACTATCCAGTAATGTTTGCATACTACTGCTTCACGGCAGATAACTGGCCCTGTGGTGGTACCTACCTAAACGGATTCCTGAATACGAATCCTACCACCAGTAGAAAATGTAAGTGCTATAGCTAATACAAAAGAGTTAGTTGTAAAAGAGAAGAAAACGGCCAGAAATCTAGTCATCGTTTAATATTATAGAAGGTGCATCGGAATATAAACTTTACGAATCAGACATACCTCTTTGTGCAACTTGAGTCTGTAAACTAGTTTCATGTAACTATGTAACAGTGTAGATTAATTATCATACCTATAACTGGTTTTATAACAAGACATACTTACTACGTCCATTCTCATAACGCATTATAGTTTGATTATCTTTAGGATGCAACAGCTATGATTAAGTGTGACTGGGGACAGGCATGGACATGTGGCCTTAATTACCATGCTATGACATATTTATTATTAAGCTATTAATAGACGTAATTATTCTGCTTATATCCCTAGTCAAAGCTGATAACCATACGTTCGTTCATTCCATAAATCCATTTGTCTTTTTTTTTTCTAATATTTTTTGTTAATAACGACCTTTGACAAGATAGCATTAAATAGAGTGTCTATTAATGCTATGGCTAATTCTTTTTTAGTAATGTAAGGCTGACAAAAGAGAAACAATGCTATTAAAAACTAAGTTTTTTATACCAAAATATTAACCGTTTCTCTGGCAAAATTTTAGATGTGGAATTGTTATTATAGTCCGGTCAATTTAGACATAAAAATAGTGATCAAATAAAGAAAATTCCGACAGAGCCAAATCTTCGTAGAGACCTTAGGTTTACCACAAGGAATAAAGTGTCAAAAGTCCCCATCAGTCCCATGTGCGCTTAGGGACTTATTCGGGGCCCAAGGTCAAAATTTTCGGTTTTTTGGATTTTTCTCGAAAACTGTAAGTTTTATCGAAAAAGTACTCTAGAGCAAAGTTGTAGATCTTAAAATTCTCTATAAAAATGGTCCTCATGATTTTTTCTCTAAGACCCACTATTTCCCAGATTATAGATAAGTAGACATCTTGTGCTTTACTGAAACTTGGCTAAAAGATTCTATGACATTTAATATAAAAAAATTGTGTATCCAGTAAATTTAACAGAACATCTGCACTGGGAGATGGTTGTTTAATCTTATTTATAAATACTATAAAATTTAAAGAAATAAAAGATATTGTGGCATGTTCTGTTGAACGTCAGTGTGAGATTGCTTGTGCAGAAATAGATGGATATCTATTTATGTTTATTTATAGACCACCTTCTGCTGACTTCACAGCGTTTATGATTATAATGGAAGAAGTCTTGAGAAATTTAAAAGTAAGAAAAAAGTGGTAATTTATGGTGACTTTAATATTGATCTGTTAAATGAAACTCTAGACAAAAAGCGATTTGTTTCTATTTTTAACTGTTTAATCTACAATGTATATTTACTGAACCAACCAGAGTTACACCATCTTGTGCGTTCTGTATTAATAATATTATAGTTAACTGTAAAATATTAAAAAAGGCTGTATTAAATGGAGTTAGATCAAATCACAAAGCTTTAAAGATACAGTTGGACTCCAAAAATATTAATGACAGTATATCAATTGAGTGTAGACCTGTGACCAGGAACAGAACCAATTGACCGATTCAAACACAATGTTAAGTTTAAACTTTCTGAATGCTTTTAATGACCCTGATAGCACATTTAACACCTTTTTTTACGCTTTTAGCTTCTAACGAATATAATAAAGTATTTATTAGAAAGGTCGTTAATATTCGTAAAAATATGCTTTACTCGTAGTGAGTGGGAAACTAAAGGAATTAGAAAGAGTAGAGACAATCTATATGATATCTCTATGGTAAAAGATCTCTTACATTCAATGTACAATTTCATCAGTATGTTAAACAGTATTAAATTATTTTTAAATGTTTGTTTGAAAGCAAAGCTGATTTTTTATGCAATATAATTAAGTTTTCTTCTAAGAAGAATTAGACTGCTAATTGATGAAGCTACTGCTAGATTATAATATTTTGCATAAAAAAGTTTCAGCCTATAAATGTCCCACTACTGAGCACAGGCCTCCTCTCATATCTGAGAGGGTTTTTGGAGCTAGGAAGAATTCGCCACGCTGCTCCAATGCGGGTTGGCGGACTTCACATGTCTTCGAAATATTTTTATTCCTCAGACATGCAGGTTTCCTCACGATGTTTTCCTTTACCGCCGAGCAGATTTAAGTCAGCACTTAAAATTGCAATTAACAATTTTAGTGGTGCCGGCACCGGGAATCGAACCCAGGTCACTCGCGTACTATGAAATTTAAAGCGAGCGCCTAGCCCCTGAGCTGCCACGGCTCTTACTGCATACTTCCACATTATTATGTCCTATTGGCTTATTACTGTGGGGATCCGCAGCTGGATTGGAAACAATATTTATTTTGCAAAAACAAGCATTTCGGGCAATCTTTAACTTGGGACCTCGCGAGTCGCTACGAGAACTATTCAGGGAGACTAATATTTTGACACTTCCGTCGTTGTTTATTTTTGAAAATATTATGTATGTACGGAAAAAAATTAATATATTTACCAAAAAATTGACTGTATCCTGTAGAATGGGTCGAGGTTCCTATGTTTAGGTTGGCTAAAACTAGAAAGTCTTTTCTTAGAAGATGTATAAAGTTTTACAATAAAATACCTAAAAGTGTAACAAAAAAATCGGACATGGATTTCAAAAACTAATCAAGAAGACATTATTAGATAAAGCGTATTATAAAATAGATCATTACATAGAGGACAAGGCATGTGTGGAAATTTGCCATAGTTACCGCGCTTGGCAGGCAGGTTTGTAACCGCAGTTTATTTATTCAGATGTTTCAGGAAGATGCTGCTGCCCATCGTCTGGATTTAATTTTCCCTCTGTCGACTATATCACATCCACGGGATGAGATGGGGTGGTAGATTCTCTTAAACCGCTGCACACGGTTCATTCTGTCTCTAGTTAAACTATTTCTGGCACTAATGGAATACGTATTTCTTTTCTACCTCTTTCTTAGAAAATCGCATCGTGTTAGGAGGAAAAATCTGTATTTATTTCAAAACATTACAACATTATTGTTAAATCGTTACACATCGGTCCGGTCAGTTGAGCGGTCCCGCTTTAGGTACAAATAAAATAAAAACTTTATATTTTAGACCTTTACATAACGCGAGGTGAATGTGTGGCGCAGGTCAGTCGTCGGCTGACGTGTGATTGCAAGGAATGTTGGCTTGGCACCGTCTCCTTTGCTTAAGATGATACTGAAACCAAAAAAAAAAAATCACGCTCGAAGTCACTCAGCAATGGGAGGGATATGCTCGATGTTTCTCTGCGAGACCGAATCCATAAAGACAATATCCGCAGCAGAATTAGTGTTTCTATACATTTAAGTTCATAATCACAGTCTAGTGGTACTCAGAAGAAATAGATAATTTAGACCCGATTTCACCGATTCGCTTATGCCAAGTTTAATAAACCCACGTTTTACCTTACTGAGTTCATATGTATCATTTGATCTTAGTTTTCGTGTAACCGATTTCACCGACTCCATTTTGATCGCGTTTAGAAAAACGAAGTTTACATGAAATATCGTCACAATGTAAAACAAAAAGACGATTTATTTCGTATTTTGCGACATCAAATTGCCTGTTTTTATGCATAGGTTACATAAGTATGCAAACAATAAATAATACGAATTAAAAATAATTTTTGTGTTTACATAGTTGTGCAATTGACAATGACAGCTCTCTAAACCAGTTTAAAGAGCTAAACGTCGAAAATAGGGCGTTCAGAATTTGAACCGCGTTTAGCATTGACTGTGTTCATTTGATGTTGATGAAATGCAAACTGTAGCATTGAACTCAGTTAAACGCTTAAACTTCGTTTTTCTTGAACATGATCGCGTTTAGTTTCAATGGTGAAATCCGCCCTTATTCTTCTATGGTATTCTTCTTCGATGTACCTCAACGTTATGATTCGCTCAGAAAATATGACTTAGTCCAGTCATCATCTAAATTTGTAATTACATAGTTCTGGTCCGTATTCCATGTCTATAAAAATATGTAATAAATAACCGATTACTTAAAAAATAAAAATAAACTAGAGAACATTTAACAAAAAATTAAGAGCGTTTCTAAAAGAAAAGCTTTCGAGAAAAAAGTTATTATAATATTGGAGAAAATACCGAAAATTACTTTAAAATTTACTTACTTTAAAATTTTGATACAGGCTATCCACAATATTATTTTTTAAGTAAAATAATAATAAAATAGTGAATTGCTCGTGATCCGACAAATAATCGTGACAAAATTTAAACCAAGCTAATCTCGGTGAGTGTACGTAAATCTCGCAGCCTTTCTCTGTTTGCGATGAACCGTGATTGGTATAATCGAATCACACCTATATGTAACTTTACGGAGAGTGCAATCAAGTCGTAATCAGAGCCAGATGGGACGGTTGTATGAACTAGTTCGTAGCTTACGAAAGCTCTCACATGTGACATTGTTCTCTATATATTTATACAAAAGGTGTTTGCCGAAATGTTTAGAGCATCGTGGCGGGTTCTACCCAGCTGCAAAGCCCTTTCTAAAAAATGCGAGGAGGCCTGTGCTCAGTAGTTGGACCTTTGTAGGCTGTCATTTAACTTTTTTGTTATTTCACAATAAGCTAAACATAAAAATACATCCTCAGGATTTAGCACCAGTTCAAAGTCATATGTGTCAAATAATGGATATATATTTTGGTAGTCAGTTAAATAAATAAAGTATATAAACGCTTGTAAAGCTATATTGGTCTATATCAAAGACGACTTTGCCCTTATCAATGTCGTTGAACTTTGACTTTGTCGCACGGTGATGTCTGAGACGCTTCATTAGACGGCGTACTATGCTGCGTTTAGACTGACGCAAGGGACTAAATTTGCGAAAATTTATGATATTCTCTCCAGTAGCTAAATTTACGTAATAATTATTATTTACTATTCTAAAGGTTAAAAACAAATAATAATAACACTTGCTTTGGTATCCTAAGGTGAACCGACTGGTTTATAAAATAAACGATACTATTTTGACTTGTAATAAACTAGCTAGGTTTTTTAAAATATTTATGTATATATATATATAGCTTTTTGTTTTTCCGATTTTGGTGGCGGCTCGTTAAAAGAATACTACCACTCCATCTCATCCAATGGATCTCGTAAAAGGCGAGTAAGGAATAAAACTGCACTGTGCACCCAACAGTGCATGGTGGCGATGGGCTCACCACCTATCACACCAAGTGCATTATATTGTTTTGGTGAAACGTGGATTGTGGCAGTCATCTGTTTTTGCAGTGAGTGCCCAGTCTCTGACTACCCCTTACGGGATACAGTCGTGATCTTATGTATGTATGTATGTATGTTTTTCCGAAATAAAAATCCTATGTCAGTCCCCAGGATGCAAGCTATCTCTGTGCTGAATTTTGTCAGTATCGGTTTAACGGTTGAGCCATGAGAAAGTAACAAACAAACAGAGGGACAGAGAGAGTTACTTTCGCATTTATAATAGTATGGATGATGAAGAAATTTTACCTAGTGACTGTATACTTGTATGGTGGTGGCGTATGAGAATCTACCACCCCGCCTCATCACGTGGGTGTCGTAAAAGTCGACAGAGGGGAAATTAAAACCAGGAGATGGGCAACAGCATCTTCCTAGAACATCAAGCAAATGAACTGCGGTTGCCAACCCGATGTCCATGCGTGGCAACTGCGGTGGCCTATGTTCAGCGGTGGACTTGTGATAGGTGAAAGGAAGAGGAGGATTTCTCCTGCATCGTGGGTGTATTACACTTGAATAAATTACACATGCACATCACAACCAAGCCCAAGTTTGATGTTGGTTTTTTCAAGTCTACCGTTTAAGTCAAGTTGAAAATTATATCTAAACGCACTATCAGTACCGTGCGAAGTCTGTTTGT
The DNA here is from genome assembly GCA_019845155.1 of Luehdorfia chinensis. NCBI lineage: Eukaryota > Metazoa > Arthropoda > Insecta > Lepidoptera > Papilionidae > Luehdorfia > Luehdorfia chinensis. The sequence continues at coordinate 2,514,886 of JAHVAK010000423.1, read as the reverse complement.
CTTTCGCAGTGCACTATAACCGTATAGATCAATTTGATAACAATGATTTAAAAATGTAAATTACTAGATTTCTTGTGTTCTTTGTAAGTGTAACGTCTGCCCACAGCAAATGCTGGCGCCTAGAACATTTCTGTGTGACACCCCGCAGAACCAATCACCCTGAGACATTAGTTCTTAAGTCTCATATACCCATTGATTACGCCAGCTCACAGTGCCTTTCAAACCGAAACACAGTACTGTTTGCACACTACTAATGTACGGCAGAATAACTGGCCCTGGGGTGGTACCTACCTAGACGGATTTCTGCATAGGAATTCAGGGTTACGGCTGCATTGAGGTCCTTTTAAAAATAAACAAAACATTAATATAGAATTTGTGCTGGTCTTTAATTTGTGTAAAGTAATTATTATATGGAATTGCAATACGATGTAGATAAAAAAATTCTATATCGCATTACAGTGCCATATAATAATAACCTTACACATATACCAGTTATTTGTTCCTTCTCAGTCTCAGTACACTGTGACTGTATATTTTAAGTACGCTAGTGACCAGAGTTTGATCCTGGTGGTAGCACCACCAAAAATTTTTCTGCAATTTTGGGTGCTTATTTACCACATCGTTTCAGTCTATCACAAGTTCACTGTTGGACATAGGCATTTCCCATAGATACCCACAAATGTTTGTAGCTCTCATTTTAGAGGGATTTTGCCATTGTTGCCACGCTTGGCTGGCGGGTTGGCAACCGCAGTTCATTTATTCAGATATTCCAGGTAGATGCTGCTGCCTATCTCCTGGTTTTCGTTTTCCCTCTGTCGACCTTTACGACACCCACGGGATGAGATGGGGTGGTAGATTCTATTAGGCCGCCATGCTCAGCGGTAACGGTAAACCATCGCGCGGAAACCTGCAGGAAATATTTCCGCTTCCTGGCTCCAAAACCCACTCAGAAATTAGAAGAGGTCTGTGCTCAGCAAGGGGACATTAAAAAACATTAAAAGGTTAACACAACACAACTAGACCCGAAAAAAAACAAATTGTGTTTTTGCACAAATGTTGATGCCGGCTGGGATTCGAACCCCGGACCCGCGCAGAAGTTAGGTGCTCTAACCACTAGGCCACGCGATCGTCAACTTTAAATATTTAACTTTTCATAAGTTTCTTAACTCTAAAGTCTAGTAAAGAATACTAACATCTACGATAATATAATTTTAATTAAAAAAAAATTAAAATGTTTTAATACTTTAACACTAATTTAATACTTTAACCGTTAAGTCTAATTACACTAAGTGTAATTTTATTACAAAACTAGCTGTAGCCGCGTTTTCGTTCGCGACTAGTTTTGGTTTTGTTTAGACAGGTAATTATACATACAGCCACGCCTTTTTCCCATATAAGGGGTAGGCAGAGGCGACTCACGTAGCCCACGTTTCGCTCTCGCGAGAAACGAGTCGTGAAGGGTGGCGGAACAGCGTCAACGCCATTTTGGTGTGAGTGAAAAAAATCTTACTCCCCAGTGCGTTACCACGAGCAGTATAGTGACAGCATTGTATATCATAGTGGTTTCTGGTATTGTTGATGTGGTGGTGGTGTTCTGTACGAATAAAGGCAGGTAAAAAAAACATAAAGTAACAGCCTATAAATTTCCCACTCCTGAGCACAGGCTTCCTCTCATTCTGAGAGGGTTTTGGAACTAGGTAGAATCCGCCACGCTGCTCCAATGCGGGTTGGCGGACTTCACATGCCTTTGATATTTTTTATATTTCTCAGACATGCAGGTTTACTCACGATGTTTTCCTTCACCGCCGAGCACGTGGTAAATCAGCACTTGAAATTGCAATTAACAATTTGAGTGGTGCCGGTGTCGAGAATCGAACCCAGGTCACTCGCGTACTATTATTAAACAAAAACTATTTGGTGATTTAACATAGATTACAATCAACGACAATGGGACTCCACAAAGTCTTCATTATAGATAGCGAATGATAAAGTTTTAATAACATGCCAGGTCAAACGGACCGATTGGCGTCGTCTTCGTCGTCGTCGTCGTTTCAGCCTATCACAAGTCCACAGAAGTAGAAGTAGTAGATAGCCATATTGGAGGGATTTGGCCATAGTCGCCACGCTTGGCAGGCGGGTTGGCAACCGCAGTTTATTTATTTTGATGTTCCGGGAAGATGCTGCTGCCCATCTCCTGGTTTTAATTTCCCTCTGTCGTCTTTTACAACACCCGGGATGTGATGGGGTTGTAGATAATCTTAGGCCGCTATCACCGATCGGCGTAGTGGCTAAGACATCAGCTTCTTAGCTGCGGTCGCTAGTTCGATTTCTGCACGGAATAAATATTTATGTAGCCTACAAATAGTAGTACTGGGCCTAAGTTTCTTTACGCGTAATGTTTTTTATATAAGAAAGTGCAACATCCGTCCATAACAAATGCGATTTCACTCAGAACCTTTCTGCGTGGCGCCACACTGCGCCAGACCCTGTGCGACATCAGTTCCAAGTCTCAGTGAGAGCTAGTGTAATAACTGGGCATATGAGACTTACAAACTGACGTCTCAGGGTGACGGACGCATTGTGGTGTCACACTGTTCTAGGTGACACAGCAGTTGTTATGGGCAGTCGTTGCACTTACCATCAGGTGAACGTTTTGCTCGCTCCGCCACTTTTATCAAATAAAAAAGAAGTACTGCTTACACATTAATGCTTCACGGCAGAATATGGCCCTGCTGTGGTACCTACCTAGATGGATTCCTGCATAGGAATATAAAGGTAAAAACCTCCACCACTGCCACCGGTATTAAAATTCATAACACGAATTTTTAAATAACATTTTTCCAGTACAGTCCGTTTTGTATCTTTGTAACAATTGAACTTTCAATTTATGGAAAAAGAACTTTATGGTAAAATCAACTTTATACATACCAGCTGTGTCCCGCGGTTTCAAACGCGTGAAAAGCTGACCGCGATCGATGATATACAGATATACTTCCTTATTTGAATAGGATTTCGGAGTTTCCATTTCTTTGCGCGGTACCCTAATCATTTTTCCGTGTGGCAGCGGCTTAAGAGAATCTACCACCCCATCTCATCCCGTGGGTGTCGTAAAAGTCGACAGAGGGAAAATATAAATCAGAAGATGGGCAGCAGCATCTCCTGGAACATCTGAATATATAAACTGCGGTTGCCAGCCCGCCTGCCAAACGTGGCAACTATGGCTTTATCCTCCCAAAATGAGAGCTACAACTTTTATGGCAATCTATGGGGGAGGCCTATGTTCAGCAGTGGACTAGTGATAGGCTGAAATGATGATGATGAGTTACCCGCTAAAATATCAGGCACCTGTCAGTGAAAGTCCTGTCATAATCGGTCCAGCCCTTTCGGAGATTAGCCGGAAGAAACAGAAAGAAGAAAAAATAATATTTTTTCCACTATACACTTTCGTAAGCCTTGAGTGAAAAGCTGTTATTTTGTTATAACAAACAAACACATTCACAAAAAGATTCATAAAATAATTGTGGACTTGTACTTACTTATAGCGAGACAACGGTAGGCATTGTATGTCGCCTTATTGTATTGTATTTAAATGAGACAGCTTCTGAATGAATTGATTGGGCTACTTAAGGCTGATGCTTTGTTTGTATGTCATAAATTTATGTAGACATTTCTTCTTTATTTCTTTAAAAATAATCGATGCCCTAAAGTAGGATTTCTCTTGTATCGTTGGTGCATTTCACAGACACAAATTACACAATCAGACCCGAAAACAAACATTATGTGTTTTTGCACAAATTTCGGCTCCGGCTGGGATTCGAATTAGGCCACGAGGCCACTAGGTCACTATTTATAGTATCAAGGGACGTTTACGGCTTTTAACAAATAGCTCTCATGGCTTCCGGCAGATTGTTACGGTCACCATTGGCGATCACCAACACGCCTGCAAAGTGTGGTGACTATGTTCAGCAGTAATCTATTGACGGACTAAGGAAGAAAAAGAAGAGGAAAGAAAAGGAAGAAAAGGAATAACAGAAGCAAATTTTTTTGTTAATTTTTATTCAAGAATGAGTCGGGTCGGGCAAGTCCTTATGCTAAGTACAACGTCTGCCCATTGATTGTAGATTGCAACGGGCCGGTTTCCGCAGCACCACGTCTAGAGCGTATTTTGCGTGCGCGTCTGCCCATAACATTTCTGTATGGTAATACTATGCGCTCGTCCCCCGAGACATCAGTGCTTAAGTCTCATATCCACAATAATTACGCTGGCTCCCAGTGCCCTTCAGACCGAAACACAGTAATGATTGCACACACGCAAGCGTTACTTTGTTCCGTTCTGGTATAGCAGTAGCTAGACGTCAGAATAACTGGTAGTCATAATACTGAGTCTGTCATCAAGCAGTGCTATGCAACATCTTCTTCTTTTTCTTTGTCTTTATTTAATAATATTTCATTATTTCATTATTTCAGCATCATCAATATTTCATTTATTATTTCAAGTTATTTCAAGGTGAATTAAATTTGGTACAAATTAAGAAAGCTAATGGCAACAAACCATAAAAAAATTCGAATTGATGTTAGCACATGTTACACATTTCAAAAGTAAACTTGTCTTTTTACTTAGTTCGCGGGGACCTTGGCATCGTTTTAAGTCGATCATAACGTCCGAGTGAAAAATAAATCCCATTTCCACTTAAGTAATGCATAACCAGTGATTTAGGCAATAACCTGGAAAAACTGTAGCCCGAATTATTGCATAGAACTTGAAATATTGACTTACTTATGGTAGGATTCCTATGCAGGAATCCGTCTATGTAGGTCCGCCGTAAAGCAGTAGTATACAAACATTACATTGTTTCGGTCTCAGGGCACTGAGAGCTAGCGTAATCACTGGGTATATCAGACTTAAGAACCGATATCTCAGGGTGATGGCCGCAGTTTGGTGCCACACAGAAATATTGTGGATGACACAGCATTTGTTACGGGCAGACGTTGTACTTACCATCAGGTTAACGTTTGGCTCATTCCATCACTTTATCCAATTAAAAAAGAAAACAAACCAAGAAAGGTGGTTAATTAGCTGTCTAGCGGAATTCGTGGGATTTTCGAGGCAGCCACCACACAACAACAGGAAAGGTGTCTTTTAAGTACACAAATTAAATGTGGTGGTAGCGGCCTAAGAGAATCTACCACCCCATCCCATCCCGAGGGTGTCGTAAAAGTCAACAGAGGGAAATTCAAAAACAAGGAGATGGGCAGCAGCATCTTCCTGGAACACCTGAATAAATAAACTGCGGTTGCCAACCCGCCTGCCAAGCGTGGCAACTATGGCAAAATCCCTGCAATATGAGAGCAACAAACTTTTGTGGCTATCCATGGGGGAGGCCTATGTTCAGTAGTGGACTTGTGATAGGCTGAAATGACGACGATGATGACGATACTAATTGATGCCCGCGACTTCGTCCGCGTTTATATAGGTTTTTTAAATATCCCGTGGGAACTATTTGATTTTCCGGAATAAAAATTATCGTATATCCGTCCCCAGGATGCAATTTATCGCTGTGACAAATTTCGTTAAGGTTCAGCGGTTGAACCGTGAGAAGGTAACAAACAGACAGAGGGACAGTGGGAGTTACTTACGCATTTATAATACTCGTATTAGCATGGATTCAAAACAAACAAAGTACAAGCAGATCTAGTCTCTGAATATCTAAAAATAACAACAAAATTTACAAAAAAAATGTGGAATCGTCTAAAAAAACTTCGTTAATGTTTTTAAAGACATTTATACGTTGAAGAAATTATGAAACCAGTGTTTCGCTGGATTTATTTGTATTCTAACCAAGCATCATTATTCACAGGCTTCCTATGCTTTCTAAATATTTTGGCGTTGAGCAGCATTAGGCGAAGCGTCTAATTTTTTATCATTTTAAAATAAAAAGCTAGACCACGGTGGAAACCGCAAATTTACTGTTTTGAGAACACAGAAGTTTTTTTTTAATTTATCGCCTCTTCAAGTGTTTCGGATTGGCGGTCTTGACATGTCTTCTAAATATTTTCATTTCTCGGACATGCAGGTTACCTCGCGATATTTTCCTTCACTGGTGAGCATTGAGGCTTAAGAGAATCTACCAGCCCTTTTCATCCCGTGGGTGTCGTAAAAGTCGATAGAGGGAAAATTAAAACCAGAACATGGGAAGAACCCTTTACTGGAACATCTGAATAAATAAACTGCGGTTACCAACCCGCCTGCCATGACTGGCAATTATGGCAAAATCGCCCTAAAATGAGAGCTACAAATTTTTGTGGTAATCTACGGGGAGGCCTACGGTCAGCAATGGACTTGTGATAGGCTAAAGTGATAATGATTTTAATGATTATTTGTTATTAGAAAAAGAACTTCGTAAGAGTTCCATAATTTGGTCAGGTTCTGGTTATAGGATCCATTAGAAAATCATGAAACCTTGTTTGGAGCTGGTGCGTTGAAGTCGGTTTTTTGATCAAATAATTATTTTGTCAGTTCTGGACTTCAACTCAACATATGCGGCTGCATGTCCGCTACAGCACTGATTTTCAGTGACAAAGCCGATACCGAGACTCGAACCCAATCGGAAGAAGAGGCGCTATTCAAGTGCCAGTCGCTAGCTGACAAAAGTCAATTGAAGTTGTTCACAAAGTTTTTTGTTTCTTTTCTTTACGTTTAGTTTAATATTACATTATTTTAGTTTTTATTTTTTCCTTTGGATTTTTATGTAATTTATGTCTACATAAAAAGTTGCGTATATTATTATTGTGGTTGGTTTTCCTAATAAATAAATAATAATAATAAACCGTGCATATGATATGATTTTTAAATATAAGTGTATTATTTATTTATTTATTTATTAATTTAAACTTCTATGCACTCAAATTGTACATATGGCGGACTTAATGCCTGAAGGCATTCTCCTAGTCAGCCATAAGGCTAAGCAGAGATAAAGACATGATTTTATATTATTGAACTTATCTAAGACATTAAAATAATGTATTTGTATGACTACAATAACGTACGTAACTAAACGTACGTAAAACTGTAGTAGTGTACAGATATTTATCAAAATTCAGTTATTGTTCGTCTTTAATGATCTTAACATTGTTACGAATGGAAATGAGAAGAAAATGAATGTAAAATTGATATAAGTGATCTTTGAATAGTCCATCGCTGGACATAGGCCTCTCTTAAGTTTTTTCAATCCGTTTAGATATAAGTTCCACATGCACATCACAATTATGTGTAAAAAAAGTAAAGTAACAGCATGTATACCAACATACACGTCCCACTACTGAGCACAGGCCTACTCTCATTCTTAGAGGGTTTTGGAGCTAGGAAGAATCCGCCACGCTGTTCCAATGCGGGTTGGCGGACTTCACAAATGTCTTCGAATTATTTTTTATTTCTCGGACATGCAGGTTTCCTCACGATGTTTTCCTTCACCGCCGAGCATGTGGTAAATCAACACTTAAAATTGCAATTAACAATTTTAGTGGTGTCGGCACCGGGAAACGAACCCAGGTTACTCGCGTACTGTGAAATTTAAAGCGAGCGCCTAGCCCCTAAGCTACCACGGCTCCCAATCATGTGTGTCTCTGTGAAAATGTTGGTTCAGAGTGGGATTCAAATACGTGACCCGCGGCATTGAAGTCAGTTGGTTTGAGCACTAGGTCACGCGGTCGACACGCTGGAAGGATGTGCCGTAATCGCTTGGCAGGCGGATAGGCGAACGTAGAATTATGATTGAATCTAATACAATGCAATAACTGAGTTCAACTTTCCAAAATGCAGCATTGGAAAGTTGTTAACTTGGTAAATGTAAGCTTCGAAATCTTAAACTGACCTTCGCCATATTGAATTGAATAAAGTTGAACAAACTGAATCTAAAACAGAAATGTAACAATTAGTTTTGCTAATTCTCACGAGAATCGTCAATTTTCTCTTTTTGATTTATTTATTTCAGAAAAAAAAAGGTATTTATTTCATTATTGAAAATGCAACAGAACAAATGAATATATACCGTAACTAATTGTGTATAAACATTGGGACCGTAAATTATTCGTAAATTTTATCGTATGCTAACTGAAACTTTTGAGGAAAGGTCACGTTAAAATTACCCACAACCGACAAGCGTGTAAAGTGGAAAGATGTGGTCTCTGCCTACACCAATGGGAAAGAGGCGTGACCGTATATATGTATGGTAACCGAAATGTATGGGATAACAAATCAACACGAATCAATAGACAATATAATTTGCTTTCTGCAGCTCAGGGACCGGGCGGTCGCCTTAAATTTCATAGAACGCGAGACTTGAGTTCAATCCCCGGTGAAGATATCTATGAAAGCGTTCTGCAATTTTAGGTGCCAATTTACCAGTTCAACGGTAAGGGAAAATCACATCGTGAGGAAACTTCCATGTTTGAGAAATAAAAATATTTGGAAGGCATGTGAAGTCCGCCACCTTGCATTGGATCAGCGTGGCGGACCGGTTCCAATCCTATCTCAGAAATAAAAGGAGGGTAATGCTCAAGAGTGGGACATTATTGCTGTGAGTTTACATTTTTTCTGTCGATTTACGCATTTCATTACACCAATCCGTGTATATAGGTTCATGGTAGCTCAGGGGCACTTTATGGACCCTGAGCCTTTTTCATAGTACGGGAATGACTTCTGTTCGTTCCCCGGTACCGGTATTATTAATATTGTTAAATATACACGTGCTTGGCGGTGAAGTAAAATATCGCGGGGAAACCGGCATGTTTTTGAAATAAAAAATATTTAGATATAACACTTGAAGTCCGTCAACAAATTTCCAGACTCCAAATCTCTCTCTAAATTGAGGCCTGTTTACAGCCTGAATAATTACAGGCTGCAATTTTTGTTTACTGAGATAATGTTCAATAATTAGCTAGTTAGGCTTTTACCAAAAAAGTGCCTGATACAGTTTACTTGTAATCCGAATTCGTCCTCGGCGACCGAGCGCCGCCGGATGAACCAAAGTAAAAGTTGACGGCAGAGTACCCACTATATAAGCGGCGGGCAACGCACCAAGTTACCATACATCCACAAACAGTCACGGAGACCATACAACAATCATGGCCAAGTGGAGCATTGTAAGTGTTAATACGGAGTGCAGTGATAGTGCAATCTTACTTAATATTAACGAGAACGTGACGTAAGCGGGTGCTCTAATAACGACGTGGGAAGAATGCTCAGTGATTGCGAAAAGTAAATCTAACACCTTGACGACCGCGTGGCGTAGTCCGTAGTCCGTACCTGACTTCTATGTCGGCTCCTGGGTTCGAATCCCAACCGGAACCAACAAATGTGCAATAACGAAAATTGTTGGTTTTTGGGTCTGTAAAATGCACCAACGACAAATCGTAGTGTGAGGTATTAGTTGTATATGACGAGCTACGGCGTCATTCTTAGAATTATTTAAACTTGAATTAATTTTGTTACTAATTAAACTGTTAATTTCTGAATTAATAGGCGGGGCTAGAAACAAATATTTAAATAATGTTGTTTTTCTGTTTCCATGTCAAGTTTAGGATTGCAATAAAAAGCTTTGATAAAATTGGTCAAGTCACTTACAATTGTTTTTTTTTATCAGGTCGCCCTAGCTTTGATCGGCTGCGCCGTCGCCGAGCCCCCAGTTGGCTACAGCTACTCCGCTCCATCATCCCTCGTCTACGAAGGAAGCAGTCATGGATCCTCCCTTAGCAGTGGAGGCCACTACACCTCGGTCCCCGTAGGCCACCAGACTTCCGAGGGCTACCACATCGACCCCCATCTACTCGGAAAGATCAAGCACATCATCCTTAAGGACGAGATCCAGAACCAGGCCTACCAATCGAGTTCCTCCGGACACGGTATCTCTTCCCACTACGGTCCCCCCGCCCCGGTCTACGGCGTGCCCCACGATAGGATTGTCGGCATCGAGTTAGATCACATTCAGCAAGGAATCCAAGTCGCTCAGTACCACCAGGCTGAGGAAGGTTACGCCGGTGGCTACGCTGGTGGATACTCCGGTGGGTACTCTAGCGAGGGTGGTTACTCAAGCGGTGGTCACGGTTACTCCAGCGGTGGATCCATCTCTTACTCCGCCCCTTCAGTTACCTACACTACAATCGGAGCTCCATCAGGCTCTTACGGAGTACCATCAGTTTCCTCTTCCTACGGCAGTCCCCATCATTAAACGAAACGAAAGGCAATAGTCATCTCATTTCATTGCAATGTTATGAAAAATCATGTGATCGCACCTTAGACGTAAACTTGTATTATATTTGTTGTTAATGTAAGTTTCTGTAAATAAAACTACTATTTTGTAAAAAAAAAATGCCGTATTATTCGAAGTTTTCCCACAATTCAATGCTAATTTTATACGACGGAGAAATGTTGAATGCGTTGCAACGTTTCGTAATTGTTTTTAACTTGTTAAATTGGAATGCCTATAACGCAACAATCAGAACACCATATAGGGTTTAAAATACATTAACTTTTGTTAAGCATCGCATGGTCTTGAGACTGGTAGAAATCGAGACCGATATGCAATCGAAAGTAATCGAGATCACGACGAAGATGTAAATAAAGGGATTAACGCAACGTAAACTTAATGAAGAATTCGCTCGTGTCTCAATCGGAATTACAAATAATTAATATATATATAATAAGTAATAATTCACTCTTACTTTCCGTATCTGCTTCGCGTAACGTATTCTTGTATAGCTATAACAAGGTTTCGAAATTTAAATTTTATCAAATCTAACGTTATTTTTAATCTGACATCCGAATCAGTTTTAATGTCTAACAAAAGTTGATATCCTCCTGGCCGATTTTCGTCCATGGCGACAACTATCCAATACTGTCGGAAGCTAAATTCTAACCCCACCCCGTGCGGTATAACGTTCAAGCGATAAGATCGGAAGTAGGCTAGGATGCAATATTAGAGACACGGGGACATTTACAACACAACTAGCCCCGAAAATCAACAATTGTGTGGCATCGACTGGGATTCGAAGTCATGAATCGCTGCGTCGAGTTAGACACTCCAGCGACGCGGTCGTCAGAACAAATTTGACTGTGGAACCAAAATGATTCTCAAGGCACACCAATTAGAAACTCAGTTTCCCTTGTACGTGGAGATCGTTAAATCGAAAACGCCCATGTGTACGTTGCGTCACTTCGTCCAGTTTGGCGAAATTAGCGAATATCTTAGCTCCGCCGTTAATCTGGCTGCAAGTTGCACTTTCTCCCAGCCTCGCCGCTCCAAAGTGTTCCGAATCACGATTCACATTGCGTAAGTCGTATGAGGAGCGGCCGGTGGATTATTATTGTCATTTTATTTCTTAAAATTACGTACTACCTTAACTTTACTACTTTCAGATATTTGCTTCATTTAAGTGAAGCTTTAATGAGGAATTTTTAAATGACGTAATTTTTTAAGGCGTCATTTGTCACATCAAAATCAAAATGTATTAAATAAAGTCATGATATTAATCTTTATTTTTTTTTATTTTTTTTTCTTATATTCCTTAATTACCTAACAACCCAAATATCAACAGCCAAAGTTAACGCCATATTTAAAAAAGAACGTACCGCGAATATCTCTGCAATGGCCATTATTTTCCATACAGCCAGTCCACTTTAAAAACACAGATAATTAGATTCATGTTTCCAAATCTGCAATAATATTAAAATTGTATTATTTCAATACCAATAAATAATGACGATTCACTTCTACCATAGGTCACAAGTTCGATTCCCACACGGTACACATATTTGTAAGGCCTACCGATAATTGTTCCGGGACTATTGTTTGTACATGTGCATTTTATGTCTGAAAAAGAAACACACAATACATGAGAGATGTTAATATAAGACATGGTTTTATTTTAAAAAGTTTAAAAAAAATATTTTGTTTTTTATAAAAAAACGATGTCGTAGGTACGTTTTACAGACATAAATTCCTCATGCACAAACCACCCAGACCCGGAACAACTATCTATAGGCCATATAAATATTTGACCCGTGCGGGAATCGAACCCGTGATCCGCGGAGCAGAAGCCAAGGGCTTAGCCACTGCGTCAACCGAGCCGACTATTTTGTAATAACTACAATTTTATAAGAATAATTAATATGATCCCGCGTGGTGGCTTAAGAGAATCTACCTCCTCAGCTCATCATGGGTATCGACAAGTCGACAGAGGGAAAATGAAAACCAGGTGATAGGCCACAGCGTCTTCCTGGAACATCTAAATAAACAAACTGCGGTAACCGCCTGATAAACGTAGTTAGCCAAAATGAGAGAGCTGAGTTACAAACTTTTGTCGCTATCTTTGGGGCCCCATTGTTCCCCCATGTTTAGCAGTGGATTTAGAGTAAAAGGCTGAAATGATGACGATGAAGACGATTTAATTAGAAACCCCTGTATGACAAATACTACGAGTATATTGATCAAAATGTAAATTTTTATTTCACATAAATTTTATTATAGCCAATTTACATCGCCAATATACATAAAAATTAACATAGTTAACGAGTCTTCGCAGACAAATATAGAGAAAAAAAAACAAACAACTTTAAAAGTGTTCACTTATTTTTTCAATGTACATCCTTCATAAATATTTAACATTACATAACCGGCACTTTAGCGGAGTTGCGCAAGGGGCTGCTCTGAGTCCAGTCCTTTAGAGCAGGGGTACCCAAACTATGTTTCTTTTTTCAAAACGACTGCAAACTAAAACGCACTAAGTAAATAATAAAAATACAATTAAAAAATAAAATTAAAAACTGTTCCATGGCATGTGGACGTTGCCTTCACTGCAGTATGACAAAACAAAAGTGTCTACACTCGGCATGAGCTGCGAGCTTACGCAGCCCCGATTTCAAGTATCTACGGTCAGGCCCAGACCGGTACTACCCTTTTTCTTACACAACATATTAACAGAATCCATAACACAAACCATTACAAATAAGTGGTAATAGTACAGAATAATTACACTACTAAACCAAGCAAAATGTTATATTATTGATACTAGGCGACGCCCGCGACTTCGTCCGCGTAAATATAGGTTTTTTTAATATCCCGTGGGAACTGATTTTATTTAATTTTATTTTCCGGGGTAAAAAGCATCCTCAGTCCGTCTCCAGGATGCAAGATATCTCTGTGCCAAATTTCGTTAATATCGGATCAGCGGTTGGATCGCGAAATGGTAACAAACAGACAGAGGGCCAGATAGAGTTATTTTCGCATTTATAATATTAGTATGAATATAAGGATTGAAAATCAAAATGTCAAAAACTGAAACAAAATGATTTCTGAATCTTTACATCGAATGGCCGGTGATAGCTAAGTGTTTCAATATAATTGCAAGCAATTCCAGGTTCGCGTAATGTTCCATTGCAGAAAAAGTTTGGGAACCCCTGCTTTAGAGCTGTTAGCTAGTGATTCATATATTACGTATTTTGCACCTCAGCGCTGTACCGATACCGGCGAGCCTCTTTGTGACTCACTTCTACTCTCTAATTCATAAGAAACACGTGATTTGTTTCCAAACACCGCTCTAGTTAAAGTAGATCGCGAAACAACACTGACCATACTAATGATTTCTTAAAATAAAAGCTAAAGGCACTCCGGGTTAACTATGTCATCAGAGCATCTGTCACCTTAGTTTTCCAGTGACCATGAGAGCTATAAAGCGCTCGAAACGTCGGGTTATAAAAAGTAAATAGTTTATTTAAACTGACCATACTAACAAATACAAAGTTTTCATTTCTTATGAACGAAACACTGGACGACCTAACCGTACCTGATTGTAAGTGCAACGTTTGCCCATAACAAATGCTGTGTCACCCACAACATTACTGTGTGGAACCACACTGCGCTCATCACCCTTTGACTTAGTTCATCAGTTCTTAAGTCTCATATGCCCTGTAATTACATTAGCCAAATCACGTTACCCAGCACAATGCGGCGGTAACCGCCCAATCGGATTCCTGCATAGGGAACCCTAGGATTTCTCTTGTATCGTGGGTTCATTTTACAGACAAAAATTTTACACACACAACCAGCACAATCAGACCCGAAAAACACTTTTTGTTTTGTACAGATGCTGGAACCGGGTGGAATTCGAACCCATTATCTGCTGCCACGCTGTGCGGGTATTATAAGTAATAATGACGCCATCTGCGCTAGAAATCATGCCGCATATATTTGCTCAAATACGGATGCACAAGCTCGTTCTCCCTCATGTAGTGGACATACCGTACCACTTGTATCATGACTATCTTAACACGATCCATTATGTGTTGCATAAACATTATGTTCGAGCGTAATTTGAACACATGAACCACGACACTTTAAGTACCTTGACCACCTTAGCACGGTCGTTATATAAATGGTAACTTACACATGCCACGTAAAATGTTTAGCACCTCTGTATTTTTATTTGTATGGTTCAGTACACCGCCACTTTGCTATACTCCCCACCAATTACAGTTAAGTAATCCATACTAATATTATAAATGCGAAAGTAACTCTCTCTGTCCCCCTGTCCGTTTGTTACCTTTTCACAGTTCAACCGCTAAACCGATCTTAACTAAATTTAGCACAGATGTAGCTTGCGTCCTGGAGACGGATATAGGATACTTTTATCCCGGAAAATAAAAAAGTTCCCAGTTTAAAAAAAAAATCATTTATCTCACTACAATAAAGCTGGAAAGTTTGTATGTTTGAATCATGAAGTATGTCTAATCTCAGGAAAGATGTATTCATTTTATATAAATTTACGCATACCTTCCTCTGCTCCCTTCTTTATGTATTAATTACAACAATTCCGATTACAATGGTTGTCTGGAAGAATCGCTTTCAGAGCGATATTACCGACTATTGTACATATTTTTACGCTGTTTTTGTTTACTTTGTGCTCATTCCTGTATTTGGTGTAAAATAAAGAAAATATTGATTGATTGATTGATGTTGATACGGCTGAGATTAGGGCCCATGACCCTCGGCGTAAAAGTCAGGTACGCTGACCCCTATGCCACGCGGTCGGACAATCGGATCAATGTTTTAAAACAGTAAAAGTGCAGTCTTTCAAAACATAACCAAATGTATTGCTACAGTACGAGATCTTTACCACTGCCGAGCGCTTTGCTCACTTTTACTCAATATAGTGCATCTATCGATCATGACTGCGAAGTTACGCGGGCCTTTCTTGCCCGCTTTAGATTGTAGTAACACTGGTTTTGAGTATTACGCATTGTAAGAGGCGATGGTACGTATACCATATATACTTGATTACTGGGTCGCCGCTCGCCTTCAATTTTTTGGGTGTAAATTACACTCGATGTTGCGTAATATGATCAACAACTGTAATTATTTCTTTGCCTGCTCTTTTAATTATCTCTCTCGTTTCTATAGTAATTACAATTTTATTTTAACTTTTTTAGGAAAGAAATTCACGAGACGAAGCAATCGTTCACCTCGTGGTAAATGCAACGTCCGCCCATTACAAAAGTTGTGTCACATTTCTGTATGGTCTGTACATTACGATCGTCATCTGATATAGTTTCCTATGCCCTGATATTATATTAAGCGTTATGACCGAATTACAGTAATGTTTGCACACTACTGCTTGACGACAGAATAACTGGCACTGCGATGGTACCCTAAGCCTGAGTAGGCTTTTTGTGGTAGTACTCTCTCAGATTTCTGCATAGGGATCCTACACCCAGTAAAATTTCCTGATCTTCTAAATGAGCTTTACCTATTTAATTAACTCATTAAATCTTTAGCATACTTTCATGGAGATCAATCGCCATTATTATCCCCCTCGGCAGGTGGTGTGGAATCTTTCTTTGCCTTCTATGGGAATTATAATCTGTTAAATAGAATAATAATTGTAATTACTAATTTATCATCTCGAACGAATGAAAAAATATAAACTGGAATATTTTGGAACTTGATATTCCAGAATTCATTATCTGAACTGAAATGAGAATTATTTAAACAAAGTCATAGATAGATCAGTTAGCTGGTGCACAAATTACGGAATGAACCTTAATTTGGGAAACTTTTCCACGTGCACTCGCAGCCGTCATGATAAAAATCTGGCATGATACCACACATCACACATTGCATTGTGGAATATAACAGAGATTCATGCTCTCGTAGAAATTCTAGACTCAAAATTGAATATGAAGAAACATATAGATCATATCGTGTCACAAAGTTCCATAAAGCTTACCTTAAATTATCGCAACACCAAAGATTTTCTCGGACTGAACTGAAACTGTATAATTCCTTAGTACGAAGCTTGCTAGAGTACTGCAGTGTTGTCAGGAAACCTCATTATGACGTTTACATTATACGTATTGAAAGCGTTCAAAAACGATTCATAAGGCATCTCACTTACAAACATGGCTTGGCTAATAAAATAACTTCAGTACAGACAATGGATCTTATATACCTGTACAAGCTTGGAACGGGGGTCATGGATAATGATAGTCTTTTGTGCACTTTTATTTGATGTTCCTACTAGATTTCCGAGGAAGAATAACTATAATATTTTTTATGTGAAACCTGCTAAAACCATGGGGTACCATGCGCCTCTTAGAAGATTGTGTCGAACTTATAACAGTGTAGCAAAATTAGATGAAATCTGTACAGTGTCTGAAACATTGCTCAAATTCAATCAATGTCTAAAAAATATTGTATCGTAGCTTACTGACCATAGTTTCTTTTTATACAGTTATCTCTTTATGACCGTGTAACATCATGCTCAATTTATCTTAATACCTTAACTTTTTTTAGTATCTTTTATTGTTGTGATTCTTGTTGGTGAACCTAATAAATAGATAAATAAATGTATGTATTTAAACAGATCAGAATCAGCGATCTATTTATATATATATAAAAGCGATTTAACACTGACTCGTCAGGATATCTCCGAAAAGACTGGTAGAAAATGGCTTGTAGCATTAAGTCCGCCTTTTTGTACATCTATATTTTGTGTGTGCAAATAAAGTTTAAAAAAAAATGACACCGTTAATGCATAACAATTAGATGTTAAAATTATAACCATTTTAAGAAAGTAACCAGAGAAAATTCCATTATGTCAATGAGTAAGAAAGATAATCATGAATACAACAATACACGGAAGCCGCGAATATGAGCAGACTAACAAACAAACTATTGTTAACAAACAATAGAACGACGAAATGTAAATTTATTTAAATCTAATAGAGTTGTAACACGACACGTTTTATGTAATCGATTGCATTTGATAATCACCATAACTCTTCTTGAATATCGTCTAGACTCTAGATTGTTTCAAAATTCTAATTATACTATATGAGTCAAGATGATTACAAACATAAATTATGATTTACGCCATGTACTCCTGTTAATCAAAATAGCTTAGCGGTGTTAATAAATATACCCAAAGTACATCGAAATTATGTTTTATTTTTTTTGTCTCTTCAGGGCCAATAGTAAAAATCCTTATAATTTCGTCCTATCGTCGCCATCTATCACAGCCATTTTACTTAGAGACTATTGGTACTATATACATGAAATTTTCATCATCATAATCATCATCATTTCAGCCTATCACAAGTCCACTGCTGAACATAGGCCTCCCCCGTAGATTGCCACAAAAGTTTGATGCTCTCATTTTGGGGAGATTTCGCCATAATTGCCACGCTGGGCAGGCGGGTTGGCAACCGCAGTTTATTTTTCTGATCTTCTAGGAAGATGTTACTGTCCATCACCTGGTTTTTATTTTCCCTCTGTCGACTTTTCGTGGGTGTCGTACCCACGGTATGAGATGGGGTGGTAGATTCTCGTAAGCCGCCACCAAATGGCGAAAAACGAAATCCTTATATTTTCGTCCAGTCCATCTGTCACAGCCATTACTTTGACTACACTACACTACACGTGAAGACTATTGGTACTACATACATGCAATTTTAAAGGAATGTATTTTTTATGAACCGCTATACAATGGTGTAATGAAATTACTGGGGGGATTAAAAATTGAAATTAATAATAAAATAATAGATGACATACCATCCATGTAACTAAGGGGTGAAACGTATGGGGTATCGGTTAGTACTGGTGGTAGGATTCCTATGCAGGAATCCGTCTAAGTAGGTACCACGACAGGGCCAGTTATTCTGCCGTAGTATGAAAACGTTACTGTGTTTCGGTTTGAAGCGCACTAAGAGATAGCGTAAGGACTGGGCATATAAGAACTGATGTCTCAGGGTGGGCGCAGTGTGGTGCCACAGAGAAATGTTCTGGTTGCACGGCATTTTTGGGCATACGTTGCACTTTCCACCAAGTGAACGTTTTGCTCGACTCGTCACATCATCCAATAAAAAGGAAATTGTATAAACTAAACAATTAACGTGTTCTAGAAGCGGTTCGTGACGTGGTCCAAATCACCAAAGTCGCGTTATATTTCTTTTTGTTTATTTGATAAAAGAACTATCAATATTTATTCGATTCGACAGGTAACAACACAGACAGATATTATGAAATCTGTATCTCGAATGTGTACCAAGGTCTTGAACTTTCGATATTTGCAAAATATGAATTTTATATACTTTTTTGTGGGTGTGTAATATCACAATCGCGGAGCTAGTGGGCAAAGTGCCTGCTTCTGCTTGGTTTTAATACCAACCGGAGCGAATATTAGTGAAAAAACAAAAACGACTTAATTTTTACTTTTCAGAGTCAGGTTATGTTGTGATTGTCCCCGTGTCTCTGACACTATGTCCTGGAGGACGAGTGAGTGTCTCTGTGTTTGCGCGTACACTTGCAGCACTATAATCAGAAGCGGATTTAAGTTAGTTGGCGCCCTGGGCCAATTGCGATAAAGCGCCCTATGCCTATTGCAATAAAACGCCCTAGGCACATTGCAAAAAAGCGCACGTCTTGTCCTCTAATGGTACGAGTATTATCAATACATTTTTAGTAGTTTTAGTCAATAGTTAAAAAAATAATTCTATTCTTGATATTAAAATATTATATTAAGTAAAATAGCACCTACCTCTTTCCTAGCGAGGTTTAATAAGAGGTGACTAAGGTATTGTAGGGACAGCCTTTATCCGTGCAGAATAATGCCAGAATATGCAACGCTGTCACTATACTGCTTGTGGGAACGCATCGGTGATTAAGAATTGCTTGACTAGTACCAAAATAGCGGTGACGTGGTTCGCCACCCGTCACGTCTGGTTTCTCACGGGTGTATTTTTATTATATGTGGGCTACGGGTGTGGTCTCTGCCTACCCTATATATGGAAAAACCCTAGCACATAACTATGTACGTAATTTTTAACAATAACCGGAAAAGCCAATCAACATTGATCTTAATACCTTTAAATACCGTCGCCTTAGGCCCAGTCCGCGCGGGCCCATGTCTAAATTACTGACTATAATATCTTAATATTGGTATAGAGGATACTGTAGCTAGTGAAATTACGGGGCACATGAGACTAAATCATTGGCGTTTCAAAATAATTGGACAATGACACACCGGATTCTGTGAGGCCCGGGCCAAGACCGCGCACTTACCATCGACTCAATCAGATCAACAACTTGCTCGTCCCGTTACTCAGTATCAAAGAAAAAATGTTTCATATCGTTGATTTACGTTTAAGATATAGTTGGCTGTAGCATATAAGTAGCTAGCCGTGGAAGCTCAGAGGTCGGGCGCTTGCCTTAAATTTCATCCGTGGTTGCTTGGTGCTGGCTCCTCTGAAATCGTTCTGCAATTTTTAGAGTTGATTTACCACGCTCAGCGGTGAAGGCAAACATCGTAAGGAAACCAGCATCTCAGAAGAATAAAAAAAATTAAAGACAAAAGTGTGAAGTCCGCCAACCCTCATCCCGGCTCCAAAACCCTCTCAAAAATGAGAGGAGGCCAGTGCTCAGCAGTGGGACTTTTATAGCCTGTTCCTTTATCTGACTTTTATGAGTAGGTCGGATAGCCAATAGAGCACCAGGCCTTCACAATTTTTTACCAATAGCTTTATAGATATTGGTAAAAAAATGGTTTATCTCGTCTCGTCAGATAACTGACGAGACGAGATAAACCATTTTTTAAACCATTTTTTTAAAACCTAACATAAATTGCAAGGTCTGCCCATTACTAATTCTATGTCACCCAGAACTTTTCATTCTCACCACACTTAGGTCACATTTTCCCTCTGTCGATTGTTACGACACCCACGGGATGAGATGTGGTGGTAGATTCTCTAAGCCGCCACCACACGGCGAAACATTTGTATTTTTTGCACAAATGTCGGAACCGGCTGCCATTATTGACCACTAGGTTAAGCGATGGGATATATAAAAATACATCCATATTAAGGAACTGAAACAACTAAAAATATAACTTACTAAAAGTATATCTATTTTATTAATTGTCCCCTTTTGATGCCTTTAAACATATTTTTTATTATTATTTTTCGTTTGCGTCCTTATTTCTGTAAGTTCATCTTATTAAGTCATTAAGTAACCTCATAGTTCACGTCTATAACCTGTAATACAAAACTTGTCATATTCGGCACTATAGGTCGATAATAATTAGGTTAAGTATAATACCATGTAATTAAAACTTTATAATTACTGTTTGTTGCAAATAAATAAATAAAAAAAGACATTCCGTCGGATGTGTAAGTATGAATAAATTTCCATGCAAATCGCTTTCAAATTAATAGTCCTTATCTAGAGGCTGTATAACGAATGTATATTAATTTCATTGGCTACAACATTAGCTTCCGCGTCATTTCGCTACGTGAGCTCCATTGATTTATTTCCCACTATTCATTTACTCCCACGGCTGCGTTATCCCATTCTCTTTCGGAACAGGTTACACATAACACTGGACTGAGCGAAACCGCGGTAAAATTGCTAATCATACAAAATCATCGCGTAATGGCAGGCGTCGGAATCATCGTAGTCGTGACCGATGCACTTCCTGTTCTTTCACACTGAGGAGTAGAAACAAATAGACATGGCACCGCAAAAACAATGTATATAATCAAAAGTGTACATTCTCTCCAACTTCTCAGTTTCTCTTTTAAGTTGTTCAGTACAGGCTTTTGGAGGAAACTTCAAAATTAAATGTACAATGCCTTTGTATAAAATTTAAATTTTTTAACTATGTGACGCGACGTGCAAGTCATTAACCTGACGATGACTGTCATGCCTGCCCATAACACTACCCACTTTCCACTGGAATCTTTTCTTGAATATAGTTACGAGACGAGCAAAGCGTTCTCCTGGTGAACAACAAATGTTGTTTCACCCAGTACAATTCTGTGTAGCATCACACCCGTCATCCCGAGACATAATTTCTTAGTCTGATATGCCCAGTGATTACGCTAGCTCTCAGTGTCCTTCAGACTGAAACGTAGTAATATTTGCACACTGCTGCTTAGCGGCAAAATAACTGGCCCTGGGGTGGTACCTACCTAGACGGATTCCTGCATAGAAATAATACCTCCTTTAAGACCGCGCTTCGCTCGTCACCATGAGACATATTAAGACACATTTGTAATATATATTTTCGGTGATGTAATTGCTGTTAGCCTTCTCGGCTTTTACAGCTTCATCGGATACTGTGCTCGCAGGCCAGGGGCCCGCGTGCCAGGTTTGGTTTGACCCAAACATAAATAAATAAATAAAAACTCCTACAAAAACCTCGATGTTCGGACTGTGTCGCTTTCGCTGCGTGCTTTCGCGATTTCGAAAATCTTAAACATTTTAAGTCGTCTACTGACCGTCCGAAGGAGGCTGCGCGCATCCATTCGGACTGTCGACTTGTGTGTCGGTGAGAACCGCCCTGGAACACGGGTGAATCTTGTGTACGCGATGTGATTATTGACTATTGCGCGCCGCTCTCTACGGCGGTCGCGCGTCGTGGTGCGTGTTATATTAAAGCTATTGACTGTGTGTACAGTGTGGCCTGGATCGTGACTGACAGTATCGTGGTCAGGAAGAGCTGAGACACATTTGTAATTAAACTAGCTTAAGCGGCCCCCAACTGAAACTATGTGGTGTTCGCACAGGTGGGTGATCGAAGCAGGGGCTTGACTTACCAAGTCAAGCAGGACCTAGGCGACCAGAATCCTTGGCGGTTTTCTGAATAGTATCCCTGCTATCAGTCATATCAATCTAATCAGTCAGTTTAAAAGTCGCAAAGTCACAATTCAGCTGCCCATAAAATTAAGTAATTTACTTCTACGTTCAGTGGCTATATAATTGTGCTTTCCACTCATGACTCTATTGGACCATTTAGGTGCGCCCGCATTATAAATCTATTTTTGAAATTCAGTGTAGTTAATACAGCCCATCCCATATCTAGGGTATTGTCAGAACGGCTATGAGAAATCCAGGAAAAAATTTATGGCTCCTGGCAGGTGGGGGAAAAAACCATTTAAAAGGCTCCAAAGAAATGTGATAGCTTAAGGCAACTTGTACTACGACGTGGTTCGCCACCAGTCACGTTTTGTTTACCGCGGGCGAAAAGTGAGCCACGGAAGTGAGTCTGCTTACCCTTTATATGGGATATACCCAATCAGTTTGTCAAGCGAGGTGATTACAAATCCTGTCTTCTTGGATGAAGCGCGTGTTGCACAGTGAGCGATGAACAGGCTGATGATGACGAGATATAAAGAAATTTGGCGATCGGTAGAACTTTTGTGTTTTAATCATGTCTTTTAATTATTTAATATGTACATGAACAGTAAAGTAACAGAAAACACGTTAAGTATAATAATATAATAAACTATAAGGGTGTCTCAAAATTCAATAGCTTACATAAGGTGAACGCTCAATCTTGTATGCGCAAAACGCAAACGAATTCCGCTAAGCGGCCCACGTCATAAACTTCAGCGATCTTAAATTATCACTTAATATCCGGTGGACTGTATGCGCTATTGTCACTTTTTTTACTTTTTATTAATAGTTTTAATTTTTACTTATTCTATTTTGTAGTCAACTAAATAGTATATAGTTGTATACAGTATCAAAAAAACAAGATATAATATAAATATTACTTTTAATGTCATAAAAGAGTATTTAACAGTAAGAAGAATAGAGACTTTATTTATCTCATCGCTAAATATTTTATGTAATTGTAATGTTGGTTTAGTAAGTGTAACTATATGTAACTAAAAATATTATTTGAATGAAATATACTTATTGAGACGCATGAAATATTATAAAAATAATAGGATTCATTTGAACACCGTTGCGATTCTAATAAGGTTTCCATTTGTTTAGATATGTTATATTAGATAAAAGAGTAATGTAACAGTTCCCCTTTTAAAGAAAATATTTTAACATTATATTACTATTTTTAATTTCTGATTGGGCCGTGTGGTGGAGGCTCGTTAAAAGAATACTACCACTCCATCTCATCCAATGGATCTCGTAAAAGGCGAGTAAGGTATTAAACGGCACTGTGCACCCAACAGCGCATGGTGGCGATGGGCTCACCACCTATCACACCAAGTGCATTATATTGTTTTGGTGAAACTTGGATTGTGGGAGTCATCTGTTTTTGCAGTGAGTGCCCAGTCTGAATCACATTAAAGTTTTTAGATCATTTACAGCTGAAAGTAGGATGCAGGAATTCGTCCAGGAAGGTACCACCCCAGGGAAAGTTATTCTGCGTCAAGCGGTAGTGCTAGCATTATTGTGTCATCAGGTGCACGTTGTGCTCGTTTCGTCACTTTGACCAATAAAAAAAAACACAAGTTGGGAAAATCCAAAAGTGCACGTCTCCTGACGCTCATTTAACTCTAAAGAAAAGAATCGTATTGAGGTTCAAATATTTCGAGTCATTTCCACTTCAGATGAAAACAGTAAGAAAAAAATATTCTTCTTAAAACCAGTAGATAAAATTCTGGACACGATAAAAAAACCCGGTCTCGATACGTCAATTTTTTCGGGTGTTATCGTGATCACATCCCTGAAAAAAATCAGACGTCCACGTCAAATTTTTTAAGCTGTTTTTTTTTAGTAGCACTATTAGATGATTTCTCAAAATAATTTTAATGAACTATTTCAAGTATTTTCTTATTATGAGTCTATTAAAATTAGCATATAAGTGCAATGTAATTGTGATAGAGGCATTTGTGGACCGCCGAATCGCTCGACCTTGACATGTCGGGTATAAAGCACTATCTCACGCCGCTTCGCGCCATTAGACGTGCAAAAGTAAAGCTCACGCCGTCCGCTTACCTCCTGGACCCCAACAAGTCGTAACAAGTTACTTCATTATAGCATCACGGACGATGACGCCTCGTCATTTTTTGTTATAAACACATTACCACTTTTTCTACGGTAATAGATGTGTGATGTCTCATTTTTCGGTTACGTCCCCATGTGACGTTTAGTTTTTGCGTCAGTTTTGATGTATATGCGATGATATACGGTCTAGGTCGTGTTATGAGCTGTGCGAACGTTTAATACAAAACGATTCCCTAACATTTATTCTATGCCGTGGGAGTGTTTGATAGACATAAATTACATTAAATTTAAGTGGTGGTAGGATACCTATGCAGGAATCGATCTAGGTAGGTACCACCGCAGAGCCAGTTATTCTGCCGTGAAGCTGTCGCGTGCAAACATTACTATTTTTAGATTTGAATGGCACTTATAGCTAGTGGTATTACTGGGCATATTAGACTGACACAGCATTGGTTGGTGAACGGTTTGTGTCGTTACTTTTTCCAATAAAAAAAATACATGTAAAAAAACTTGGCCATGGCCCGGAATTGCTATCTGTAGGCTATACAAGTATTTTTTCAGAACGAAAATGGAACCAGCGACCCGTTCCGCAGAAGCTACTAAACCACTTCTATAACCGAGCCGTCTTTTTGAATTTTGGTAAAACACCACAACGATATCTTCTGGTCAACAAACTTGAATATCAAAACGTTACATAATAATAAGTTCACAAGGTTATCGATGACCTCATCGTCATTAATATTTTGCCAAATCAAACCCACAATTCGATTAATTTTCATGATACGTTTTTGTTGGTGGTTTGTTTGCAGTATATCTAGTAAATGAATAATAGACAATAAGTGACGAGACGAGCAAAACGTTCAGCCTATGTTCAGCCATCTGTGTGCGCACTGCGCCTGACTCCCTGACACATCAGTTCTTAAGTCTCATCCGCCCCATAATTACACTAGCTATCACTGCCCTTCAGACCGAAACATAGTAATGTTTGCATACTGCTGCTTCAGGGCAGAATAGCTGTCCCTTTTACATACCTAGACAGATACCAGCGTGGTAATCGTACCACCTAGACAATTTAAAAAGCCAAAAACTTGAAACTGAAATAATGGTCATAATTTACATTACAGTGAATATGTATACAGAAATGTCGCCGAATAGTAGAATAATTATTATACTTAGCTTGCCTTACCACTTGAAAATGATGTTGGTGTCAGCTTATTGAGGCAGGTTGTTCCTCCGCCTTCTTGCTTCGTATAATACCTAATTTTGAAAGTAGTGACCTTTTGCATACTGCTTAAAGTTCACAGTGATGTTATCTGAGCTAGTTTGCACTTTTGCACACCAGTCCTTTTAAGGCAATTTAAATTGAAAAGAATCGCACAAAAATACGTAACATGTATACAAAATCAGGCTTAAAATAATTTTAATATTTCGTAATGGCCGTCGTGTGGTGGCGGCTTAAGAAAATCTGCAACCCCATCTCATCACGTCGGTGTCGTTAAAAGTTGACAGATGCAAAATGAAAACCAGGAGATGGGCAGCAACATCTTCCTGGAACATCTGAATAAATGTTGACATCCCGCCTCCCAAGCGTGGCAAACATGTCTAAATCCCTCCAAAATGAGAGCTACAAACTGTTGTGGGACTATGGGAGAGGCCTATATTCAGCAGTGGATTAGTGATAGGCTGAATTGAAAATGATGAATGTTTTAAATAATATATAAAAAAAATTGTGGACGTCTAAGTTAAAAAGGAAAGTAACAGCCGATACGACCCACTACTAAGTACAGGCCTTCCCTCTAATTTTTGAGAGAGCATGGGAACTGGGATGAGTACGCAACGCTGCTTTAACGCAGTTGGCGGACCTGTGTCCTCTGAATGTTTTTATTCCTCAGACATGAAGGTGTCCGGCGTTTTCCTTCAAATCAAAGGTATTTTAACCTCGGCCGTTGTCAATAATTGTGCATTATTAGTGGGATCAGGATTTTGCGATGGATCCCGATGTTTCGACCCATCGTATCGCTTTTGGCGTTCTGTCTGATGTCTACTATGTTATTATCATGCACAATTGACATTTTGTAGAACTTACAGGACAGTAAGAGATTGTTGTTTTAAAAAATTGGGAATAATTTAACAAAATTTTCATTATTAGCCGCATAAAGAGCTGAGCTCATAATTTTGTCAGTGGAAGCGTCGACACATAACTGGTTGTAGGATTTCTATGAAGGCACGTGTCTAGTTAGGTACCTCCGCAGGATCAGTTATTCTTCCGTAAAACGGTAGTGTTCACGCATAAATGTGTTTCAGTCTGAAGGACACTGAGAGCTAGTGTAATTACAGCGAACATGAGATTTAAGAACTGATGTTTCAGAGGGACGAGCGCATTGCATTGCCGCCCAGAAATTTCTGAGTGACAGGGCATTAGCGGCAGACGTTGCACTTACCATGATGGGAACGTTCCGCTCGACTCATCACTTTCTACGATAAACAAATTCCCATCAGCGTTACATCAGGCGCAGGTAAGTTGCGACGAGTGAGTCATATGCGTTTGCATATAACCATGTGAATAGTTGATAGCTCTCGACAATATTCGAAAGTTATCGACGTGGTTGAAATCGAGCAATAAACATCAATTATAAATCTCGAAACATGTTCCGTAATTTGTTATAATACCAAATAAATTCCATTGTCAAGTTCTTAACACGTTGAACCCAGTTCAACTTTCACCGCTACGGTTAGCTTTATTAGCTGAAGGTTATGAAAGTGCCGGCTGTGTAGCAAGAAGTTGTTTTCGTATTCCGCACAGGAGTGCTGTGGCCAGCGTATTCAGAGACAAAAATGGATCTCACACGACGGAGATAGCATCTTATACACGTACGACTAACACATTTGTATCTCTTTTAAACATAGAAAACATTTACGGCTCGCGGAGATACGGTAACAAAGAATAGGTCCACTTTCGGAGCTATTAAATTCGTCTTAGACCCAGTGTCTCAGCCATCAATGAAGCGTGCCGTGCCAATGGTTGTGTGTTAATAACTGCGATGTGGTCAAAATGTGTGCATCATTAAAATTACCTATTTTGTTTTTGTTTTGCTATTTGTTTTGTGTTATATTTACTGGTGGTAGAATTTCAATATCCGGTGGCGGTTATTCTGTCGTCAAGTGATTTGTTTGTCGATGTTTTCAGGGCACTGAATCTAAGTAAAGTAAAAACGTAAAGTACATACATACTATCACGCTTTTTTTAGGACAGGAGAGGTCACACAAGTAGCCCACATTTTGCACCCATGGGAAACGACACATGACGAAAACGAGTTAAAATAAAATTACTCCTCATTGCGCTCCCACGAGCAGCATCGTCATCATTTCAGACCATCACTAGTTCACAGCTAACTCCCTCATAGATCGCCACAAAAGTTTGTAGCAGTCAATTTGGGAGGATTTCGCTATAGTTGCCACGCTTGGAAGGCGTTTTGATAACCGCAGTTTATTTATTGACCAGGAAGATGCTGCCCATCTCCTGGTTTCCATTTTCCCTCTGTCGACTTTTACGACACCCACGGGATGAGATAGGGTGGTAGATTCTTTTAATCCGCCACCACACTTGCGTACTATGAAATTTATAGTGCCCGTGCTACCATGGTTAATCTAGTGTAATTATAGGGAATATGGAACTTAAAATGATGTGTCTTATGGGAACGAGCGCGGTGCGGTATTACACAGCTGGTGGTAAGCAGGTGCTTCGGTGTGACACTCCAATGGATGTGCTGGGTTCATGCGTGACACAGCATTTGTATTATGGGTAGACGTTGCACTTTACATCAGGTTAATGTTTTGCTCGTTTCGTCACTCAATCCAATAAAAAAAAACCTGTTGTTATGTGCAACGTCTGCCCATAACAAATGCTGTGTCAACCAGAACATTTCTGTGTGACGCGCTCGTCACTCTAAGACTAATGCCCAGCGATTACGCTAGCTCTCAGTGCCCCTCAAACCGAAACACGGCAATGTTTGCACACTACAGCTTCAGGTTAGAATAACTGGCCCCAGCGGAGGTACCTACCTAGACAGATTCCTGCACAGAAGTCCTACCACCAGTAAAGTTTCGTCAGTTATTCTAAAAAGAAAGTGTCTATTGTTCTAAGTGTATTCTTATTGCCCTACTTTCGATTTTATCGCATAAGCGTTAGATGCTGTATGTATGTACAATCAGAAGATCTCGAAATCGACTAATAATGTATTGCGGCACAGTTTTTTACGAGAAATAGTGCTCAGTGAAACGTGACTTAAATAGAATTTGCATTAAATACACCGCACTAAGCTGACAAGTCACTTTCAGACAATATCATTGCGACCACAAATTATTTGTTTTCGGGTCTTGGATGTATCAATCAGCGGAAATGACTTCCATTCTTCCCCGTTGGAATCAAATGAGCATACTTATGGCACTATAATGTAACATGGCTATGCGCAAAATACGCGCTAGACGTGGAGTTGCCGAAACCGGCCCGTTGCAATCTACAATCTAATTGGCTACAATCGTAATCGGAACGGTGATCTAGTCATTCATCATAACGCCATCAACAGTCTATATTTGGATGTAAGCCTCTCACTAGAAGAGGTGTCGTAATCACTGCGCGTAGTATAAAATAAAATTGTTTTTATTCAATATCATCATCATCATCATTTCAGCCTATCACTAGTCCACTGCTGAACATTGGCCTTCCCCATAGATTGCCACAAAAGTAAGTAGCTCTCATTTTTCGGGTCTTTTCGGGGTTTGGCAACCGCAGTTGATTTATTAGGATGTTCCGGGAAGATGCTGCCGCCCATCTTCTGGTTTTTATTTTCCCTCTGTCGACTTTTATGACACCCACGGGATTAGTTGGGTTCATTTAAATAATACTCATTGAACGTCTTTTTTAACCTACTTCAAAAAAAGAAGGTGTTTTTCAATTTGACTGTGTATACTTGTTTGTTTTTTTTTTACTTTCGGGGATAACAACTTTGTTTATTAACCGTTTTTAATGATAAATTTTATAAGAAAGGGAGTACCGTAAGGGTGGTCCCATATAAATTTGGTCAAGTTCAGATGAATCGGATCCATGTCACGAAAATCATTAGTCTTAAATTCACATTAGCATGTTCGAAGCTGCTGCGCTGAAGTCGGTATTTTCGATTGAATAATTGTTATTAAACTGCACGGGTTCGCTGAAAAAATCCCTCTGTCCTGGGAAGAATCCGCATTAAGCTCAGTGGACAGTTTTTCCTCACTGGGCAATTGCAGCAAGTAGATTGGCAATCGTAGTGCCAAACGCCTCTTACCTGACACACTTGACGGCAACACTATCAACGGCTGGTGTAATTTCGATCAAATTTTTTTTATTTCTGTTTGCCACCTGTCAAAAATATTTACAAGAGTATTCCTTATACTAAGAACACATGATATCCTGGTGAAGTTAGTTCAAAGTTTAAAAAAAAATTAGGTTCTGTCGAGGATATATTATGCGCTCCACACACTCTCGCCTTAATACCACCTGCACGCCAAGTCCCGAAGCCAGCTAAACCTAATATTTGTACCAGACTAAAATTTTTTTCGGGTGGAAATGTATTCTGATAGTCACGTGTATGTATATGTCACTGCATCCGTGTGGAAGCATCTTTCAATATTTTCGCATAGTTGTAACAAATACGTTAAGGTGGTGAGTGCCTCTATTCTTCCACATATATCCTGCGAGACTTTTGCTTCCTAACTACTAGAAGAAATGTCTTACTTAAAATCGTCGGTTGCGGGTACTTTTGACGTGGCCTTTCTTTAAAAAGATCGTGATACGTTCGCTTACATCGATCCTTCTGTTTGAATTTGTTTCGTCAATCTTCTTTCATCAGTCATCTCTACGTGTCCAAACCATCTAAGCATCCCTTTCTCTATCCTTGTCACTACATCTTCTACCACACCGCAATGTTCCCTTATCACGCTGTTCCTTACTTTGCCTATCAAATTAACTCCAACAGAAGTTAACTTCTCAAACTTTTCATTTCCACAGCAATATTAATCTTACATTCTTGCTTCTTCTGTCAGACCCAATATTCACTGCTGCACTGAGTGTAGGGACCAGTGCTCCTCTATGTACAGCTAGTCGTACCTTTTTAGATACGTTCTGGCTACAAATAAAGTTATGCAGGACCTCATATGAATGAAAACCAGGAGATGGGCAGCAACATCTTCCTGGAACATCTGAATAAATGTTGGCATCCCGCCTCCCAAGCGTGGCAAACATGTCTAAATCCCTCCAAAATGAGAGCTACAAACTGTTGTGGGACTATGGGAGAGGCCTATATTCAGCAGTGGATTAGTGATAGGCTGAATTGAAAATGATGAATGTTTTAAATAATATATAAAAAAAATTGTGGACGTCTAAGTTAAAAAGGAAAGTAACAGCCGATACGACCCACTACTAAGTACAGGCCTTCCCTCTAATTTTTGAGAGAGCATGGGAACTGGGATGAGTACGCAACGCTGCTTTAACGCAGTTGGCGGACCTGTGTCCTCTGAATGTTTTTATTCCTCAGACATGAAGGTGTCCGGCGTTTTCCTTCAAATCAAAGGTATTTTAACCTCGGCCGTTGTCAATAATTGTGCATTATTAGTGGGATCAGGATTTTGCGATGGATCCCGATGTTTCGACCCATCGTATCGCTTTTGGCGTTCTGTCTGATGTCTACTATGTTATTATCATGCACAATTGACATTTTGTAGAACTTACAGGACAGTAAGAGATTGTTGTTTTAAAAAATTGGGAATAATTTAACAAAATTTTCATTATTAGCCGCATAAAGAGCTGAGCTCATAATTTTGTCAGTGGAAGCGTCGACACATAACTGGTTGTAGGATTTCTATGAAGGCACGTGTCTAGTTAGGTACCTCCGCAGGATCAGTTATTCTTCCGTAAAACGGTAGTGTTCACGCATAAATGTGTTTCAGTCTGAAGGACACTGAGAGCTAGTGTAATTACAGCGAACATGAGATTTAAGAACTGATGTTTCAGAGGGACGAGCGCATTGCATTGCCGCCCAGAAATTTCTGAGTGACAGGGCATTAGCGGCAGACGTTGCACTTACCATGATGGGAACGTTCCGCTCGACTCATCACTTTCTACGATAAACAAATTCCCATCAGCGTTACATCAGGCGCAGGTAAGTTGCGACGAGTGAGTCATATGCGTTTGCATATAACCATGTGAATAGTTGATAGCTCTCGACAATATTCGAAAGTTATCGACGTGGTTGAAATCGAGCAATAAACATCAATTATAAATCTCGAAACATGTTCCGTAATTTGTTATAATACCAAATAAATTCCATTGTCAAGTTCTTAACACGTTGAACCCAGTTCAACTTTCACCGCTACGGTTAGCTTTATTAGCTGAAGATTATGAAAGTGCCGGCTGTGTAGCAAGAAGTTGTTTTCGTATTCCGCACAGGAGTGCTGTGGCCAGCGTATTCAGAGACAAAAATGGATCTCACACGACGGAGATAGCATCTTATACACGTACGACTAACACATTTGTATCTCTTTTAAACATAGAAAACATTTACGGCTCGCGGAGATACGGTAACAAAGAATAGGTCCACTTTCGGAGCTATTAAATTCGTCTTAGACCCAGTGTCTCAGCCATCAATGAAGCGTGCCGTGCCAATGGTTGTGTGTTAATAACTGCGATCTAGTCAAAATGTGTGCATCATTAAAATTACCTATTATGTTTTTAGTTTTGCTATTTGTTTTGTGTTATATTTACTGGTTGTAGAATTCCAATATCCGGTGGCGGTTATTCTGTCGTCAAGTGATTTGTTTGTCGATGTTTTCAGGGCACTGAATCTAAGTAAAGTAAAAACGTAAAGTACATACATACTATCACGCTTTTTTTAGGACAGGAGAGGCCACGCAAGTAGCCCACATTTTGCACCCATGGGAAACGACACATGACGAAAACGAGTTAAAATAAAATTACTCCTCATTGCGCTCCCACGAGCAGTATAGTGACGGCATCGCATCGTCATCATTTCAGACCATCACTAGTTCACAGCTAACTCCCTCATAGATCGCCACAAAAGTTTGTAGCAATCAATTTGGGGGGATTTCGCTATAGTTGCCACGCTTGGTAGGCGTTTTGATAACCGCAGTTTATTTATTGACCAGGAAGATGCTGCCCATCTCCTGGTTTCCATTTTCCCTCTGTCGACTTTGACGACACCCACGGGATGAGATGGGGTGGTTGATTCTTTTAATCCGCCACCACACCTTATTGCATATTATGGTATTATTCTGCACGAATAAAGGCAATACTCAATCTGAATCTCAATCAAATCAAACTGGCAATACTACCTCGGTAGGAAAGAGGTAGGTGCTATTCTACTTTGCCGAACACCTATCACATAAAAAAAATAAAAATAAAGTAACAGCTTATAGACGTCCCACTGCTGAGCACAGGCCTCCTCTCATTTGTGATGGATTTTGATGGCCGGGAAGAGATCGCCACACTGCTCCCATGCGGGTTGGCGGACTTCACATGTCTTCTAAATATTCTTATTCCTCAGACATGCAAGTTTCCTTCCTTCACCGCTGAGAACGTGGTAAATCAGCACTTAAAATTGAAGGACAATTTTAGAGGTGACGGCACTGGGAATCAAACTCAGGTCACTTGCGTACTATGAAATTTATAGTGCCCGTGCTACCATGGTTAATCTAGTGTAATTATAGGGAATATGGAACTTAAAATGATGTGTCTTATGGGAACGAGCGCGGTGCGGTATAACAACACAGATGGTGGTAAGCAGGTGCTTCGGAGTGACACTGCAATGGATTTCATGCGTGAAACAGCATTTGTGTTATGGGTAGACGTTGCACTTTACATCAGGTTAACGTTTTGCTCGTTTCGTCACTCAATCCAATAAAAAAAAACCTGTTGTTATGTGCAACGTCTGCCCATAACAAATGCTGTGTCAACCAGAACATTTCTGTGTGACGCCACACTGCGCTCGTCATTCTAAGACTAATGCCCAGCGATTACGCTAGCTCTCAGTGCCCCTCAAACCGAAACACGGCAATGTTTGCACACTACTGCTTCAGGTTAGAATAACTGGCCCCAGCGGAGGTACCTACCTAGACAGATTCCTGCACAGAAGTTCTACCACCAGTAAAGTTTCGTCAGTTATTCTAAAAAGAAAGTGTCTATTGTTCTAAGTGTATTCTTATTGCCCTACTTTCGATTTTATCGCATAAGCGTTAGATGCTGTATGTATGTACAATCAGAAGATCTCGAAATCGACTAATAATGTATTGCGGCACAGTTTTTTACGAGAAATAGTGCTCAGTGAAACGTGACTTAAATAGAATTTGCATTAAATACACCGCACTAAGCTGACAAGTCACTTTCAGACAATATCATTGCGACCACAAATTATTTGTTTTCGGGTCTTGGATGTATCAATCAGCGGAAATGACTTCCATTCTTCCCCGTTGGAATCAAATGAGCATACTTATGGCACTATAATGTAACATGGCTATGCGCAAAATACGCGCTAGACGTGGAGTTGCCGAAACCGGTCGTTGCAATCTACAATCTAATTGGCTACAATCGTAATCGGAACGGTGATCTAGTCATTCATCATAACGCCATCAACAGTCTATATTTGGATGTAAGCCTCTCACTAGAAGAGGTGTCGTAATCACTGCGTGTAGTATACAATAAAATTGTTTTTATTCAATATCATCATCATCATCATTTCAGCCTATCACTAGTCCACTGCTGAACATTGGCCTTCCCCAGAGATTGCCACAAAAGTAAGTAGCTCTCATTTTTCTGGTCTTTTCGGGGTTGGCAACCGCAGTTGATTAATTCGGATGTTCCGGGAAGATGCTGCCGCCCATCTTCTGGTTTTTATTTTCCCTCTGTCGACTTTTATGACACCCACGGGATTAGTTGGGTTCATTTAAATAATACTCATTGAACGTCTTTTTTAACCTACTTCAAAAAAAGAAGGTGTTTTTCAATTTGACTGTGTATACTTGTTTGTTTTTTTTTTACTTTCGGGGATAACAACTTTGTTTATTAACCGTTTTTAATGATAAATTTTATAAGAAAGGGAGTACCGTAAGGGTGGTCCCATATAAATTTGGTCAAATTCAGATGAATCGGATCCATTGCCACGAAAATCATTAGTCTTAATTTCGCATAAGCATGTTCGAAGCTGCTGCGCTGAAGTCGGTATTTTCGATTGAATAATTGTTATTAAGCTGCACGGGTTCACTGAAAAATTCCCTCTGTCCTGGGAAGATTCCGCATTAAGCTCAGTGGACAGCTTTTCCTCACTGGGCAATTGCAGCAGGTGGATTGGCAATCGTAGTGCCAGACGCCTCTTACCTGACACACTTGACGGCAACACTATCAACGGCTGGTGTAATTTCGATCAATTTTTTTTTATTTCTGTTTGCCACCTGTCAAAAGTATTTACAAGAGTATTCCTTTTGCCACGAACACATGATATCCTGGTGAATTTAGTTTAAACCCTTTTAAATTTTTATTTCTGTATAAAAAATTGTGTAGTAGCGGCTTAAGAGAATCTACCACTCCATCTCATCCCGTGGGTGTCGTAAAAGTCGACAGAGGGAAAATATAAATCAGAAGATGGGTAGCAGCATCTCCTGGAACATCTGAATAAATAAACTGCGGTTGCCAACCCGCCTGCCAAGCGTGGCAACTATGGCAAAATCTCCCCAAAATGAGAGCTACAACTTTTGTGGCAATCTATGGGGGAACATAGGCCATGTTCAGCAGTGGACTGAAAAAAATTAGGTTCTGGCCATTCTTTAAAAAGATCGTGATACGTTCGCTTACATCGATCCTTCTTATGACTTTGTTTCGTCAATCTTCTTTCATCCGTCCTCTCTACGTGTCCAACCCATCTCATCCTAGCATCCCTTCCTCTATCCTTGTCACAACATTTTCTACCACACCGCAATGTTCCCTTATCACGCTGTTCCTTACTTTGCCTATCAAATTAACTCCAACAGAAGTTAACTTCTCAAACTTTTCATTTCCACAGCAATATTAATCTTACTTTCTTGCTTCTTCTGTCAGACCCAATATTCACTGCCATACCTAATTGTAGGGACCAGTGCTCCTCTATGTACAGCTAGTCGTACCTTTTTAGATACGTTCTGGCTACAAATAAAGTTATGCAGGACCTCATATACATGATTTCCTGTAATAAGATAAGCTTATCAAACGAGTAAACATATTAAAGTGTTCACACTCGCTCATTATTCTTTCTTCGTTTATACAATTGTTTACTTTCTTAAGTAAATAGAGAACTGCGTGCATAAACTACACACTTTATTTTTGTACACATATTTCCCAGTATTTGATCAAACAACGATTTTTATGTTGTAATGATATTTTAAACAAGCCCACATTATCTTAAAAATCTCTCTTTGTTTCCGAAAACTACTTGAATTACCATAACATTGAAAGTGGAATCGCGAACCATATCCGTGCAGAATTTTAAATGCATGTCTAGAGTGATTCATTGTCGTTGAGTCCGTCAAGTTCATGCTACTTAGGCTAAACGAGACATACACTATGAATTATAGTATCCGATGAAGCTGTATAAGCCAAAAAGGCTAAAAGCAATTGCATCATCGAAATTATATACTATGAATTAAAATTTACGACTTTGGGAAAGCTCAATACACAATATACATACATTACCTTGTTAATCATGTGTGGTTTTCCGCTGATTATTATATACATTTTAATAATATAATAATATAAAACATTTCATTCGAGGAAAAAAATCCAGTAATAACGTTTAGTAAACAATTTGAATAATACAGGAACTATGACGGTACCCTGCGGACCCTAGCAGAAACTTATGCCTTTAATTGCCAGTTATCTGAAACTTTCGTGTATCGGGACAAATATGAAAGTGATTTTATTTAAACTATGGCTTAAACTTTTTTTTAATTCAGCCTGTATCTATAAATTTTTAATATAAAAGTGCACACTACATTTGTTTCTCTCTCAAATTGTAACGGGCATAGTTGAATAAATTTCGTTATGGAATAATCAGCAGTTTTCTTTATTATCTTTTTTATGTATTTTTAGTGTGTATAAACCATTAAATAAAAAATAAAAGAGAACATACTAAAGTTTGTAAGTAAATATTAAGTTTTGAAGCTTCTATCGTAAACTTGCTACAGTGATTATAGTAATGTGTATGTCTCTATTCCGTTTCTGTGTATACTTAACTTAACTTAAGATTTTCCATGCATAAAAATTATAAAAAGTTACTTTCCATGAATTGCTAACGAGGTTTTTGAATACAGGTGTGAAAGAACAGGTGTTTTGAATACATGTACAAAAATTACTTATAATTTTCAGCTTCATCAAGCATTATGCTGTCGATGCTTTTATAATTACTATTTTATGGCGAAAATGCGAATTCAACTGAAGATTTGCAACTTTTGAGAAACTCAGAATAGTAACCATTGAATTTTTTTAATAGTTCGTATCTTTAAATACAGATACACATTTGCCGGTGGCAGGTGGTGCAGGAATCAGTCTAGTAGTACACCCCAGGGCCAGTTATTCTGACGGGAAACTGCAGTGTGCCAACATGACCGTGTTTCGGTTTGAAGGGCACTGAGAGCTTTTTTTATTATTGTAGAAAGTGACGAAACGAGAAAAACGTCCAACTTATGGTAAGTGCAACGTCCGCCCACAACAAATGCTGTGTCACCCAGAATATTTCTCTGTGACACCACACTTCGCCCTTCACCTTGAGACATCAGTTCTTAAGTCTCAAATGACCAGTGTTTACGCTAGCTCCCAGTGCCCTTCAAATCGAAACACAGTAATGCTTGCACACTAATGCTTCACGGCAGAATAACTGGCCGTGGCCACCCCACGGCCAGTTATTCTGCCTACCTACCTAGACGGATTCCTGCATAGGAATCCTACCACCAGTAAAATGGCTTGCGTAATCAATGGGCTTATGACACTTAAGAACTGATGTCTCAGGGTGATGGTCTCAGTTTGGTATCTGTGAAATGTGCTAGATGCACACAGCATCTGTTATTCGCAGACGTTGCACTTAGCATCACGTTTTGGTCGATTCAGCACTATTGCCAATAAAAAAAACACATTTGAGCAGTACAATTATACCGAACTATAACAAATCCTATCATAGTTTCATAAGAGTAAAAGTAATCTAAATATACCGCCAGACACGAACACCGTTCACAGCGACTCTCCGTCCAGTCTCTTGCGCAACACCTGGCCCAGTAAGGAAATTGTACACTAGGCATAATCATTATCCTTCCACCAGACGCAACGTGTTCAACCTCATTACAGCACTGACCCGTGATAGCTAGTGAACGCTTCTGTTGAGATATAATAGAAGTTATAATCTCTATAATATATAGAAGAAACAGACTATGTTTGTAATAACAAATAAACAGCTTCTTACTCAATGCTTATGAAAGTATATACTACAATTATAAAAAAAATACAATTTTTCATATTTTCGTCTGTCTGTTTGTCTGTTTGTTCTGGCTAATCAAGAACAACCAGACCCGAAAACCAACAATTTGTACATACATACATACGTAAGATCACGACTGTATCCCATAAGGGGTAGTCATAGTTTGGGCACTCACTGCAAAAACAGATGACTGCCACAATCCACGTTTCACCAAAACAATATAATGCACTTGGTGTGATAGGTGGTGAGCCCATCGCCATCATGCGCTGTTAGGTGCACAGTGCAGTTTAATTCCTTACTCGCCTTTTACGAGATCCATTGGATGAGGTGGAGTGGTAGTATTCTTTTATCGAGCCGCCACCACACAAATGTTGGTTTCGGCTGGGATTCGAACCCAGGACCCGCAGCGTAGAGTCGGGGACGCTAACCACTAGGCCACGCGGTCGTCTATAATATAATATAAATGCTTTGAAAAGGGCTCGGTATACTTGGATTTAGTTTTTACATTTTTGTTGCTGAAGTAATGACTTTTTAACTAGGACTTGCCGATAGACCCGGCAGAGTAGAACAGCACCTACCTCTTTCCTACCGAGGCGACGTAAAAGGCGACGAAGGCAATCGGCTATCAAAACGGGCGGTTTTTGTCAATGTAATATATAATAAGGACTTCGTCTCGATCGACAGTTAAATAATTTTGGTCTTGAATAGAATTTTCCAATCACTGCACACTTTCTCGAGCACTTGCTGCATAATAAACTATCGATATCAACATCAAAACTCAAAACTTACACAGAAATTATAAAATTCTATAAAAAACACTACCGTCACTTTTCGAGCTGGCGCCGAAAGTCGAAAGCTTGATTAATCAGCGGCATCTGCAAAACAGTTTAAAATGACTGTGCATTTCCTTTTAGCTTCATTACATTTTGACAACCGCTTGGCCTAGTAGTCAGAGTATCGGACTATGCAGCGGGTCCTGGGTACATCTATATATAGGCTCACCACCTATCACACCAAGTGCATTATATTGTTTTGGTGAAACGTGGATTGTGGCAGTCATCTGTTTTTGCAGTGAGTGCCCAGACTATGACTGCCCCTTATGGGATACAGTCGTGATCTTACGTATGTATGTATGTACAAATTGTTGGTTTTCGGGTCTGGGATATATAGTAAAACAAAAGCAATCCCAGCAGAACCACAAATGGTTGGCTTTCTGGTCTGGTTTTGATGTGCTTAAGAAATGTATGTCTGTAAAACACACCCATGATATTGGAGTACCCGACTGTGGGACATTGGTTTTTAAAAGAAAACGTATCGTTAAGTTGTTATGATTCCTGTTACGTATATTTTAAAAAGTGGGGGTGTTATAAGATCCAGAAGAGGGGATCAGGACCAATTGGTTGCAACTTTTGCTACTCGCTCGAATCATTACATTTGTTTCAAAACTATTTACGTGATTTCGGTCTTCTTGCATCAGTAGGGGTAAATCCATACTAATATTATAAATGCGAAAGTAACTCTCTCTGTCCCTCTGTCTGTTTGTTACCATTTCACGGTTCAACCGCTGAACCGAAATTGAGCACAGAGATAGCATATATCTTGGAGACGGAGATAGGATATTTTTTATCCCGGGAAATCAAGTTGTTCTCGCGGGATAATCAAAAAAAAAAATTGCCACACTTTTTTTATTCAGATAGGCAGGCGTTTTTTTATTCAGATGTTCCAGGAAGATGCTGTTGCCTATCTTCTGGTTTCGATTTTCCCTCTGTCGCCTTTTACGACACCCATGGTATGAGATGGTAGATTCTCTTAAGCCGCTACCACAAGGCCGTCCAAGCGAGGAAGTTGTGGGCATCGGCTAGTAGAAGATAATGTTACACTTGGTAATCAATATAGTGCAAAAGGAAAAATTCCAACCATCTTATTTAAACATTCCGCCACAGTAGGATATCTTCTTTACGCAGGATATGTTTTACATACATAAATTTCACATGCACAACAAAAGCAGACCCGATAACCAATCATATGTGTTTTTGCACAAAAACACATATGCTGGTTGGTATTCGAACCCAGGAACCGCTGCGTAGTCAGGTACATTGGCCACTTGCAAAAATATCCAGATCCAAAACAACTTTCTGTAAGTCGTACAAATATTCGTTCTTAACTAAGAAAGAAGTAAAAGTAAAGTAAAGTTTCAGCCTATAAATGTCCCACTACTGAGCACAGGCCTCCTCTCATTTCTGAGAGGGTTTTGGAGCTAGGAAGAATTCGCCACGCTGCTCCAATGCGGGTTGGCGGACTACACATGTCTTCGAAATATTTTTTTATTCCTCAGACATGCAGGTTTCCTCACGATGTTTTCCTTCACCGCCGAGCACGTGGTAAATCAGCACTTAAAATTGCAATTAACAATTTTATTGGTGCCGGCACCGGGAATCGAACCCAGGTCACTCGCGTACTATGAAATTTAAAGCGAGCACCTAGCCCCTGAGCTACCACGGCTCCTAAAGACTAAGACGGCTAAGAAAGAAGTGACAGCCTTTAAAGGTCCGAATGAGCCGGGAGGAATCCGCCACGCTGCTCCAGTTGGTGTTAACCTTCTTTCTACTTTCAGCCTATCACTAGTCCACTGTTGAACATAGCCCAACCCCATGGGTTGTAATGAACCATCAAACTTTCGTGGCAATCCATGGGGATTGCCACTAAAGTTTGTAGCACTAATTTTGGGAGGATTTCGCCGTAGTTGCCACGCTTGGCAGGCGGATGGCAACCGCAGTTTATTTATTCACATATTCCAGGAAGACGCTGCCGCCCATCTCCTGGTTTTTATGTTCCTCTGTCACTCACGGGATGAGATGGGGTAATAGATTAGACAGATTATCTTAAGCCGCTACCACGCGGTTGGTGCTAACATAAATCTGATGAAAATTGCAGAACGACCGAGTGGTGCCGGACCGGGTATCGGACTCAGATCACTCGCGTACCGTAAAATTTGAGACGAGCGCCGGGATTCTGACGTAACACTGCTCTCCATAACCAACCAATGCATTATCTAACTTTGTTTGCCCTAATAAATTTTGAATACATGCAATCACGCCTTTTTCCCATACATGGGGTAAGCAGAGTCCACACCCGTAGCCCACTTTTCGCCTCCGCGGATAACGAGACGTTTGGTACGAGTCAAAAATTTCTTACTCCCCATAGCGTTCCCACGGGCTATATATAGTGACAGCATTGCATATTTTGGTATTATTTTAATAAAGGCTGTCCGTACAATACCTTAGTCGCCTCTTACAACACCTCTATAGGAATGAGGTGGGTGCTGTTCTACTCTGCCGGACACCTATCGGCTGAATTTCCGTAATGAGAGTATAATCTTTACATAACACTGCCCACCCACAAGAGCTCGTAAAATAAAGTTGCAACAGCCGCAGTGACGCAATCGCATCTAAATATGCATCGTGTACAATACATAAACTTCCTTTTATGTTTTAAGAAACAGTCTAAAGGGTCAGTTAACCTTCTTTCGATGGACCGTTAAATTATTCGTGAACGCTTGAAGCGTGACCGTTTGAATATACTATGTACATACATACATACATAAGATCACGACTGTATCCCATAAGGGGTAGTCACAGACAGGGCACTCACTGCAAACACCGATGACAGCCACAATCCACGTTTCACCAAAACAATATCGCGCCACCAAGCGCTGTTGGGTGCACAGTGCAGTTTAATTCCTTACTCGCCTTTTACGATATCCATTGGATGAGATGGAGTGGTAGTATTCTTTTAACGATCCGCCACTACATGTGCATCTCTGTATATATATATATATATATCACTGGGCATACGACACTTAAGAACTGATGTCACAAGGACGAGCGAAGTGCGCAGTGCACTTACCATCAGGTCAACGTTTTGCTCGTCACGTCACTTTAACCAATAAAAGAAAACCTAAACATGTAATTTTATACACAGCAGAACTTTTTTATACTGCTCCCATCCCCCTGAGACGTCAGTTCTTAAGTCTCATATGCCCAGTGATTACGCTAGCTCTCAGTGCCCTTTAAACCGAAACACAGTAATGTTTGCACACTACTGCTCCACGGCAGAGTAACTGGGCCTACGGTGGTACCTACCAAGACGTACTGCTGCGTAGGTAATCCTACCATCGGTAAAGGAATTCTACCACCGTTTAAAAAAACTTCATAATGATTTCTGTTAAACAAAGCATAGCACAGCAAGACTTCAACACACAGTTAGTTCATTTTGCGTAGATCGGATCAAAAAATAATAATAAAAAGTTGAAGGAAGAAAGAAAGAAAGAAAAGAGCAATGTTTTTATTATAACATTACTAACATTCCAGTTTACCACTCCAACTAAACTCAAAGCTTGTGCTAGGATGTGGTTCACGGCAATAGTCGAATAGCGGGCTCGATCCTACGACATCACGTTTCGCAGTCCATACCCTAAGCCAATAGGCTATTGGCGACTGTAAATCGCTAAACGTCGGGTTATAAATTACGATGATGATGTCATTCTTGTCGATATCAGCAACGGTGACGTCTACCGGTTCATTTTGAAACTCTACGCTCGCGCAGAATGTCCGCATGGCCTAAGTGGTCAGAGTACCCTCTGGGATTCGAATTTTTTAGTTGTTGGGTCAAGTTGTCTTGTGAATGTGAAATTTATGTCCTGGAAAAGGAACCCACGATACAGTTGAAATGTGATGGTGAAGTTATCAACTGCGCAGGAGATATTATAGTGTCAGCAGGTGTACGCGCAAACACTGCGGTTCTCACTCGTCCCAATCTACTCGGCCCCGAATTAACGCTCATGCGATATTATATATATCACACAAGTTTGTACCTTTAATTTTTGTGAGTATTTGCCATAGCTGCCACGCGTAGCCGGCGGATTGGCAACCTGCAGTTTATTTATTCAGATGTTCCGGAAAGATGCTGCTGCCCATGGTCTGGTTTTAAGTTTCCCTCTGTCGACTTGCACGGGATGAGTTGGGTAGGTAGATTTTCTTAGGCCGCCAAAACATGGCAATGAGGTATTATGGAACCGATAAATGTAAGTGCGTAAACATATAAACGTAAGAAAATCATATATCTATTTGTTTTTAGTCGGTGGGGACACTTTATTGTATTTAAACGATATATTTGATCTTACCAAAACATTAGATAAGTAACTTTATTGTTCTGCTAAATTAAATTCTTGTTTAAAAATGTTTTCGCTATATTACAATCTAGTTCATGATTTAAAAAGAAAATTTATCTATAAATCTCGTAGTTAATTATGCGACTATAGAGCGTAGTCCAATATTAATGGATATTTTTTTCAAACTTTACATGAAGCTGTAATAGATGAGCGTTTGAGAGATGGAGCAAAATTAAACACTAACAACTGTTACAAAATGACCAGGGCATAAGAGCGGTATTACAATCTTAATATCCGGGTCTTTATTACGAAATTATTCTCGTCATAATGGCTAATGCTAACTTTTGCACACGATAACAAGATGCATCAATGTTACCAATCGATCCTTAACAAAACGGTAGTATGAATAACTGTTGGTAAGATCTATGCAGAAATCAGGGTAGGTACCACCCCAGGTCCAGTTATTCTGCCGTGAAGCAGTGTGCAAACATTACTGTGTTTCGGTTTGAAGGACATTTTGAGCTAGTGTAATCACTGGGCATATAAGACTTAAGAACTGATGCCTTAAGGTGACGGGTGCAGTGCGGTGCCACATAGAAATATTCTAGGTGACACAGCATTTGTTATGGACAGACGTTGCACTTACCATCAAGGGAACGATTTGCTCGTCTCGTCACTTTATCCAATAAAAATAAGTTACTATGGGTATACACATCTGATGCCACTGAAAATCAGGGCGAGGTTGTGTTAGTTCAACACATTGTACATCCTGAGCGGCATTCCTT
Organism: Luehdorfia chinensis; assembly: GCA_019845155.1. Classification (NCBI taxonomy): domain Eukaryota; kingdom Metazoa; phylum Arthropoda; class Insecta; order Lepidoptera; family Papilionidae; genus Luehdorfia; species Luehdorfia chinensis. The sequence continues at coordinate 2,471,088 of JAHVAK010000423.1, read as the reverse complement.
TTTGAAGCATTCCGCCAGTATGTGTGGATATTGGTAGTTATTATACGCTTTATATTACCTTCACTTGTATGTTTGTAATCGACTCCTTAGGTCTCGATTTTCTCCTACTTTGAACGATCCGATTTAATACAAATCTTGCACACCTGTCAAAGACCGATGACAATGCAATAATATGTCTAAAAAATAAAAAATAATAGTTAAAGAAAACTAAAAAAAACATGCTTTTATAGAAGATCCAACTGAATTACTCAATAGATGGCGCTAATATATTCCTGTTATAGAGGCCATCGTCTTAAATTTGTTTGTAACTAAATAAATAATAGTTTAAAAAAACTAAAAAGCACGCTTTTATAGAAAATCCAACTAAAAAAATAATAGTTATAAAAAACTAAAAAAAACACGCTTTTATAGAAAATCCAACTAAATTACTCAATAGATGGCGCTAATACGAGTATATTACCTGTTATAGATGCCATCGTCTTAAATTAGTTTGTAACAAAATAAATAATAGATTAAAAAACACGCTTTTATAAATAAACCAAACTAAAAAGTAGAAAATAAATAATAGTTTCAAAAAACTAAAAAATACGCTTTATATAGAAAACTAAACTAAAAAAATTATAACTATTTTATTTTATTTGTTTTAATTTTTTCCGCCTGTGTTTATTGTGTGGGTGCTTCAAATAAACTTCTCTTTCTTTCTTTCTATACGGCCAGACATTTACATTTATATCATCAGTGCAAAATCGAGTTAATTTATGGTGATGGACTAATAACGTAGCCTGAACACGAAATATTAACCGTTCTCCTATGCAACGTTATCAACAACGTAACGCAGTGGTAGATAATTATGTAATCATAACATAAAACATTTCTAAACACATTTGTTATGATTAACATAAAATTAACCCAACTACGCAGTACCGTATTAAGGAGTAGACGATCGCGTCGCCTAGTGAATAGCGAACCTGACTTACCACGGGTCCTGGTTTCGAATCCCAGCCGGAGCGGAATATCGTGCAAAGCACATATTGTTTGTTTTCGGGTTCTGGTTGTGTTGTGCATGTGAAATATATGTCTGTAAATCGCACCCACGATATAGGAGAAATCCTACTGTGGGGCGCGCTTAAAAAAAGAAGTAATAGCTCAGCATAGAGGAGTTCGCTTTCAATATTATAGTTGCGTTGTGATGGAGTTCAATACTGCTTACCTTTCAATCCTTACTTAGACTACATGTCAGTGGTATAAGACGACCACTTGGGTCAGAGTATTTGACTTTGTGATGGTCCAGAAGGTCCTCTCGGAGACGACGCCGCCGACGGCAACGGCTGGCCTCGTCACGGCCCTCCTATCAGCGACGGTGATCCCGTACCAGAAACGGGGCCTTCGGGCTAGCACCGAGAGAGTGCTGGGGGCAGTAAATACTGCCCTCGGGTCGGGCTTAAATTGTAATGAAGCGATGGAGGGGTCACGGTTGCGTTCCGGACGGAGATCCCTTGTCCTCTCTTCAGTGCTGATGGATACCACCATGGGGTTTTAGTCGGTAAGAGTCCGACTGCTCCCCTGGCCGGTCGGGTATCCACGCAGGATTATCTGACTTTGCCTCGCGGGTTCTCTGTTCGAATTCCAGTCGGGGAAAACACTTATGCAAAAACACAAATTGTTGGTTACGGGTCTGGATGTGTTGTGATTGTCCCCGTGGCTCTGACACTGCATTCTAGTGTACATGGGGTACGCTCATCAAATGAGCGCTATATAGGGTGCATACATTTGTGGCACTATAATATACCTTACGCAGTTAATAGCTTCCAACAAAAAGTATTCTCGAGCTGTCGCCGTCAATAATAAAAGGGGACATCAATATATACAACCATTTATAGTCTTTAGAGACTACTTTTTTGTTAGAGTATGTATGTAAGTAATTTTCAACAATTTAACCCGACGTATCGAGCTGGTTTACAGCATCTACTGATAACGGGAGGACTGAGGTGCCTAGACGTCCTCATGGCATAGTTAACCCGGAGTACCTTTAGCTTTTAATTATTATTTATGGTCTGATGTACGCAGAATGTGCTTCATCGATCATCATCATCAATTCAGCCTATCACTAGTCCACTGCTGAACATAGGCCTCTCCCATAGATTGCCACAAAATTATGTAGCTCTCATTTAGAGGGGATTTAGCCATAGTTGCCACGCTTGGCAGGCGGGTTGGCAACCGCAGTTTATTTATTCTGATGTTCCAGGAAGATGCTGCTGCCCATCTTCTGGTTTTAATTAAAATGTGGAAACGCTTCACGATTTTGCGAGTCATCCTTGCGCAGGGGCCATGCTAATCTTTTCTGTATCGTTCCAATTTTAGTATATGTACTGCCGAAGCCAGTGCTTACTGTGTCTTGAAATCTTGCAGATGTATTCGTGATTTTTAATTTATTTTTGTTTCTTTGTTTGTTTTTTTAAAACGATTCCCCTCAGTAGAATTTCTCCTGTGTCGTGGGTACGTTTTATAGACATAAATTCCACATGCACAAACCAAACCCGGAAAAACTATCTGTAGGCCATACAAATATTTGTCCCGTGCGGGAATCGAAGCCGCGACCAGCGGCGCAGAAGCCAAGGGCTTACCCACTACACCAACCGAGCCGACATTTTATTTTTTATTTTTTATTTAATACTTTATTGTAAGACACCTTACTCTAAGGGGTTACAACGGGCGGACTTAATGCCTTGTGGCATTCTCTTCCTGTCAACCCTGGGAGAAGAAAATTTAATGTTGGCAGGTGCGAAACGGGCAATAATAAAATCAAAACATATATATACAGATACATACATATATACATAAAATGATATATATACATACATAGATATTCATATACATACATACATACATAAATAAAATATTTAATAAAAAAAAACATTCTTTTTAATAATAGGATCCCAAGTCGGTGGTGGTATAGTGTAAAACGCTCGTATAGTTGCCACTTGGCAGGCGGGTTGGCAACCGCAGTTTATTTGTTTAAGTGTTCCAGAAAGATGCTCAAAATCTTTCTATTAAATTTTATCAAGCCGAGCATGCCTACTTTGGCAAAATCCCCAAACAATTAGAGCTACAAATGCGTGGCGTATCTATCGGGGATGCTTGTGTTCAGCAGTGGACTAATGATAAACTGAAATGATGATGATGATGATGAACGTGACGTTACGAGCGCTATAAATCCCCTCTGATAGGCATCTATGGGGCAGGCCTATGTTCAGCAGTGGACCAATGATAATCTGAAATGACGATGACGATGAGTGCCTCGTAAAAAGCGTGTTTTTTAGTGCTTTTTTTACTTTAACTTTTTTAAAACTAGGCATTTTTCCTTTATGCGTGGATGCGTTTTACACACACTTCACACGACCAGACCCCGAAACCAACAATTCGTGTTTTTGCACTGATGTTGGCCGCGGCTGAGATTCGAACCCAGGCCCCGGTAGCGAGGTCATGTACCCTGACCACTACGCCACGCGGTCGTCAACCTCTCTTTATGTTTTTAGCATAGTGAAAGCTAAGATCAGATTTTTTTTTGGTGATGCTCTTAAATATTAATTCTTCGAAATCATGTGTGGGTGTTTAATGGACCATAGTGACCTACAGACTGTGTTTTCGTTTGTCCTACCTTTTTTGTATATAATTAGAGTTACCTTGCTGTCGGCCGGTTTCGGCTGGTCTGACACTCATGGCCTTACGATTTGCTGATATTAAGGCGAGTCGCATGGCCTAACCTAACCTAACTTCCAGCGGGTCCAGGGTTCAGATCCCAACCGGAGCCAACATTTGTTTTCGGATCTGATTGGGTTGTGACAACCACTTCACGACCACACCGGACAAACCAAAACTAACAATTCACCAAACCCGATCACCTTTGTCTCTAACACTGTTTACTAGTCTAACTCTGATCTTGTCGCATGAGCCTTACATCGGGCGCGGGAAGGTAAGGACGATAGAGTGCCTCTGTGTTTATACAGTATACTTGTGGCACTCTAATATCTCCTGCGCGATTGACAGTTGACAGTAGTGTGGTGGAAAAAATTAAATTAGGAGATGGGCAGCAGCATCTTCCTGGAACACCTGAATAAATAATCTGCGGTTGCCAAACCGCCTGCAAAGCGTGGCAATTATGGCATAATCCACCCAAATGACAGCTGCAAACTATTGTGGCTATCTATGGGAGAGACCTATGTTTAGCAGTGGACTAGTAAAGGACTGAAAAATGATGATGATGATGATGATGAATTGACAGTTGCTGACAGTATTCGGTAGTAGTGGTCAAAAATCGGCTAGGAGGACATAATTAAAGCATTCGTGTCATTTTAATGTGAAATCGTTTTAATATCGGCTCGCTGATATTGCATTTGACCTTGGGACTGTCAATAATATTCTACTTATATAAAATAAGATGTTGAGTATCCTAATAAATAAAATAAAAAATAAATTAACCTACTATTTTCGGCTGAGTGATATTAAATTAATATACGGAGTCATTCAAACAATGTAAAAACATACAACCCACGCGTATGTAATCAGTTCAACGTTCACTTTCGATGCGATTGCGTAACACGCGTTAAATCTGTTCATTGTCAGACATTTTGAACTTGCCTGTCCGACATTTTGTTTCCGCTCGCTTAAGGGAATTTTGGCGCGCATTGTTTTAAAGTTAACACCCGTTTGCGTACAAGCGGAGGCGTTTTGCACTTTCACTTTGTTTGAGACTAGAAACGCTCATAGGTTACCACTAGGCTCATAGACGTGCGCTACTGATGAATTTTGTGAAAGCTAAAGATAAATTATTTATAAAAAAAAACGGCAACAGAATCCTAAAAATATCGCTAAGCGGCTATTAATACGTAAAATACACCTACGAAATTTCTATTTTTAACAACATGCTGTTACCATATTTGTTGGTTGCTTGTCTATTAAGGTGCGGGATTCGAGTCCCTCCCGAAACCAAATTGTACAATACACTAATTATTGATTTTAAAGTCTGGATGTGTTGTCTTAGTCATGCATCGCTGATATTGCATTTGACCTCTTTGACTTTGACTTCTGAACTTACCCCCTATAGCATATTATACATATGAAAAGGTGAAAACCAATGGCGTGCTTCTGTGTTTGCTTGAACATTTCCGCGCGTAATGGGATGCAACGGAAAATTGGTGTTGGTCAGTACCCATGCATACCAGCCTTTCACTGGTGGTCGGATTCCTATGCAGGAGTTCGTGTAGGCAAATAGGCAGGGCCAGTTATTCTACCGTAAGTCAGTCGTGTGCGAACATTTCTGTGTTTTGGTCTGTAGTAGCGCTGCGAGCTAGTGTAATCACTAGGTCATGAAGAATTAAGAGGTAATGTCTCAGGTTGACGAGCGCAGTGTGGTAGCTGGAATGTTAAGGGTAGCATAATAAATGCAGAAAGGCAGACGTTGCACTTGTCCGTGAACTGTTTACTTCGTCTCGACACTTTATATTATTAAATAAAAAACGGCCGAGGACGGACATCATCGCTGTCATTACTGTCATCATTATTACCTTTAGAAGATAGATAGGCCGCCAAAAGTAGTCTATCTAAAACATCTTCTGAACCATACTCGATTTGTACAACCCTATTCGATATTATGTATGTGAAACTTTTACCGGCGCCATAATAATAAACTCACAGGACGAATTTGAGTTAGTCTATAAATGTTCCTCTCCTTAGCAAAGGCTTCCTCAATTTTCTGAAAGAGTTTTGAAACCGGAAAGAGCCCAGCTCGCCACGCTGCTCAAGCGCGGGTTGGCGGACCGCACATATATTTTTTATTTATGTGCAGATTCAAGTTTTCTAGTGTTTACGAGATACAACATTTATAATTGCAAGTAAGGGCCCGGGAAGAAAAACTGAGCTCACTCGCATACTAAGAGTATGATCGGCCCCTGAACTACTGTGACTCTCCACGGCTACCACTCTATCTATACTAATATTATAAAGCTAAAGAGTTTAACTTAAAGGGTTAAATGCGCTAATCTCATAAAGTACTGATTCGAATTGAATAAATAATTTTAGTGTTGGACAGCTCATTTATCTAGGAAGGCTCTAAGCAACATATACATATATAACATCACGCTACGACCCTTAGCCGTGGTAGCTCAGTGGCTGGGTGCTCGCCTTTAATTTCATAGTACGCGAGTGACCTGATTTCAATCCCCGGTGCCAGCACCTCTAAAATTGTTCTACAACTTGAAGTACTGATTTACCACGCGATCAGCGGTGAAAGAAAACATCGTGAGGAAACCTGTATATCCAAGTCTGCCAACCCGCATTGGAGCAGCGCGGCGGACTATTCCCCGCTCCAGAAACCCTCTCAGAAAGGAGAGGAGGCCTGTGCTCAGCAGTGGGACATTTATAGGCTGTTACTTTACTTTTTTTTACGACCCTTAAGCGATTTCTTTTTAATTAAACGGCGGGTGAAACCGCGGGACACCAACCACCACCAGCATAACCGACACTTCCATATTTAAAATCCGTATTTAAGATCCGTCTAGGTAGGTACCACCCCAGGGCCAGTTATTCTGCCGTGAAGCAGTAGTAGGTTCCCAGCAGATCAGAAGCCTGCACAAGCTGACATACGATCGCTCTTAAGTAACCTAAAAGATCGCTCTTTAGTAACCTAAAAGTTCTTAAGTAATCTAAAGTTATTCTACCGTGAAGCAGTTGAGTGCAAGCATTACTGTGTTTCGGTTTGAAGGGCACTGTGAGCTAGCGTAATCACTGGGCATTTGAGACTTAAGAACTGATGTCTCAGGGTGACGGGCGCAGTGCGGTTTCACACAGAAATATTCTGGGTGACACAGCATTTGTTGTGGGCGGACGTTGCACTTACCATCAGGTGAACATTTTGCTCGTTTCGTCACTTTATACAATTAAAAAATTTAAAAAAAGGAGCGAATTAATGAACGTGTGACGTTAATTAATCTGCATAATTCAATATAATTTATCGCTAATGAAATCAGTGTTACGGAGACCGTCGATAGTAACAGCAGAATTACGTAGGCTGAGTACATACTAGCAACAACATGCGCAGTAAGACCCCAAACAGGTTTTTTGTTGTATGAAGTGATGAAACGAGCAAAACGTTCACCTGATGGTAAGTGCAACGTCTGCCCATAACAAATGCTGTGTCACCCAGAACATTTCTGTGAAGGTGACACCTCACTGTGCCCATCACTCTGAGACATCAGTTCTTAAGTCTCATATGCCATATGACTACGCTAGCTCACAGTGCCCTTCCAACCGAAACACAGTCATGTTTGCACTCTACTGCTTCACATGTTTTCTTTCATCGCCGAGCACGTGGTAACTCAACACTAAAAATTGAAATCAACAATTTTAGTTAAAATTACGTACTATGAAGTTTTAAGCGAGCGCCTAGCCTCTGACCTACCGCCTTTATTTTAATTCTTGTACGTCATCCATTGTTTCGTGCTTTGCAGGGAGTAGAGAGGCAATCTTTCTATATTCAATAGGCCCATGGCAGCCAGGGTATCAAATCCGCCCCTTATTGAGGAATGGCCTGAGGACATGCATTTCAACATAATTCCAGAGCATATCTTACTTAAGAACCCATGTCTCATGGTACTCGTAATAAGCGCAGTGCAGTGTAACATAAGAAGGTACTTCGGGGTGACACCACAGCTGTTGGAGGAAGGCGTAGCACTTAACTTTCAGGTCAACGACTTGTTCATCTCACCACTTCTATAAAAAAAATGTGAAATGTAATTGTCCCATTCTGACTAATCGAAATTTCATTCTATTTGCAACATACACGTTACTAGCTGATTCCCGCGACTTCGATATAAGTTTTTTAATATCCCGTGGGAACCATTGGATTTTTCGGGATAAATCAAACCATAAATAGCCTATGCCCGTCTCCAGGATGCAAGCTATCTCGGTGCGAAATTTCGTCAAGATCGGTTCAGCGGTTGAGCCGTGAAAAGGTAACAAACAGACAGAGGGACAGAGAGTTACTTTCGCATTTATAACTATTAGTGTGGATGTGGTTTAGCGATTGTTTCTTTTCTCTAAGAAACTCTAGATAAAGAATATCGAAAGCAAATCTAATCTATCAATTATAGCGCCTTTCGTTTTGTTATGTCCATTGTAAATAGTTTTTTTTTACTTTATATCTGAGCATCCCGTAACGGTGCGGAATGTATTTACATACAATCTTCATTGCATGCCATCGCATAGTGAAATGTTATACAAATTAATGAGAAATTCTTTAACGTGAAGACAAAAAGCGTATAAAGATATGTAGATTTTATTTGAAATATGGGTTGAAAGTAAGAGAACGCCGGACGTAATTCAAAAATACTAAGATGGAAAAAAAGTATGTTATGTTGTTGATGTAACTTCAACAAATCTGTAGAAATTTGACCTTAATGTCTACCGTAAAAGGTAGTGAGTAATTTTACATCAATTAAGAATCTTTCGTGGTCGTCGTAATGGATTTTTGGTTAATCAATTTAGTTTTTATGAACCCAGTACAGAACTTTGTAAGCGTGGCTTGAAAGTTCGTAACAAACGTTCATGTTCAGGCGTAAAAACGGATGTCGGTAAAGTCTACTAAGGCAACTGTAATATCTGATATCTTCCTATAGGTCTCAGAATAATCAACTAAAAAAGGCCAGACATAAAATACCCGGCAGCATCTAAGAGTACAAGACATCTGGTACTGAGATCGTCAATGCGCCTGCCAAGCGTATTTACTGCAGCAAAGCCACTGTTATTAGGAGAGCTATACATCCATTTGCGGAATATAAGGAGCTGACAGTGATGATGGTGATATGTGAATGGCTACTTAGCCACCGATCGGAGGCCATGATCACTCTGGTGGTATGACTCTAATACAAGAATCCGTCAAGGTAGGTACCACCCCATGCAAACATAACTGTTTTTCGGTTCTAAATGGCACTGATAATTAAGTATAATACTGGGCATATGAGACTTAAGAACTGATGTCTCAGTGTGTCGGGCGCAGTGTGGTGCCAGACAGAAATATTCTGGGTGACGCAGCATTGGTGGGCATAGGTGGGCAGACGTCGCACTTACCATGAGGTGAAAGTTTTGCTCGTATCGTCACTTTACCCAATAAAAAAATACAGCAATACACCAAGTAGGAACAACCTCAGCGCTAGTTATTCTCTCACTCGCCATCGCTGTGTTTCGGTTGGGGGGCTGTGAATCTGATGCATTGCAAGGCACATGAGACTAAAGAACCGATGTCTCACGGCGACGAACGCAGACTATACATCACTTTGGTGGTACGATTCCTATGCAGGAATTCTTCTAGGTAGACTATTCAACCCCAGGGCCAGTTACTCTGCCGTGCTTACGTGCTTGACGTGGCACCAACCGTAAGATGAAGGACGTACTCGTGTTACCATCATCACCATAAAATATCCCTTACTCCGTCACCACCCCTATTATTTAGTGTTAATGAAAACCATATTTACAGCACCGAATAGTAAATGTATAGATAATGGAAACTTACTATAAAAACAGCAATACATAATTTGTTGTTGATGATATTTTTAACCGACTTCAAAAAAGGAGAAGGTTCTCAACTTATTTGTTTTTTTGTATTTTCGGGCATAACTTTTTTATGAACCGAATTGTAAGATTCTTTTTTATTAGAAAGGGGGTACCGTAAGGGGGAGGGGGGGGTACCGTACCCATACTTAAATGTATGGGTACGGTACCCCCCTCCCCTCTCCCTCTCCTCTCCTCTCCTCTCCTCTCCCTCCAGTACTGTTGGATTGTATCCATGAGAGAAACATGAAACTCTTAAATTCGCATAAGCTTGTTTAGAGCTGCTGTGTAAAAGTAGATTTTATTTATTAACGAATTATTAATTTAATTCTCTAACACAATTACGTAACAATATGAGGGGACAAAACAAAGTTTATTAAGTCTTGGACTACTTGTTCGATTTCTGTATATATTTCCTCAAAACATCATCATCATCGTCATTTCAGCATATCACTAGTCCACTGATGAACATAGGCCTTCCCCATAGATTGCCACAATAGTTTGTAGCACATATTTTGGGGGGTTTTTGCCGCAGTTGCCTCGCTTGGCTGGTGGGTTGGCAACCGCAGGTTTATTTATTCAGATGTTCCAGGAAGATGCAGCCTATCTTCTGGTGAGCGTTAGTGGTAGATTCTCTTAAGCCGCCACCACACGGCTCATAACATCAAATACAATTTAAATTACTTACGAAATACACATAAAATCGAATTTGTGATGTCGCCTAACGCACCAAATCATCGCAAGAATACAGACGGCTACTTTCATCATGATTAATGATGATTATAAATTTTAACCATGACTGACGCATGGCAGCTGTTGTCTACAAAATCTTTTGTTAAGTCACCCGGGGTCAGTTAATAGTTTGAACTCAGTAACTGCCTCGAGTCATACATCTTGTTACAGTTCATTGTACATGCGATCGGGCGACCACGTAACGGTTATTGTATTGATCTGTAAGTCGTGGGTCTGTCTGTCGGTCTGCGTTTGTTCTGTTTGATGGTCAATCAGTGTTTACATATATACAGTCACGCCTCTTTTCCCATACGGGGTAGGCAGGGCCGCTTACGTAGCACTTTTCGCCCACGCGGGAAAAAGAGACGTGACGGGTGGCCAACCACGTCGCCGCCATTTTGGTACGTGTCAAAAAATTCTTACTCCCCTTTGCGTTCCCATGAGCACTATTGTGGTCTTATTCTGCACGAATGAAGGCTGTCCGTACAATATCTTAGTCGCCTCTTACGACATCCTTGTAAGAAAAGGTAGGTGTTATTTTACTCTGTCGTATACCTTACATAAATAATTAAAACAGATGTTCCGTATTCGCTTGTCTATCCGAAACATAAAAACTATTATTTAATACTAAACTATCTAAATAGTAATTTACTGGTAGGTAGGATTCCTATGCAGGAAGTAAATTACTACTAGGTAGGGCTGTCGTCAATTCAGCCTATTACAAGTCCACTGCTGAACACAGGCCTCCCCAATAGGTTGCCCTAAAAGTTTGTAGCTCTTATTTTGGAGGGATTTTGCCATAGTTGCCACGCTTGGCGTTCGGACGTTGCGGTTATTTTTCCGACAAGCTGTGTGCACATTACCGCACAGAACACAGTAATGTTCTTGGTGACACTGGTTGTCTGATGGGCAGACACTTACACTCAGGTGAAAGATTTCCACCTCCCGCCTGTTATTTGCCTAAAAAAATATTGGAATTTGACCCAGACTATAGTAATAATGATTCTATCTTGATCTTAGTTCATCATCATCATTTCAGACCACAGCTAGTCCACTGCTGAAAATAGGCCTCCCCAAGAGGTTGCCCCAAAAGTTCGTAGCTCTCAATTTTGAGGGAGTTTTGGGCAGACGTTGCACTTACCATCAGGTGAACGTTTTACTCGTTTCATCTCTTTATCCAATAAAAAAAAATTGACTGCTGTAAAATGGGTCGAGGTGACACACTAGAGGTTCCTATGTTTAGGTTGGCTAAAACTAGAAAGTCTTTTCTTAGAAGATGTATAAAGTTTCATAATAACATTCCTAAAAGTGTAAGACAAAAATCGGACTTGGATTTAAAAAAAATATAAAATAGATCATTACCTAGAGGACAAAGATGTGTGGAAATAACTCACACTCTGCACTTGCTAACCCCCTAGCTACTAAATTTATGGTATAATTTTTTTTGTAATCTAATGACATAATGTAATATAACTTTGAAAAAAGAAATACCCCAGAGTTTCTTTCCGGTTCTTCTCTGAGCAAGTCATTTTTTGAACCGGTGTAGATTGTGACGTTCATAAGAGCTTTAAACAAGCCTAAATTGAATAAAGAAATTCTGACTTTGAATTTTCCCGGGGGATTGGACCATCAAATAACTATATGGTAGGAAGATGTGGCGTTATACGCCGCGAGAAGTACATAGCTGCACTTTTGGTAGGATTGACCTCGATAAGTTTATGGAACACAATGATTTCTTAATATTGGGAATTTCTTATGCGCGTTTGTCGTCTGTAATATTATAAAAAAAGTTGAACAAACTATGTTCCAAAAATTTTAAGAGGTAAATTATTTATTAGGGGCTAGCCCCAATAAGATACACAAATCTATACTAATATTATAAAACTGAAGAGTTTGTTTGGTTAAACGCGCTAATCTCAGAAACTATTGATTCGAATTGAAAAATTCTTTTAGTGTTGGATAGCACATTTATCGAGGAAAGCTATAGGCCTTTAGAGCAATTTCTTTTTAAATTATGATGTTCTTCTAGCCGATTTCGACCACGGCAACAACTGCCGACTACTGTCGGGAGCCATCAACTGCGCAGGAGATATTATAGTGCCACAAGTGTACGCGCAAACACAGAGGCACTCACTCGTCCCAACCTACCCGCGCCCGATGTAACGCTGATGCGATAGGATCGAATCGATCGATCGAACAGAAACACGGGAACAATCACAACGCAACCAGACCCGAAAACCAACAATTTGTGTTTGAGCACAAATGTTGACTCCGGCTGGGATTCGAACTCAGGATCCGCGGCTTAGAAGTCAGGTACTAGGCCACGCGGTCTTTTTAAATAAACGGCGGGTGAAACCGCGGGGCATAGCTGGTAATAGATAATTTGTATCTGTAAGACTATAGATTGTCGATTTATATTAATTGCTAGATGGTGGCGGCCGGAGAATCTACCACTCCATCTCATCCCGTGGGTGTGTTAAAAGTCGACAGAGGGAAAATTAAAACCAGAAGATGGGCAGCAGCATTTTCCTGGAACATCCGAATAAATAAACTGCGTCTGCCAAGCGCGGCAACTGTGAACAAAATCCCTCCAAAATGAGTGCTACAAACTTTTGTGGCAATCTGAAGGGGAGGCCTGTGTTCAACAGTGGACTAGTGATAGGCTGAAATGATGATGATGATGATGACGATGATGATGATGATAACTAGTTGACCTGTCTCGGCTTTGCATGGAAGTAATTGTAATGTCAGTCTGTATAGAAAAAAAAGAGCACCAGGCCGTATACTTATTTAGCAGTAAATTTCGTAAAATCTGTTCTTGTGGTTGTCTACGTCGGGAAAGGAATATTTATGCTAAATTTCATGGTCTTGCAGTTTCGGAGATGACGTGACGAGTATGTTGGAAATCGCTTTTAATATATATAAATTATATATAATAAGTATATAAAAACAAGCACGTATCTGAATGCAACATTGTGTCAAAATTTCGAAGCAATTGGGTATAAACGTTTTGAACAAACGAACATTGGGTTTAAAGATCTTTATTTTCTCATACAAATATAAAAATTTTCTTAAAGAGAAAATACATTTTTCAATTTACAATGGTTTTTTTTCAATGGAGTTCAGAAGTGTTTTCAAGTGTAACATAAGCTTTTTCTTGAACATTCCAAGAGTGTCACTATCTTTTATATTATTTGGGAGGTTATTAAACAGTTGTGCTCCTTCGTAAAGTACGCTGCGTTTGCCATACGTTGTTCTTGGACAGTTCTATTTTGTTTTTATTGCGTACATTTTGTTTATATGTTCTTTTACTTAGAGTGATTTCAATATGTATATCTTTTTTTACGTTTACGTTTTTATTTGTATATATGAGTTAATAAACAACATAATACACGTAATGTATGTGTTATGTTGTTTATTATGGATAGGCAGAGGCCAATCGCGTAGACTAGTTTTCGTCCCTTGCGGAAAACGAGACATGACGCGTGGCGAACCATGTCGCCGCCATTTTGGTACGAGTCGAAAAATTCTTATTCATTTCCCACGAGCAGTATAGTGATAGCATTGCATATTATTGCTGCATTGAAGCCATGGTAGGCTCAGGGGCTAGGCGCTCGCTTTAAATTTCATAGTACGCGAGTGACCTTGGGCTCGATTTCCGGTGTCGTGCACCACTAAAATTGTTAAATGCAATTTTAAGTTCTGATTTACCACGTGCTCGGCGGTGAATGAACACCTCGTGAGGAAACCTGCATGTCTGAGACATAAAAAAAATATTTCGAAGACATTTGCAGTCCGCCAACCCGCATTGGAGCAGCGCGGTGGATTCTTCGTAGCTCCAAAACTCTCTCAGAAATGAGAGGAGGCCTGTGCTCAGCAGTGGGACATTTAAAGGATGAAACTTTACTTTTTTTTACTTTACAATACTTTCTAAATTTGTAAAAGGCCCATTAATTCGTTGATAGACAGTATAAATACAGTCATAAACGTATCCAATGCTGGGCATAGATCTCTCTCAAGTTGGGAGGATCATAGAATCGCCCTGAGTATAAAAAAAATCCCTCTCAGAGGGAGGAGGCCTGTGCTCAGCAGTGGGACATTCATAGGTTGAAACTTTACTTTTTTTTACTTTCATTGCATATTATGTTGTCATTCTGCAGGAATAAAGGCTGTCCGTACAATACCTTAGTCCACCTCTTACGACATCTCGCTAGGAAAGAGGTAGGTGCTATTCTACTATAGGACACCTATCGCCTTACAAGAACGTAACAGATAACCTTAATTACAGCACAATAAACGCTGTCCTTATTTCTCCCTTCAATCCATTATAAGCGAAACTGAAACACCATGTATTATTCAGTAAACGTTTAACTTAACTAGCTAATGAGTTATAAGTTTACGTATTCATTGGATAACTATTTGCTAATACAAATATTTCACTATTATAATTTGTCAGGGTTAAATCATGCCATTTGCATACACGTTGAAGAGTTCAATGGCCGTTGTATAAATGATGAAGAATTTTGAAACTATTTCGTGTCTTATTTGAATTAAAAAAAAATATTACAAAACATTTGGACTTTGGCGCCAACTCGAAAAGTGGCAGTTCGTTTCTTTTTTATTTAATTTTTAATTATGGTATAATAGGAGTTTTCGATGTTGAATATGATAGTTTATGATGCAGAAAGTGCTCCTGAAAGTGTACACTCATTGGAATATTCAATTCAAGACCAAAATTATGCTTCTCGTTTTGTCTCCATTCAGTCAGTAAAATCTTCATTTAATGTCGATTTAAATGTCGTTGAAGTCGTGCTGCTTGAATATTGTATACTTGGATATGTTACTTGACACTGGAAAATAGTTGATGACTGTTTCGATTAATAAATAAATAATAATAATACAAAACTTTGATGTGTAATTTTATTATAACGAAAGAAGAGAGAAATCACATCCCTTATAAGATATTGTGTTTCCTACTGGATGAAAAAGTCTGAAGAGTAATTATTTTAAAACTTGTTCGTATATTACATTTAGTATAACATTAGATATAACCTTTAATTTGCATGTTAGTGTAATTACAATTTACATATATATGTAAATGTAGCCACGACTCAGGAAAAGTTCTGGGGCAACATTATTGGCGTTCACCTGATGGTAAGTGCAACGTCTGCCCATAACAAATGCCGTGTCACTTGGAACATTACTGTGGCACTACATCGCGCCCGTCACCTGGAGACATCAGTTCTTAAGTCTCATATGCCCAGGTTATACTAACGCCTTCAGACCGAAACACATCAATGTTTACACACTACTGCTTCACGGCAGAATTACTGGCCTGAGGTTGTACCTACCTAGACGGATTCCAGCATAGGAATCCTACCACTAGTTGTAAGAGTCCGATACACTGCTCTCATGCTGGTTGTTTTCATTACCTCTGAGCAGGGCAGGTGAGGCAGGCCGGCATCAGGAGATGGTGGAAGCGCTTAGCCTCTGAGCGACAACGGTGATGTTTTGACCCCGATCGAGGATATACGTATAAACCCTATTTGAATCAGCTTTTCGTGTTAAAATTTTTTTGCGCGGAACCCTTATTATTTTTCTTAAATTAAAGTAGCCCAAGTTACCAGGTATCATATCAGATATCTGTCAGTGAAAGTCCCGTCAAAATCGGTCTAGCTGTTTTGGAGATTAGATTAGCGGCACAAACAGACAGACATACAAAAATTTTAAAAATTGTTTTTTTCTTATAAGTACCGTATATACTTTCATAAGCATTGTGTAAAAAGCTGTTATTATGTTACTACAAACAAACACTTCAATTTTTATATTTGTATTAGAAAATGACGAAACGAGCAAAACGTTCACCTGATGATTAGTGCAACGTCCGCCCACAACAAATGCTGTGTCACCCAGAATATTTCTGTGTGACACCACACTGCGCCCGTCACCTTGAGACATCAGTTCTTAAGTCTCAAATGTCCAGTGATTACGCTAGCTCACAGTGCCCTTTGAACCGAAACACAGCAATGCTTGCACACTACTGCTTCACGGCAGAATAACTGGCCCTGGGGTGGTACCTACCTAGACGGAATCCCGCATAGAAATCCTACCACTAGTAAAACTTAGATTATCTACACATAACACATGTTAAAGGAAGTCTCTAGCGAGCGTCTGTCATTCCGTATGACCGCGCTAATCTTGAGAACCACTGAACGAATTAGCATACGGTTTTCACTGCTGTTATCTGCATTTCTCCAGGAAGATTTATGTGTATTACACTCGGCGTCAAAAAAATCGCACATCCGAAAAAAATAATTTAAATACTATTTTAACACAACAGGCCAATGGCAATGTTGTGGTTTGAGGGTATCATTCGAAAGGTAATTTCATTAGCTTTCAGGAATTTTAATTAAATTTTACTTTTATAACGACACGAAAGAGAAATTAAGAAAAAGACAGGGTATGTACAAATTTGCAAATTAATAATTTAAAAAAAAAACTCAATAAATACAAAAAAAGTTCTTAAAACCTAGTGTTACCCCCCCTTGCCTTGATAACGGCTTCCATGCGATCTTTCATGGACCTTACAAGGATCGCAACAGCCTCTTGGGGTATTTGTTCCCACTCTTCAAGTACCGCATCTTGGAGCTCTTGAAGAGTGGCTGGAGCTGGATCTCGAGCTCGCACGCGCCGTTTTAGGTCATCCCAGAGATGTTCTATTGGGTTAAGGTCTGGACTTCGTGCTGGCCAATGCATAACAGGGATATCGACCTCCTGTAAATAATCCCGTACAATAGCCGCGGTGTGGCAACGAGCATTATCATGCATTAACATGAATCTATCACCGACATAACCAGCATACGGGACCACACGTTCTTCCAGGATTTCAGTAATGTACCGACCAGCATTTAATGACCCTTGCCCACGGCCACCCCGAGTCCGGGAAACGCACACAAGTTCCCCCGACGACGGAAATGCCGCCCCAAAACATACACGAGCCACCCCCGTATTCGACGGATTCTTCGAAGCAGGGTTGTGTGAACCTCTCCCCCTGTCTTCTGTAGACCCTTCTACGTCTGTCATTGCAGAAGAGACAGACCCTCGTCTCATCAGAGAAGAGTACGGTCCGCCACTGTTCTAGAGTCCACTCGCAATGATTGCGAGCAAACTCTAGGCGATCTCTGTGATGCTGTGCAGTAAGTTTTGGACCTTTAGCAGGTCTATGAGCTGTTAAACTCTTTTCGTGTAACCTTCTTCTTATCGTAAACACTCACAGATGTTCTCCGAGTTGATCGAAGCTGTTGTTGCAACTCAACAGCATTTGTAAAACGGTTTCGTAAAGATGTCGTAACGATGAAACGGTCATCTCTTTCTGATGTGCACCGTTTTCTTCCAGATCCCGGTTTTCTAACATAACCACCAGTCTGCTGAAAACGTTGGAACACCCGTCGAACTGAAAAACGGGACAGGTTCAACTGTCGAGCAACGTCACACTGCCGCATCCCCGACTGCAATAGGGCAATCACTTGAGCGGCTTCTTCAGAGCTGGTGTCCATCTTTACTTGTTCTTACTTGGGTTACTTGTTCACGTGTGTTCACTGCAAAGTCTAAATTACGACTGGCCCATATTTCATCCAGATCGACCTTTTTATACCCTTTTTAGGTGGTGTAACTAGCGTCCTTACTAACGAGCATTTGACAGTGTTTATTTTTGACGCTCTATAATGATAAATGTTTTAATGATTTCATGATTTTTTTATTAATAATGTAAAGCTATTCAAATACCCATTTCAAACATACCAATATTTATATAAATATAATTCGTTTCTAGCCATTACAGCCATTTTTCGCGCAAACTCAGAGAGGTGCGATTTTTGTGACGCTGAGTGTATAAATTGCCCTAGCTCTTAAAGGAGCTGAGCATTACATACCATAAAGTCATGCCTGCCCACTTTTCGCTCTCGCGGGAAACGAAACCTGACGGATGGCGAACCACGTCGCCATTTTGGTACGTGTAAAAAAAATCTATTAGTGCCCATTGCGTCCCCACGAGCAGTATAGTGACAGCATTGCATATTTTGGTATTATTCTGCACGAATACAGGCTGTCCGTACAATACCTTAGTCGCCTCTTACAACACCTCGGTAGGAAAGAGGTTAGTGCTATTCTAGTCTGCTGGACACCTATCGGCGGCCGGTCACCTGCCGACTCGATTCATTAACGGTATTGTTAGTGAATCAAGTCGGAAAAAAATTGCCGATGCTGCAAATTATTTTTTTTACGCTTTTCCCAATTTTTTTATTAACTAGATCACTGTAAAAACAACATTTTACCCGGACGAAGCCAGGCCGTTACTTAGTTCCTTTACCATATGTGAAATGACTTCTAACTCGTACTTACACACTAAACTATTTAAGTTTAATACAGCAACAATTCTGATACAGAAAATAAAGTCAAAACGCTAAGCGACAATGAGTCGCCTCGTCATAAATTATCGGGCAGCGCGTAATGCGTGCACGGATGATCTACAGTTGCTACCCGCGTAAAATATGGCCGTTATTACGCTCAAATTATAATCTGTGGTCTCATTTCCCGCGCGCGGGTAATAGCACCTATATGCGAAAAAAAAAGATTTATATTTAATTTGTTTTCGCTCAGGTTGATGATTTAAGGCGAAAATATTTTCTAAGAAACGAATGATACGTATTTGCAATTTTCTTACTTAGCACAATGAGCTTCTTTTTTGTCATGTTATAACGAAATTTTTTATCAACCGTAATTGTTAAAATTAATAAAGATTTTACATATATTTTTAAACTAATAAAAGACAACTAAGTTAAATTCTGACCTCTAAGTCATCCGTCTAGGTAGGTACCCAACCCAGGGCCAGTTTTTCTGCCGTGAAGCAGTACTGTGCAGGCATTTTTACACGCTTTATATTAGCTTCACTTGTATGTTTGTAACCGACTCCTTAGGGCTCGATTTTCTCCTACTTTGAACGATCCGATTTAATTCAAATTTTGCACACCTGTCAAAGACCGATGACAATGCAATATTCGACTAAAAAATAAAAAATAATAGTTAAAAAAAACTAAAAAAACACGCTTTTATAGAAGATCCTGTTATAGAGGTATTACAGAAATATATTAGCGCCATCTATTGAGTAATTTAGTTGGATCTTCTATTAAAACGTGTTTTTTAAGTTTTTTTAAGCTATTATTTTTTATGTATCGGTTTGAGGGCATATGAGACTTAAGAACTGATGTCTCAGGGTGACGGGCGCAGTGTGGTGTTACACAGAAATGTTGCGGGTGACACAGCATTTGTTATGGGCAGATCAGGTGACAGTTTTGCTTATATCGTCTTCTTGCCCATTGAAAAAAAAACCACAAAATTAGTTAAATTTAATATTTCCCACCGGCTTCATTAACAAAACCAACTAAAACCATAAAACCGATTCCGTATTAAACTAATCCATTCCAACGAATTTTGAATCAAAACTATCCAACGTCTCCACTCCCCCGATCCAACTTACAATGAAACGATATCTCGTGCTCCAATCCAACCTCTCATAAATCTGCCTAATCATTTGAATTACTCCACCACAACCCCTTCGCTTAATAAAGGGAGACGTTCGGGAGCCAAGCTGATATATACGACCTTCGAACGACTGATGCGTATTGGCTGAGATCGGGATACGAGACTTCTCCCCTTAAATTTATTACAGCAAATTTTCTTAAAACATAGATTAAACTGTATAAAACATTGTCTCGTCACAATGTTCATAACAACTGTTCAAATTAAAACAGTCTAGAAATCCATACTAATATTATAAATGCGAAAGTAACTCTCTCTGTCACTCTGTCTGTTTGTTACCTTTTCACAGCTCAACCGTCTAATCTTGACGAAATTCGGCACAGAGGTAGCTTCTGTCCTGGAAACGGACATAGGATACTTTTCGTTCCGGTAAATAAAACAGCCACGGGATATTTAAAAAAACCTATATCCACGCGGACAAAGTCGCGGGCATCAGCTAGTACAGATATTTATTTATTTATTTCTTACAACAAATTATAACACCATAACAGTTAAAAAAAACCAAATCGATGCTATAAGACAAACAAAAAAAGCTTCAAACATAAATATAAAAAAAATATATGTAAAATATTCAGCAAACTCCGTTTTCTACGCATTTGTATGCTGCTATTGTGAATTTCGACTGACTACAAGAAAGAATATCAATATCCTCAGAAATAACATTTAATTAACGTATCGCATGTGACAGGGGGCGTTCTGACTGACAATAAAGAATCTCTGCTGAGTTTCTTATTACCGTGGAAGTCTACCCACATCTCATTTTAAAGGTTTAGGAGCAGGTAGAAACCTGCCACGTTGCTCTAGTGCCATCCACGTATCATCGAAATATCGCCTTCAGTTTTCATAGTGGTGCGTGGTCACAATTACGTGATAAAATTAATAATAACTTTATTAATGGTGGTAGGATTCCTATGCAGGAATCCGTCTAGGTAGGTAGGTAAGCAGAAGTGTGCAAACACTACTGTGTTTCGGTTTGAAGGGCACTGTGAGCTAGCGTAATCACTGGGCATTTGAGACTTAAGAACTGATGTCTCAAGGGTGACGGGCGCAGTGCGGTGTCACACAGAAATATTCTGGGAGACACAGCATTTGTTGTGGGCGGACGTTGCACTTACCATCAGGTGAACGTTTTGCTCCTTTCGTCACTTTGTACTTTAAAAAAAAAAAAAATTATGCCAGCGCCGGGGATTGAACCCAGGTCAATAGCGTAATATGAAATTTTAGGCTACCGAGGGGAATGAAAACATCGTGAGCAAGTATTACATACATACATAAGATCACGACTGTATCCCATAAGGGGTAGTCAGAGACTGGGCACTCACTGCAAAAACAGATGACTGCCACAATCCACGTTTCACCAAAACAATATAATGCACTTGGTGTGATAGGTGGTGAGCCCATCGCCACCATGCGCTGTTGGGTGCACAGTGCAGTTTAATTCCTTACTCGCCTTTTACGAGATCCATTGGATGTGATGGAGTGGTAGTATTCTTTTAACGAGCCGCCACCACACGCCAAGTATTTAGTTAAAATAAATAGACTAATTTGGCCGTGTGGTAGCGGCTTAAGGGAACCTACCAACCCCATCTCATCCCGTGGGTGTCGTAAAAGTCGACAGAGGGAAAATGAAAACCAGGAGATGGGCAGCAGCATCTTGCTGGAACATCTGAATAAATAAACTGCGGTTGCCAACCCGTCTGCCAAGCGTGGCAACTATGGCAAAATCCCCCCAAAACGAGAGCTACAAACTTTGGTGGCTATCTATGAGAGACGACGACGACGAAATAGACTAAATAAATATGAATGTTTAAAATAATGATTTATCACGTGATGAACGTTCAATATAATTTAGAATGATGGTCTTCTGATAGTGTCGCTGTGATACATGGAGATACTTAACCATCCTGAATAAAAGATCACGATGAGGAGACCCCTCAGAGGGCTGGAATAGAATAGAGTACAGTGGAATAGAATTTTTGATTTAATTTAGATATTAACTTACTCATTCAACGACATTTTTTTAAATTTGCTAAAAGTAAATGTTTTTGTGTAATCGCGACTCCATTGCATTAAGTAAAAAAAACCTTTACACTAAATTATAGCAAATTTTAACATTAGCTAGAAAAAGATATTGATGTTCTCCTGGCCGATTTCGACCACGGCGACAACTTCCGACTACTGTCGAGAGCCATCAACTGCGCAGGTGATATTATAGTGCCACAAGTGTACGCGCAAACACAGAGGCACTCACTCGTCCCAACCTACCCGCGCCCGATGTAACGCTGATGCGATAAGGTCGGAGGTAGGCTAGGATGCAGTGTCAGAAACACGGGGACAATCACAACACAACCAGACCCGAAAACTACCAATTTATGTTTTAGCACAAATGTTGGTTCCGGCTGGGATTCGAGCCCAGGACCCGCGGCCTAGAAGTCAGGTACTCTGACCACTAGGCCACGCGGTCGTCAGAAGAAGATATTACTCAGGATCTGATAAAAGTATCAATGAAAACGTCATTAACTTGACAATTAAAAGTTTTCATAAACGATACTTGCACTGTAAAGATTAAGTAGCACTGATGGTACTCGAATATGATTGAGAGTCTTATCACCAGAAACTCTGGAGTTCACTCTCCCTTACCAGATTTTACGCTTCTGATAACAATATTACGAAATTGAGACATTTCTACACAAATAATTGGACCCACGCTGTCCCGGTCTGTTAATAGGAATGTCACTAAGACATTAATATATGACTATCTAGAAAAAAGACTTATTCTTCGTGAAGATTTTATAGCAAATATTATTTTTTAATGCATTATATTAGCATACTATTAAAAACAAAAACTATAAAGAAGTTTTAACACGGCATCCTCCAAAAGCATTGCTGTTTTCCAAGTTCACAATATAAGTTCTGTGCAGATTAATAAAAATTAAAACTAGAAAAGTTGAAACAACTTTTTATTTTATTGCAGCAGTTTATATGTCTGCGCGATACAAGAATGTTTATTAAATAGCTGAGTGAATAGACGTTTCGTGTTATTAAAAAATTAAACTGAATGTTTAAGAAGAAAAGAGGCATATACTCGTAGCATAGAAGGTAAAAAAATAAAAGAAAGATAGAAGCGGAATTAAGGATAAAAGGGAATAAAAGAAGATACTGAAAGAACGACAAATTTAACGATCATTTTACTGGTAGTAGGATTCCATCATTCATATGCAGGAATCCATTTTTTTTTGATAAAGAGATAAAACGAGCAAAACGTTGACCTGATGGTAAGTGCAACGCCCGCCCATAACAAACGCTGCGTCACCCAGAACACTTCTGTGCGAAACCACACGACTGAGACATCAGTTCTTAAGTCTAATATGCCCAGTGATTACGATCAACATTTGTTAGGGGCAGACCTTGTTCTTACCATAAGGTTAACGTCTTGTCCCTTTCTCCTATAAAAAAAACAGTCTACATATAGGTGATGCAGAGACAGAAAAGTAGGTGAAGAATGTAATTGAATAAGGGTATGTAGCGACATCTATGTAGCCACATGAGAAGCTCAAGAAATATCGCATACGTCCAACATCGCGCTATCAAAGTTTCGGAGATGCAAACCATATATAACAACATCTAAGAAGATTAATGGTCCACTGCTGAACATAGACCTCCCCCGTAGATTGCCACAAAAGTGAGTAGCTCTGGTTTTAGGGGATTTTGCCACATTTGCCAGGCTTGGCAGGCGGCTAGGTAACCGCAGTTTATTTATTCATATGTTCCAAGAGAATGCTGCTGCCCATCTCCTGGTTTTCGTTTTACCTCTGTCGACTTTTGCGACACCCACAGAATGAGATGGGGTGGAAGATTCTCTCAAGCCGCTACCACACGGGGATCTGGTGGGTAGCAACCCTTTTCCTTGGCACATCATCCGCCAAAGGTATTTAAATTAAAACTAATACGTGTATATTATTCTTTTTTTTTCGCTTCTTGAATAGGCAATGTGTTTCTTAAAATCGCAAGTACATACTTATCTACAATCAGAAGATTCCAACCGAGTGCAAAAAATGTCTGAGATTACGGATTAAGTAGGCCCGTTCGTCGCACCTGTTACGGCCGCTGAGGAGCGGATCTTGCATCACGATGTTATGGTTGTAAGGAAGAAATAGCTCGCCTACCTGGACGCGCACTACACTCATGTTAGGAAGTGTACAGAGCTAATTTGAGTTTTGCATTAATTATGATTTTAACAGAGTCGAATCTAGAACGACGCAGCAAGCGGATCCGCTGGTCGATAAGACACATTTCTTAAATTTATTACAGCGACTCCATTAAACGATGCTCTACAGTAGGATCGTTCTCCTGTATCGTGGGTGCGATTTATATATTTCGCATCATTTTTACACACAAATTGTCGGTTTTCGGATGTGTTGTGCACACGACCAGACGCGAAAACCGAAAATTTGTGTTCGTGCACATGTTTTGGCTGGAATCCCAGTTGGATTCAAACCCAGGAACTGCGCCGTAGAAGTCCGGTTCTCTGACCACTAGGCCGAGCGGTCGTCATGCATAATTCCATTAAGATTCAACTTAAATGTCTTCGTGGCTCTGAGACTGCAACTAAATTCTATTGAAGTCCTTCCCAACTCATAAGTTCGAATTGTTCACATAAAAATGCTATTATATATAACTACCCCTTCCCCTTTCCGTCATCGGACAACTTGACGCACGGCGGGATTCCTTCCTATCGCTAAGGATATATCTTTCGGACAAAGCGTCTTGCTTCATCAGTCATAAATAAAATACGTACAGTAATGGACTGGAGTAATTTGTCTGCAAAGTCTTTTTATGCGATTGATATGTTGGCGTCTTCAAGGAAAGAGGGAATGGGCTTTTACTAAGCCTTTAATAACTGCATCGCCACCTACCATCCTATTTATTTTAAAACCATAGTGTATATTAAACGAGCAAAACGTTCACGTGATGGTGAGTGCAACGTCTACCCATAAAAAATGTTGTGTCATCCAGATTATTTCTGTGTCAGCACACTGCGCCCGTCACCCAGAGACATAAGTTCTTAAGTCTCATTTGCCCAGTGATTACGCTAGCTCTCAGTGCCCTTCGAACCGGAACACAGTAATCTTTGCACACCACTGCTTCACGACAGAATAACTAGGCACTGGGGCGATACCTACCTAGACGGATTTGATTTCCTTAAGTAATATATGTACGTAAGTAATATATGTAATATATGTCCCTAAGTAATATATGTATTAAATAGCTAGTTTTCATTTTGATGATGGCGAAATTTCCACTAATCCGTTTAACTTTCACATATAATGAACGCATCGATCTCATATCGATCTAAATCGCTATATTGTTTTATAATAAATCATTCGCAACATTTACGCGACGTCGGCTCCAAATTAGCGTAATATTTAAAACGAGCGAATAGCCGAAACGCTAAGCGAAATTTATACATAGACAATATTAGAAGAGAGAAATGAGCGGAGCGAATGCAATAACAATAAATAGCAATAAATAAAAGGATTCCGTCGTTGCTTGTATTGTATGATACTAATCCCGGTGGATAGGGTTGCGTGGAGTCGCTGTTGCTACTCTACTTATTTCGTACGAAGAATATAAATGGAAATATTTATTTGAAATTCCTTTTTAAAAAGATCAAAAATAAGGTCTTATTGTTTATATTGATTAAACACAATACAGGAACAATGTGTTTGTATAAATGATTATAAAGTACTAGCTTTGCCCCGCGGTTTCGCCCGCGTTTTTCTAAAATTCAAGTAGCCTAAGTTACCCGCTATAATATCAGCTATCTGTCAGTGAAAGTCCCGTCAAAATCGGTCCAGCCGTTTCGTTCGTTAAAAAATATTTTTTTCTTATAAGTATCGTGGCGATGGGCTCACCACCTATCACACCAAGTGCATTATATTGTTTTGCTGAAACGTGGATTGTGGCAGTCATCTGTTTTTGCAGTGAGTGCCCAGTCTCTGACTACCCCTTATGGGATACAGTCGTGATCTTATGTATGTATGTATGTATAAGTATCGTATATACTTTCATAAGCATTGAGTAAAAAGCTGTAATTTCGTTATTACAAACAGACACTTTAATTTTATTTATTTGTATAGACGACCAATTATTTGTTTGTATCTCTGTAAGTACAAAAAACGGCGGTAATTTTATTCGTTTTCACAACTCCATCAATAATTGTTTACACAGAAAAACTAATAATTACATTTGGATCAAATTAAATAAACTACTTAAAAATGTGGTTTTCATAATTTGATCCGATACGCTTTGGTTTTCGATAGTGGTCAGAAGACCTTCTGAGACTATATATGTACGTATAATCATAAAGCAAGCGCAAAGATTTGTATGCAAGTACAAAATGTAAGGCCGATAGGTATCCGACAGAGGAAAATAGCAGAACTCCTTCCTTTCCTACCAAGTAGAATAGCACCTACCTCTTTCCTACCGAGGTGGAGTAAGAGACTACTAAGGTATTGTACGGACAGACTATATTCGTGCACATGGGAACGCAACGGGGAGTAAGAATTTTTTCACTCGTACCAAAATGGCAGCGACATCGTTCGCCACCCGTCATGGCTCGTTTGCCGCGTGGGCTAAAGGGGGCTACGTGAGTGGCCTCTGTGCACCCCTTATATGGGAAAAAGGCGTGACTGTATGTATGCCCGTAACTTGGATATAGGATTTTTATTTAAATACCCCGTGGCACCTGTTCGATTTTCTGGAATAAAAATATCCTATGTCCGTCTTCAAGATGTGAGCTGTCTGTGTCGAATTTCATCAATCTCGGTTCAGCGGTTGAACCGTGAAAAGGTAACAAGCAGACAGATGGACAGAGAGAGTTACTTTCGCATTTATAATATTAGTATAGATAAACATTTTTTTTATATATGGTAAAAAGGCGTGAATATGCCTTCATCATCATATCATCATCATTTCAGCCTGTTACTAGTCCACTGCTGGACATAGGCTTCCGCAATAGATTGCCAAAAATTTGTGGCTCTCATTTTAGGGGGATTTTGCCATAGTCGCCACGCTTGGCAGGCGGGTAGGTAACATGTTCCAGGAATATGCCGCTGCCCATCTCCTGGTTTTAATTTTTCTCACCCACGGGTTGAGACGGGGGGGGGGGGGGGGGTTAGATTCTCTTCAGCCGCTACCGCACGGCAACGTGACTGTTATGTTAGCAAACAAAAAATTAAAAAGAAAGTAAATTTATATTTCATATATTATCCAATTTATTTCATTTGACCCATGTACATATTAAAACACGTGACTCTACATAAGCTAATGACACAGTGCAACTGTTGTAAAATAATGACAGCTCCACGGCATTAGTCTCCGCAGAACTAATCCAAGGCAACGCCGACTGTTACGGCGATTACTTTAATTGGCTCAATCTCCATTCAAAACCACCTCGCGGCCGGGGGCGGGGCCTCGAGGGGGTCGGGGGGTCACCACCAGATTTATAGCGAAAGGGTAAGGCGCCTGATCCCTGTTTATGAAGGAAGATAGGGAAAAAAGCTGGAAGCAACGGGTAATACGACCAGATAGTTTCGAGCACGCTTCGCTTGGTTTCAAAAATACTTTGTATTGACTTTATAAGGTTAAATCTGTTATGTGGCATATTACACATAAATGACATTTTTTTTTAATTAACTTTAACCAATCCTATAAGTTTTTTATGGTAGTTAAGA
Source organism: Luehdorfia chinensis (assembly GCA_019845155.1). NCBI lineage: Eukaryota > Metazoa > Arthropoda > Insecta > Lepidoptera > Papilionidae > Luehdorfia > Luehdorfia chinensis. The sequence goes on along the minus strand of JAHVAK010000423.1, from coordinate 2,443,420 downwards.
TTTTGTTTAGTTACTATTTTACTATGTAGGAATGCATAGAGCTTTCTTGTCTGGTTATTATATATACCACACATGAATATATAGCTAATATCTATACTAATAAATAAAATTGAAGTGTCTGTTCGTAATAACAAAAATACAGCTTTTTACTCAACTTTCATAAGAAAGTACATACGGTTCACTTATAAGAACAATAATTTTAAAAATATTGTCTGTCTGTATGTTTGCTCCGGCTAATCCCCGAAACGGCTGAACCGATTTTGACGGGACTTTCACTGACTGATAGCTGATACCTAAGCGGGTAACTTAGGCTATGTTGATTAAAAAAAAATGTTCAAAAAAATTAAAAACTAAAAATCCGATCCGAATTATGAAGTATATATGTATATTATCGATCGGAGTCGTGTTTTTTACGCGGGTGAAACCGCAGGGCACAGCTAGTATAAAATAAATAAGTAACTATAAGACAGACTAATAGTTATTGTACAGTATTATACTGTACAATAACTATTTAACTTATTATTATGTTTTGATTTACACTTTAACCCTTTCTTTTTAACTGGATATTAAATATAACTAAGTGTGAACACTTCGACTTTTGGTAAACTACTCATTTAAGCTTTTTTAAAGATATTCTCATTAAAAATGATTAAATTGAAATAAAAAGTATGTATGTTCATAATAGTTTCGCTTCCATTTCATTCGAATTGTAGAACTAAGTAATTTTTTATGTTATTTTGCTGGTGGTAGGATTCCTATGCAGGAATCCGTCTAGATAGGTACCACCCCAGGGCCAGTTATTCTGCCGTGAAGCAGTAGTGTGCAAGCATTGTGGTGTCACACTATTCTGGGTGTCACAGCATTTGTTATGGGCAGAAGTTGCATTTACCATCAGGTGAACGTTTTGCTCGTTCCGTCCCTTTAAAATATTTATATATATATATATATATATATATATATATATATATATACTTTTTCACTTTATAGTTTTTCACTTCGACTTTTGGTAAACTACTAATTTAAACCTTTTTAAAGATATTCTCATTAAAAAGGATTAAATTATAATTAAAAGGAATTTGGTATCAGTTACAGAATTCTTACTCCCTCATTGCGTTTCCACAAGCAGTAAAGTGGCAGCATTGAATATTATGGTGTTGTTCTGACCGAATAAAGGCTGCCCGTATACCACCTTAGTCGCCTCTTAAGACACCTCGGTACGAAAGAGGTAGGTGCTATTCTACTCTGCGGGACACCTATCGACTAACCTATGAATTCATCCATCGCCATAATTTCCACAGATCTCCGGTAATGTCTCTGGGTGAAGAGCGCAGTGCAGAGATGTAATCCATAGTCCTGCACAGCCTTGCGATTGTTACGAGGAGGTGTGTTACTTAACTGTTTGGCGAATGATATTGCCAAGGAAAAAGGGTAGCTACCCGCCAGATCGGTTGGTCTGATCTGGGGAGGACGTCTCCTCCGACTAGTAATATTTAGATGTTGTATAGATGGCTTGTTAAAGGAATACTACCACTCCATCTCATCCAATGGATCTCGTAAAAGGCGAGTAAGGAATTAAACTGCACTGTGCACCCAACAGCGCATGGTGGCGATGGGCTCACCACCTATCACACGAAGTGCATTATTGTTTTGGTGAAACGTGGATTGTGGCAGTCATCTGTTTTTGCAGTGAGTGCCCAGTCTCTGACTACCGCTTTTGGGATACAGTCGTGATCTTGTGTATGTATATATAACTAGTTCACATCTCAGAAAACTATCATAGCGCGATTATGGACGTATTGAAATATTTCTTGAGCTTCTCATGTGGCGACATAGATGTCGCTACACCAGCAAGTGAATGACCCGTTCATTACTTCACTAATGTAGTGTAGCCCACACAACGTATTTATATGGTTACATTATATTAATCAAAAATAGTCTGATTAAAGATATCTAAGGAGCAAATCGCCCCATCCTTAACACTACGTATCGTATGGCAACCCTGCCAGGATCTATAATAATGTCGCGCACCGCCTGGCAGTAAAAATTGCCAGACGGATTGGCAGGTGCGATATTATGGATAGCGCAGAAGGATGTCACTGCTCATCCCCTGGATTATTTTCCTTTAGTCGACTCTTACTAAGGCCACGGGATGAAATGGGGAAATAATTTCCATACGCCACAGGAACGCCGTGGTAGCTCAGGGACTAGGCGCTCGCTATAAATTTCATAGTACGCGAGTGACCTGGGTTCGATTCCTGGTTCCGGCACCACTAAAATTGTTAATTGCAATTTTAAGTGCTGATTTACCACTTGCTCGGCGGTGAAGGAAAACATCGTGAGGAAACCTGCATGTCTGAGAAATAAAAAATATTTCTAAGACATGTGCAGTCCGCCAACCCGCATTGGAACAGCGTGGCGGATTCTTCCTAGCTCCAAAACCCTCTCAGAAATGAGAGGAGGCCTGTGCTCAGCAGTGGGACATTTATAGGCTGAAACTTTACTTTTTTTTTACAGGAAAAATTAACTTTTACAGAAACAGAATGATTTCTTATCTTTACGCGTATATTAAAAATATAATAAAAATACGTTTTACGTATTAATTATTAACTCCGAAAGTGTACTGTGATAAGGGGTTTCAAAATAAAACACACTCAAATCTTTTCAACAGTGGTAAAAAGTATACTTCATTGACCATCGTAGCGCAGGTCATTGTACGTACGAATCTCAACATCGCGACATAAGAAAATACGATTTACAGATTAACAACACCTATCGGTAATTATTTGGATATTAAACTTGTATAAAAATTATAGTGGTAGCTCAGGGGCTAGGCGCTCGTTATAAATTTCATAGTACGCGAGTGACCTGGGTTCTATCCCCGGTGCCCGGCAGCTCTAAAAAAATTTATTTTATGTGCTGGTTTATCACGTGCTCGACGGTGAAGGAAAACATCGTGAGGAAACCTGCATATCGAAGAAATAAACAATATTTCAAAGTCATGTGAAGTCCGCCAACCCGCATTGGAGCAGCGTGGCGGATTCTTCCTAGCTCCAAAACCCTCTCAGAAATGAGAGGAGATCTGTGCTCAGCAGTGGGACATTTATAGGCTGAAAGTAAATTTTACTTTTATAAATTAAACAGATTTCATCAGTCGAATTTGGTAAATTCAAAAAATGCCAATATAAAAACTTACACAAAAAATTTGTTTTTAAATTTATTTTTAATTATTACACTAAATAATCAACTGATGTAAAAAATAATCTATTGCGTCCCAACCCACAATTAAACTACGAAAATCCACAGCGATTTTCAAAATTTTACAAATGGCGTTCTTCTGACTAAAAAACTTCGTTCCTATATTTTTACGTTAATGTTTTTAAATAATTCTACTGGTTTATCTGAAAGTACAAGACAAGTTGTCGACCTGTCGACCCGTCCTCTTCAACACCACCCACGCTGTGTTTTCATTAGTTGGCTTTAACGTATGACGTGGCGAGGGACTAAATCTTCATTTTTGACGTCCCACGGGTATCGCTTTGAAATTACGACTGCTGGATGTGACATGATATTAGAATATTATTTTCGTCGGGTGTATCAAATCACAAATTTCTTTCCTTCTTGTTAATTTATCTGCATTTAAGAGCAGTACATTTTTTATTGGAGCAAGTGACGTGGCGAGCAAAACATACACCTGATGGTAAGTGCAACGTCTGCCCATAAAAATGATATGTCACTGATTTCTGAGAGGCACCACACTGTGCCCGACACCCTGAGACATCGGTTCTTAAGACTTATATGGCCAGTAATTACACTAGCTCACAGTGCCCTTCAGACTAAACACAGTTCTTCACAGCTTCACGGCAGAATAACTGACACCTACCTAGGCAGTTTCCTGAATAGGAATCCTACCATCAGTAGAATAGGAATCCTACTACACTTATACACATTTTTTTTTAATTTTAATTTTATTTTATTCGCGAAATCGACAGCTTTCAATTTTGTCTTAGTCTAAGGTAAATAAAGTAGTAGTAAACATAATTGCCATTAACAGATTTCTATATCAAATTATATAGCAAGAGACAAATCAAATAAATAATGGGAAACTTTTTTAAACAATGATAATTTAAAAGAAAAATTATATAAGCTCAAGCCAAATTAACCCACTTATCTTATTTCTTATCCTCTGCTTAGTAAAACGGAAAGTTCTTCCTTACTAAAGGTGATCTTAGGGGCAAAAAAGATATCCACAGCATTAAAACGTTTGTTATATGTGTTAGGTAAACGTGTAAGTACCGCATTTTGACCATAATTAGTAAAATTATAGGGCATAATAAACAACCGAGTGTGTCTTATACGCCGTGAGCCGTTAGGAGTACATACACCCAACAGCCATGAGATTTGAATCGATGTTGCTTCGCAGTAGATCGTACGGTAAGTTCATGTCAATTAGTGTTCTACGTTCCTCGAGAGTCAGCATGTTACTCATGAGGCAGCTGAGCATTGAGCAGTATGTATCAAAAATCAGTAAAGTAACAGCCTACAACTATCCCACCGTCCGGTAAAGACCTCTATTTATGATTTGAATAGACTTTGGCACTGGGAGGAGTCTGCGACGCTGCTTCACTGCTAAGTGTACTTCACAATTCCAAGGGACATGCAGATATCTCTACGTTGATGTCGGTTGGCGCAACGGGTATGCGACAGGCTTCTTCGTTGCGGTTCGCGGGTTCGGTTTCTGCACTGAGTAAATATTACTTTGACTTATAAATATAACTTGTGTGCAACCTTTTACCGTAACAAATGCTGTGACACCCATAACACTCTCTGCGCCTGCGCAACGCACTCCGCCTGTCACCATGAGGCATCAGTTCTCATATGTCTCATCAAGTCTCATACGCCCAGTGAATACACTAGCTCAGTGCCCTTCAAACCGAAACACAGAAACGTTTGCACACTACTGCTTCACGGCAGAATAACTGGCCCTGAGGTGATACCTACCTAGACGCATTCCTCCCACAGGATTCCTACCACCCCTAATGTGGAGCAAGAAAATTCCCCGTCCGAGCAATCGTGCCGGCATCGGAATGGATTTAAGACGTGTTCTTGGCTCCCAAGCTCTACATATAAATATGCCTATTCAAAAAAGTGTAATTATTCTAGATAGATTTTAAATAAACTTGTCTATTCTAGTAAAGTTTTATATTCACGAGCACGTGTCTCGTCCCCGCAACTGGACGGGGGACAGCGCTAATGTTGATATATCGGCCGGAGTTCGGATGGACAGCAACGAATTTTGTACTGAGATGTTAAATAATAAGGATCCCTTGTGAACATGCTCTAACGTAGGTGAGCCGCACGGTTTGATGTATTTTCATGGTAAAATAGATGTTTTATTTGGCCATCGTGTTCACAGGGAGGATAGGGCTAAGATACCATAAACATTTTACATGATCCGAGGAAAAATTTGCATCTAGTTAGTGCGAAAGCAGACCCTTGTAGAATTATTTACACAAACAGATGACGATCGCATCACTCTAGCCTATCTTTTTCGTGGGTAAATCCTCAATGGATACCCCTCCGCCACGGGAGTAGCGAAGGGGTCATGCCGAACTCTTTACGGCTAATAGAGACAGTAAAAGAAATAGAAGTAAATAAGAAAAAGAAGATGGTGTTCTTCTTGTGGCGTTAGACGGTACTACCACAACGCTTTCGCACCGTACCGCAGTCCCGAAGGCGATTATTATTTCCATGTCCTTCTCTTTGTGTGGGTGGAGCTAGAGCTCTCCACTCTTTCAACACGTAGGGGCGTGCGGGAATACCGCAGGAACCTCACCAAGGTCTTAAACATTTAGGCTGATCTTATCCAGTCGAAGCTAAAATTTGTAGAACAAAAAACAAAACTGTGGGCTTTCGTCGTTCGTTTGGATTGTCCCATATTGTTGATACTGCATCATTACCTTCCTCCGATCTAATCGTAGATGCATTACATCGATCATGAAAAAGAAATGACAAGCGGATGCCATTGCGTATACTGCATCATCATCATCATCATCATTTCAGCCTATCACTGGTCCACTGCTGAACATAGGCCTCCCACACAGATTGCCCTATAAATTTGTAGCTCTCATTTTGGAGGGATCTTGCTATAGTTGCCACGCTTGGCAGGCGGGTTGGCAAGTAGTTTATTTATTCAGTTGTACCAGAAGGATGATACTGCCCATCTCCAGATTTTCGTTTTCCCTCTGTCGACTTTTACGACACCCGCGGGATGAGATGGAGTGGTAGGATCTCTTCGGCCGCTACCACACGGCAATACTTGCTGCAAATATTTATTGCGCAGAGATCAAGGTTCTGCTTCATATTAATAAACGATATTGCCGTTGTAGGCTTTATTACGTTCAAGTGGACATAATCAAGGTTTTATACCATGGCGAAATGATGCGATTTACAATCTAAAGTGGTCCGCTTACTAGTCTTAAAAACCGATCCATTCCTTTTTCTACCAGGAGCTGGAGTCTTCGGAGCATGTAATAGAAATAAGTAGGTACCAGATCGTTTCCATTTCTCTCTGTCCCGCCATATACAATCATAAATATGGTCTAATACAATATCCAAAACCTTTCACGTAATGGTGTCACGCTGAGTCGGCTTGATCGGAGAAGAACCACTATTTAGGAGAATTCTAAACTAAAGATGAACTGTAAGTTCAACGTTACTTCGTTAACGTTATTTCTTATATCTACGCTAATATTATTCATTCCATAAAAACAGTTTTACGAATTTTATAGCGTTAAATTTTTAATTCTTTACAACCCATCATTTCGAGCGCTTTACAGCACTTGGCCACGGGAGGGACTGAGGTTTCAGATCAGTATTCTTGGTTTTTAACTTAATTTTAGAAATTATATTTTTTTTATTGCATAAAGTGATGAAACGAGCGAAACGTTCACCTGATGGTAAGTGCAACGTCTGCCCATAACAAATGCTGTGTTGTGTGCGTTTCTTCTTATTTGAAAAAAAGCAAACTGCTTAACATGTCATCAAGGCTCAAATTAAACTTTGCTACTTTACTATTTGGAGTAATTAAAAACAAAACTCCCGAATATTTATATGAAAAGCTTACCTGGTCCAGTGAACATAACATTCACTGTACTCGTGGCGTTAAGTTTTTACTTTCTGTTCCAGGACACGTCACGGCTGCTTTTCGCGGCAGTTTTCGCTACCTAGCAACTAAGTGTTGGAACAATCTCCCACCCCTTTCGTAAAATTCAATCCAAGGTTAATTTCAAAATGCGATATAAATTGTACCTTCTAGATAACAAAGAAAATACAAAGTAACAATACAAAGACTGGTTGTTGATACACTAGGTAGGTGGTTTGCGTTATTATTATTTTTATTTTTATTTTTGATGGTTCCTTATGATTTACAGAATAAAGTACGTAATAAAATTCAGTTTCCATGTTGAAATTTAAATAGATGACGTGTACAAGCAGTACAAGATTTGACGTGGTTTACACAGATAAAAAATGAAAATTGGTCAATGATATACACCATTGTAGTGAATTTGCACTATCATAGTATAAATATTTTTAATTATTATTATTTCTTTCATTATTTTACTATATACTATTGCCAACAAAGTTAAAAGTAATATATTTATCTATTTATTTTTCGTTATTTATCGTTATTTCAGAATTTTATCTTTATATTATATTATATAAACACACTCGCCTCATAAATCTTTTTAGTCAATCTTCTTTCATCCATCCTCTCTACGTGTCCAAACCATCTAAGCATCCCTTTCTCTATCTTTGTCACTACATCTTCTACCACACCGCAACGTTCTCTTATCACGTTGTTTCTTAGTTTGTCCATCAAAGTCACTCCAGCTATACTTCTCAAACTTTTCATTTCAACCGCATTAATCTTATTTTCATGCTTCTTCTGCCAGACCCAACATTCACTACCGTACATAAGTGTGGGGACCAGTACTCCTCTATGTACAGCCAGTCGTCCCTTTTTAGAAACATTCTGGCTGCACATAAAGTTATGCAGAGCCCCATATAATTTATTTCCTGCCAATGCTCTTCGTTCAATATCACAGTCGTACTTTCCGTCTCTCGAAAATTTTGAACCCAAATATACAAACTCTTTCACTTGTTCCACTCTTTCTCCTTCAATCAGAACTTTGCAATCCGACATACTTTCTTCTCTTTCAAAAACCATTACTTTCGTCTTATCTACATTAATTTTCATTCCTTTGCTTTGTAGAGCATCATTCATAATATTAACCATCGCCTGCAACTCCTCCTCCGATGATGCTAATATAACCTGATCATCGGCGTATAGGAGGCATTTGACGGTCAGATCATTCATTCTTAATCCAAATGCACTCTCTTTAAGATCTTTCAAGCAATTGTCTATAAATAGGTTAAACAGCCACGGTGAAGCCACACATCCCTGTCTAACACCTTTTTCGATGTTAAACCAGTCTGTGTACGCAATGGGCAAGCCGGTAAGGGTCGCCGTAGGCGAACGTATTACGATCAGATCGAAATCGTTTTGAGGAAAGGCCACGTCAAAAGTACCCGCAACCGACGAGCTTGTATGAAAACACTAATGAAAGTAGAGGAAGCTAAAGATGTGTGTCGGGATCGTAGCAAGTGGAAAGATGTGGTCTCTGCCTACCCCTATGGGAAAGAGGCGTGACTCTATGTATGTATGTATAAACACATACATGTAAAGAAACTGTAGTTCTTTAATAATTATTTTTATGTGAAAACTTCTCCGTAAACAGTTTTACTTTAGTTTTTCTATACAACCTACTTTGTGAATAGTAACTTTTATATTAATTGTTTTATGAAAGATGTCAGAGTAGAACTCGCCGTAATATAATTCTAAAATAATAATACTGGAATTGACGAAATAATAAACTTTAAATGTCGTTTCTTTCAGGTGAGATAGTGATCGTTTAATAAGTTAAGTTAATAATAAGTAAAGTTACGTGTGAGTACTAAAATAAATTATCCTCTTTCAGAGCATGCAACGCAATTTGTTTATTTGAACAATTCCTAAAAAGTACGAGAAATTGTCTTATATACATTTAAAATATCTTTAGTTTTTTTGCTTTTCTGTTATTTTATTGCATAATTTAAACTGTCTGACAGCTGCTCGTAGGTTTTAGATTAGTAGTGCCGACAGAATAACAGCGCTGCGGCAATTTTGCTGTAGCATAATACTGAGTCGGGTCCTTTTCGTTGCTGCAATCCAACATAATTTTAAATACTTTTTTATTGTTAATTGTTTCTTTTTTATGTTGTGTTAATTGTTTGTTTTTATGTGTTTGTATTGAGCGTAGCAACGAATAAAGTCATTTTCTTTCTTTCTTTCTTTCTGTCAGCCGGAAATTTCTGTGTGACACTACACTGTGCCCATCACCCTGAGACATAGGTTCTTAAGTCTCATATGCCCAGTGATTACGCTAGCTCACAGTGTCCTTCAAACCGAAACACAGTACCTAATGCTTGCACACTACTGCTTCACGCCAGATTAACTGGGCCTGGGGTGGTACCTACCTAGACGGACTCCTGCATAGGAATCCTACCACCAGTAAATTCTATTAAATAATTAATAGAACCGTAACGTTGTTGTATTTTGCGACGAAAAAAGACTCCTTTATGTCATAGTTATCAGGAGTGATAAAGCACCTACAACTCGTCTCATCTAAGACGGATGTAGATAAAGATACCTCTGCAGACCCCTTAAAGCACTGAATTCAAAGTAGAACCCGCGACGTTCATCAAATTTGAAAATATTGGAAACTCGAAGCAAGATTCCGCGGTTCAGTAGCCACTCTAAGTCGTACCGGTACGAAGAAAACAGACGCACCAAATGTCAAAATGGCGCCAAACGCCACAAACCGTTAATGATTACTCTCAATTAAAGCAGTCTAGACAATGGAAAATCGTCGGAAACCCTTAAAAATGGCGGCATGTAAAAGTAATTCCACCATGGCATAAATCAACGTCCAGCCGTCGGCATGGAAAATGATCAATATCTTCTGACATGATGTAATGATCATGCCAATATTTCAGTCTGTTCTAAGTTGTCTGCCCCTTGAAAATTATCGTGGCTTAGCTCTTATTATCGTATGTGAATGAATGATGCTCTACTTTAGTCCAATTTATTTTAGGTATAATCTTTGTCCAATTATTAATTTGCGAGCTTTCTTCTGTCTGAGGGACAGAAGAAAGATCCATTTGAGAAAATTAGTCTCTTTGCAAATATTGTGAACAGTAACTTTAATAGTTATCAAGCTATAGATATTCGAAAAGAATTTTTTTTATGTAATTTATGACTTCTGTTTTATTGATTTTTATTTATTTTATTTGTTCTTATGTTAAAGTACAATAATCCCTTGCATATTGTGTTAATTGTTATCACTAATTAAAACAACATATTAACCATTAGGTTTGTTCGTTGGTTTTAATCAAAATTAGAAAATTATTACTTACATGTTTTAATGAAATTTGTTAAAAATAAAAAAAACATATAATGAACAGAGTCACACGCTACTTACTTCTTGTATCTTGCTTGCATTCGTAATTTTACCAATTGCTCAAATCAATCTTGAGATAGTATTATTTATTTTAAATAATGATAGAACGTCTCAAGTACAATCTGAAAAACACATGATACTTTTCATTTAATTACAAAAAGTAAGAAAAGCGAAGATGCAAGCTTGACCTGATGTTTGAGGTGTCGTAAGAGGCGGCTAAAGTATTATACGGACAGCCTTTCTTCGTGCAGATTAAGACCATAATATGCAATGCTTTCTTTGTTTTTGGATGGTAACTGCAACGTTCGCCTACAATAAATGCTGTGCCACCGAGAACAATTGTGTGTGGCACCACAGTGCGCCCGACACCCTGAGACATCATTCATAGGAACATTCCTGCATAGGAATCCTACCACCAGTAAAAAAATCATTAAAATCATTTGAGATATTCGAAATCGCGCAAGCACGCAGCGAACGCGACACTGTCCGAATTTCGAAGTTTTTGTAGGAGTTTATTTAAGTACTCGTATTTATGTTTGGGTCAAACCAAACCTGGCACGCGGGCCCTTGGCACGTGAGCACAGTATCCGATGAAGCTGTAAAAGCCAAAAATTATTCGGTGATGTATTGCTGTAAGCCAGCAATTACATCACCGAAATTATATATACTGTGCATATGAGACTTAAGAACTGATGTCTCAGGGTGACGGGCGCAGTGCGGTGTCACACAGAAATATTCTGGGAGACACAGCATTTGTTGTGGGCGGACGTTGCACTTACCATCAGGTGAACGTTTAGCTCGTTTCGTCACTTTATACAATAAAAAAAAGTCGTCTAATTACCGTCCGAGGGAGGCTGCGGGCCTCCATTCGAACTGTCGACTTATTCGGACTGTCGACTTTATGCACAGTGACTATGCTAGCTGTCAGTGCCTTTCGGAGTGAAACACAGTAATGTTTGCACACTACTGTTTTAGTTTACTACTAGACGGATTTCGGCATAGAAATACTACCACCGGTTAAGTCATTATTTAACATGAAAGTAACGATAAATATTCTGCTACTTATCAGATTACAATCTGTAGAATAGCTGTATTAGAATTCAGACGTTATTTTTTCATGAAAAGTGGAGCATCGTACCCAGCGATTCGGATGGAAGTAGCCAATCTCGTTCATAGATAATTTATATCCTAACATCACGAGAGGGTTTAGTCTTATGTAGGTTATGTATTACTTCATATTTCCTTCAAGAGGACCATCCAAAAACTTAAAGCACGCGACATATGGCGTTTCTTTTCTTTAGGCGTTGTGACCAAGATTCAACGAATAACTTTTAGGCCCAAAACAATACTGAATAGTAAAGTAAAATGTAAAGTAATAGTCTATAACGTACAGGGCTGGGTAAAGGCCTCCCTACATTTCAGAAAGGGTTTTTGGAACCGAGCTGGGCCGTGGGCAGGGGCAGAGGAGGGGAGAAGGGGGTTCTTGATCTTAGCTATTACATTTACACAACAAATAAATAAATTGGAGTTTCTATACATGATTTAGCAATAAAGATTTTTTCTTAATTTCATTTGCGGACCAAAACTAAAGGACTAACAGGATACGAAAATAAAAACCAGAGATGGGCAGCGGTATATTCCCGGAACATTTGAATAAATAAACCACTTAGGGGGAGGCCTGTCTTCAGCAGTGGACTAGCGATAGGTTACAATGATAATGATGATGCAATGCTGTCACTATACTGCTCGTGGGAACGCAATTGGTAGTAAGAATTTTTTGAGTCCTACCAAATCGGCGGCGATGTGGTACGCCACCCGTCACGTCTATTGTCTATCTTGTCACTGTCTCCCATATTTTCTTATTAATATACTGTTCGCCTTATTAAATCAATTCATAACTTGCTCAAGTAACCTTTAAACGTCTTTCGTCTCAGTTAATTATTTTATACAAATACAGTTAGAATAGACTAGAAACATAATATTTTCTCACATTAATTAAGGCCCGACTATTTTAAAGAGCCATGATTCGCAAAGTGAATGTGTATGAGAGTTATGTAGAGTTCGTATCTCTACGGTTTATTTCATATCTAATTTAGCACTGTTTTTCTTTCAAATCACTTAAACAAATACGACAAAAAAAAGCAAATAATTACTCGATTGCTGTTGCCGTCCTTACTGTAGTTTAGGGCGGCCGCGTAGCCTAGTGGTCAGAGTACCTGACTTCTAAGCGGCAGGTCCTGGGTTCGAATCCCAGCCGGAGCCAACATTTGTGCTAAAACACAAATTGTTGGTTTTCGGGTCTGGTTGTGTTGTGTTTGTCCCCGTGTTACTGACACTGCGTCCTAGCCTACCTCCGATCTTACTGCATCAGCGTTACATCGGGCGCGTGTAGGTTGGGACGAGTGAGTGCCTCTGTGTTTGCGCGTACACTTGTAGCACTATAATATCTCCTGCGCAGTTGATGGCTCCCGACAGTATTCGGAAGTTGTCGCCGTGGTCGAAATCGGCTAGGAGAACATCAACATCATCAGTTTGGGGCGGACTGAAAATCAGCGCTGTGATTCCGCGGCTTATGCTGAGACGGTCTCTTCCGCCGCTTCATCACCGCACACACAATACATACATTTTTTCTTCTTCTTTACATTGTCATTTTTCATTGTGTTTGTGTTATGTATACCTTATGTTATGTGTAAAAAAGTTGTGGTGTTGGTGGTAGGATTCCTATGCAGGAATCCATATAGGTAAATATCACACCAAAGCCAGTTATTCTGCCGTGAAGCAGTAGTGTGCACTCATTACTGTGTTTCGGTCTGAGAGCGCACTGAGAACTAGTGTATTTACTTGGCATATGATACTTATAATAGAATAGAATAGAATATTTTAGATCATTTACTTAATGAACGTCATATTTTTATGCTACACTGGTTCGCAAAGAAATGGTTCAGTCCTGGGAAGAACCAGTAAGAAACCCAGCCGGATTATTTTTTCAGTTATTTTAAAAATAATGTACAATTACAGCAACTTACAGCTACAATTAAGAAATGATGTCGCAGTAGGAGTATGGTGTGGTGGGTGACATTGCGTTTCTTATGGACAGACATTGCACTTACCATTAAGGGAACGTTTTGCTCGTCCCGTAACTCCCCCGTATAAAAAAATAACAATATATCCCGCTAACATCTGGTTGTTAACCGAAAGATGTTATGGGGTTACGATAATGTGCAAGGAGCACGAAAAAAATTGTACGTTTTATGGTTTAATAATCCCGGAACTACCATTAATATGTTATGGATATTATAAATGAGTTTTATTCGCTAAGTCAATGCTTTCAAACATTTTTAACAATGTCTACATTTTACACCGGCCGTTCGAGTAACATTTCCAACAGTGCTTGAGCGATTGGGGCGGGCGCGGTCGCAAGGGGGCCTTTCATCATGGCCCCCAATGTGCACGGGTTAGATTTGGTTTTGGACTTTAAAGCGAAATCATACTTTTGAATAAATTACATGTGAATGGGTTGGTTTGCATAAAGCTCGCAATTTAAATGGAGTAGACAGAGTCTAAATATACAGCACAATTTTATTTAAGATAACCCGGAACTAATCAGCAGATTAAGTAGTGTGCAAACATTACTGTGTTACGGTTTGAAGGGCACTGAGAGCTAGCATCATCACTGGGCATATGAGACTTAAGAACTGATGTCTCAGGGTGACGGAGGCATTGTGGTGTCACACTGGTCTGGGTGACACAGCATTTGTTATGGGCAGAGGTTGCACTTACCATCAGGTGAACGTTTTGGTCGTTCTGTCCCTTTTATTATAAAAAAAAATCAATTCAGCCTATGATTAGTCCACTGCTGAACATAAGCCTCCCCCATAGATTGCCACAAAAATTTGTAGCTCTCATTTTGGGGGATTTTTCCATAGTTGCCACGCTTGGCTGGAGGGTTGACAGCCTCAGTTTATTATTCAGATGTTCCAGGAAGATGCTGCTGCCCATCTCCTTTACAGTTAAAAATTAAACGCGATAAAATCCGTAAAATGAGTTTTATATTATGTAATATTCGCGTGAATATAAGAAATCATTATCTGATGAAGGAGATGTAAATAATGTGTCGCCTTTTTGTGTCATTATGTGGCGAAGGTTGTTGATTTTTTTTTTAAGACTACACACTAGAATTTCCCCTGTACCGTAAGTGCGTTTTACAGATATACATAAACCTTGCTTCGGTCTGAAACTCGAATCCAGTACCCGCGACGTATAAATCTGGTTCTCTGTTTGTTGGCCTCGCGGTTGTCAGAGAAATAGATAAGATTAACTTTAGAACAACTTTTCAGATACATTAAGTACTTACATATAAAATTATCAAAGTTATTTCTTACAGTCATCTGGTCAGTTAGAAAATCCTTTACAACATTTTCTAACTAAACCTGAGCTATGAGTATCCATTAAAATACTTCAAAGAATAATTGTACTGAAGTGATCATTAAAATAAAGATTTAGTATTCAATTGAATATAACCAATCTTCCTAGATCGAGCACTTCAAAATGCCATTAACAAACTAATATGAACTCAGAAGAAACTGAATAAAGTGCATTTTTGTTAATTTTAAATTGTATAAAATTACAGAGAAAAAACTTAAAGTTCGCATAGCAAATACAACTCTAACAGAAACCACTTAAAGTTAGGAATAGAATAACTTAATGATCAAATGCAAATTTAGGAAGAGACAGGTACTCTTTAGACCGGAGACTTCATTGGGAATGAGGGATTGATGCGAAGAGGACGGACGTCGGGGATTTAGGGATTAGAGGCACTATGTTAAGGTTGTTGACTGAAAAGCTTTTGACTTTTAGCAAAAGAAAAGTATATAGATAGATAGATAGATAGATAGATAGATAGACAGATAGATAGATAGACAGATAGATAGATAGATAGATAGATAGATAGACAGATAGATAGATAGATAGATAATTTTTTCATTGCATCACAACACGCAAGAAAAAAGTTACAACAAAACAATTAAAAAAATACAACTAGAACAAAGAAATAAATCAATTGTGATAATAAAAAATAAAGAAAAAAATGTGTTCCCATACTAATGTTGTATCCTAAAATTTTACTATACATTACAGTTTCTGTACTACAGTGTGACGCAACGAAAAGGTCTGCTGCCGGTCAGTGTATTTTCGTTTTTTTTTTATGAAAGAATGTGACAATACAAGGAAATCGTTCCACTAATGGTTATTGTAGGTAACGCTTGTCTGTTTGTGATAATACTTAAAGCATTTTATAATATTTGCTTCGGCAATATGGTAAGATTCCTATGCAGGAATCCGTATAGGTAAATACCACCGCAAGGCCAGTTATTCTGCCGTGAAGCAGTAATGTGCAAGCATTACTGTTTTTCGTTCTGAGAGCGCACTAAGAGCTAGAGTAATTACTGGCAACATCCCTCCAAAATGAGAGCTACAAACTTTGTGTGTTGTTGCTATCTATAGGTGAGGCAGAATGGACGAAACGACGACATGATACTCAAAATTGCCAGGTCTCCCGATTTGAGCGGGTCGTCCCGATTTTCAGGGGTTTGATGACACGTCCCGATTCACCCTTGACCGGAACACATGTCCCGATTTTTCACAACCCTCCAAGTTTTGTTTAAATTTATTTGTTTTCCTTCCTTACTAACCATTTAAAAAAAAATTGATCGTCTGATAAAAATAAATGACGATTCACTAAAACGTGTTTTTTATGTAGCCATTGTAGCTGTCCCGATTTGAAAACCAAATTACCGATTATTTTTACCTTCAATCCCGAAATGCGGCACAATATATTTTGAAAAAAAAAAAATACATCGCAAAGTAAAGATAACAAAATAAAAAATTCAGTGTGACGGATAAACCTTGTGACTTGAATTAATAGAGGTCTATTTTTAGACCTCGTCGACCCCCAAAATCAGTTTCCGTTTATGTCGACCCCTGGGAAACCGATTTCGAACCCAAGGGGTCGATATCGCCTTTTATCCCGGAAAAGTGAAGAGTTTCAACGGGATTAAAAAAAAACCCAAATCCACGCGGACGAAGTCGCGGGCATCAGATAGTAATATATAATCTTAGATAGTTTGTATGTTTGAACGCGCTAATCTCAGGAAATACTAATCCGTTATAAAATTTATATTATTGAGGAAGGTTCTAGATTATAAAACATTTCGGCCTTAGGAAGCCGCAATACTGTACGGTACAGTCACATGACTGTCGGCATATTTTACGCGGGTTAGGCTAGTTCATTAAAAATCAATCTAAATAAAGACGTCAATCTTTGAACAGCAATCCGATTGTTAGCTATGAAAAAGGGAAACAATTATAAATACCTCGACAAGCATTACTTAAAACAACTTCCTGCGCGTGCGCAGCACTAACACACCAGCGCCATCTATCAATCACCGGAGCACATTACACCTTTCATTTTGCCCGTGCCTAGTGATAGATGGCCGTACTTGACGATAGATTTATTGCCTCACCGATATTTTTATACACCGTCTGATTAGATACAATAACATTAAAGCTAACGCACCAGTAGAGTACGCAAACTGAAAATCATTCTTAGGCATAACAAAAAAAAACAACTGTTACATTTCAATGTTTTCAAGACTAAATTAGTCTTGAAATTTAGTAATTTCTATGAAACATGTATAATCCAAACAAGACTAAATTTGTCCCGAAATTTAGTAATTTCAGACAAAGAAAATCAGTATTTTTTATGTTCTGATATTGTTTATTTTCAAAAATATTCGTAATTATTACACAGGTGTCAAATGCGTATCCATAACTGATCATATGTATAAATAGTAATAGCCTATAAATGTCCTACTCCTTAGCACGACTGTCATCGCTGCGAGGGTTTTGAAGCCGAGAAGAGCCCACCACGCTGCTCCAGTGCGGGTCCTCGAATTACTTCTATTCCTCATGTCAGGTTTCCTTTACCGCCGAACACGTGTTTTTTTATAGAAGAGTGGGCAAACTAGCAAGCGAGCATGAGGAACAAAATCTTTATAATATGATGCTGATGCTGATTGCGATTACGGATACATAAAAACCAAGACCTGGAACCGCTTTCTGTAGGTCATAACAGAAGCGAACCCGCGACTCGTAACGCGGAAGTAAATATACGAGTATAGGCGGCTAACTGCAACCGTGCAACACTCTAAACAAGTTTATAAGACAGCGCATAAATCACGTCTTATGGAAAGGCCTAAATAGTCGCTAACCAGAAAGAAACATAGAAAAAAGTATCTTAGAATAACTTAGTAACTTATCTTCAAAATGTTACGCGATAACTTTGCATTTAAATTTGCGCAGGCGGTTGGTAGTAAGCCGTTCAAGTGGCGTTTACGTCCAGCTGCAGACACTTCTTGGTCTTGCAACGGAATCTTTTCTTTTATTGGATAAAGTGAGGAGACGAGCGAAACGATCGTCTGGTGGTAAGTGTAACGTTTACCTATAACAAATGTTGTATCTCCCAGAACATTTATGTGTGCCACTATATTGCGCTCGTCACCCTGAGGCACCACGTTCTTAAATCTCATATGCCCAGTTATTACACTAGCTCTTAGTGCCCTTCAGACCGAAACACAGTAATTTTTGCACACTACTGCTTCACGGCTGAATAACTAGCGCATTTCAGGTGTATCTCACCTGCATCTTGGTTTGGTAATAGATCTGGACGCCTGTATATGTAATGCCACAAGAGGTCACCTGCGCTTTGTATGTAGTCCCACAGTAGGATTTATTCTGTATCATGGTAGAGCTTTTACAGACATAAATTCCACATGCACAACCCAACCAGACCCGAAAACCAAAAATTTTTTTACACACACGTTGGCTGCGGCTGGGATTTGAACCCAGGACCAGCAGCGTAAAAGTCAGGTACAGTACAATACATGCAATAAGATATGAAATGGGTCAAAGTAAAAATTTCTTTATTCAATTTGTACTTGTTTAAAGCTCCTATAAAAACAAATTCTACACCAGTTCAGAAGGACCTCAAACCTCAGGGACCTCAGAGAAGAAGAAGCTCTATTAATCATGGTAGGATTATTCTCTATCATCATGGTAGGATTCCTATGATCCTATAGATTTCCTATATATTCTACCGTGAAGCGGTACTGCGCAAACATTACTGTGTTACGGTGTGAAGGGCACTGAGAGCTAGTGTAATTACTGGGCATATTAAACTTAAGAGCTGATGCCGCAGTGTGACGAGCGCAGTGTGGTTGCCACTCCGTAATGTACTGGGTGACGCTGCGTTTTTTACGGACAGACGTTGCACTTACCATCAGGTGAGCGTTTTGCTCGCCTAGTCACTTTATCAAATAAAAAAAAATACGAATCAGGACAGATGCAGTCTCAGAGAAACTAGATAAATACGAGATAGACCGAAAATCAATAATAACACGACTGCCTACATTTCTTTCATCATCATCATCATCATTATTTCAGCCTATAACTAGTCCAGTGCTGAACATATACCTCCCCAATACATTGTCACAAAAGTTTGTCACTTTCTTTTTGGGGGAACCGCCGTAGTTGCTATGCTTGGCCGGCAAGTTGGCAACCGCAGTATCTTTTTCCAGATGTTCCAGGATGATGCTTCTGCCCATCTTCTTGCGACGAGATGAGATGGGTCGGATGATTCTCTTTAGCACCACACAGCAAGGGGAGAAGGGTTTTCTTTATTCCACCATAACTATTGAATGCCTGAACCGATTCAGATGTATTAGTTCTCGTCAGATTCCTTGCATCATTCCGAGTAACATCGGCTACCACAAAACAAATGTTATGTGACAGCTGTCATACATTAACAAATACCAGCCTCGTTCTTTTTTTAATCTGTTTGTACAAGTAACCATCGTCTAGAAGTTGACGAGTACATTCCAGAAATTTATAACAGCTGCCACATAAAATAAATGTTATGTGGCAGCTGTCATACATTTACGAATACCAGCCTCGTTCTTTTTTTAATCTGTTTGTGTAAGTAACCATCGTCTAGAAGTTGACGAGTACATTCCAGAAATTTATAACACTATTATTCAACTGCCGTGTAATAATAAAAAAAGTCTATACTAATAGCGATAAACAAAAATGTACGTAAACTTACACAACGAATTGTTGTTATAACTTTTGATACGCTCAGTAAATTTTGATGACATAATTATTGGTGTAGGATAAGGAATAATATTTGGTGGTAGGATTCCTATGCAGGAATCCGTCTAGGTAGGTACCACCCAGGGCCAGTTATTCTGCCGTGAAGCAGTAGTGTGCGAACATTACCGTGTTTCGGTTTGAAGGGCACTGTGAACTAACGTAATCACTGGGCATATGAGTCTTAAGAACTTATGTCTCAGGGTGACGGGCGCAGTGTGGTGACACACAGAATTTTTCTGGGTGACACAGCATTTGTTGTGGGCGGACGTTGCACTTACCATCGGGTGAACGATTTGCTCGTTTCATCACTTTATCCACTAAAAAAATGTAAGTTTTTATGTAAGTGTTTAATGTAGTTAAATTGCCAGGCCAGATATACTGCCGTGAAGTAGTAGTGTGCAAACATTGCTCTGTAAATTAACGCTCAGTAAATTTTGATGACATAAGAAAACACTATAGCATTTTTTATTATATTTAATTTATACTTTACTGTTGGTTGGATTCCAATGTAGGAATCCGTCTACGTAGGTACCACCCAGGGCCAGTTATTCTGCCGTGAAGCAGTAGTGTGCAAACATTACTGTCGTTTCATCGTCGTTTCAGCCTATCAATAGTCCACTGCTGAACATAGGCCTCCCCCATAGATTGCCACAAAAGTTTGTAGCTCTCTTTTTGGGGGGATATTGCCATAGTTGCCACGCTTGGCAGACGGGTTGGCAACCGCAGTTTATTTATTCAGATGTTCCAGCAAGATGCTGCTGCCCATCTCCTGGTTTACATTTAACATTAAACATTACTGTGTTTCGGTCTAAAGGGCACTAGAGCTAGTGTAATCACTGGGCATACGAGATTTTAGAACTGATATCTCGGAGTAACGAGCGCAACGTGGTGCCAAGCAGTAATGTTCTAGATGACACATCATTTGTAATGGACAGACGTTGCACTTACCTATCAGGTGAACGTTTTTCTCGTCTCGTCACTTTATCCAATAAAAAAAAAATACTGTTGCAGAAATATTGACTTCGGTTCGGATTCGCTGCCAGCACCCACGACTCAAGACCCTTGCACTGACCACTGCGTCGTATGAATATGCAGAGGTGATGTTCTCCTGGCCGATTTCGACCGCGGCGACAACTTCCGACTACTGGCGAGAGCCATTAACTGCGCAGGAGATATTATGGTGCCACTAGTGTACGCGCAAACACAGAGGCACTCACTCGTCCCAACCTACTCGCGCCCGATGTAACGCTGATGCGATAAGATCGGAGGTAGGCTAGGATGCAGTGTCAGAAACACGGGGACAATCACAACACAACCAGACCCGAAAACCAACAATTTGTGTTTTAGCACAAATGTTGGCTCCGGCTGGGGTTCGAACCCAGGACCCGCGGCTTAGAAGTCAGGTACTCTGACCACTAGGCCACGCGGTCGTCATGCAGAGGTATCGTCTACATTAACAGGTCATCGAATTTTTTTTTATGGTCACTTTTCATAAAGGTAGAGTTTAGTGAAGTGCTTTTTTTGCTTTGTGTATAAACGTTTTATCCAGTATCGTGTGAGCCATCAATTTAGCTTTTGACGGCCATCAATTTAACATGCATAATAACCGTCACCTGAAACAACTTCTCTAGCCCATACAAATATTTGTCCCGTGTGAGAATCTAACCGATATACCGATATCCAGCCGACAGTTATTCGGCAGAGTAAAATAGCACAGAGTGGAACGGCACTTTCCTACCGACTTTTTGGACTGTTAACAAAATGGCAGCGACGTGGTTCGCCATATGTGACGTCTCGTTTCCCGTGATGATGAAAGGCGGGCTACGTGAGTGGCCTCTGCCACTCTCTGAATATTAGTGAGTATGTATGAGAATCGAACACGCGACCCGTGGCGCCAAAGAAATCATTTACCCACTATGCAAATCGAGCCGTTGATCACGTCATCACAATGGAACAGTGATGTAATTTTTTTTTTTATTGGATAGAGTGACGGAAAGTGGAACGTCTACCCATAACAAATGCTATGTCACCGTTGACAGCTTTATGTTTCTGTATATATTTCTGTGTCTACATGTCTACATTGCGCCGGTCATCCTGAGGCATCAGTTCTTAAGTCTCACATGCCCAGTGATTACGCTAGCTCACAGTGCCCTTCAAACCGAAACACAGTAATGTTTGCACGCTACTGCTTCACGGCAGAATAACATGCCCCGGAGTGGGGAACCTACCTAGACCTACCACCAGTAAAAAGTCTTTAAGAAACGTCCAATAATCATTTTGATACGAAACACGGACGTTCTGACCTCTCCGTCTTTCGCAAGCGGCTAATTAATAAAACTTGAGTCATAAATAAACGTGCGGGGTGGATGGAGGTGGTTGTTAGCAAAAACTGTTAGGATCATAAAGCTGTCAACGGATGAGCTACTGCCTTTGTTGCTATACTTGCGATGTTTCGTCGTGGCCCGCCGATAAATCTAATATGAGAACAATTTGAACTCGGTCGGTGGGTGGGACGGGACGCTCTTTTAGCGTACACTTTCGAGGAGTTAGAATGACTTATATATGATTTTTACTTCATTGATTATTCGTTTGGGGGTTCTAGCGTTTATTTTTTTTTATTTATGTATTTTAAGAAAGCTTACAGACAAATAACTTTATAAATAGTAAAATGACTATACATATTGCTAATTACAAGCCTACGCTTATAAATTATGATACTTTGCACTGAGAAAAAAAATCAAAAGTTATGCTAAAACACATATAACAAAAGCTCATATAGTTAATAGAATCAGGCGTTACTTTGCGGAAATCCATTATAGAAAGGTAGGCGGATGACTGTCGTAGAGTCAATATCACTTGACAATGCCTCGTTTTGAGGTGAAACACGTTTCGTGTTCTCGACTTCAGTGGTGTGTATTGCCTAGTGGTAGTGTTGTAGGAGTGGAGGGTATCTGGTGGCGGCTCCCGGTGGCGGTATTGGTTTTCTTGTGCACGCTGTTGAGGGAGGGCGGGCGGTGCTCTTCAAAACCAGGTAATACACACAATTTAACATTTTGCATGCGGATCTTAGCAAATTAACTTTCTCTCCTTTGCAAAAAGCTCATATACTAGTAAGAAGAGTGTAAAGAAAATTACTGATTACAGTTAAAACTACATTACCGATTTAGGTTTTTTCTTTTAAAGTCATTACACATAACATATTTTTACAGACTGTGCATTGGTGGTAGGATTCTACCACCAAAGTTTACTGGTGGTCGGATTCCCGACTAGGTAGATACCACCCCAGGGCCAGTTATTCTGCCGTGAAGCAGTAGTGTGCAAACATTACTGTGTTTCGGTCTGAAGGGCACTGAGAGCTGGCGTAATTACTGGGCATATGAGACTTAAGAACTGATGTCTCAGGGTGACGGGCGCGGTGTGGTGTCACACAGAAATATTCTGGGTGACACAGCATTTGTTGTGGGCGGACGTTGCATTTACCATCAGGTGAACGTTTTGCTCGTTTCGACACATTATCAAATAAAAAAAAAGTGAACGTTTTGCCTGTCCGTCGCTTTTATCAAATAAAAAAAATTGGTACAGAATAGTTCAAAAGACGATGACAGTCTATAAAATTATTTTGCGCTGCGCAAGAAAGAAGCATTAAGACTATAATTGGTGGACACAATTGGTACATTTAATATAGAAATCAGTATGTTGGAAAGCAGCTCAGCACAGTCACAAGACCTACTCTCAATACTGAGTAGTAAGCTGATATCATTAACTTTGCGTTTTTATTGTAATGGTAGAATATCATCATCACATCAATCAAGATATTCGTCTGAGTATTGTTGTGCCTTAAAATCAAGATAACGTACAAATACTTAAGATATAATAAATAATAATAATAACAAAATATCTTTATTTCTCACCACAAATAATATGGAAAACACATAAACGTTAGGTACAACATAGTAACATTGTAATTCGTGGGAGATTGGTGCCCGAGTAGGTTCAAAGACCCGTGTTACAGTTCACCAGCCCCACCAGCCACCAGCCAGCAACCAACGCATGTCACTTATACCTAAATATTAAACAATCATTGGAGTTTTCATGGTTGGAAAATCAATAATATACGGCGTGTTAAGATTTAGAATGAATGATTATATACGAGTAATATAATTGCCTCGGTGGCTGAAGTTAATCTACCACCTCGTCCAGTCCCGTGGGTGCTGTAAAAGTCTTATAAGTAAGTCGACATAGGGAAAATAAAAATCAGGAGATGGACAGCAGTATCTTCCTGGAACATCTGAATAAACGAACAACCCGATCCGCCCAACCGCCTACCAAGCGTGGCAGCTGTGACAAAATTTCCGAAAATGAGAGCGACAAATTTGTGGCAATCTATGGGACAGGCCTATGTTCAGCAGTGGACTAGTGATAGGCTGACATGATGATGATGATGATGAATTATACAAAAACTTTATGAGGTCAGTAGAGAGCGGTGTGCGTAACGAGATGCGTAATTATATGACCGTTTTGATAGCCACCGTGGTAGCTCAAGAGTCGGACGTCTTAAAATTTCATAATGCGCGAGTGTCCTGATAATACATTTTCGGGAATGTAATTGCAGTTAGCCTTCTCGGCTTTTACAGCTTCATCGGATACTGTTCTCGCGGGCCAGGGGCCGCATAACAGGTTTGGTTTGACCCAAACATAAATAAATAAATAAACTCCTACAAAAACCTCGAAATTCGCGTTCGCTGCGCGATTTCGAATATCTTAAATGTTTTAATTCGTCTTTTCAGTCGTCGGTGAGAACCGACCTGGAACACGGGTGAATCGAGTGTCCCGAGTACAATCCCCGGAGCACCTTCGGACCACCGTCTGATCCGGAGTACAGTGCCTCTCACGTACCCATTGCAGTCGGTCGCGATCTGCAGGTTGCCGCTGCGCGTGGCACTTCAGGTCAGCAGATTGGGTTTCGATGCGGTCTTTCTTTGAATCTTTCGCCTTGGGGGAAATTGTGCTTTTCCTCCTCATCTTTAGTACCACTAAAGAAATTAATGTGGCAAAGCACTTAATGATTTTTTTAATTCGAACTTAAGTTTTTTTTTATAATTTGATTAAAGTGACGGAACGAGCAGAACGCTCACCTGATGGTAAGTGCAACGTCTGCCCGTAACGAAAAGTTGTCGTCACCCAGAACATTTCTGTGTGGCACCACACTGTGCCCCTCAACCAAAGACGTCATTATTAAGTTTAATATACCCAGTTATATCCGATATGATGACACTAGCTCTCAGTGCCCTTCAGACCGAAACACAGTAATGTTGGACACAATTGCTTCTATAGACAGTATAGCTTAAATAGACATTCTGACGTTAAGAAGTAGTAGTAGTAGTAGTCTACCACAGTGCACCGTAGCCCAGAGACATCAGTTCTTAAGTCTCATATGACCTGTGATTACTCTAGCTCTCAGTGCCCTTCAAACCAAAACACAGTTTATTTGATAAGTTATAAATGACAGGAACAGTATATATTGTTTAAAATAATGAATTTCCTTTTGATGGTATATACTGTGCGCAGAACTATTCGTTATGACACACTGTAGCGCAGGATCTGGTATGTGTTAATTGTTAGGGACAACTACAACACTACCAGACCCGCAAACCAACTATTTGTGTTTTTGCACATACGTCGACTCCGGCTGGGATTCGAACACAGAAGACGCTTAGAAGGCTTAGAAGTCAGATACTACGACTGCTAGGTCATGCCGTCGTCGACATTATTATAATTTTAGTTATCAGTAAACCAAACATTAAGTTCCCGATCAGAAAATAAAAACAGTTGTTAATTTATACAAACTACATATAATTACAGACAGACAACGCATTAAGGCGACATCACATGCACTGCCAAGCCCACCCCGGCCCTCTTCGGGGAAAAACGCCCCCATCAACCCCGAGGCGAGTCGATCCGACCCATAAATAATAAACTAGAGCGGTGCGTCTGCAGATAATGGTAATATACGGTCCACAACCATTGGCGTCAAATCTTTGGCAGTAGCCGACGTTACATGTTTTATGTCCGATCAGTTAGATCGATAAGTCATTTATAAAGACAATTTTTTTTTATAATCGGGTAATGGCCCCATGTTTTTCGCATAATAATAATTAAAAAAAACGTTTATTTCTCCGAACAAAAACATATATTTTTTTTATTTAATAAAAGTGACGGAACGATCAAAGCGTTCACCTGATGGTAAGTGCAACGTCTGCCCATAACAAATGCTATGTCACCCAGAACAGTGTGACACCACAATGCGCCCGTCACCCTGAGACATCAGTTCTTAAGTCTCATATGCCTAGTGATTACGCTCACAGTGCCCTTCAAACCGAAACACAGTAATGTTTGTACACTACTGCTTCACGGCAGAATAACTGGCACTGGGGTGGTACCTACCTAGACGGATTCCTGCATAGGAACCCTACCAGTAAGTAATGTGAGGAGCTGGTGTCTATGGTAGACCGAAGACATGTAGTACAGATCGCCAGGTCCTCACCCCTCGGGACGGTGCAGCTATTTCCCTATTGAATACAATTCATTTATTATAGAAATAACGTGTGTGTGCGTGTGTATGTGTGTGTGTGTGTGTTTATGCGTGTGTATAGGAGTGAGTGCGAGTCTCTGTGTGTGTATTCGTTTGCGTGTGTAAGAGCCAAAGTATTTAGTACTTATAATAAATTTTATAACTACCACCACCTACCACCACCAACCGCCGATCGGCGGTTGACTGTCGTAGAGGCAATATCACTTGATAATGCCTCGTTTTGAGGTGAAACACGTGTTGTGTTCTCGACTTCAGTGGTGTGTATTGCCTTTACGGAGTGTTGTAGTGGTGGAGGGTATCTGGTGGCGGCTCCCGGTGGCGGTATTGGTTTTCTTGTGCACGCTGTTGAGGGAGGTCGGGCAGTGCTCTTCAAAACTAGGTAATACACACCATTTTACATTTTGCATGCGGATCAAATTAGCTTTCTCTCCTTTACTGTTTGCTTTTCCTTTAATAGTGTTTGTATTGTGTCTGAGTGTCCTGTCTTTTTGTGTTGTGCTAATAAATTCTTTTTCGTTCTTCTTCTTTTTCCTTTAACTCAGTACGTATATACATACATTCAAACCTTTTCTCCATATAAGGGGTAGACAGAGGCCACTCAACTATCTCACGATAATTTAATCAACCATATTACTTACTGTAAAATACTGAGCAGTTATTTTGTATAAAACCAAAAATGAAGTAACATCCTATAAATGTCCCTCTGCTGGGCATAGTTCTCCTCTCATTTCTGAGAGGGTTTTGGAGCCAGGAAGAGTCCGCGAAGCTGCTCCAATGCGGGTTGGCGGACTTCACATGTCCTCGAAATAATATTCCTCAGACATGCAGGTTTCCTCACGATGTTTTCCTTTACCACCGAGCACGCGGTAAATCAGCACTTTAAATTGCAATTAACACACAATATAAGGGGTAGACAGAGATCACACACGAAGTCTACGTTTCGCCACCAATTCCTACTCCCCATTGCGTTCCCGCGAGCAGTATAGCGACCACATTGTATAAAATGGTGTTATTCTATAATGATTTCTTATATTTACGCGAACACTACACATTTAAATGAAACTAAGTTTACGGATTTTATCGCGTTTAATTTTTACTTTTTTACTATTTATAACCCGACGTTTCGAGTGCTTTACAGCACCCATGGTCATCCCTCTACAGGACGCAGGAGTATACAAGCTAGATTGTGAATGTGGTCTCTCTTACATAGGCCAAACAAAAAGATCAATTAAAACCCGCGTAAAAGAACACATAGCTGACGTGAAGCATCGTCGTTCTAGGAAGTCTGCAGTCTGTGACCATGTTCTGGATCATCCCAACCATTACATCAGATTTGATAAACCACAGATCCTTGCAAAAGAACACCGATTCCTACCAAGGATGATTCGCGAGGCTATTGAAATCAAAAAACATCCTAATTTCAATAGGGAAGATGGTTGGGTATTACCACCAGCTTGGGATCCAATAATAAATAAAATTAAATCAAAAACCAAGCATACCACTGCAAGACTTCAAGACACAGTTAGCTCTTTCTGCGTAGATCGGACCCAAAAATAATAATTAAAAGCTGAAGGTACCCCAGGTTAACTATGACATCAGGACATCTGTCACCTCAGTCCTCCCGTGACCATGGGTGCTGTAAAGCACTCGAAACGTCGGGTTATAAATAGTAAAAAAGTAAAAATTAAACGCGATAAAATCCGTAAACTTAGTTTCATTTAAATGGTGTTATTCTGCACGAATAAGGCTATCCGTACAATACCTTAGTCGCCTCTTACGACACCTCGGTAGGAAAGAGGTAGGTGCTACCGGCTAGAAGTAAGATTAATGCTCTGGAAATAAAAAAAAATTGAGAAGTATAGCTGGAGTTACTTTGAGGGACGAAGTGAGGAACAGCGCATAAAATAATGTAATAGTGTTGTAGAAGAAGTAGTGACGAAGATAGAGAAAAATAATGTTGTAATGTTGTAGAAGAAGTAGTGACGAAGATAGAGAAAAATAATGTTATAGTGTTGTAGAAGAAGTAGTGACGAAGATAGAGAAAGGGATGCTTAAATAGCTTGGACACGTAGAGGGGGTGGATGAAATAAGATTGACGGAACAGGTTTATGAGACGAGTGGGAATGGAAAAGATATAGGCGATTGTGTTAAAATCAGATCGGAATCATTTTAGGAAAGATCACATCAAAAGTACCCGCGACCGACGAGCTTGTGTGAAAACGCTAATGAAAGTAGAAAAAGCGAAATATGTGTGTCAGGATCGAAGCAAGGGCAAAGATGTGGTCTTTGCCTACCCCGATGGAAAAGAAACGTATGTATGTTAAACGCACTTGCGATATACGAAAAATCCTAATGACCTGTTCAAAAACAAATTGTTCTTCGTCTACGTTTGAAGAATCAAGTTGATTGTAAATCAAGCGTATGCGGTAATATTTTGGCCACAGCCGCTTACTATCCGGATTTAGGACGTTTTATCATTCTTACTGAAAAAAGAATTTTAGGTTAGACATAACAAATTACTATAAATATCTCTCCCTCCAACACTTTGCAGGTTTTTATAGGTTAGGCGTCTTCCTGAAACATCTGAATAAATAAACTGCGGTTGCCAACCCGCCTGCCGAGCGAGGCAACTATGGCAGAATCCCCCAAAATGAGGGCTACAAACTGTGGCGATTATTGAGGGAGGCCTATGTTCAGCAGTGGACTGGATAGGCTGAATGATGATGATGAATTAGGACTAGTGAGTCTGTGTTGCTCGTACACTTGTGGCACTATAATATCTCCTGCGCAGTTGATAGCTTCCGACAGTGTTCGGAAGTAGACGTCATGGTCGTAATTCGGTCAGGAGGACATCATCATCGTTATCACTCGGTGGCAAGGCATCATCGAACTCAGTTTCATAAAAAATGGGTTATTGTTCAATATACTTTTTTATTTATTTTTTGAAAAAAGGTTTCGTGACATTAGAATTACTTCTGTGTCGTGGGTGCATAACTAAATTTCACATACAGACACAGTCGCGTTTCGTAAGCTATACTATATATATATGCATTCCCTTTCGGGTATCGAACCTGCTATCCGTAGCGCAATAATTTAGTTACTGAGCCAAATGTTGGTTGATAATATCAAGCATTAAATTAACTACTAGTTTTGAAAACATTAAGTAGTTTTCAAAAATTAATAAATAAACATTGCTATTAACTTGACGTATATCATTACAAACGACTTAGAAAATGAAGGTGCAGCGAGTTCAATCAAAATTTCAAATTCAACATTATCGTAGGCTGTTATTACGTGAAAGTTTGCCAAAACGCCCGTAACTCACGGCCGCGTCGATCTAAAATACGAACAAACGTAAACGACATCGCACGTTTCTCAGATCGAATAAATTACAAAGATATATTATTATTAAAATTTGGGCGTGAACTTTTGAACGTGAACTTCTCGGTCTTTCGCCGTGGCGGGGGCACATCGAGAGCTTTGTCAGATATTACTAGCTAATTATAATTGTTATATCAAAAAAAGTGAGAATCTTTTTCTTTTTTATTATATATAAGTATACATACTTTTACCACCACTAAGCGATTTACCACTCAGTTCACGATATCTCCGAAACTGCGAGACCTATTGACCTGAAGTTTATCATGCCTTTTCCGATCCACCAACACTAAAACGCAGTTTACAAATATTTACTCCTAAGTGGGGTGGTTCCTATGCAGGAATCCGTCTAGGTAGGTACCACCCCAGGGCCAGGTAGTCTGCCGTGAAGCAGTAGTGTGCAAGCATTACTGTGTTTCAGTTTGAAGGGCACTGTGAGCTAGCGTAATCACTGGGCATTTGAGACTTAAGAACTTATGTCTCAGG
The DNA here is from genome assembly GCA_019845155.1 of Luehdorfia chinensis. Classification (NCBI taxonomy): domain Eukaryota; kingdom Metazoa; phylum Arthropoda; class Insecta; order Lepidoptera; family Papilionidae; genus Luehdorfia; species Luehdorfia chinensis. The sequence continues at coordinate 2,413,201 of JAHVAK010000423.1, read as the reverse complement.
GTGACGGGCGCAGTGTGGTGTCACACAGAAATATTCTGGGTGACGCAGCATTTGTTGTGGGCGGACGTTGCACTTACCATCAGGTGAACGTTTTGCTCGTTTTGTCACTTTATACAATAAAAAAAATGAGTAAATGCACTGTTACGCTCAGTCAGAAGAGGACGCGTATCTGATAGTTTTTAATAAAATCATATGATCTTAAAAGAAAACTAGGCATTATAAAGTGGTCTCTGAATAACGCTCTATGACAAACAGCCGTCTAGTCAATATCACTTGACAATGCTTCGTCTTGAGGTGAAACACGTGTCGTGCTCTCGACTTCATTGGTGTATATTGTCTAGTGGTAGTGTTGTGTTGTTTGGTTGCGGTATTAGTTTACTTGTACACGCTATTGTATGAGGGCAGGCAGCTCTTCAAACACTGGGTAATACACACCATTTAAAAAATTTCACGCCGTGTGGCCACCCCATCTGATCCCGTGGGTGCCGTAAAAGTAGACACAGGGAAAATTAAAACCAGGAGATAGGCAGCAGCATCTTCCTGGAACATCTGAACTTATCTGGTCTAGTAATAGGCTGACATGTTGATGATAGATTGCCACAAAAGTCACATCTCCTGTTTTTATTTTCTCTCTGTCGACTTTTACGACACCCACGGGATGAGATGGGGTGGTAGATTCCCTTAAGCACGGTATCGCAAACAAATTTTTGGTCACTTTGCAAAATATTCTCAGCTGTTCATTTAGGAGCGCCCATTTGAAAATCAAATTACAAATAACTCATACAGAAAATACTTTTAAACTAAATCAGTTTCAATTAAATACCGGCCGATAGACCGTAGACGGGTAGTTATTGCGATCGTGAATTCGTGTAAGCATAACGCTTAAGGCACACCCTCCGAACTGGGAAGAGGCTATGCAGCAGTGGACTTTGAAGACGAAGAAGAAGAGAAGAAAATAGGTTAGCTTAGTTGTTTAACGGTAGTGATATTTTCCTATGCAGGAATACATCTAGGTAGGTTACCACCCTACCCCAGCATTATTATGCCGTGAAGCAGTAGTGAGAAAACATTTCTGTTTTTTTTTAGGGACGCTGACGGCTACTGTAATTACGGACGGCGTAACTGACTCAAGAACTGTTGTGTTTCAGGGGAACGAGCGCAGTGTAATGCCACACAGAAATGTTCTGAGTAACCCAGCGATTGTTATGGACAGACGTTGCACTTTCTATCGGGTGAACGTTTTGCTCGTCTCGTCACTTTTTACTGTTACTTTTAACAATCTGAATTAATATTAATAATTAAATGAATGCTTATAATACTTAATTCATCATCATCATAATCTTCATTACCTGTGCGCCGTAGCTGCACAAGGTCCGTACGATCGCTTAAAAGTTGAGTTAAATCTAATTTTTTATTGAATGAATAATGGCTACTCTCCTACTATGCTCCTACTAGTAATGTCTTACTAAACGTAACTTGATTACACATGTGGCTATATAGATATAACTTAGTGCTGCATTCCATATATTTTTAAAAGAACGGAGAGTCAATTATGAAATGTGTTTTGTAGTTATGTGGTACATTAATCTGTGGTATGTTGAATTGAGAGGTTTTTCACATTCAATTTTCTAAATTTAGGTTTGGGTTGGCTTAATTCATCAGTATCTAATAAGACATGAACATAAAAAAGAAACTTTATTTATTCGTCCTTAATACTATAGGAGTTTCCAAGGTTTCTTAATAAAAGCAAAATCAATTTCTTTTAGCGGCTAGTTTTATAATTAAAATAAGTTCTTACGGTTGAAATTTCCTGAGATTTAATTTTGATTCGGAAATAAAATCGATTTAGTACACATACTCGAATTATTATTTCCCCTGCTTTTAAAAATAAACTGATGATATCCAATAATTGCATTAGCAATGTATTCCATTTTCATGACATTCTCATTTGAGTAACAATTTCTGTTTTTTTTTCTTCTCCAAAATGACCATTGATCTTTTGTGTGCGGATTTATCAACTGTGAAGGAATATAATTTGAGTAAATTTGTATGAATGGGGTTTTCGACGGTTTATGTAAAGTCCGCCGATCGCCGCAACAAATTGGCGGATTCTACTCGGCTCTCTAGAAACCTGGAGGAGGTCAGGGGACCTAGTAGTGGAACATTTATAATCTGTTACTTTTTCTTCACGTAATCAGTGTCCAATGATCAATGTAAACCGCTTGCAACGATCTATTTCGCCACATGAGAAGCTCAAGAAATATTCCCATACGTCCATTGTCGCGCTTTTTTTCTGAGATGCGAACTATATTTAAAACATCTAAATATGTATTACTAGTAGGAGGAGACGTCTTCCCCAGATCAGACCACTCGATCTGGAGGGTAGCTACACTTTCCCTTGGCAATATCATCCGCCAAACGCTCTTTTTTTAATAACATGGGGAGATTTGCGTTATCGCTACGCTAATAAGTCTGATTAATGATCGCGATTGGCGAAACAATACCAGTAATTTTGATGTGGCATATTATTAAATATGGTTGCCACGCTGTCTGTCACATGCTACGAGTTTTTGGCGTTTCTCTTTATCGACAGTACACTTATGGGACTGCTTTTTGGTAATGAGTAATTTTACGCCACCACCACACAAGATCTTTTTATAAAAAGACGCCCTACAATATCTCTTTTGAATTTCCGCATCGTGGGTATGTAAATTAATTTTACATGCACAATGGAAACACAATGATTTGTGATGAACTAATCGTCGACCGCGTTACTTAGTGGTCAGAGTACGTGACTTCTACGCCGCGGGTCCTGGGTTCGAATCCCAGCCGGAGCCAACATTTGTGCTAAAACACAAATTGTTGGTTTTCGGGTCTGGTTGTGTTGTGATTGTCCCCATGTTTCTGACACTGCATCCTAAGCCTATCACCGATCTTATCGTATCTTATCGCATCAGCGCTACATCGGGCGCGGGTAGGTTGGGACGAGTAAGTGCCGCTGTGTTACTGCGTACACTTGTGGCACTATACTATCTCCTGCGCAGTTGATGGCTCTCGACAGTATTCGGAAGTGGTCGCCGTGGTCGAAATCGGCTGGGAGAACATCAATGTTGGCACCGGCTACGATTCGAGCACATCACCCACGGCGTAGCAGTCAGGTGCGCTAGCCATTAGGCCACGCGGTGGTCTCGTATAAAATAGAATACGAATTATAGAAAAAGTATTATTATTTTTAAAAAAAATTACGAGCCACTTGTACTCGAGTCATATTCGACTTTACCATAATTAACGACCCATTAGCGACGTGCGATGCGAACCAACGATAGCGGATCTTCAGCGGTAACGCAACGATTCGCCGGCGCGGAGATAGCCGGCGGAGGAGCGCAGCTTCCGGTGTAAATCATTATGACTTAAAGCCTATCTTAAGTTATGAAGTCATCAATTATAAAATCGATTACGACGTTTTCTTTAAACTTGTTAAATCTTCAACGTTGTTTTTAAATAGTACTTATAAGTTGTAGATGTAAGTAGTAGGTCGCTAGGTGTCCGGCAGAGTATAAGAGCACCTACCTCTTTCCTATCGAAGTGTCGTAAGAGATGACTAAGGTACACCTTTATTTGTGCAGAATAACACCATAATATGCAATGCTGTCACTATACTGCTCGTGGGAACGCAATGGGGAGTGACAATTTTTTTGAGTCTTACCAATATGACGGCGACGAGGTTCGCCACCCGTCAGGTCTCGTTTACCGCGAGGGCAGAAAGTGGGCTACGTAAGTTGCTTCTGCCTACCCCTTATATGAGAAAAGGCGTGACTGTATGTATATATGGTATAACTAGTGCCATGGGGGCTTACCTGAGTAAAGTAAGCGGACCACATGACTACGCCGTACGGCGTGGTACCTCGCTGAGCTGAGCTTTCACAGTCTAGCCTTGGGTTCGGTTCTCAGTTCGAGGTTCGTTTAAGCTGTGGCGTAAAGTTTTACACCTCACCGCTCCCCTACATAGCAAGAAGGTTTTTACAGCTTCACAGGATTGAACGGCGGACGGGCGCTGAGGGCGCTTAGCCGAAACCTCTATTTATGGATTTATTTATTTTTATAGGACAGGGGGCAAACGAGCGAGTGGCTCACCTGGTGGTAAGTGATCACCACCGCCTATGAACAACCGCAATACCAGAGGAATCGCGGGTGCGTTGCCGGCCTTTGAGGAAGGAACAGGCTCTTTTCTTGAAGGTCCCTAAGTCGTATCGGCCCGGAAAAACCGCCGGCGGCAGCCGATTCCATAAAGTGGTCGTTACGTGGCAGAAAATTTTGCGAAAAACGCACTGTGGTGGAATGCCAACATGTGACGATGGAATTTTGTGTTCTGCCGCAAAGTGCGATGGTGAAAACCAGCGGCTGGAATTATTCCGAACAATTCCTCGGAACACTCCCCGTTGTAACTCTCCGCAAGGCCAGTGTATCAAGACGATCGTAAAGAACCTGGTCGTCGACGATTCGAGCCGCTCTTCGTTGAATACGGTCAAAAGGAAGGAGCTGCCACTGGCCAGCGCAAGGGCCCCCGAGAGCTGAAGTATATAGTACACTGGAAATGTGTTTTTATAATTTCATACTAAATATAAGAGTTTGATTTTGTCGCGCCCTTGCCCGCGCTTTCAATGCCCTCGCATTCATAGGCCCTAGAACATTCCCAAATAACAACAATAAAAACTAATTTTCTATTCGAATTAGTACACACTGAGGTTAGCGCATTCAAACATATAAAGTCTCCAGTAGCTTTAGTATAGTACTAGTAGTTATCATCATCATCATTTCAGCCTATCACTGGTCCACTGCTGAACATAGGCCTCCCACATAGATTGAGACAAAAGTCACGTATTTCAGGCGAGTTCGCAACCGCAGTTTTTTATTCAGGAAGTCCCTGCTGCCCACCTCCTTTCTCTCTCCATCTGTTTTAATTTTCTCTCTATAGACTTTTGACGACAGCCAAGGGATGAGATGGGGTGGTAGCTTCTCTTAAGCCGCTACCACTCGCAGTAAGATTATGAAATGAAGGATATCGATGTGAACATTATCCGATTTGTTGTGTATTATATATATGACAAAGCCTATTGGCACATGCTTATTGCTTACACCTTCAACGAAATGTCAAGCCACGTTGTCACCAACTATGTTTTCTTTTAAAGTGACTCACCTTACTAATGTTCGGTTCATTTAATCAATAGTTCATTCATTCGATTACACAAAGCCGTAGTAGAATATATATATATATGTATTTATGTCATAAAAGTGACGGAACGAACAAAACGTTCACCTGATGGTAAGTGTAACGTCTAGCAAATGCTTTGTCACCGAGAAAATTACTGTGTGACACCACACTGCGCCCGTCACCCTGAGACATCAGTTCATCAGTGATTACGCTAGCTCTCAGTGCCCTTCAAACCGAAACACAGTAATGTATGCACACTACTGCTTCACGGCAGAATAACTGGCCCTGGGGTGGTACCTACCTAGACGGATTCATAGGAATGCATAGGAATCCTACCACCAATAATTTATAATAAATAAATTATTGATAGCAGGATAAGAGGATATTTATTTATTTGCATTCACATGAAATATGGTATATTAAGTGGTGGGAAATTATTTAAATGATATCACGTATTTCGCCATTATTTGCATGTAAGTGTTTATCAATTTTAACTACAATTTTAAATTTTACTGTTTTGTCTAATGATGTGATGATGATGTTCTCCTAGCCGATTTCGACCACGACGACAACTGCCGACTACTGTCGAGAGCCATCAACTGCGCAGGAGATATTATAGTGCCACAAGTGTACGCGCAAACACAGAGGCACTCACTAGTCCCAACCTTCCCGCGCCCGAAGTAACGCTGATGCGATAAGATCGGAGGTAGGCTACGATGCAGTGCAGGTTTGTCTTATACTAACATAATGTCAGTGTCACATAATGTAATTAGTCGACCGCGTGGCGTAGTGGTTAGCGTACCTGACTTCTGCACCACTGGTCCTGGGTTCGATTCCCAGCCGGAGGCAACATTTGTGTGAAAACACAAATTTGCTGTTCGGGTCTGGTTGTGTTGTGCATGTGAAATGTATGTTTGTAAAACGCACCCACGATACAGGAGAAAATCCTACTGTAGGGCTTCGTTTTTTAAATAAATAAAAAAAATGTCACTTACAATATGTCAGAGAAAATAGAGGTCATCAATAATCGTGAAAATGTCAAATTTAGGCGGAATCGTATACAATTGAATGTTTTTATTCAATATATATTGTTACATAATACTTATTAAATACTTATAATACTTATTAAACAGAGCCGTGGTAGCACAGGGGCTAGGCGCTCGCTTTAAATTTCATAATACGCGAGTGACCTGGGTTCGACTCCCAGTGCCGGCACCACTAAAATTGTTAATTGCAATTTTAAGTGCTGATTTACCACGTGCTCGGCGTTGAAGGAAAACATCGCGAGGAAAACTGCTTGTCTGAGAAATACACCACATGTACACACACATTTTTCCATATAAGGGGCAGGCTACACACGTAGCCCACTTTTCTCCCGAGTATTCTTACTCCCGTTCCCACGAGTAGTATAGTGACAGCATTGCATATTATGGTGTTATTCTGCACGAAATAAAGCTGTCCGTACAATACTTTAGTCGCCTCTTACGACACCTCGGTAGGAAAGAGGTAGGTGCTATGCTACTCTGCGGGACATCTATCGGCAATACAAGAAATATTAACAAATACAATAAATATTTCCTAGACATGTGAATTCCGGATATGTGAGGACGGAGAGGCGAGAGGCTCAAAAGTGGGACATTTATAAGGCTTTTTTTTTCATAGGCTGTAACTATTCTATTTATATACTTATTTAACTCTATCGGTTGTCTTTTGTTTATATTTGGTGAAGTGTGAACAAGACATTATATTCACTCGATCCTTCGTCTCCATTTTGTTTGTAATTTGCAGTTGAGGAAATGTGCGTCTTAGAATTGAAAATAATGTTCACGACATATGAAATCCGCCAACTTACGCTATAGTAGAGTGGTGGACTGTAACAAACAAACTGCACAAAACCATCTCAAAACTAAGAGGAGACCTATGCCCAACAGTGGTACTTTAACAGAGAATTTAAGTTAAATTACAAAAATATTATTCCAAAAATGTATCATAATACATTTACCTTATAAAACTAAATTATTTTTTATATATTCAAAAAGAAACAATTATTTCAATTTGTCTATAATCGACTGACAGCGCCATCTATAAACATATCTTCAAATTTGGTAGCTTTTTCGTTATGGTCAATGACCATGTGTACAATGCCATCTGTTCGAATGTTTGTAAACTACTAAAATGGTAATACTGAGATCATACGAGGCAACCTTAATATTGATTTCTTAGTAAATATTATAAAATTATTATTTTATATGCTAGTTATTTATTACTAGCCTATGAAATGTTAATATTTGTTTTAATTTTAAGCCGTGTGGCTTAATATCTAATGAATGGTGCATATGGTAAATGACCATTTAACTACCGCCATCTATACCTTAATAAGAAAATCAATTCGATCTTCAGAGATCCTAACATTTTGGATGATTGATATTTCGCAATTAATATTAAAAGTCAGTTGATATAAAATACGTGACTTTGCTTAAAAGTGTACTCAAAAAATTCACAAAACAATCTAAAAGAAACTAGGCGATTTATGGTGTTCTGTTCGTCAGCAACGCCGCTAGATGGCGGTAGAGAAGTGAAAGATCACATTTTGCCCTCATCTTTAGGCTTCATATACGCTTGCGTTTTAACCCGCGTATAAGGTATAAGTGCTAAGCGGCCTTCAGGTACCACCTCACGAGGCACAATGTTCATATTGATGGTAGAATCCCTATGCAGGAATCCGTCTAGATTGATACCTTCGCAGGACCAGTTTTTCGGCCGAGTAGAAGTAGTGTGCAAATATTACTGTGTTTCTGTCTGAAGGGTACTGTGAGCTAGTGTAATTACTGGGCATATGAGACCTCATAACTGATGTCTCAGTGTGGTTCCACACAGAAATGTTCTGGGGTGACCTTGCATTTGTAATGGAGAAACGATGCACTTCCTAACGGGTGATCGTCTTGCACGTCCCGACCCTTTCTCCTATTAAAAAAACGTATACGAAATTTCACTGCCGGTATTTACTTTTTCGGTGGTTCAAAACGCAAATACGCGATCCACCTTAAGCTGTGTAGCTTGTGACCGTGTTATTTATCGCGCCATTACTGCGCGGTCCCTTAAATCATCACGTGACGTCGCCCTGGAGCTGCTACGCGTGCCTTAATGAATGGACGCTCGCTACTGAAACTTTTTTTCTCTTTATGAAATTGTTCAGAGAGCACTTAGCAGGAAAATCTATTAGACGGGCGTGAAGAATAAAAATGAAGCGTGTTCCGTTTGTTCTACACTTTGTTTTATGAGTTGCAATGAAGTTGTTTATCTTTGAGACGTTTTTCAATTTTCACTTTTGTATTATCTGTTTTCGTTTATATTGCTTTGCGTATTTCGACTTTAAAGCCTTGCAGCTGAGCAGTGTTTCTGCTTAGCATTAGTTATTCTCACATTGCTTTACGTAAGAAGGATTTCTTCGGTCACTTAAAGATTTGAGGTGTTTATCTTTCTCAAAGTGAATATTCGTCCATTTAGCAAATCGTTACATATAATGATTTCTTAGTTATTATAATAAAACTAACTTTACGGGTTTCATTGTGTTAAAATTAACAATTTAAAATTTCGACGCTTAGAGCTCTGGATTTAATTTTAATTATAATGCTATCCCAAGCCTGTGATACTACCAAACCGTCTTCTCTATTGAAATTACGATGTTTTTAGGATTCCGTACCTCCGAATGTAACGGAACCCTTATAGGATCACTGGTGTGCCTGTATCTCCGTATGTTACAGCCAATTTGCTCTAAATTTACTCTACCTATTAAGTTGAAATTTGGTAGACATATACGAGTATATGTATGACTATGACCCAAATACGGACCTGTCTCGTCAATAAATGAATTTTAAGAAAATGAAGTATGAAATAAGGTAAGGGCTTGATGTGAGGGTCTCATATATATATATATATATATATATATATATATATATATATATATATATATATATATATATATTATAATTTTAGATAATACATGACATTTGTGATGAATACTGCGTTTCGGTCTGAAGGGCACTGTAAAAAGAGCTAGTGTAATCACTGGCTATATCGGACTTTAGAACTGATGTCTCAGAGAGACGGGTGCAGTGTGGTGGTACACAGAAATTCAGCCACTCTACGGTACTATTCTACTCTGCCGAACACCTATCGACATGCATATATATATACCAGTAGTATATATGGATGAAATAAGTTTGATACTCGGTGCCGGCATCTCTGAAATTGTTCTGAAATTTTCAGTGCATATTTATCGAGTGATTAGCGAATGAAAACATTGTGAGGAAACCTGCATGTCTCAGAAAAAAAATATTTCGGGAACATGTGATGTCCGCCAACTCACATTGGAGCAGCGTGGCGGACCCCTCTCAGCCCCAAAGCGCTCTCAAAAAATGCTCAGAAAAGGCCACGGCTCAGAAAGAACAAACAAAGCATGAAAGAAAAAGCATTTTATTGGCACACCACAAAAGGCTCAACACACTTAGACACAATATTAACACATACTAATAAAAGAAAATAAAAAAATAAATAAAATTCAGACATTAAAATAAAATGATCAAACAAAAAAGAATTAAAGCACCAGAAATTAAAAAAGAAAATATCATAAAAATATAGACGTCCAATGTAGGTGTCTCATGGCGTTTATTCATTTTTATTTATTTACTAATTAATTTATTTATTTATCCATTCTTTCATTCATTTATTTATTTACTTATTTATTATTTATTGTTTAACTTTAAAACTAACGGTAACTATGGGCGGACCCAATGCCTTTGGCATTCTCTGCCAGTCAACCCTGGGTGTTGGTGAGAAAAATATATTTATTGCATAGAGTAACGAAACGAGCAAAACGTTCACCTGATGGTAAGTGCAACGCCTGTCCATAACAAATGCTGTGTCACTCAGAACATTTCTGTGTGATACCACACTGTATCCGACACCCTGAGACATCAGTTCTTAAGTATATAGAATAGAATAGAAAAAACATTTATTCGGCACATAATACAGTTGAATATTAAATGAAAATAAATAAAAAGTAAACAAAATAGTTCTGTGTCGAAAAGGGGTTAGCTCAGCATGGACTGTGTCATATGCCCAGTGATTACACTGGGCATATGACACAGTATAACTCTCAGTGACATTCGAAACGAAACACTGAAATGTTTGCACATTACTGCTTCACGGCAGAATAACTGGCCCTGGAGTAGTACCTACCTAGACGGATTCCTGCATAGGAACCCTACCACCAGTAAAAACCAGTGGGTATCCGTCTCCGAATCAGCTTAATGTCAAACTGTAAAACCTGACGCTGATCATCTGGAACCTAAGTGTACCATCGTTCAGCTATAGCAATGTGTGCAGTGGGCCATTTATAGGCCGAAACTTTTAAGTGTGAAAAGAACTTGTTAGTACAGGTTGTGCGTTTTTCCATAGGTCCGAGCGTTCATGAATTCCACTTTATATCGACTTTACTGTTTGTTAGTCGAACCACGTAACCCACACCGTCACTTAAAGTTAACCTAAAAGTTTCTTCAGTTATCTAGTCCGTTTAACACTGTTCCTCTAATTAACATGTAGAAGCAATATTTGCTCTGTTATCTTCGTACCCATCTATTAGTTCAATGTAATGTGCCTAATCTTAATGAAACCTGAGATTTGGGTAATCAAATGGCATAACTGCGCGGCTTATTACTATTGACGACCGCGTGACTCAGTGGTCAGTCATGGGTACGAATCCAAAACTTTACAAAATTCCCACTGCTGATCCTCCTGTAATTTTTGAGAAGGTTTTGGAGCCGGGAAGAGTCCGCCACGCAGCTCCTATGCGGGTAGGCGGATTACACGTGTGTTCAACGAAGATTTTAACATTTTTTTATGCATAAATATTTGATGGATGTATATGTATTTAAATATTCAACAAAACTTATTTTCAAAGGCGGTGAAGGAAACCATCGTAACGTAAATCCTGCATGTCTGAAAAATAAGAATATTTTGAAGACATGTGAAGTCTGCCGACACGAGGTGGAACAGCCTGGCGGGCTCCTTTCGGCTTGAAAACCCTGCTCAGCAGTGGGACATTTATATTTCATACTATACCCTTTTACATTTAAATCACGAATCTAAGTATTAAATAATACACATACATACAGTAATATTTTTTTCCCATATAACGGGTAGATAAAGGCCACAAACGTAGCCCACTCTTCGCCTCCGCGGTACCGAGACGGGACGGGCGAACTACGTCGCCGCCGTTTTGGTAAGAGTTAAAAAAATATTACACCACATTGCGTTCCCACGAGCAGTATAGTGGCAGCAATGCATATTATGGTGTTGTTCAGCACGATTAAAGGCTGTCCGAACAATGCATTAGTCCTCCTCTTAAGACACCTTGATAGGAAAGAGAAAGCTATTCTGTTCTGCCGGACACCTATCGGCAAAATAATACATCAGCAATATATTTAACTCCGGCATCACATGCGGGCTGAAAAAGGTAGAAAACGAAATTAAAATATAATAAGAAAAAGTATACGACAAAGCGAACACTCCTTTGAGATGATATATAAAATGTGACAAACGCAAAAATACCCCCAACAAAGCGCATATATTATGGACATTATCGCGTCTTTTGCCCCACAAAAGGTTGAAAAGTCGCGTTCTGCACGTATCGCGTTATCGCCGGTCTGTTCGAACCCTTACGTCGGAGGGAGAATTACGCCAAGAGTTAAAGCACAAGCGAGAAGCGAGAAATAATTAGCGACAATCACATTCATAGAAATAGAAATATTTATAAAAAAAAGTTTGACATATTTTTATTTATGTTTTTAACGTTATCCCGCCTAAGTTTCTTTTTTAGGTTTTAAAGACTTGTTTGTAAGGCTTAGTTTTGATAAAAACAATGAAAAGATAAACGTCTTAGAACTTTCCCCTTTTTTGTGGTAGATTAGAAGATAAGAGAAATAAGTGACTGTAAGTTGTATCGCTAAGTATTATGCACAAAATATACATTTAAATAACTTGGCGTGAAAATAATTCCTTATTCCGCATATTGCATGACTCGTATACCTTGATCGCTAACGCAAAACATCCAAGCGCTTGCTCGCCAGCTTCCAACCAAAATCGCGACATCCCATAACCTGTATCAAAAATTTACTTTCGAGGTGGAATTATCAGGAGTCGTTCAAATGATTTATGTACACAATTATTGGGTTATTCAGGTACGATGTTTTGCGATCCGATCCCACTCCGATAGAAGTTTCGAGACAATGACGGTTAATTTACAGGCCTTGAAATGCCACACAGTTACACGTAAATGAATCTACTAAAGAGTGAAGGAGAAAGGCTACAATAAGCAGGGCATTTCCGGAGGGAACAATAAGTCAATATTGCAATTATAAAAAGAGAATCTACCATCTCATCCCATCCTGTGTGTGTCGTAAAAGTTGGCAAAGGGAAAATTAAAACCGGAAGATGGGCAGCAGCATCTTCCTGGAACATCTAAGTAAATAAACTGCGGTTGCTAACCCGCCTGCCGTGCGTGGCAACTATGGCAAAAGCACTCCAAAATGAGAGCTACAAACTTTTGTGGCAATCATTGGGGTAGGAGAGCTAGGTTAAGAATTAGTACAGTATAAATATAAAAATAAAGAAACTATGATATATACAAACGTTCGAAACAAACGCACTCACACAGACGCACGCCTCAACAATATTCTAAGCGCACGTCGCAGTGCTGTCTGTCCCGGGTGTTGCGTTTATCTGTGGTGCTTGCGCCACGGACTGTCCGTGATCGTGATACATTGCTATTTACCATCTTATCTTGATAATATAAGGATTGATATAAAAATGACTACTGAGAAACTCTTGATAAGTCAAAATAAAGCTCATTCATTGGTTAATGGGATCAAATGAAACCGATCAAGAAACCAACCAGAGTTAGTGGGTCTACTGTCCCACTGATCGTGATACGTACGCCGACGTCGACCCCCACCGGCTTCCCTGTTCGCACTCGCCGCAATAATCTGCTTCGTCAACCTTCTTTCGTCAAATGTACACAATAATTATTACTAGTGGTCGCGCTGTGATCCAAATTTCACCATAACTCATACAATAAATGAGTTTGAACGATGCTAAGGTTTGAGTAATTATTTGTTGGCAACATTTTAAATACTGTTTGACCAGAGACTATCACATATTTGACATTGGCAGTATGAACGTAAACAAACCACATGCTATTATTTGATTGACATTGTCAATATGTACTTAAATCACGAAAGTTTTATTTTAACAAATTTAACGAATTTGTAACATATATAATACAAATTTTAGATTCCTCACTTCTTCTCCTTTCAATTAAAATTAACTATGCCAAATCTCACACTCCTTCGTGCCCCGCTTTTTAAGTACGAGTATATCGTACTTAAAAAGCGGTACATACATTTCTCTACACATATTAATAACATAATTATTTATACTCTTTGGATAATTTTATGCCCGTAAATGTAAACAAGTTAAAATGACAGCCACAGCTACATGTCAATTATATTTGTAACGATTAAATATCATATTTAATATCTATAAGACATTACTTCAGCTTTTACCATTTTCATTTCCTTCCTTTACGTTTTACGAAAACTAGGACTTCACCAGTATCATGTGTTTTGCAGACGCCGTGATCCGGAAAAACTTGCGACTCTAGCGAGCCATACGATCAACTGGTTTAAATTATACACAGTTAATAGGAACCGGGCATGTAATTATAGACATTTTACGCTAAAGTGAGACAAACTCTATTTGATTCCAACGCCACGATTAATCCAATGTGCAATTTATATAACGTAGCCAGCGTAATCACTGGGCATATGAGACTTAAGAACTGATGTCTCAGGGTGACGGGCGCAGTGTGGTATCACACAGAAATATTCTGGGTGACACAGCATTTGTTATGGGCAGACGTTGCACTTACCATCAGGTGAACGTTCTGCTCGTTCCGTCACTTTTATCAAATAAAAAAATATAGCAATCCATCAATGAACATAGCGACTTAAATACATATCGCATAGGTAATGTAATTGCAGTGCATATGAGACTTAAGAACTCAGGGCACCGGCGCAGTGTGCTGCCACACAGAAATCTTCTGTGTGTCAGCTTTTGTTATGGACAGACATTTACCATCATGTGAAAGTTTTGATTGTCTCGTCACGTTCTTCAATAAAAATAAAAAGATACTGTAATTAAATTTAGAAAAATTACTACTTAGTTGTAAAAAAAAATTCTAATTACTAGTTGTTAAAATTAATAACCAATTTTTTTTTTATTTTGAGGTGTCATTTCACCCTTGTTGGCTCAGACTACATATGGTCACAGATATTTATTTTACTTGACGAAACAAGCAAAACGATATAAACCGTGATGTGTTTGACTTTGCCAGTAGTTGTGAGGCAGATTAATGTTTTCTTTTTTCATACACGCTTCGTAACTGAACGTATTTCCGCCCGTGAAGTCAATATCAGGCTCTATTTGAAATCAGCGCTGCAGCATCTTAGTGCTGCCGCAATTTGCTGAAATTGTCACATTTTTTTTTCTCTCACTTCATTTTCGTTTTTTGTTTTTTAATATTTTATTGTGTATTTGTGATGTCAAATAAAATAGCTTTTCTTTCTTTCTTTCAAAAACATTAAAATTAAAAATTTTAAGTAAGCTGATAAATTTTGTTTTTTTTTTTCATTCCTCTTTGTTGCCTGTTATGTAAACTGTAAATGTTTTGTCCATCTTTAATTAGTAATACATTTTAGTATACACACATACATACAGTCACGGTTTTTTCTTGCCTTCTTATAAGGGGTAGGCAGAGGCACCACATCCGTAGCCAACTTTTCGCCTCGATAGGAAAAGAGATGACGGGTGGCGCACTACGTCGCCATTTTTGTACGTGTCAAAAAATCATACTCCCCACTGCGTTCCCACGATCAAATAGCGATAGCATTGCATTTTATAGTATCATTCTTCAAGAATAAAGGCTGTCCGTACAGTATCTTAGTCGACTCTTACGACACCTCGGTAAGAAAGAGGTAGGCGCTATTCTACCCTGCCGGACACCTGAACTATTTTTGGAAATCTGTTAACCTAATACGACCAGATGCAATTTTCATATCAAGTGTCGAATGTGCCGACCAACCGATGGAGCAGTGGCTGAAAGATTGGCTTCTGCACTCAACGGTAACGGGTTCGATTCTCGCACGGAACAACTGTTTGTAAGGACTACATGGCACGGCTTTGTTTTTAAATACTAGAGTCATAACATATTTATTTCTAGGATAAAAGTATTGAAAAGACAATTTGAAAGTTCAAATATACTTTGTAATTTCGGTCTCACATTAATTAATGACTATGCAGGAATCCGTCTAGGTAGGTACCACCCCAGGGCCAGTTATTCTGCCGTGAAGCAGTAGTGTGCAAACATTGCTGTCTTTCGGTTTCTATCTGAAGGGCATCGTGAGCTAGCGTAATCACTTGGCATTTGAGACTTAAGACCTGATGTCTCAGGGTGACGGGCGCAGTTCGGTGTCACACAGAAATAGTCTGGGTGACACAGCATTTGTTGTGGGCGGACGTTGCACTTACCATCAGGTGAAAGTTTTGCTCGTTTCGTCACCTTGTACAATAAAAAAAAATATTATTTATACATCAAACGCAATGATAAATTTACGTTTGTGAAACAAGTTTAAATTCGCTCATCCTTCATCGCGTTCGCGTCTCGAAACTGCACTGACGCGAAATCGTACACAGACTCCCAGTTAGAACCGACGGGAATAACCAACGGGATATTTCCACACCTCCGCTAGAATCTATCAATGTCCGGATTGCTTACCGCAACGGGCCTGCATAAATCCCACAAGTATAACACAATTTTGACATATCATTGATCTATCCGACTGAGAATCATCTCAACACCTAGCTCCTGTCTCCCAGAGGACGTCAAACGAAAACTGTATTACTACACCTTCCACTGCAGAACGTCTTTTACGTGTAACCGTGTATACATTGCTGATTTTGTATGGAAAGTTTTTGTAATATTTCATAACTAGCAGCAATGGATTTTGTAAAATTTAGTACGAAAGCAACATTAATTTCTAAAAGCAGCTACGGCGGCTCACGACACTCAAACGCTCTATCTACTAACTTAATATTAATGTAAAACTGTCTTTATATACATATGTATAACGTAGCATTTTCAGTGAAGAAAAGAGTTTGTTAGACTTTCCGAATCAGGTAACAGAGTAGATAGTTTGAAAGACAGGTTCTATCAAGCGTTGACAACTACATATTGTGTCGACGTGTATTTTATTCGGTAGGTGTAACCTCTGTGCAAATGTACTCTGCGAGATTGTCTTTCGTATAGAATACGTTTTCAAGCGAACAAACGGAACTGATATCGGTAAATGTTGACGATTGATCAAATGTTTGGATCTTGTGTCGAAAACAGAAAAGTTTAGGTATTTTGTTCTTTAGGTGTTGGAAGGTGTAGGAAGTAGAATAAAAAATAATACAATTATGTAATTCAAATAGTACAATTAAGTAAGTCTCTATTAATGTAACCCACCACTGAACATGACCACAAAATAATTTTATTGCTAAGACATGAAGGTTATATAGGTGATTTCCTTCACTGCCGAGTACTTAATAAATCAGTACTTTAAATTGGAATTAGCAATTTTAGAAGTATTCGAACCTAGGGTTACTTGTGTACTATAAAATAATCAAAGCCCCTGAACATTATATAACATATCTAGTATAAGTTACTCTCCAGGGGGTTTTACTTTTACCTTTTATAAGACATTGTTTTTTTTATTGGATAAAGTGACAAAACTGGCACGTGACATTACGTAAGTACTCAGCTGCTTACCCTGTGTACCTGTCGACACATTTTTTTTTGTTGTTATTGTATAGCCGTGTGGTAGCGGCCTTAGACAATGTACCGCCCCAACTCATCCCGTGGGTGTCGTAAAAGTCGACAGAGGGACAATGAAAAACAGAAGATGGTCAGCAGCATCTTCCTGGAACATGTGAATAAATAAACTGCGGTTGCCAATCCGCGTGCCAAGCCTGGCAACTATGGCACAATCTCCTCAAAATGAGTGCTACAAACTTTTGTGGCTGTGCATAAGGGGAGGCACGCGATCTTTTTTTAAATATCTGTATAAAAATGTTTCTCAGTTTTCGTGGTCGCTTGTCTAAATGCAATCGGATCCCTGTTTCCTAAGCAGCCGGTACACATCAGGTAAATCTCCAGACGTCAGCTGGAGACGACACGGAAAGGGTAGGACCGTTCGAATTCTGATGCTCCGATATTTTAATACTTAGTGTATTTCCTATATCGGTATGATTTATCTTATTTTTATTCAGAATATCTCGTCATCTAATGTGACAAAAAGACATGTATTGATTTTGGGTTCGGTATATTATAAAAAACTAAAATATATTTTACCGATGCTAGGATGCCCATGTGGTGCATAGCCGTGTGGTAGCGGCTTAAGAGGATCACCACCCCATCTCATCCCGTGGGCGTCGTAAAAGTCGACAGAGGTACAATGAAAAACAGGAGATGGGAAGCAGCACCTTTCTGGAACATCTGAATAAATAAACTGCGGTTACCAATCCGCCTGCCAAGCGTGGCAACTATGGCAAAATCTTCTCAAAATTAGAGCTACAAGCTTTTGTGGCTATCTATGGGGGAGGCCTATGTTCAGCAGTGGACATGTGATAGGTTGAAACGACGATTGTGGAATTGTGTCTTATCAATTGGTAGGACACGTTATGTGAAAATTATAAGTTGACAAAGCTCGTTAAATAGATGTAAATTATACTTTCTATGTATATTCTGCAATAATTGAAAATTCGTTATAAAGAGGGTATTGACAATTCTTTTTTTATTTAATAAAGTGACGAAACGAGGAAAACGTTCACCTGATGGTAAGTGCAACGTCTACCCATAAGAAATGCTGTGTCATCCAGAACATTTTAGTGTGACACCACACTGCGCTCGTCACCCAGAGACAACAGTTCTTAAGTCTCAAATGCCCAGTGATTACAATAGCTCTCAGTGCCCTTCAGACCGAAACACAGTAATGTATGCACACTACTTCTTCACGGTAGAATAACTGGCCTGGGGTGGTACCCACCTAGACGGATTCCTGCATAGGTATTCTAGCACCAGTAAATATGGGCCAAAAATCTCAGAACTATATTACGTCACGTTCGAAAATAAGTAGTTTCTTTAATTGTGTGTCAAACATTGGTCAAACATTTTTTTTCTGCATTAAAATAACTAATAAATAAAAAAAACTTCGAGTTATTTTGATAAATAGGATGTTAGTTATTCCGCGTCTGTAATTAATCATTCATGCCAGAGTCATAATATTTTTCTTAGTTCAATGTGACTTCTGCTAACATGGAGGTCACTCTATTTACATACAACATTATGTATTAAAATTGTAATACATGTACGCGTTTAAAAGATAAATGACTTACAAATTTCAAATCAAAATTCTCATGACATCTTAATTTTACAACTTCACATTGATTTATTCAGACATAGCAATGTTATCTAATATCATATAAATAAATGAAGGGCTGAACACAACTGAGCCATGGCAGATGACGTCCGAAAAAAAACGAAATTAAAAAGAAAAAGTGGCAATAAATAAAGAGGAGTTATCAGATTGGGCGGGTGTATAACATTTTAATAAATAACTCGTTGGAGAACTTGTGTGTGAGCGCATCTTTTTTTTCAAATTAATAATAATACGAAATAAATCAATAAAAGAATGGAAACATTTCAGAACTGGCTCCGCTTGAATGATTTGTTGTAATGCGAGTGTTCGGTGCCGTCTGTTCGTTGCTTTAACTGGGAGCTAACGATTTTGATACTTTTCATGCGATGTTATTTAACATTTTTGCTTTTAATTTTTAAATTCACAAAACATTTACAGTTCTTTTATTCTTTAATTTCTGGAAATACTTTAACGGCCTGCATAAATAGAAAGCCGCCGACAAATTTTGTCCGATGAAATTTTTAGTAGGTTAGGTTATGTATTCTTAATTGCGAGAGCGGAGCGTATATATCCATAAATTTATTTACAGAATAATTAATATTACGCCTTTTTAATTCATAGTAATTGATTGTCGTAAGTAATCGCTCAGTTAGTATTTGTTTTCGCTAATCTGAGTTGAAGTTGCCACTCGTTCAAATTCATCTTGTAGTTTATTTTTAGTCCAACAGACTATGAATCTCCCCAAAATGAGTGTAACAAACTTTGTGGCAATCTATGGGGGAGGCCGCCTATGTTCAGCAGTGGACTGGTGATACGCTGAAATGATGATGATGATGACGAGACTTCGGTATGAGAAATTAATAGAAACAAATGTATTGAAAAATTGTTATTCGCTTTAGTCTTTAGCAAGTTAAACATTGGTCTCTTCCATAGATTGCCACAAAGCACGGTGCCGAGCCAACTGCATTCATAGTGAATATAATAGATAATGAAATTATAACTAATAATTGTTTGTATATATTACACTCATACGTAAAATTATTACTTTTTCTGCTATTAACAGTTTTTTTTTATTGCATATAGTGATGAAACGAACAAAACGTTCACCTGATGGTAAATACAACGTCTGCCCACAACAAGTGCTGTGTCACCCAGAAAATTTATGTGTGACAC
Source organism: Luehdorfia chinensis (assembly GCA_019845155.1). NCBI lineage: Eukaryota > Metazoa > Arthropoda > Insecta > Lepidoptera > Papilionidae > Luehdorfia > Luehdorfia chinensis. Next base: position 2,393,239 of record JAHVAK010000423.1, on the reverse strand, counting down.
CACACTGTGCCCATCACCCAGAGAAATAGGTTCCTAAGTCTCATATGCCCAGTGATTACGCTAGCTCATAGTGCCCTTCAAACCGAAACACAATACTGTTTGCACACTACTGCTTCACGACAGAATAACTGGCCCTGGGATGGTACCTACCTAGACGAATTCCTGCATAGGAATCCTACCACCAGTAAATAATTTGTATTTTGTAAATAGAAGTCACAATTAATATTCCTATTTAAAGTTCAGTTGCATCTCGATACTGTCTTTCAGTAATTTATTTATTTAACTAAATTTATTTTATTTTTTTAATTATCATCGAACATCTGTAATGTATTCCTTTTTTAAAATTATGTAAGTTCTGAAAATAGTTTAATTTCAAGTATCAACACAGTCGAGGCGACATACAGCAAAAGCTAGTCCTATATCAGTTGATATCGACTGGAGTCGACTCTAGATCTCCGTCCCACCTCCAATAAAGTGCTGCCATCAATTCAGGCGATGGCGAAGAGGTTTCTCCTACCTCGACACTCGGGGCGCGGTTCCTATGACGGATGGCTGGGTGGCCGCGCGGCTCCAACTAAGGGAGTTTAATTAATAATTTGTTAGGCAGTGATTGGGAATGTTACATTGAGTTTGAAGTTTTTGTTTATTTGGTGCACTGCACTTTGTTATTTTTTGCATAATTGGTAATCGATTATTTTTAAGCGTTGCCAATTTTTAATCGTTTTGCATATTCCTTATGACTAGGGAAGCTGTAAGTGTACATTTACCAGCACTTTAAACTTATTTTTGTCGCGTTATTAAATTTCTCATTATTTTTGGTGATCGACAAAAACTGAATTTTTTAGATTTGAGAAAAGTTTTCACTCATTAGAGCATCGCATGCTGCAATTGTTTAAGGGCGTGATAGATGTCAAGGTCATGTTTAAAGACGAGGATTCGAAATTGGAAGCCGATAGGTGTCCGGCAGAGTAGAATAGCACCTATCTCTTTCCAACCGAGGTGTTGTAAGAGGGGACTAAGGTACATCCACTATTGGTGCAGAATAACACTATGAAATGAAAATTCGACGAAAAATATAGAAAGAAATATACATTTCGTTTCTCAAACATCATTTCTTTACAATCTACCACCGTTTCATAATGAGGTTCCTCTGACGGAGAAGAAACAGGCGAAAGAAACTCCGTAGGTAACAATGATGTCACTATACTGCTCTTGGGAACGCTTTGGGGAGTAATAGTTTTTTGACTCGTACCAAAACGGCGACAAGCGGGCTACGTAAGTGGGCTCTGCCTACCCCTTATATGGAAAGAAGGGGTGACTGTATGTATGTATGTTGCATCGAGCACGGGTAGTTTAGGATGAGTGGATGCCTTTGTGTTTGTGTGTAGTGAAATATATTCGCTAAAATTGACGCCACTGTCGAAAATTAACCACGAACAAGTTATCAGAGAAGTTGCGAGCTGATTTTTTTATTGGTCAAAGAGACAAGCAAAACGTTCAAATGATGGTAAGTGCAACGAACCTACCTCTAAGTGCTACGATATCTAACCTTAAGTCTCACATGTCTGGGCATGTACTGGTAATTGATGATGACCGACACGGCGACAACTTCCGAATACTGTCGGAATCAACTGCGCAAGAGATATCACAGTGCCACAGGTCCAACCTACTGGTGCCCGATGTAGGTACGCGAATAGATCGGAGATAAGCTAGGATGCAGTATCAGAGAACACGAGGCTAATCGCAACACAACCAGATCCGAAAACCAACAATTAGCGTTTTTCACAAATGTTGGTTTCGGCAGGGATTCGGACCCCACGGGAGGCGGCTTAGAAGTAAGACCCCGCGGTCGTCAGCAGAATAACTGGTACTGCGGTGGAACATACCTAGACGGATTCCTGCATGGTAATCATCATCATTATCATTTCAGCCTATCACTAGTCCACTGCTGGACACTCAGATACTGCGGCCTCGCAGATAGATTGTCACAAAAGTTTGTAGCTCTGGTTTTGGGGGGATTTCGTCATAGTTGCCACGCTTGGCAGGCGGGTTGGCAACCGCAGTTTATTTATTCAGATGTTCCAGGAAGATGCTGCCCTTCTCCTGGTTTTTATTTTCCCTCTGTCGACTTTTACGACGCCCACGGGTTGAGATGGGATCCTAGATTCTCTTAAGCCGCTACCACACGGCTATGCACCACATGGGTATCCTAGCATCAGTAAATTATATTTTAGTTTGTTATATATACCGAACCCAAAATCATTACATGTCTTTTTTGTGACATTAGATAACGAGATATTCGGAATAAAAATAAGATAAACATACCGATATAGGAAATACACTAAGTATTAAAATATCGGAGCATCAGAATTCGAACGGTCCTACCCTTTCCGTGTCGTCTCCAGCTGATGTCCGGAGATTTACCTGATGTGTACCGGCTGCTTAGGAAACAGGGATCCGGTCGCATTTAGGCCAGCGACCACGCAAACTGAGAAACATTTTTATACACATATTTAAAAAAAGCGCCTGCAACTCAGTGCTAGTGACAAAAGTGAAACTATATTAGGAGATAGATTAAGCATACATTAGAAGATAGATTAAATCAAACTTGATGTTCTCCTAGCCGATTTCGACCACGGCGACAACTTCCGACTACTGTCGGGAGCCATCAACTGCGCGGGAGATATTAAAGTGCCACAAGTGTACGCGCAAACACAGAGGCACTCACTCGTCCCAACCTACCCGCGCCCGATGTAACGCTGATGCGATAAGATCGGAGGTAGGCTAGGATGCAGTGTCAGAAACACGGGGACAATCACAACACAACCAGACCCGAAAACCAACAATTTATGTTTTAGCACAAATGTTGGCTCCGGCTGGGATTCGAACCCAACACCCGGGGCTTAGAAGTCAGGTACTGCTCCGTATATAAACAATTAGGCCCTAGGGATTAGCACGCTGAAGTGGCAATAGGCCGGCCATATAGCTCGTAGAACCGATAACCGTTGTGGATGAAAGGTTCTCGGATGTCAACCTCTTACCGGCGAACGTTTACAGTGTAGGGCGATCCCCCACTAGATGGAGCGACGACCTGCACGGTATTACGGGAAGTCGATGGATGCAGGTGGCTCAGGACCGTGTTTTGCGGCAATCTAATCTGGCACTGAGAGCTATCGTAATCACTGAGCATATGGGACTTAAGAACTGATGCCTCTGGGCGACGAGCGCAGTGTGGTGTCACACAGAAATGTTCTGGATGACACAGCATTTGTTATGAGTAAACGTTGCACTTACTATCAGGTTAACGTTTTGCCCGTTTCGTCACTTTATTATATAAAAATATCCATGGGGGAGTCCTATGTTCAACAGTGGACTATGATAGGCTGAAATGATGATGAGGATGATATAAACAATTATTAATTAAGAATAACAGAAGCACAAAACCGTTGCACTCAAATTCAACCTTCAAATTGTACTCTCATCATGCTCAAAGAAGATTTACAAGGCTTTCAATACTTTCTCTAAAGTCTGAGAAATAAAAAGTATTTCGAAGACATGTGAAGTCCGCCAACCCGCATTGGAGCAGCGTGGCGGATTCTTCCTAGCTCCAAAACCCTCTCAGAAATGAGAGGAGGCCTGTGCTCAGCAGTGGGACATTTATAGGCTGAAACTTTACTTTTTTTTTACATTACAATACTTTCTAAAATTGTAAAAGGCCCATTAATTCGTTGATAGACAGTATAAATACAGTCATAAACGTATCCATAGATCTCTCTCAAGTTGGGAGGATCATAGAATCGCCCTGCGTATAAAACGATGATTCCAGAGACCGCCTATGGTCATCTATAATGATCTGTAATGACCCTTATGAAATTATGGAGAAGTCTGAAGAAGAGAAGTTTGTTTTACTGCTTTCTTGAATTCTGTTGCTTTATTGTGAAACTATACATTTAATGAATAATAAAAAAAAGGCTTCGACCTTATTTATTTATTTTTTCTTAATTGCATTACCTTAAAAGAAAGGGTTATAAAGGGCGGATTTAATGCCCATAGGCATTCCCTACCAGTCAACCCTTACTGTGTTTAGATTCTGTTATATGTGTAGCAATTAAAAATAAGTATAGTAACATACAACAAACCGTACAGATTCTTATAGATTTTTTTTTTTATTGTACAAAGTGACGAAACGAGCACAACGTTCACCTGATGGTAAGTGCAACGTTCGCCCGTGTCACCCAGAATATTTCTGTGTAACACCGCACTGCGCCCGTCACCCTGAGACATCAGTTCTTAAGTCTCAAATGCCCAGTGATTACGCTAGCTCACAGTACCCTTCAAACCGAAACACAGTAATGTTTGCACACTACTGCTTCACGGCAGAATAACTGGCCCTGGGGTGGTACCTACCTAGACGGATTCCTGCATAGGAATCCTACCACCAAGTAAATATAGATGCATAAAAAAGACCAAAAATTAAAACATGTGATCCTGTATTTATTAAAAAAAATACTAAAGCTAGCAAATGTTTGCGATCGCAACTAAATAATATAAACGCCAAGTATAAACGGAACCACAGAATAAAATATGTATGTCAATAAATCATCAATCTAGTGTAATGCACACTAGATTGATGATAAAAAAAATTGTTATTCAAAAAAACAAACAATTATAGTTATAAAAAAAAACTTTGTTATCGTATGAGGAAAATCAAGGTAATCGATGAATTTTGAGTATTGAATAGGAGCCCGATAGATGTCGCTAGTTGTACTATTTTTTAAGTAGTTTCAATACTTTTACAGTAATCACACAATTATTAAAAAATATGCGAGATTAAGTAGTATAGATATAAATAAATAATCTTATACAGGAAAAAAATACTTCTTAATTCAAAATACGTTGTCTAGAAACGTTTATGACTCATATGCGTGGATTCTGCTGTTGGACAAATTAGTTCCTATGCAGGAATCCGCCTAGGTAGGTACCACCGCAATACAGTATTTCGCTCTAAAGGGCGTTGAGAACTAGTGTAATCTGTAATCACTGGGCATATGAGACTTTTGAACTGATGTCTCAGGAGGACCGGCGCAGTGTGGTGAAACCCAGAAATGTTCTGGTTCTGGAACACAGCATAGCGGTTGAACCGTGAAAGGGTAACAAACAGACATTGCCTTTTCACAGTTCAGCCGCTGAACCGATTTTGACGAAATTCGACACAGAGATACTCGTAGCTTTTTATCCCGGAAATTCGAATAGTTCCCACGGGATATTTAAAAAAGCTATATCCACGCGGACGAAGGACGTAGTGCAGACTTGAGGACGTATGTGTTTTTGTTGTACGCAATCGAAGAGACAAGTAAGTCGTTTGTTCGAACGTAATTGCTACGCCTGTCCATAACTTTTTTTTTATTTTTTTTTTTTATTTATGTATAAAAAACGAAGCCCCACAGTAGGATTTTCTCCTGTATCGTGGGTGCGTTTTACAAACATACATTTCACATGCACCACATAACCAGACCCGAAAAGCAACAATTTGTGTTTATGCACAAATGTTACCTCCGGCTGGGAATCGAAACGGACCGGTGGCGCAGAAGTCAGGTACGCTTACCAATACGCCACGCGGTCGACTTTTGATGTGTCACCCGGAACTTTCCAGAGGATCATTGTAGTAATTATAATAGCATCAGTGCCCTTTAATACTGGAACACAGTAGTGTTTAAACCCCAGTGATTGATGGCAGAAGAACTGGCACTGCGGTCCTGCCTGCCCAGGCGTACTTCTACATACGAACCCTACCGCCAATAGTAATGTGTCTGCGAACAATTGTGACTAGTTATAGTTTGGGGTTCGTAGTTAGTCAACGCAACACTACAAGACTAACACTAAGCAATACACATAACCAAGGGCGAGAACCAAAGCCAGTTTTGCCGTGAAATAGTAATGTGCGAACATTACTGTGTTTCGGTTTCATATGAAACTTGAGTACTGGCGTCCCAGACTGACGGGAGCAGTATGGTGTCACACAGAAATATTTTTTCGTTGATTGAAGTGATGCGACTAGTCGCTTCTTGCCTCCTCGCCTTACACCTCGGTATAAAATGAAATTTCTATGAAAAAGACCGCAGAGTTTCTCGCCGGCTCTCCTCTGAGATGGTCTTATTTTTCAAATCGGTGTAGATTTTGACACAACATCTTATAACTAGCCTAAACTGAATAAAAAATCTTTAAATCGTTTTATATATTTCACTAGCCATTCCAAATTACCTATCTACTGATATAATCTTCAATGATCGTACAGACTATGCGTTCGCGCACGACCGACCTTATGATAACGCGAAGCCAACAATTAGGCCTTATTCTCACTGGGCAGTTCCACGTCACTATTGATTTGCGATTGATACTATACGTTTATAACTTTATCGTCCTCAACATTAAAGGAGCTTTAATTTTTATCATGGAAGGTTGATTTTCATTCCAAAGCGAAATAATAACTTGTCCTTTAAACAAACGCAATGGACTGTAGATAATGTGTACACCACCTATAAAGTTGAGAATCGTGCGTTTCAGAAAACTTGCAGTTTTCTTTGTTCACTGTGCGACTGGCAAGCGATTATAAACCATCGCGTAAAGAAGTTTAAGTATAGTTTTAAGAAACGTTATGAAGCATCAGAATAAGGTTTCAGTTCGTAATAGGTTGTAGATCAAATGTTTAGTGGAAGGTTGAGTTACCTCGGGGCGCATACGAAGTTCACAATGCCGCTTAGAATTATGGTTTCAGCTCAATTTTTAACCTTAAGCCAACGTAATTAGAGCGTATAAAAGTGTACTTTATAATCGTTTAGTATCCCTAATGATTTATCGATAATATTTGTTAAATGAAGTATGGGTTTATGGAAGGCGTGGTAATTAATATATGAATCTTTGATAGTTTTCATAATTCATATCAAACCCGGCATCGAGACCGTGGTTGCTCAGGGGCTGGATACCTTAAATGTCATAGTGCGCAAGTGACAGAGTTCGATCTTCTTGAAACGCGACACTATAATTGTTTAGTCTGCATTTGTCGGCGGGAAACCTCATAGCAAATCTGCATATCTGCGAAATAAAAAATTCGAATACTCTCAAGTTCGCCACCACGCGGATTCTTCGCGGCCCAATTGTTATTACCTTTATCTTGCCGAAAAACGACCCTTGATATCGTTAAAATTAAGACAGAACATGAATTGATTTTATCGGGTTTTACTTTAACTATAATCCTGACGATTCGAGTGCTTTACAGCTCCAATTGTCACGAACCTAAACTAATAATTATAAGCTGAAAGTAGCCCGGATTAACTACGACTACGGGCGTCGAGCACCTTAGTCTCTCCGTGACCATGGGTGCTGCAAATCTCGCGATACTTTATGTTAAAAGTTAGAAATTAATTTTAGCATATTCAATGAGAAGTATTAGCACAAACATAAGATCATTACAACAACACTTTATTCACACAATCTCTGAATAATTCAAGGCATCGCGGCTGAGTATGTATTTACAGTTTTCTCCTAATCAAAAAGGTTGAAAGTCTTGCGTACAATACATTGTACGAGTATATTTGTCTTGCTTCCGTCGTTTGTGTGCTTGCTGACGTTATAAGCAATAAGCATTCAGCAGTTGTTAGCTTCCGAAAGTTATGGAGTAGTCGCAGTATATCATACCTATAAATATACCTATAAATCTTTTTTAAAAAGAGGACATGTGAGAAGTTAAACTTCTTTGGTGATTTAGGCCTCGATTTGTAAGTATATGATTTAGGCCTCGATTTGTAAATATATTCTAATATATACTACCGTATGTAAGTATATAGTAATGGGCAAACCGACAGAGAGAGAGAAAGAGAGAGAGAGATAGAGGGGGGGGGGGATACTTTATTCTAAAGATCTTGTACTGTTCATTGAATTGACGGATATCATTTAAAGTATCAAATTCAAGCTCAGTCATAGTATGTAAATAGTTCACTCTTTTCCTCTTTTTGGCCGAGTACCTATTTTCCGTACTTTCTACATCAGAAATTACGGAAAATAGCTACTTGGTACATTATATTCTCGAACACATTTCATTTTTACTCTCATTACGCCCAAAGAAGCTCCACTTCTTACGAAACGTATGTAAATGAAACTATTATACACAGCACATAAATTGAAAGATCGTCTCACATCGGAGCAAGCCGTCCCAAGTTGGCATCGAGCGGCAGACGTGCGCGTCCGGGCATCGAAACTTAGTAATTAAGACAACAATAAATAACACCAAAGGCGGGACGCTATAAGGCTGTGTGCAGTCCGGCGGCAAATGTCAGACGAATGTTTTTTTTTGTGTATAATTTTAAATCAACTGTTTCATAGTTATACCGGGCTACTTTCAGCTTATAATCTTTGCTTTAGTTTCGAGATAATAAGTGTTGTAAAGCACTCGAACCGTCAGGATTATTGTAAAAGTAAAACGCAATAAAATCAATTGCCTTCTTCTGTCTTAAATTTTAACGATTTCAAGGAATATACGGTACGGTACGGTTGTCGAACGCGTGGCGTAGTGGTTAGCGTACCTGACTTCTGCGCCACCGGTCCTGGGTTCGATTCCCAGCCGGAGGTAACATTTGTGCAAAAACACAAATAGTTGCTTTTCGGGTCTGGTTGTGTTGTGCATGTGAAATGAATGTTTGTAAAACGCACCCACGATACAGGAGAAAATCCTAGTGTGGGGCTTCGTTTTTTAAAAAGATAAAAAAAAAAAGAAAAAGATGAGCAAAGGTAAACATCAGAGTCCTCGAAATATTTCTTGTGTATTGTCATTTTTTTTTAATCAATGTAAACTCAGCAGTGGCATATTTTTAGGTAATTCTACACCTATAAATATGCCACTGCTGAGTCCGAGCCTCTTCTCATTGAGAATTTTTTGGAGCAGGGAAGTGTTCGACATGCGGATCCATTGCGGGAAGTCGTACATCGTCGAAATGCAGGTTTCCTCAAGGTTTTTCTTCACCGCCGAGCTCATGGTGAACCAATACATAAAATTCCAAATAACAGTTTTAGTGGTGCCGACACCGCGATCGAAACCAGGCCACTCGCTTACTATGAAATTCGAAGAGAGCGCTACCTAAGCTAATAAAAATTGATATCACCGCCATAAAACTCTTTCTATTTTTCCTTTTTTCCTTTTTTGACGGCCTCGTCAGAGTAACTAACTCGAACTTCGAATCCCAGCCGGAAGCAACATAATCATTATCATCATTTCAGCCTATCTCAGTCCACCGTTGAACATAGCCTTCAGATTGCCACAAAACATGGTCTTGAGCCACCTGCATCCATCGAATTCTCGCAAAACCGTGCAGGTCGTCGCTCCATCTAGTGGGGGGACGCCCTACACTGCGTTCGCCGGTACGAGGTTGCAATATTTGTGCACAAACACGAGCCACGTCATGGTTTTCACGTCTTGGTGTTAGTGTCATCGTCATCATTTCAGCCCACAACTCGCTGAACATAGGCCTCCCCAATAGATTGCCACAAAGGTTCGTAGCTCTCAATTAGTTGCCACGCTTGGCAGGCGGGTCAGCAACCGCAGTTTTTTTATTCAGAGGTTCCAAGAAGATGCTGCTGCCCACCTCCTGGTTTTTATTATTCTCTGTCGACTTTCACGACATCCCCGGGATGAGATGGGGTTGTAGGTTCTCTTAAGCCGCAACCACGCGGACACACCACACGAACGTGTGCTAGTGTATATTCTATTTCTGAGTATAAAACGTGATATAGGAGAAATCCATGTATGAGGCTTCGTTTTTTTTCAACGGAAAAGTATATCACGGCCATAAAAAATCTCACTGAAAGACAACGTCTTTTTTTATATTGTATCAAGTGATGAAACGAGCAAAACTTTCACCTGATGGAAAGTGCAACGTCTGCCCATAACAAATGCTGTGTCACCCAGAAAGATTCTGTGTGACACCACACTGTGCCCATCACCCTTAAGGCATAAGTTCTTAAGTCTCATATGACCAGTGATTACGCTAGCTCACAGTGCCCTTCAACCCGGAACACAGTAATGTTTGCACACTACTGCTTCACGGCAGAATAACTGGCCCTGGGGTGGTACCAAGACGGATTCCTGCATAGGAATCCTACCACCAGTCTTTAAACCGCCATTTTTAAAACAATCTTTCTTTCAGTGAATTTTCCCATCGTGTGTACAGCTCCTAACGGTAAATCATGTTGGGTTGAGCGAGTGACATGACGCCGGGAACTGTTAATTGCTATAAACACAGGAATTTTGGTGAAACGTAAGATTTATGTCATTTTGTTTCGCGTTCCTTTCGTCCGACGCGCCGAGACAGTATCCTCGCTCCGGATAGCAATATGTTACGTAAGTTAGGCTTCCGATATTTATTATTAGGGTGGGGTTATTCTAACGGAAAATGGAAGACCCAACGGTAAGATCGAAAAAATATTATAATTTGAAGTAAAACTTCTTTGGACGCTATGAGACTAAAGGTCGCTAGGCCGAATTTTGAGTCGGCTTCCATGAAGCGTTTGGTTACTTCAAGTTTACTTACCTTTTTTTTTATCAAATTTCTAATAATTGTAACTTTCATTTTCTTCACTTCACATATAAAAATATTATAATTTGAAGTAAAACTTCTTTGGACTCTATGAGACTAAAGGTCGCTAGGCCGAATTTTGAGTCGGCTTCCATGAAGCGTTTGGTTACTTCAAGTTTACTTACCTTTTTTTTTTATCAAATTTCTAATAATTGTAACTTTCATTTTCTTCACTTCACATAAACTGAGTACCCTGAGAAACTTACTGAGTAAGCCGGTGGTACTTCAGAGGACGGTGACCGGAGTTCGATTCCCGGTATCGGAACCTCTCAAATTGTTCTGCAAAGGAGCTGATTTGCCACGTCCTCAGAAATAAATAAAAGCATCGTGAGGAAACCCGCATGCCTGAGGAACTTAACATGTTTTTGAAATATTTTTTGCATTGGAGTAGCGTAGCGGACTCCCCCGGCTCTTAAACAACAGAAATAAGAGGAGGCCTGTGCTCAGCAGTGGGACGCATATAGGCTGTTACTTCACCTTTTTTGATAAAGGATTAAGGCACGAGCCAGTTGCTTACGTGATGGTATACGTCGTATATGATGACTGACAGTTGCGCAGTGCGACGCTGAACTTTGCATTGGCAAGTTCTGTGTAGCACCACACTGCACTCGTCACCATGAGACATCAGTTCTTAAGTCTCATATGCAATGTAATTCATAATTAAATCTCGTAAAAGAACTAGCCCGGCGGTGGTACCAACCCAGAGGATTATTTTCAGGAGGCGCAAACAAGCAAACGGCTCACCTGATGTAAAGTCACCGCCGACCATAAACATTCGCAATACGAGAGGAATCACGGGTGCGTTGCCGGCCTTTGAGAAAGGGATAGACTCGTTTTCGTGAAGGTCGCTTAGTCGTATCGGTCCGGAAAAGCCGCTGGCGGCGGCAAGTTCCGGAGTGGTCGTGCGTGGCAGAAAATTTCAGGCAAAGGGCACAGTGGTGTAATGCCAACCATCAAGGTTATGTGGATGGTATTTTGTGTTTTGACCTTTTTTTTATTATTTTTTATTTAATCAAAGTGACGGAACGAGCAAAACGTTCACCTGATGGAAAGTGCAACGTCTGCCCATAACAAATGCTGTGTCACCCAGAGCAGTGTGACACCACAATGTGCCCGTCACCCTGAGGCATTAGTTCTTAAGTCTCATATGCACAATGATTAGGCTAGCTCTCAGTGCCCTTCAAACCGAAACACAGTAATGTTTGCTACTGCTTCACGGCAGAATAACTGACCCTGGGGTGGTACCTACCTAGACGGATTACTGCACAGGAATCCTACCACCAGTAGCCTGTAGTACCTTATGTACTTTGGAGAAATTCAGCGGCTGGAATTATTCGAAACGATTCACGATTCTTGTATAGCAATCCTACCACCAGTAAATACCCATATCAATCGTTTCGTCGTCATCGCTTCAGCCTATCACAAGTCGACTGCTGAACATAGGCCTCTCCCATAGATTACCACAAAAGCTTTTAGCTCTAATTTTGGAGGGATTTCGCCATAGTTGCCACGCCAGGCTGATCGGTTGGCAACTGCAGTATATTTATTCAGATTTTCCAGGAAGGTGCTTGTCTCCTAGTTTTCATTTTCCCTCTGCCTACTTTTACGACACCGACATGATGTGATGGGGTGGAAGATTCTCTTAGGCCGCCACCACACGGCTTATAGTCAATAGTTAAATAATAATAATAATCAATAGTTTAATAGAGCTGTGTGTAAAGCTGTGTGGTGGCGGCTCGATAAAAGAATACTACCACTCCATCTCATCCAATGGATCTCGTAAAAGGCGAGTAAGGAATTAAACTGCACTGTGCACCCAACAGCGCATGATGGCGATGGGCTCACCACCTATCACACCAAGTGCATTATATTGTTTCGGTGAAACGTGGATTGTGGCAGTCATCTGTTTTTGCAGTGAGTGCCCAGTCTCTGACTACCCCTTATGGGATACAGTCGTGATCTTATGTATATAGTTTAATAGAATAGTTTTTAATTTCGGATAAAAAAAGACATAGATAACATCCTTTTATTTTATTTTTAATTATTTGTCACACCAAACAGGTTGCAATCAAATAAGTTACAATATTTTATGATACACCTAACAAAAACTTGGTTCTAACCCTCTATACACATACATACATACATAAGATCACGACTGTATCCCATAAGGGGTAGTCAGAGACTGGGTACTCACTGCAAAAACAAATGACTGCCACAATCCACGTTTCACCAAAACAATATAATGCACTTGGTGTGATAGGTGGTGAGCCCATCGCCATCATGCGCTGTTGGGTGCACAGTGCAGTTTAATTCCTTACTAGCCTTTTACGAGATCCATTGGATGAGATGGAGTGGTAGTATTCTTTTACCGAGCCGCCACCACACGCAACTACTTTAATTATTACAATACAATTATTCGTGTGTTAGTCATAAAAGCGTAATCTTGAATTAACAGCAGTTTTGTGTACAAATATAACAGAAAAATTTACAGTAACGCCGTTCTGCTATTTAAAGGGTAGGCAGAGACCACACCCGTAGCCCACCTTTCGCCCTCGCGGGAATCGAGGCGTGACGGTGGCTCACAAGCACCCACAAGCAGCTATACTGCCTGTGGGAACGCGATGATAGCATTGCATATTATGTTATGTATATGTTTTGTAGGTTCTTTTCTCAAATTAAGTGGTAAAATTAATCCATACCAATATAATAAATGCGAAAGTAACTCTGTCTGTCCCTGGTCTGAAAAGCACTGAGAGATAATGTAATCACTGTTCATATGAGACTTAAGAACTGATGTCTCAAGGTGACGAGCGCAGTGTGGTGCCACACGGAAATGTTCTGGGTGACACAACATTTGTTATGGGCAGACGTTGCCAGTACCATCAGGTAAACATTTTGCTCTTCTTAATTTGTAGCCAAAAAAAAGTGAACTGGTAGTCAGTTTACACGTACAATGTATAATGCTAAGCGGACTCCGGTATTGAAATCCTACCACAAGAAAAATTTTTTTTTTAAAGGAGAATGTGTCGAGATAAGCAAATCATTTGCCCATAACTATTGCTGTACTACTCAGAATATTACTGCAGCACATTGCGCCCTGAGACAACAGTTCTTAAGTCTCATCTGCCCAGTAATTACACTAGCTCTCAGTGCCCTTCAGACCGAAACACAGCAATGTTTGCACACTACTTGCTTCACTGCAGAATAATTAGCCCTGCGATGGTAACTATTTAGATGGATCTCTGCATAGAAATCCTACCAACAGTAAAGTTAGTAGGGTATGAGAATAATATAAATTAGGAAGAAATATTAAAACCAATCGTTACGCATAACTAGTACGATAAATCTAAACGAATAATTCTTTTTTTTGTATTTTTTTTTTTTTATAAAAATGACTGAACGAGCAAAACGTTCACCTGATAGTAAGTGTAACGTCTGCCCATAACAAATTCTGTGTCACCCAGAAAATTACTGTGTGACACCACACTGCACCCGTCACCCTGAGACATCAGTTCTTAAGTCTCATATGCCCAGTGATTATGCTAACTCTCAGTGCCCTTTAAACCGAAACACAGTAATGTTTGCACACTACTGCTTCACGGCAGAATAACTGGCCCAGGGGTGGTACCTACCTAGACGGATTCCTGCAGAGGAATCCTACCACCAGTAATAAATATAGAAGAGGGGCTAATATTAAGTGATCACCGCCGCCCATGAACATCGGGAACACCAGAGGAATCGCGAGTGCGTTGCCGGCCTTTGAGAAAGGAATAGGCTCTTTTTTTGAGTCGTATCGGTCCGGAAATACCACTGGCCGCAGCAAGTTCCGCTAAGTGATCGTGTGGCAGAAAATTCTGCGAAAAGCGCTGAGTGGTGGAATGCCAACTATCAAGTTGATGTGGGTGGAGTTTTGTGATGTGTCGCGATGTATGATGGTGAAATTCAGCGGCTGGAAGGAAACATTTGTTATATATTCATAGAATTAAAGGTGAAGATCACCTTTTTCTCATTGGATAAAGTGATGAAACGAGCAAAACGTTCAACTGATGTTAAGTGCAACGTCTGCCCATAACAAATGCTGTATCACCAAGAAAATTTCTGTGTAACACCACACTGTGCCCATCACCCTGAGACATAAGTTCTTAAGTCTCATATGCCCAGTGATTACGCTAGCTCACAGTGCCCTTCAAACCGAAACACAGTAATGTTTGCACACTACTGCTTCACGGCAGAATAACTGGCCCTGGGGTGCTACCTACCACCTGTGCACAAAGGCAACCATACCTACTTTAATATTTAAACCACGCCGGTTACAACCGGCTTAGCATAAACCTCTATGTATCATCACTTCAACCTATCACTAGTCCACTGCTGAACATATGCCTCCCGCGTAGATTACCACAAAAGTCGGAAGCTCTCATTTTGGAGTGATTTTGCCATAGTTGCCACTACGCATCTTCTGGTTTTTATTTACCCTTTTATCTTCTTTTATGACACCCAAGGGATAAGATTGGGTGGTAGATTCTCTATATCTGTATAACTTAAAATGTACGATTTCGTATAGGGATGTAACGGCGCGCTCATTCCATGACACGTATCCGACGGGACACGTATTTATAAAAATTGTCGACTCGAGTTGCGTAGTAGTTAAGCGATTAGCGTCTCCGCTATGGGTCGCAGCTTTAATTCCCACACGAGACAATAAATTATTGTCCCGGGTCTGGATGTTTGTGCATGTTATATATATGACTGTTAAAATAATGTTAGAGGACCGTTTGGCCTAGTGGTCATAGTACCTAACTTCTACGCCGCGGGTCCTGCCTTCGAATCCCAGTCGGAGCCAACAGTTGTGCAAAAACATATTTTGGTTTGTTTTGGTTTTCGGGCTTGGTTGTGATGTGCATGTTGTGCAAATTTATGTTTGTAAAACGCACCCACGATACAGGAGAGATTCTCCTGTGAGAAATCAAGGTGGGAGGCATTTTTTTTCGGTAACTCATATATCAAAAAAACAGAAGCGCTAAACCCCAAAAAGACACGAACATCAATTCAAAAAGCCCGGCATATTAGAAAACCATAAAAAATATATCAAATAAAAAAAATAGTGTTCGAAATTTAAAGCAATAAAAAATGTTTTTCATTCCGAAATCAATAATTCAAAGGCCGTTTGCATCCTTAATGGCGGCATGCGAAAGGACAAAACGCAATATTTACGCCGCTTTAAAATAATTGTATGTGGCCAGCTTTAAACGATAGTGGGTACTGGGTACGCAATTTTACCGTATTTTAACCGCCGAAAGCATCATCATTCGCAGTTTAAATTTTAAATATACCAAATTCAAACCGATATCCACGGACAACGAAATAATTAACCCACATTACATTTACATTACAGAGAGAGGCAGTATCCGTGATGTGACACTTGCATCTCGATCAACTAGTGCACCCCAACACGCGGAACACAATATCTAGTATTGTATATGCACGCGAAAATAGCCTTTAAAGAATAATAATGATTGATCATTTTATGACTTGACTTTTCTACTAAGAAATAGTTTTTAATGAAATATTTATGTGATTGTTTATACTTTTTATTTGATAATTCTATATAGGATTAAATCTATACAAATTAGATCTCTATATGTTTTAATATGTGAGATGCTTTCTCTTTTACAATGATGCCGTTAAGTGCGTTATTGGTTTGTATCTCAGATAATTCAGTTTGCAAGCTGTGTTGCACGCTTTACACAGATGTCATTAACCACGCCATGAGTTTAAAAGATTTCAGACGCCGCGTATCGACTTCAACAATAAAGTTTTACGATTTTTAAATTGACAAAACGGGCGTCAGAGATTTTCCTTTCGAACTATTGACACGTTCAGATTGACCTGAATAGGTCGCGTTTCCATTGGCAATATAATGTCGGTCCGATGTTTTTACTGACTTATTTTAAACTGTACAGTTTTTCCCAATATGTTTTAAATGTAATATATACAGTTTCTTATTAGGTACCGTGTGGTGGCGGCTCGTTAAAAGAATACTACCACTCCATCTCATCCAATGAATCTCGTAAAAGGCGAGTAAGGAATAAAACTGCACTGTGTACCTAATAGCGCATGGTGGCGATGGGCTCACCACCTATCACACCAAGTGCATTATATTGTTTTGGTGAAACGTGGATTGTGGCAGTCATCTGTTTTTGCAGTGAGTGCCCAGTCTCTGACTACCCATTGTGGGATACAGTCGTGATCTTATTTATGTATGTATGTATTAGGTACTCATATATAAGTAAAACGTTAACTTATAATACCATATCAGTTTCATTTACTGGTGGCAGGAATCTTTCTGTAAAGGTACCACCGCAGCGCCAATTATTCTGCTGTGCAGCAGTAGTGTGCAAACATTACTGTGTTTCGCCACAGAGGAAAGATTACATACACAGGGGCAACGAAGCCATCTAGACAGAGCAATTGTGCGGTAAGTGCGGGGCGAGGTAGCGACCCCTACTGGTCTCAGCAGTAGGGGTTACAGCGTTGTCGCGTCGCGCTCACGTAAAGTCAATATCATTAGGCCATTTTTTTATCAAAGCACATTCTGTATTATTAAAAAAAATATATAAGTAATATTGTTATTAACTGAATACGGTACACACAACATGTTCTATTACAAATTGTGTGACATCTTCAAATATAAATAAAGAACTGAGATCCGCTTCCAAATAATGAAGAAAGGTAAGTTATGTTTTTTTTATTCACAGTAATTCAAATTCAGTCAGATTTTGTCATCAAGTGACAAATTATTATTATTTCTTATATTTACGCGAACACTACATATTTAAATGAAACTAAGTTTACGGATTTTATCGCGTTTAATTTATTAATATAATACGCGATAAAATCCGTAAACTTAGTTTCATTTAAATTATTATTATATTATATTATAGCGTCGAAACGCTTGTTAATCTATTGCTTTTTTTTATTTAAAATTAATTGATGCCTGCGAATTCGTCCGCTTGGATATAGGTTTAAAATATATCGCATGGGATCTATTTGATTTCCCGGAATACACAGTGGCCTATGCTCGTCTCCAAGCTATCTTTGTGCCAAATTTTTTCAAGATCGCTTCAGTGATTGAGCCGTGAAAATGTAACAAACAGATAGAGGGACAGAGAGAGTTACTCTCGCATTTATAATATTAACATGGATGAATACAAGAAATAGATGGTAAGAATTTCGATCGCCTAACTATTAATAATGTTACGTGCAGCATTTCTTTGTATTTTTCATCAGCACGGCTACCAAGGAAAGGAAGTTAATTTGCTAAGATCAGCATAAAAAAAAAGTAAAGTTTTTAGCCAATAAATGTCCCACTACTGAGCACAGGCCTCCTCTCATTTCTGAGAGGGTGGTTTTGGAGCTAGGAAGAATCCGCCACGCTGCTCCAATGCGGGTTGGCGGACTTCACATGTCTCCGAAATATTTTTTATTCCTCAGACATGCAGGTTTCCTCACGATGTTTTCCTTCACCGCCGAGCACGTGGTAAACCAGCACTTAAAATTGCAATTAACAATTTTAGTGGTGCCGGCACCGGGAATCGAACCCAGGTCACTCGCGTGCTATGAAATTTAAAGCGAGCGCCTAGCCCCTGAGCTACCACGGCTCTAAGCATGCAAAATATAAAATGGTGTATATTACTTAGTTTTGAAGAACACCCTTCCACAGTAGCGTGCTCTAGCAAAATAACGCCACCGGGAAGCGCCACCAGATACCCTCCACCATTACAACACTACCACAATGCAACATACACCGAGACGGCGGCTGGCTGTCGTACAGTCAGTATCACTTGATAATGCCTCCTTTTGAGGTGGACCACGTGTCGTGGTCTCGACTTCAGTGGTATCTGGTGGCTGCTCCCGGTGGCGGTGTTAGTTTGATCGTGAACGCTACTGCGGGAGGGTGGGTGGTTCTCTCCAAAACTGGGTAATATATTCCATTTTATATTTTGCATATCTTCGCAAATCAACTTTCTTTTCCTTCATTACATTTACGGATGTTATCGCGTTTAACTTTAACTAAATATTTTTTTATTTCGTATATTTCAAGCTTGCATTGTCGATTTAGAAGAGACGAAGCACACTCCATCTTTAATTAATTTGACTACCGCGTAGTGGTCAGAATACCTGACTCCTACGCCGCGGGCCCTGTGTCCGATTCCGAGACACAATCGTTGGTTTTCGAGTCTGCATGTGTTGTGCATGTCAAATTTATGTTTTTAACACACAGCATTTCGCGACAAAAGAGAAATCCTGGTGTGGGAGAGCCATAAAATCTATTTGAAAAGAATGGAAGTGGACACATGCAACTGTAGCATCAAACTGCAACACGATTGCGACACCGGCGGCACGTTTACGATTATCTCCGAACTATGTGAAAGGTGGCGCGTACTTGTAATTTTTTAATGTAAACGCTAAGTGAGAGGTCGCTGCGGTGGATCCGTTAACATCGGGACTTCGCACATTGTTGCCATCTGCAAAGAACGGTGTAACTGTTTATTTACAACAATTAAAAATAAAATAATTTAAATTTTTTAACTTCATAACGTACTTGGGGGACATGTGAAGTCCGCCAACCAGCATTGGAGCACCGCGGCGGACTTTTTCCAGCTCCAAAATCCTCTCAGAAATGAGAGGAGGCCTATTCTCAGCAGAGAAACATTTATACTCGTAGGTTGTTAATTTACTTTTTTAACTCCATGTCGTGTACATGATGTGTATACATTATTGTTATTTTATTTTATTCATAAAACTTACAGTCACTACTTAATTTTGACAAAGTGTTGTTATATATATAATAAGCGATTTACAAGTTTTCACCTATAAATTAAAAAATCAAAAAAAAACAAACGCCGGAGCAAGTTTGTAGCGACATCTATGTCGCCACATGAGAAGCTCAAGAAATATTCCCATACGTCCATAATCACGATATGAAAGTTTTCTGCGATGCGAACTATATATACAACATTTAAATATTACTAGTTGGAGAAGACGTCCTCCCCAGATCACACCACCCGATCTGGTGGGTAGCTACCCTTTTCATTAGCAATATAATATGCCAAACTGGTGACCCCTGTATGAACATCACGCAGAACAGCTTCTCCGAACAAACAGCAATAACGTCATCGGCAGCCATCGCAGTCACAGCACCAGACTACTGTCGGCACAACGCGTGCTTCCTAGTCTCTCAGCCACTGAGGATCATCAAGGGTGGGGGCCCCCTTCTCCTCAGGCTGACTCCTGCGGCATCAACACTTGTCTCCATACGTCTCGACGCACTGAAGACCTGGACACAGGTTCACCGCAACGCCAGACTGCACCTCAAGGCCAGACGTCTCAAGTTCTCCACGCTAAAAACTACGACTTCCAGTCTCACCGGGGGAGTGATGTAGCGACATCTATGTCGCCACATGAGAAGCTCAAGAAATATTCCCATACGTCCATAATCACGATATGAAAGTTTTCTGCGATGCGAACTATATATACAACATCTAAATATTACTAGTTGGAGGAGACGTCCTCCCCAGATCAGACCACCCGATCTGGTGGGTAGCTACCCTTTTCATTGGCAATATAATATGCCGAAAGTTCTAATAACTATCAGTGATTAAATAAAATTAAATATGTTCACTAAAGTCGAAAAATTTTAGTATTAAGATTATTTGACAAAACATTGTCTGATCAAAGTTCTTTTAGCCACAGTTGGAGAACCATAGAATGGGTCAAAATCAAAATTATGCCAATTTATAAATCTAGCAGTTCTAATCATGAAATTGTCGCATCTACAGTTCGTACGAGACATACATACCTAATACGTAAAGAAATTTGCGCTTTCTCATGTTCACCAAGGGAACACTTACAACATCACATACTTAGGCGGACTTAATGCCTGAGCAATTTTCTACCAGTCTTCTGAAGGGTAGATCGGAGGCCCTAAAAATTTCTTAGAACACGTGTAACCTGAGTACCATATCGAATGCCGGATATCAAAAAGTTTCTTTTAATTTTCTCACATCACGTGAAGTCCGCCAAACCGCAGCTTGGGAGGCTCTTTCCGGCACTAAAAGGGAGGGCTAAATGAGAATGGGCTGTATTCAGCATTGAGACATTTATAGTTTATGTTGTTGTTGTTCCAGGAAGATGCTGCTGCCCATTTCCTGGTTTTGATTTTCCCTCTGTCGGTTTTACGATACCCATGTGATGTGATGAGGTGGTAGATTATTTTAAGCCACCGCCACATACTAATATAAGGGTATATAAATATGTATATGCTATACTTTCTTCTTTCTTCTTCTTTTTCTACCTCTCACCACCCAGTGCTGAGTGTAGGTCTCTTCTAATGCACGCCATTCTTTGTGGTTTTGCGCCTTTCGCATCCAGTCCTTTCCGGCCACTCTAAAAAGGTCGTCGGTCCAACGCATCGGTTCGGCATATGCTATACACGTACGCATAAAACTAAAGCTGTTTGATACAGAAATAATAAAACTCATCACGCCTAGTTTCAAAATTGGACTACTGATGTGGTCTCTGCCTATCCCAATGAAGAAGAGGCATGAATGTTTAAAATGTATAAAAAGTAAGCTCAAATTCTTGCAAAACTCCAAATATCCCTTAAACATTATGAACAGAAATTACTAAAGGTTAGCATTAGACGAAAACAATCGTTTGCCCCTTCTATAAAAAAAAAAATTAAATTTGAACAAAAATTCCGTGGCAATTGTAATGAACATGTTTTTGTAAGTCCTCGCAGTAAAGAGCCTGCTAATAACCTGAAGTATCTGAAGTCAAAATTCTTCCAGAAGGAATCATATT
The DNA here is from genome assembly GCA_019845155.1 of Luehdorfia chinensis. Taxonomy (NCBI): domain Eukaryota; kingdom Metazoa; phylum Arthropoda; class Insecta; order Lepidoptera; family Papilionidae; genus Luehdorfia; species Luehdorfia chinensis. Next base: position 2,371,748 of record JAHVAK010000423.1, on the reverse strand, counting down.
TTACCATTAAATCAGACAGTCTATAATTTCTTTCTTTAATTCCTTTGCAGAAATCCGTCTAGGTAGGTTCCACCCCAGGGCCAGTTATTCTGCCGTGAAGCAGAAGTCTGCAAATATTAATGTTTCGATCTGAAGGGCATCGTGAGCTAGTGTAATTACTGGGCATATGAGACTTAAGAACTGATGTCCGAGGGGAGCGGGCGAAGTGTGGTGCCACACAGAAATATTCTAGGTGACACAACACTTGTTATGGGCGGACGTTGCACTTAATATCAGGTGAAAGTTTTGCTCGTCCCGTCACTTTATCTGGCAATCGAATCATTCGAATTTCAAATCAATTTAAATCTATAAGCTGTCTCCAGTCACTGTTAACAGGCCCTCTCTGTGGTCTCAATACAATCGAATAATTTTATGGTCACATTACGATATCTATGTTAACATTAACACTTTTAATTTTGTGTTAATTTAAGATTAAATGATTCTTACTTTGGACCATATCGTTCTTTACCACTCATTATCTTTAGTTCAACAACAAACGCAAGTTCTGGTATTACAGTATGATTTTATAGCACACCATTTATTTTCGCCTAGTTGTCTTTTATCACAGCAACATTTTCTTTTCACTTATTAATTATATGAATCAGTAAATCTGTATAATCTGAAAATCAACTGTTGTGGCGCAATATTAAAAAGGCGTTGGGAGATACCAAGAAGGTTTTCTGTAGACGCCGGAATATGATAGATGCCGGAAATTCTGTAGACTTGCTATTTGTCGTTATCATTATCATAAAAAAAAAATTGATACTTTGAATAGTTAAGTGTTATGTAAAAGGTAAAAGGAAACTAGACAAAAGGTTGGTTAGTATTTTTAATAAAACCAACATTTAGATTTTTGATAATTAAGATCAACAATTGACCGTACCGAGACTGTAGCAAATAGCTACCGAGATCCATCTTCAGTTATAAATCTAGATGCGCGTTGCTACCCCTGGGCCCCCAGGCCAGTTATTCTGCCGTGAAGCATTAGTGCGCAAACATCACTCTGTTTCGGTCCGAAGGGCACTGAGAGCTAGTGTAATCACTGTGCATATGAGATTAAGAACTGATGTCTAAGGGTGCAAGTGTGGCGCCAGAAATGTCCTGGGTGACACAGCATTGCGAATGAAAAGAAGAGTTATCCCTCATAGGGTCTCCATCATCGTTAGCGACCCCGAATCAGAACGGTTAGTAGCGCCATAATAGGACGTGGATCATCAAACATCTGTTTACGTTATGGATGGGATGGACGAAACGACGAAATGACGAAATTACTGGTCCGTGTAGGTAGGTTCCACCCCAGGGCCAGTTATTCTGCCGTGAAGTAGTAGTGTGCAAACATTATTGTGTTTCGGTTTGAAGGGCACTGAGAGCTAGCGAAATCACTGGGCATATGAGACTTAAGAACAGTCAGAACCATCAGGTGAACGTTTTGCTCGTTTCGTCACTTTATCAAAAAAAACGGCGGCCTATGTCCTGCTGGACTGCCCTATGGCCGCGGTATACCGGGCCAAGTATCTCGGCTCGCCAAAATCGCTCCCCGAGGTCGCAGGGAAAATTATTGTGTTGCGATGATGATGATGAGGGAAAACAGGTGTGTTGCGATTCCTGGAGGAGCTTGGTCGATGCTACTCCATGTTCGTCAACGAAATACTGGTGGAAGGATTCCTGTGCAAGAATTTTTTTTTTCTACTAAAAACGGTGCCCCACAGTAGGATCTCTCCTGTATCGTGGTTAATTTCATAGTACGCGAGTGACCTGGATTCCCAGTGCCGGCGGTGAAGGAACCTGCATGTTTGAGGAATGAAAATATTTTCGAAGACATGCGCAGTCCGCACACCCGCATTGGAGCAGCGTGGCGGATTCTTTCTAGCTACAACACCCTCTCAGAAATGAGAGGAGGCCTGTGCTCAGCAGTAGGGATATTTATAGGCTGCAACTTTACTTTACAACACAACCAGATCCGAAAACCAACAATTTGTATTTTTCACTACTGTTGGCTCCGGCTGGGATTCGAACCCAGGACCAGCGACATAAAAGTCAGGTACGCTAATCACTAGGCCACGCGGTCGTCAATTTTTCGACGTAAGTACCACTTCGGATACATAAAATATAGATATAGAGATATATGAGATATATAGAATATACATGTCGGATTTCGTCTAGGTAAGTACCACTGCAGTGACAATTATTCCGCAAATAGTGTGCGAGCTTTATGTTTCGTTTGACTGCACTGACAGCTAGTGTAATTACATATGAGACTTAAGAACTGATGTCAAAAGGTGATGAGCGCAGTGTGGTGCCACACAGCAATGTTCTGGGTGACACTGACACAGCATTTGTTACGGGCAGACGATGTAGTTACCATCAGGTAAAGTATTTCATCGACTCGATTTTCTGTGATCAAAAATAAAATCAAGCTTATGTTAAAGAATCGTACTGTTTTTTTTAAAAGAAGCTATTGAAATATCGTACTTAAATAAACGAACCGAAAAAACAGGAAAAAGCTTTTTTTATCGTTGAATTTGATTTTGTAACGACTTCCTGTTATACAGCCAATCACATAATGAATTGTGTCAAATTAAAAATTACATAAACCTTGCTAATTTTTATCGTTTCACATAATTCTTAATTCGCTTTCCATGTGTCACGAAGTTGTAACTCCAGCCGAAAGCGCTTATTATCGTTGATTACTTTTTTACGTATCGTAAAAAATAAAAAAGAACAATATACTCACGACCGAAAGGAACGGGTACGGGCAATATACCAAAATTATAATTTACGTCCCGCGCGTTTAATGCTGATCAGAGCATCATAAACTGTCACTTTAAAAAAAAAAATCAATAAAGGCTATCTTCATAAACAAGCCATGTTTCAGATCGTATTTCGTATATTTATTTTTAATTTAAAATAATGCATCCAAAGAAAGTTTTTATATTATTCACCGTTATAATATTTCGTTTGTCTTTTTTGTGGGAATTACTTTTAGTAAAGTATCAAAATTACCTCATCACCGTCATCAGTGTTACTCAGTCTACGTACATACATACAATCACGCCTTCTTCCTATTTAAGGGGTAGGCAGAGACCACAAACGTAGTCCCCTTTATGTGACGGGTGGCGAACCACGTCGCCGCCATTTTGGTACGAGTCAAAAATTCTTACTCCCCATTGCGTTCCCACGAGCAGTACAGTGACAGCATTGCAGTGTTATTTTGCACGAACAAAGGCTGTCCGTACAATACCTTAGTCGCCTCTTATGTCACCTCGGTAGGAAAGGGGTACGTGCTTACTACTCTGCCGGACACCGATCGGCCGCACCTAGTCTGTCCACTGCAGCCCAAAGGTGACTCTTGTGTTTTTTTTAATTGAAGATAAGGACGAGACGCGCTTATCGTCTGCCCATGACAGACACAGACCACACTGAGCTCGTCATCCGGAGACATCAGTTCTTAGTCTCATCGAGTCTCATATGATCAATAATTACTTTAGCATCAGTGACCTTCAAACTAAAACACAGTAATGTTTGCACACTCGTGCAGTGTACCTAAATAGACGGATTCCTGCATAGGAATCCTAGCACCAGTAAAATTATTTTTTTCATTCATTTTGTCTATGCCGTTTCCCTATTATTAAAAGGCATTCAAACTATTTTTTTTTCTTACCTGCTGGTTGTTTTAGGATTGCTACATATTTGAGTTGCCGTGTGCGTCTCTTAACCCACTACGGCTTAAGAGAATCTACCACCCCATCTCATCCTGTGGGTGCCGTAAAAGTCGACAGAGGGAGAATGAAAACCAGGAGATGGGCAGCAGCGTCTTCCTGGAACATCTGAATAAATAAACTGAGGTTGCCAACCCGCCTGCCAAACGTGGCAACTAAGGCAAGATCCCCCCAAAATAAGAGCTACAAACGTTTGTAGCAATCTATGGAGGAGGCCTATGTTCAGCAGTGGACTAGTGATAGGCTGAAATGATGATAATGATGATGATGACATATTTGAGAATGTTTTTCGCCAATCGTTGGAGGTCATGTTTCTGGCATTTCCTTTGTCGATTTGCGACACCTACGGGGTAACGAAGTAATAGATTCCCCCATCAACACATTCACCCACACACAACCATAAGAAACGACTAAATTTATTAAAAGAAAAATACGCTCATAGATAATGAACGCGTCCAAAGCAATCGCAAAAAGTATTTTATTATAAGTAAATTAACATAGAAAGCAAGGTTGATCGCAGTTACAAGTTCTGTCAGTAGTTTAGTTACTACTTGTTAATGTATATACTGGGCATATGAGACTTAAGAACCTATGTCTCAGGGTGATGGGCGCAGAAATGTTCTGGGTGATACAGCATTTGCTATGGGCAGACGTTGCACTTACCATCAGGTGAACGTTTTGCTCGTTACATCACTTGATCCTATAAAAAAATGTCCGGTAGATACGAGTATATAGATATATAGTATTTTATTATCAACACATATCAATTTAAACTCAATAAAAATATAATCGAACTAATTTATCACCAGGATATATGGTCATCGTGACGTCAGACGTATGCTGCAGGTTCAAATAAACAATGTAATGTCAGCTAAAAAGACAAAAATAAATTAATCAAGTAACCGACTTCAACGTATCGGCTTTCATGATTTTCTCGTGGAACCATTACCTTGATACTTGACCAAAATTATATGGGACCACTTTACGATATCCCCTTTCTAATAAATAATCATTAAATTAATTATCCCGTTCGACAACAGGATTTAGTATTTGAATTGCGAAATTTCTGGCATTGCGATTCTCAAAAGCGATGCCCAGGGAGCAGATTTTGGAAAGGCCCACAGTAAACTTTTTAAAGGCTGATAAAGAATAAAATATGTAAAACCTATTTGAAAGTGTTTTATTTCGTATCGTGTATCCACAAGCCTCTGACCAGTCCTCTGCTAAAGATATAACTCTATCATCTATGTGGTAGGATTCCTAAGCAGGAATCCGTCTAGGTAGGTACCAACCCAGGGCCAGTTATTCGGCCGATAAGCAGTAGTGTGCAAGCATTATTGTGTTTCGGTTTGAAGGGCACTGTGAGCTAGCGTAATCACTGGGCATTTGAGACTTAAGAACTGATGTCTCAGGGTGACGGGCGCAGTGTGGTGTCACACAGAAATATTCTTGGTGACACAGCATTTGTTGTGGGCGGACGTTGCACTTACCATCAGGTGTAGGTTTTGCTCGTTTCGTCACTTTATACAATAAAAAAACGGCGCCTTAATCCGCCTCTTTCCGGTATAATAGTGTTCGTAACAAAACATGAATAGAATCCGCAATCATGATATCGGCACCAAAACTAGAGTGGCCGGCCATGTAACTCGTAGAACCTATAACCGTTGGGAAGAAAGGTTCTCGAGTGTCAACCTTGTACCGGCAAAAGCAGTGAAAGGCAACGCCCCGCTAGTGCAACGACCAGCAAGGTTTTGAAAAGTCTTATGTCCAAAAACAAAAACAAAATTAATTGTGCAATGTTTATATTTTTAAATAGTAACTGCGCCGAAAAGTTATCAACATTCATTTTACACGAACTATCTATGTGTGGGCGCTGCCACATCTAGAACTAAGATCGAATACCATTTCACATTGTCACGAATTAGGACTCTTAAGATAAATGTGCATGATAGAGTTTCAATACGATACTAAACCAGTTCAATAAGACACATTACTGGTGGTAGGGTTCCTATGCAGGAATCCGTCTAGGTACGTACCACCCCAGGGCCAGTTATTCTGCGCGTGAAGTAGTAGCGTGAAAACATTATTGTGTTTCGGTTTGAAGGGCACTGAGAGCTAGCGTGATCACTGTGCATATGAGACTTAAGAACTGTCTCAAGGTGACGGGCGCAGTGTGGTGTCACACAGAAATGTTCTGGGTGACACAGCATTTGTTGTGGGTAAGCGTTGCGCTTACCATCAGGTGAACGTTTTGCTCGTTTCGTATATATATTAGAATAAAAAAAAAGAAGGTACCTTGACCAAATTATTGTTTATATGCAAAGAAACCGTTTCCTCGAAAACGCATAAACCTACCTACCTACCACTAATGAGGAAAACAAGCGAGGAAAGAGCGTAACTCGTGGATGTGAAATTTTAAGTAGCAGTAGTCCGTGTTTTGGCGGCTTAATAAAATCTACCACCCCTTCTCATCTCGTAGTTGTTGTAAAAGTCGCCAGAAAGAGAAAATGAAACCCAGGAGATGGGCAGCAGCATCTTCCTGGAACATCTGAATAAATAGCCAGCCAAGCATGGCAACTATGGCAAAATCCCTCAAAATGAGAGCTACTAACTTGTGGCAATCTATGGAGAAGGCCTAAGTTCAGCAGTGGACACTAGTCCACTGCTGAACTTAGGCCTTCCCATAGGATGAAATTATAATGATGAAGTAGTTATTGGTTTTAGGATTACTATGCAGGTATCCGTCTAGGGCGGTACCACCACAGGCCAGTTATTCTGCCGTGAAGTACCGTGTGCAAATAGAACTGTGTTTAGGTTTGAAGGGCACTGAGAGCTAGCGTAATGACCTAAGAGACTTAAGAACTTATGTCTCAGGGTGACGGGCGCAGTGTGGTGTCACACAGAAATTTTCTGGGTGACACTGCATTTGTTATGGGCAGACGTTGCACTTACCATCAGGTGAATGTTTTGCTCGTTTCATCACTTTATTCAATAAAAAAAAAGAAAAAAACTGCGATCGCACTACAGCCATAAGACGTAAAGCGGCGTAAGTAATTTCATAACGTGCTGTTTACTACAAATAAGCTGGTAGGCTCAGTCTCCGGGGGCTATCCTTAAATTGTGTAGTACGGGAGGGCACCACCTCTAAAATTAACCCTGCATATCTGAAGCACAAAAATATTTCGAGGATATGTGAAGTCTGCCAACCCGCATTGGAGTAGCGTGGTGGACTCTTACCGGCTCCAAAATCCCTCTCAAAACTGAGAGGAGGCCTGAGCTGCAGCGGACGGACATTTTTAGACTGTTGCTTTATTTTACAACAAGCTCGGAAGCAATCTATTTCCACCAGTATGAGACCATTTTCTGGATCACCCCAACCATTACATCTGATTTGATAGACCACAAATCCTCGCAAAAGAGCATCGATTCCCGCCAAGGATGATTCGCGAGGCTATTGAAATTGAAACACACCCTCATTTCAATAGAGAACATGGTTTTGGGCACTACCATCGGCATGGGATCCTATAATTAATAAAATTAAATCAAAAACCAAGCATAACAATACGCTGTAAGCTCATTTTGTGTAGATCGGACTAAAAATAATAATTAAAAGCTGAAGGTACGAAGCGAGTAGGTAGATCGAAAAGTGGATTACGTGATTGGCCTCTGCTTAAACCTTATATGGGAAAAAGGCGTGACTGTTTATATGTATGCATGCATTTAGCTAGAAAAAAAAATTAAAAAAATGGCTGTGTACTTTAAACTTTTTGATCAGATTGCTCTTTGAGGAATAAGATGATCAAAAAATTAACTATGTTTCAGATCGACGTTAATCGAATCAGAAGTATTTCGCGGAGAAATGTTTATTCGTCTTATAAACGTCATAAATTAATTTTATGAACCACTTTATGGTTCCGCGAGAATTACGCGATTTTATTTCGTCATTACATTCACTGAAATAAATGAATCAACATTTTTCCTTAGAACCTGTTCAATATTAAAGCACGGTTTTTTATGTCTCTTCATTAAAAGGCTATGGAAATAAGAGGGCAAGTGATTGCACGACTTTTTAAGCGATATGCATTCATGTATACATATTGCATTTATGTATAGCCTTGAATTTTAACAACTTTATGGTATTTTTTTATTAATTATTGTATCGTGGACACATCTGGATTGTGAAGTCATTAAGTTCGATTTAGATTTTTTTTTATTTGATAAAGTGACGAAACAAGCAAAACGTTCACCTGATGGTAAGTGCAACGTCTGCCAATAACAAATGCTGTGTCACCCAGAACGTTTCTGTGTGACATCACCCTGCGCCTGTCACCCTGAGACATCAGTTCATTAAGTCACATATGCCCAGTGATTACGCTAGCTCTCAGTGCACTTCAAACCGAAACACAGTAATGTTTGCGCACTACTGCTTCACGGTAGAATAACTGGCCCTGGGGTGGTACATACCTAGACGGACTCCTGCATAGAAATCCTACCACCAGTAAAAATACCTAGCACCTTGAACGCTGCCCGCAGTCTTTAGTGGAAGGATTACCATGCAGAACCTTCTAGGCAGGTCCATCTAGGCAGATACCACCGCAGTGTCAGTTATTCTGCCGTCAAACAATGGTGTGTAAACGTTACTGTGTTTTAGTAGGTAGGGCACTGATATCTAGTGTAATTACTGGGCATATGTGACTTAAGAACAGATGTCACAGGCTGTCGAGCGCAGTGTGGTGCCACACAGAAATGTTCTGGGTGACACAGCATTTGTTATAGGCACATTTTATTATGCAATCACGCTCACACAGTCTTGTTAATTATAATTAAATAAAAAATTATAATTATGTTTAAGTCTTAAATTTAAGTACGATCTATTAACTGTGAACTTGAACTTTATAGTCTTCTTAATCAATGTGACCCTTCTTTCCCTTTCCAAAAGAGAAACTACGTACATGGATTTTTTATAGCTAAAAATGTATGTTGGCGCACTAATTTTTTATTACATCAATCTGATTCTTTAACGTCGTCAACAATCTACCAACTTTGTCGTAAAGTTTTATTCGCGCCGGTGTTTAAGGGCGCGTTCGAACTGTGAGTCCGCGTCGCAGTGGCCAGCATCCGAAATTATGTACGTTTTATTGTAAATAAAGTGTAATTTTTCCGTCTAAAGTGCCCATCAGACTGTGAGGGCCAGTCTGAGACGAAAGCTCGCTCGATAAGATCGCACTGTCCACGGAACAGATATATTTTTGGATGTGGTATTTGGAGGCAGGAATTTAAAAAAAAAATTAGTACATACATACATAAGATCACGACTGTATCCCATAAGGGGTAGGCAGAGACTGGGCACTCACTGCAAAAACAGATGACTGCCACAATCCGCGTTTCACCAAAACAATATAATGCACTCGGTGTGATAGGTGGTGAGCCCATCGCCACCATGAGCTGTTGGGTGTACAGTGCAGTAAAAATTTAGTATTAGTAAGTAAATAGAAAGGTCGTTTAACTGAAAGGTCTTATATCGACCGCATGCCTTAGTGGTTAAAAAATCTCAATGCAAAGCCGTGGTTCGTGGGTACCAAAATAAAAAAGCTTTGGTGGTCGGTTGCGTTATATTGTGATGGCGCTAGAGTTTCTGTATTTAATAAAAGTAAAAGTAAAGTTTCAGCCTATAAATGTCCCACTACTGAGCACAGGCCTCCTCTCATTTCTGAGAGGGTTATGGAGCTAGGAAAGGCTGTATTTAATCTTTTGTCCGATTTTAACGCTTAAAGATTACATGGAACACTGGAAGATGTTTTCCATTTTTTTTAATGGAATTAAGTAACGAGACGACTTTTTTTATTTTTTTTATTTTGGGCATGCATTTTTTTATTCTATTTTATATAATACATATATGAGTGTGTTTGTATGTTCACGTACGCATATTTGACTTTTTTAAAATATACTTCGTCGTTAATAATATGCCCGGTAACTGCTCGGTAAACCTAAGGCACCGACAGAATAACAGCGCTGTGGCAACACTGCCACAGCATTATGCTGAGTGAGTGAGTGAGAGCCTTTTCGTTGCTACAGCCCAACGTACGTTTGTAAATGTGTATTACATTTGTCATATGTCAGTGTCATTTCTAATTGTTTATATAACTTTTAAACTATAAATGTATGTTGTGTTTGTAGTATTGAATAAAGTTTTTTCTCTCTTTATTTATTTCAAATCGAATACCTGATAGTTGGTGCAACCCTATGCCATAGGAGCTGTGGTGTTCTTTTTTATTGGATAAAGTGTCGAGATGTGCAATTTATTCACCTGATGGTTAATGCAACTTGGGCTCATTCGAAATTTCTCTGTGGCACCACACTGCGCCCTTCACCTGGAGACATCGGTTTTTAAGTCTCATATGCCCAGGATTACGCTAGCTCTCAGAGCCCTTCGAACCGAAAAACTGTAATGTTTGCACACTACTGCTGCTAATAACTGGCCCTGGGGTGGTACCTACTCAGACGGATACCTTCTTAGGAGCAAACTTTGTATAAATCGAGTAGCACGGCATTGCGCTCGTGACCATGAGACATCGGTTCCTAAGTCTCATACATACATACATACATAAGATCACGACTGTATCCCATAAGGGGTAGTCAGAGACTGGGCACTCACTGCGATAACAGATGACTGCCACAATCCACGTTTCACCAAAACAATATAATGCACTTGGTGTGATAGGTGGTGAGCCCATCGCCACCATGCGCTGTTGGGTGCACAGTGCAGTTTAATTCCTTACTCGCCTTTTACGAGATCCATTGGATGAGATGAAGTGGTAGTATTCTTTTAGCGAGCCGCCACCACACGGTCTCATGTGTCCTCTAATTACACTAGCTTCAGTGTTATTCAAACTGAAGCACACTGTGTTTTAACACTGCTGCTGGACGGTAGGATAACTGTCACTGCATTGATTGACATAGGCGGTTTCCTGCGTAAGAATCCTACCACCTAGTGAAATGGGTGCTGACTTAAATGACAGCTTCCGATTCTAACTGGAAATAGACGCCGCGTTCACCAGAGGATATCGTCATTGCAGTTATCATCATCCTTTATTGATATCCTTCATGTTGTAATGCCGACTTTATGTTGCGAAACATTTTCGAAGTGACACTTCTTTGGGCGCGATGAGAGTAAAACTTCAAGGTCGAATGTGAGTACGTTTTCGTGTAACGTTTCTGTTATTTAATCCGTCTAGGTAGGTAGGTAGAACCTATGTCTCAGGGTGATGGGCACAGTGTAATGTCACACAGAAATTTTCTGGGTGGCACAGCATTTGTTATGGGCAGACGTTGCATTTACCATCAGGTGAACGTTTTGCTCGTTTCATCCCTTTATGCAATAAAAAAATGCGAGAAATTTTCTGATTTCTGATTTAACTGAAAACAACGACATTATAAACAAAATACGACAATATAAATTCAGTTTTTTGTGCCGATTTAACACATGTTCGGCGATGAAGGAAAACCTCGTAAGTTTTCTTGCTTTAGGAATAGCAAAGTAAATCAATCTAAAAATAAATCCTCTTTATTAAACATTGCAACTGTCACCTCCAAAAACAATATCTTCAGACATCCACGGTGAATGGAAAATAGAGCGGGCTATTAGAGATTTCAGCGAAGCCTTTACAAAATAGATGGACATCTAAACAGAATGGACAAACATCAAAGCGGCTCTTCGTTACATTTTTATGACGCAAACAACAATGGCGCACGACTACAATAAAATTTAGATACGAAATCAAAAACACCGATGGACGCAGTCACAGAAACTATTCTCATTTGGAAAGAAAATATTCTTTTCTATTTGTTTAAACGTCGTCTACGATATTGGAAGAAGAATTTCTATAAATTCTATCTTGTTTTTGTGTATGTAGACAACTTAAAATGAATTATATATATACTAGTGGTCGCCCTGTGGTCGAAGTTCGACACATGAATTTTTTTTTATGTTGGAACGTCATTAAGGCTTGAGCAATTATTAATATTTTAAAATTCTATAGCGACAATCTCTACTCTGTGCGACTGTTCGACCACAGACTATTATATGTTTGACATTGGCAATATGAACCTAAACAAACGACCTATAATGTGATTGGAACCGTCAGTATGTACGTAAAGAATTAATGTTTTATTTTATTCTATATAATGAATTACTACGTTACGTTTTATTAAAAACGAATTTTACGGATTTTATCGCGTTTCATTTTTAATTATTTATAACCCGACGATTCGAGCGATGCGACGCGGATCTAGCGGATGTGCCGTGGGACCAGAGCCCATAGTCTCATATCATCAATCAATTTAAATACAAACATACATACATAAGATCACGACTGTATCCCATAAGGGGTAGTCAAGAGACTGGGTACTCACTGCAAAAGCAGATGACTGCCACAATCCACGTTTCACCAAACAATATAATGCACTTGGTGTGATAGGTGGTGAGCCCCATCGCCACCATGCGCTTATTGGGTGCACAGTGCAGTTCCTTACTCGCCTTCTTTTACGAGATCCATTGGATGAGATGGAGTGGTAGTATTCTTTTAACAAGCCGCCACCACACGGCAATCAATCAATTTATCTTCAATATCAATCAATATATCAATCAATATATCAATATATCAATCAATATATCTCATAACAAAACATGATTGTTTATCGAAAATGAAAATGCAATAGTTACTCGTATATATAGGCAGAATGGTGGTAGGATTTCTATGCAGAAATCCGACTAGCTTGGTACCACTGCAGGACCTGTTATTCTACTGTGAAGCATCAGTGTCCAAACATTACTTTGTTGAGTCTGAAGAACACTGAGAGCTAGTGTACTTACTGTGCATATGAAAGTTAAGTGTCACACAGAAATATTCTGGGTGACACAGTATTTGTTATGGCACTGACCACCATGTGAACTTTTTGCTCGTCTCGTCACTTTTTCCTCTAAAAACATGTCTCTGATGCACGCAGTGGCAAAGTCTAAAAGAAAGCCTTTTGTATTACGGGTCTCGGGTACGTTTTCCGCACGGAACAGAAATATTGTTGCAATCGAACCCACGACAAAGTAGATCTTAGGGCGGGACAGTTTTAAAAAAAATAATGACGAAAGATCATAATGTGAATTATTTTTTGTTTCCGAGTTGTAATATAAGACTTCATGTCCTAGCATACAGAGCACAGCCAGGATCAACCTTCGTGTAAAAACACATCGTTGGTTTTCAGATCTGGTTGTATAGTGCGTGTGAGATTAGTCTGTAAAATACACTCGGAAACATTCTAGTTTAAGAGTTTAGAGCATCGCTTTTTAAAAAAAAATAAGATTATGCAAGGAGCAATATCTGACATTTCATGTTTGCAACTCTGTCATATTATATCGAGCTAAAATTTTTGTGTATTGAAAAAGTTTAATTAGAACACATCAAAAATCGTAAAGTAACGCTTTATCGCCAGACGGTTTCAATCTTGCTTAATTAGTGTATGACTCGATCATGTATTTATTAAAAGTTGCCCACTATAATTTTCCCTGTAGCATGGTAGCGTTTCACATACATAATTTTCACATGCACACCACAAATATTGGCTTCAGCTGAGATTCAAACCCAGCACCCGCAGGGCACTAGGTTACCCTGACCAGAAGGAAACACATTCGTCACTTATCATCTACCACAATAAAGCAGGAGAGTTTGTTTGTTTGAACGCGCTAATCCCAGGAAATACTAATTTGTTCAAAAAAATATTTTTACATTATATAGCCCATTTATTGAGAAAAGTTCTAGAAAGTTCTGAACACTTCTTTTCAAACTTGATCACACTGAGATCTGAACATAACCTGAGAATGCTCAGGTCACCAAGGTACCCTGCCGTACGGCGCAGTCATGTGGTCCGCTTATTTTACATGGTAGAAAGTACTGGTAACTTAATGAAGGAAAGTAAGTTAATTTGCTAAGATCCGCATGCAAAATATAAAATGGTGTATATTACCTACCTTTTGAAGAGCACCGCCCGCCCTTCCTCAGTAGCGTGCACGAGCAAACTAACACCGCCACCGGGAACCGCCACCAGATACCCTCAACCAACAACTACAATACTACCACTGGGTAATATACACCACTGAAGTCGAGAACACGACACGTGTTTCGCTCCAAAACGAAGCATTATCAAGTGTCATAGACTCTACGACAGACAGCCGCCGAGTGGCCGCGCCGCTGAGGAGGGGCGGGCGGTGCTCTTCAAAAACTAGGTAATATACACCACTTCATATTTTGCATGCGGATCTTAGCAATTAATTTACTTTCCTTCATTATAATGGATTTCTTTAAAGTAACGCCTGATTCTATTAACTATGATGATGTTCTCCTAGCCGATTTCGACCACGGCGACAACTGCCGAGTACTGTCGAGAGCCATCAACTGCGCAGGAGATATTATAGTGCCACAAGTGTACGCGCAAACACAGAGGCACTCACTCGTCCCAACCTACCCGCGCCCGATGTTACGCTGATGCGATAAGATCGGAGGTAGGCTAGGATGCAGTGTCAGAAACACGGGGACGATCACAACACAACCAGACCCGAAAACCAACAATTTGTGTTTTAGCACAAACGTTGACTCCGGCTGGGATTCGAACCCAGGACCCGCGGCTTAGAAGTCAGGTACTCTGACCACTAGGCCACGCGCTCTATTAACTATACTAGTAACTTAATAACAGAATTTCGTAAACACAAATATCGGCTTAGTTAAGGAGTGAGCCCTTGACCAAAGCTTCAGTCGGCGGGTACGCTGACCGACGTACCGCGCGGTCGCTCCTGCAAGTAGGCGGCACCTAATTCTGTAAGACATCACGGTATAATCCAACTCGCTTAATGAAAATCGATCGCAATCGTCGACCAGTTAATTGCATCCACCATGTTGTTCATAAAACGCTAACCGATAAATTATAAACGCATAATCTCATTAAATCATTCACGTAACCAACGGCTATCGCGGCTAGGTTAAATTGAAACCGAATAACTATTTCATTTGTCAGTTGATAATTGTTCGAATTCCCGTGCCGTGCCTGCGGTGTGGTGGCGGCTTAAGGGGATCTACCACCCCATCTCGTCCCGTGGGTGTCAAAAAAGACGACACAGGGAATTAAAACCAGAAGATGGGCCGCAGCATCTTCCAGGAACATACATACATACATACATAAGATCACGACTGTATCCCATAAGGGGTAGTCAGAGACTGGGCACTCACTGCAAAAACAGATGACTGCCACAATCCACGTTTCACCAAAACAATATAATGCACTTGGTGTGATAGGTGGTGAGCCCATTGCCACCATGCGCTGCTGTGTGCACAGTGCAGTTTAATTCCTTACTCGCCTTTTACGAGATCCATTGGATGAGATGGAGTGGTAGTATTCTTTTAACGAGCCGCCACCACACGTTACCATCTTCCAGGAACATCTGATTAAATAAAATGCGGTTGCCAACCCGCCTGTCAAGCGTGGCAACTATGGCCAAATACCCCCAGAATTAAAGCTACAAACTTTCGTTGCAATCTATGGTGGAGGCCTATGTTCAGTAGTGGACTAATGATAGGCCGAAATGATGAACAGTTCAAAAATTCACGATCAACCCTCGCACTTCCGAAAATTCCCAAAGTCATTATGTTTGGGAAAGAAGGTGACGTTATTTTAAACTAGATGGCGCCACATGTAAATTATATTACAATGAATATAAGTAAAGTTATTGTGTTCCACGGTTGTGGATGTATACCTATTTGTCACAGACATACATCGTCAAATATTTCTCGATATATTACGTAATAGTTTTTTGCTACTTGGCAGTTGTTATGCGAAGAGCGGCCAGCAGCGTCTTCCTGGAACATCTGAATGTATGAACTGAGGTTGCCAACCCGCCTGCCAAGCGAGACAACTATGGCATATGAGAAGACCCAATATGAGGCCCCCCCAATATGAGAAACACAAACTCACGTCTTGTGTGGCTATCTATGGGGGAGCCCTATGTTCAGCAGTGGACTGGTGATAGGCTGCAGTGATGACTGATGAGGAAATCTACATGTCTGATAAATAACAAATCCGCGATGGAGTAACGTGGCGCATCCTTCTCGGCTCCCAAACCATTAAAAAAGCCGACCAAGTGCGTGACGGACCACGCACAGCAAAGGGTTTCGTAGCGACAATATTCCATATTAATTAAAACTACAAGACATATCTTATTTAAACCAAGAGAGAAAGTGTTTAATAGGTTCTACTAGTCCAATTTTTTTCAGAATTTTCCACGGTATACTTGAAAAGTTAAGAGGGGGGGGGGGGGGGCTAGAGCTACTAACTTTTGTGGCAATCTGTGGGGGAGGACTACGTTTAGCAGTGAACTAGTGATAGGCTGAAATGACAATGCCAAGAAAAAAGGGTAGCATGCCGCCAGATCTGTGGATTTGCTCGTTTTTTTTTTTAAATGTATTTGACGCTGTTTACAGCTCCGTCAGACTTGTAAGCAGGAGGTCCGCGAGTAAGGAATACAAGGTCGCTGCTGGCGATGACTCGGCGTCGTGGCGCCGCCTGCTGCTCCGCGGCGTTCCGACCCCTATTGATAATTTAATT
The DNA here is from genome assembly GCA_019845155.1 of Luehdorfia chinensis. Lineage (NCBI taxonomy): Eukaryota > Metazoa > Arthropoda > Insecta > Lepidoptera > Papilionidae > Luehdorfia > Luehdorfia chinensis. Next base: position 2,355,345 of record JAHVAK010000423.1, on the reverse strand, counting down.
CAACCTGACTAACAAGGGGCGCTTGCAGCGAACCATGGTACAGGAGGTCGAAACCTCGGATCGAATCGCTGTCGACAAGGGTGATAATGGGTCGAAATTTTAAAACGACCGGGTCATGTCTGCTTATTTTTCTCGAATAAGAATAAAAATTCTTCATCTGTATTCAATTATAATTTATTTCAATAACCATCAATTTATATAATGAATTCTTATATTTACGCGAATATTACACATTTAAATAAAACAGATTTTTAAGGATTTTATTTTAATTTTGTACTATGAGACCTAAAACGGCCTGATGTACGTAATACTCGTAGAACATATATCTGTTGTGAAGCATGGTCGCTCCAGGAACTCTGCAGTCTGTGACCATGTTCTGGAGCATCCCAACAATTACATCATATTTGATAAACCACAAATCCTCGCAAAAGAACACCGATTTCTACCAACGAATCATTCGCGAGGCTATTGAAATTAAAAAACATCCTAATTTTAATAGAGAAGATGGCTGGACACTATCACCAGCTTGGGATCCAATAATTAATAAAATTAAATCAGAAAACAAGCATACCACTGCAAGACTTCAAGGCACGGTTAGCTCTTTCTGCGTAGATCGGACCAAAAAAAAATTAAAAGCTTTTTTTTAACGACGAAACGAGCAAAACGTTCACCTAATGGTAAGTGCAACGTCCGCCCACATCAAATGCTGTGTCACACAGATTATTTCTGTGTGACACCACACTGCGCACGTCACCCTGAGACATCAGTTCTTAAGTCTCAAATGCCCAGTGATTACGCTAGCTCACAGCGCCTTTCAAACCGAAACACAGTAATGTTTGCACACTACTGCTTCACGGCAGAATAACTGGGGTGGTACCTACCTAGACGGATTCCTGCATAGGAATCCTACCACCAGTAAGGACACCAGTAAGACAGAAGGTACCCTGGGTTAATTATGTCATCGGCATATCTGTCACCTCAGTCCTCCCGTGGCCATGTGTGCTGTAAGGCACTCGAAACGTCGGATTATAAATAGTTAAAATTAAACGCGATAAAATCCGTAAAAATTAGTTTTATTTTAAATCTTTCAATGAACATCAATTTATATTTTTCACATTTGCCAGGCGACACGAGAAGACCCCATTTTTGAAATTACACTACGACGTATTTAAATTTTTTGTCTATCAATGGCATTGGGCAGTTATTGTTATGTATTAAAGATATTATTTTTATCCCTTACCATTGGATGTACGTATGTGTTCCGTTATATCAAAAACTCATATTGTAATGTGTGAAAATGTCTTCATATATCATTTTGTGCTGGATCACTTAACCGCCTGCGTATCCATTGATAACCGTCAACATTTTCTACAAGCCTTATATTTCCTCATATTCTGCTGTGTACAGTAACTCGATAGACTAACAAATTATATATTATGTACATGCGATTAATTATTAACATCTAAACTGCATCATGAAATTTAACCACACCCTGGATTTTGTTCTGTCTCTGCAATCGTTAATCCAATGCAAAAGTCATTTGGTCAAATCAACCGATCATGGCAACACCGTACAAGACATTATAGAAAATAAAAATGAACGTAACCTGGTGGCGTTGGACATATAGTAAGCTAATAACAAGTTGCTCCTGATGAATGAATGAACAAAATTAACAAAGAAAGAAAAAGAAGAAAATGAAGAAGATAATTTATTGGCACAGCACAAAGCGACCACGTGTTTGCACACAAAATATACAAACGTAATAATAAAAAAGTATACTAAGCAAAGTAAATACGTCTTAAAAAAAGTAAAGCACATATAAATGTCCCGTTGCTGAGCAGAGGCATCCTCTTATATCTGAAAGGGGTTTGGAGCCGTGAAGAGTCCGCCGCGCGGATTGGCGGACTTCACATGTCTTCGAAATATTTCTTCGTTTAGGTTAGGTTTACTTCAACGCTGAGCACGTGATAAATCAGCGCTTAAAATTACAGAAAAATTTTAAAGTAGCCAGCACTGGGAATCGAACTTAGGTCACTGGAGCTCCATTAATTTTAAGGGAAGCGGCCGGCCTATGAGCTATTAACAAAAATAACAGAAAAAAAACTGATGTTCGATGGCTCGAACAAGTATTTGGAGACCCAAATCAGACACTGACACATTCATACACGCACTGCCCATTAGTTGTAACTAGTTTCTGAAAGATCTTCGACTACGACTATATATCATTGCACGTCAACACGATACGAATGACGTGACGTACGTCAATGGAAACGCAGCTGACACTAGTAGCCGTCGTCCGGCCTGCACTGTCCAGATAGTGGCCGATGATTTAACGCTCAACTTTTGACACAACTAAGCTTTTTGGACACGGCCGCCTCTTGCAAATAAATAACGTCTTACGTGAACTTGAAATGCTGGCGTGAGGCAGGAAACACAGCGTCAGCGGCGCAATCTGGTGATCGGTGTGACATCTAAGATCAGTCTCATCAAGTCCGTCAGTTTTACTGGTGGTAGGATTCCTATGCAAAAGTCCGTCTAGGTGGGTAACACGCCAGGCCCAGTTATTCTGTCGTGAATCAGTAGCGTGCGAATATTAGTGTGTTTCGGTCTGAAGGGCACTAAGAGGTAGTGTAACTACTTGGCATATGAGACTTAAAATTGGTCTCAGGGTGATGAGCGCAGAGTGACGCTACACCTCAAATGTTCTAGGTGTTAGTTGAACATTTTGCTAATATCGTCACTTCATATTGTTTTTGGACTCAACAACTGCCAGACAATTTAGAGCATGCGATGCTGAATGCAAGACTGTCACTTTATCAATTAAAAGTTATCACGAGATATTATTACCACAAACTTATGCGCAAACGTCTGTCCGTCTGGGCAGTCACTCCGTTCTATTTGTTTGAAGGTCTTAATAGATTTTATCGATCGGTTTAATTCGTTCATCATTACAGTAATTTCAGCCTATCACTAGTCCACTGCTAAACATAGGCCTGCCACATAGACTGCTCTCATTTTTGGGGGATTTTGTCATAGTAGCCTCGGTTGGCAAGCGGGCTAGGTAGGAAGATGCTGGAGTCCATTGTATTCCCTCTGTCAACTTTTACGATAGCCACGACTCTTAAGCAATTACTTTAAAATAACAAAAATATTACGCACTTAGTCCGTGTGGTAGCGGCTCAAAAGAATCTACCGCTTCTCAACGCGTGGGTGTCGTAAAAATCGACACAGGGAAAATTAAAACCAGGAGATAGGCAGCAGCATCTTCCTGGAACATCTGTTTTAATAAACTGCGGTTGCCAACCCGCCTGCTAAGCGTTGCAATTATGGCAAAATCCCCCCGAAATGAGAGCAAATTCTTGGCCTTTTTGCATCAGAAAATTTTAATTTTGAAAAGTTGCACATGGAAACGCTGTTCTCAAATTCGACATTGATATTTTACTATGATCGCGCCCAAAGAAAAATTATCACAGCCTTCCAACTTGATCTATATTAAAAAAATACAAATATACCGTACATTGTATGTATTTTCGTGTATATTAATTTCGGCTCCACGCCGGCCGCCATTCTTTGTCTTGGACCACAAGCGTATCTGTGTTTTGGGCGCCCGCGATAAAGGGGCAACGGTTCATATTTCACACATTTGTTTGAGAGCCCACTCCGTATGATTTGTTGTGTCCACTGACATTCGCTGAGCTTTTTTATTTTGCCCCAACTTTATCCCTCTGTGTTCGCCCAACTATGTAATAGCTACGTTGAGACAGTTTTTTTCTTAATCTGTAATACATATATCTTTTTTTTTTGTGATATTTTACTTATGAGATAGAATGACTGTTTTAGTTATATGATCGCGTTGACTAATATTCAATTCGTTATTAACAAAGTATGTGAAATAAAAGCCTAAAAACGTCTCACTGTTGAGGAGGCGTGAAAGGACGTGAAACCTAACCTAACCTAACCTAAACCCTATCCTAGACGATTGACGTACTGTTACAGCCCGTACATGTTGGGACATATGCCAAAGCGCAACTCTGTCTACCGCCAGGTTTCTGAGTCAGCATAACAGAGGATTCAGAATCATTGTTAGGTATCTTAGAGTCAGACCAGTTCCAACATTCAAGAAGCACAGACGAGGCTGCTTAAGACTCAATATTCAACTAAAAATTCAGTGTATTATTTATAGTTCTTTATAAAATATTTTTTTTAAAAGTCTAAATCCGAGACCCGTATAACAGTACGCAGATGGCGTACGCAGATTAACGGATATCCCTGGACCTACAAATATTTCTAGGTTTAACTTTTTTTATTTGATAAAGTAACGAAACGAGAAAAACGTTCAGCTGATGGTAAGTGCAACGTCTGCCCATAACAAATACCTCAATTTCAGCGTGATACTGCGTCCGTCACTCTGAGGCATCAGTTCTTTAGTCTCATATACCCAGTGATTACAGTAGCTCTCAGTGCCCTTCAGACCGAAACACAGTGATGTTTGCGCACTACTGCTTCACTGCGGAATTCTTGGCTCTGGTTTGGTACCAACCTAGACGGATTCCTGTACGGTTTCACGACTTTCTCTTTCGTTCAGTTCGAATTCATTAGTGGGCGCTGAGATAGATCTCGAGGTCTCAGGTAGCTCACGAATTACAAGTCTTTTGTTTGTTATTATTCATACACATGTGTCACTATGATATCTCCTGCGCAGTTGATAGCGTCCAACAGCGTTCGGAAGTTATCGCTGTGGTGGCCAAGAGGACATCAGTAAAATGTCATTTATTTCTTTTTCACAAAGTTACATAAAAATATGAATAATAATTTGTAAGGTAAAATATAAACAGTAATTTGTGAATGACAGTGGTATACGCACTTGGTTGCCTTCTATTATAGATTATCATGCCATCATTATTCTCCCAGAAATTTCTTTAGTCCTTTCCTGGAAGGTAAAGTGATGTAAAGGATTCTCTTTTTAATTGGATAAAGTGCGCGAACGTGCATAACATTTACCTGATGGTAAGTGCAACGTCTCCCCATAACGAATGCTCTATCACACGGAATATTTCTGTGTGACACCACACTGCGCAGACATGAGTCCTTAATTCTTATATGTGCTTACTAGTGTAAGCACATATGAGAATTGAGAATTGAGAAGAGCACTGAGAGGTAGTACCTCTCAGTGCTCTTCAAAGCGAAAGACAGTTATGTATGCACACTACTGCTTCATGGCAGAATAACTGGCCCTGTGGTAGTACTTACCTAGACGGGTTCCAGCATAGGAATCCTACCACCAATAAAACTTCAGTGAAACAGTAGTTAGGACAGTTTTCTTTGAGTCTTGGCTATTGAATACAAATTTTTGAATAAAAGATAGAGATATATACATACAAATACATTCTGTGTACCTTAAATGAAATATAGGTATGTGATACGTGGGCATCGCGATCAACTGGTCTGGGCTGTGTACCGGGTAATCACTTTGCCGAGTGTCGCGGGGTAGTAAGTATGGAAAGCACTTATTTATTATTATACTGATTAATGAAGAAAAGTAAGTTACTTTGCTAAGATCCGCATGCAAAATATAAAAATGGTGTATATTACCTAGTTTTTTGAAGTGCACCACCCGCCCTCCCTCAGTAGCGTGCACAAGCAAACTAACACCGCCACCAGGAACCGCCACCAGGTACCCTCCACCAACCACTACAATACCACCACTAGATAATATACACCACCGAAGCCGAGAACACGACACGTGTTTCGCCCCAAAACGAGGCATTATCAAGCGTAATAGACTCTACGACAGACGGCCGTCTGTTCCGCAAAGTAACGCCTGATTCTATTAACTATTATACTGATTGTAAAAAGTATAAAATGTCTTTATATTTGTGAGTTATATTACATCATACCAACGAAATAAACCGTGTGCTTAAGAGAATTTACCACCCCGTCTCATCCCGTGGGTGACGTAAAAGTCGACACAGTGAAAATATATACCAGAAGATGGGCAGCAGCATGTTCCTGGAACATCTGAATAAAAACTGCGGTTGCCAACCCGCCTGTGAAGTGTAGAAACTATGACAAAATCCCCCTTAAATGAGAGCTACTTACATTTGTGGCAATCTATGGGGGATGCCTATGTTTAGCAGTGATTTAGTTATAGGCTGAAACGATGACGATGACGATAGATCTTATAATAATAAGTTTAAATATATATTAATAATCTTACGTCGATATTACAGTCCCTGTTTCTAAAAAAACAGCACGGGGACATCTCTTGTATCGTGAGTGCGTTTTACAAAAATATATTTAACAAATTCGAACCCAGGTCCCATGGCGCGTAGTTACTGTTACGTGGTCGTCACTATATATGTCGCTATATTCATATATTCATTCTATGTGTTAAACCAGCGACTAAATAATTCTATATTTACAAAGTTTTATCTTTCAAGTCCGTCTCCATATAAACCGTACCACTTATAAAACCTTATAAGAGCTACTAAATAGTCATGTTTATTCGATAATAAAAGTCGGTTCCCTTAAAAAAAACTCCAATAAATATTTCAAAAGAACTTTTTCTGATACATTTTGATCCCGTCACTTCGATTATTTACGAGCCGCACCAGCGTAACATATCTGTTATGATGATGGTCTAATGAAACCTTTAGATATATTTTTTTTTCGAATTAAACCTGAAGCATCTCTTGTATTTGTTAGATATATCGTTCTGTCTTTAGTAAAGGCAGTAGCTTTAAAGTGAAGTCACGTTTTGCTACGAATAGATTTTCCATGCATTAAGCGCTGAATAAGTCGGTATAAACTGTGCAGGTGACCTGCACTGGCTCGTCTTAGCCACTCACTCACACTTTTTTCCGACTGGGATTCGAACTCAGGACCCACGTTGTTGTCAGGTACTCTGACTACTAGGCCACGTGGTCACCAAATGCTTTTTTATAAAGTGGCTTTAATTTGCTTTTGCAAAGTAAACTTGGGATGAACAATGTTTTCGGATCAAAACCAATTTAATTTTTGCGCGGACTCATCATCAACATAGACGCTGTTTCCTTTTTTTCTATAGGAGAAAGTGACGAGAACGTTCGCCTGATGGTAAGTGCAACATCTGCCCAAAACAAATGCTGTGCCATCTAGAAATTCTATGTGACATGGTACTGCGCATCTCCCCCTGGGACATCAATTCTTAAGTCTCATATGACCAGTAATTATGCTAGCTCTCAGAGCCCTTCAGACTGAAACACACTAATGCTTGCACGCCACTGCTTCACGGCACTGCAGTGTACCTACCTAGACGGAAAACGTACTATGTCTTGAAGCCTTGCAGTGGTATGCTTGGTTTTTGATTTAATTTTATTAATAATAGGATCCCAAGCCGGTGGTAATACCCAACCATCTTCCCTATTGAAATTAGGATGTTTTTTAATTTCAATAGCCTCGCGAATCATCCTTGGTAGGAATCGGTGTTCTTTTGCAAGGATTTGTGGTCTATCAAATCTGATGTAATGGTTGGGATGATCCAGAACATGGTCACAGACTGCAGACTTCCTAGAACTATTACATGACAATTTATTAAAAAACAATTTATTACATCGAAATATGTTATTTTATATAGTGGATACTGATTCTGTATTTTAGGACGAGATGTAAGGACACCTTAATCTTTTCTTAGAGTGAACACCAAAAAACCGCTGAACGTTTTGCTCGTCTTGTCACTTTCTTCAATAACATTAGGGTTCTGTAGAGGTAGAGTTTCATAAAATGCACAGAAATGCGAGAAAAAATCGCAAAAAATATTCAAACCTTACGTCCATATCTAAAACATTTCGAAACTGTACTGATTTGAAGTCTGATCTATTATGATTGCCGTACAAGCTTATAAATAACGTGCTTTGCAAAGTACACTTACAAAAATTTCGTTTTCTTAACAACAATAAAGAATATCAATCAGCCGTATTTATGGCGCGGAACTAAAGCAGCCGGCTCTTTCAGTATAAACCGAATAAATTAGAATGAAAGCTAAATATTTAACTGACTTGTATACGACGGGCACCTCTTAAATGTATCGCATAAATTCGACCGAGTAAAAAGTCGTCAACTCACAGACGAAAGATTTTATGGATACGATTTAAAATTTTGTTCTATTATAAATGAAAACCAAAAGTGTTCATTAAGTGCGAATTAACTAATTCTTATTGCGTTTCTACAACGAATTAATATGTGTAGTTTGTTAAAGCTCGTAATTTTATGTATTTACAAAAGACAAAATCTGTACAGATAAATAAAATTGAAGTCTGTTTGTAATAACAAAATAACAGCTTTTACTCAATGGATATGAAAGTGTATACGGTACTTATAAGAAAAACATAATATTTAATGTTTTTGTCTGTCTGTCTGTTAGTTCCGGCTAATCTCCGAAACGGCTAGACCGATTTAGACGGGACTTTCCTTGACAGATAGCTGATATTATAGCGGGTAATCTAAGCTACTTTAATTTTAGAAAAATTATGAGGGTTCCGTGCAAAAAAATTAAAACCCCAAAATCAGATTCAAATAGGGAAGTATATAAATCATTGATCTACGAGGGAGAAACTCATTTTCCTAAGGTACGTCGGATTTCGAAATAGGTTCAACGTCAGAAGTTCCATTCATCACAGTCTTGAAATACATTACTTACGTTACATTACTTACTACAATAACCCGTTCATAGCAAATAAGAACAACTAGCTACAACTAGTGTATTACAGTGTAGTGTTTGAATTTATTTTAGGTCTTCTTCCTTTTAAATATTTCTTTAATAAATAAGATTACAAAAGTTATAATTAATACATGAAATCTTATCCATGTTATCCTTACCTCCTGTATCCATTAAACGCAATAGTTACGGGTACAAAATTTATTGTTTTTCATCTTTGAAATCTTAGCGGAGTCAAGTTGTATAAATCATGCGTTAATGCCGGCGCATTATACAAATTCAAATTTATAACCCGATAAAATTACAGAATGGCCGATGGGGTGTCCCCCACCCCTTGCGAGAGGGTGCTATCATTACGGACAAACTAAATGCGGCTTTAATTCATTATTCGTACAGTTTCTGACGGCTTATTATAATTTGGGGATTCACTGGCACCATATTTTTACGAAAGCGTGGTGAAGCGTTATTATCTTCATTGAAATAATTATTGCAACGGCACGTAATGATATGTTCAAAACATTTCTATACACATATATTAGGTGCCAATATAAACGGAAAGCGTGGTTTTGCGGATACCTCACCTGCCTGTTAACAATTCGTAGTATCTGAGCTCGACCTGGTATAAATAACGCTGACTCAGAACTTTCCTTCAATCGAACCTCTGCCTTCTTATATAAAATTACTACTATTATATAAAAATTAATGGCCTTGAGATGTTCCGTTGCTGAGCACAAGATCCCTTTCAAGGTTTTTGGACCAAGAAAGAATCTGCTACCATGATGATGTCCTCCAGGCCGACTTATAATTCGAAAACAACTTTCGGATACTGCCGGATAGTGCCGCATATGGTCAGTTAATTACTCGTAAACGTCGGGAACCAAATAGTACAAATAAAAGTGAACGCATGAAAATGCGTAAATTTAGTTATATTAATCCCTACTCAATTCTAATATTGTGAATGCGAAAGTAACTCTCTCTGTCCCTTTGTCTGTTTCTTACCTTTTCACGGTTCAATGGCTGAACCGATCTTGACGATATTTGGCACAGAGATAGCTTGTATCCTAGAGACGGACAATACGGACAAAGCATTCTTTTTATAGTAAAGAAGAGAAAGTTAATTTGCAAAGATCCGCATGCAAAATGTAAAATGGTGTCAACAGCGTGCACAAGAAAACCAATACCGCCACGGTAGCCGCCACCAGATACCCTCCACCACCACAACACTACCCCTAGGCAATACACACCGCTGAAGTCGAGAACACGACACGTGTTTGACCTCAAAACGAGGCATTATCAAGTTCCCGAAAAATCAAACTAGTTACTACGGGTTATTTAAAAAAAAAAAACTATATCCACGCCGACAAAGTCGCGGGCAACAGTATGTTCATATTCGCGTTGATATAAAAAAATGGAGGACTTGCGGGTCGGCAAATGCCTGCGGCCATTTACAAATATTAAACCTAATAGGGTTTTTCTAATCATTCATACTTATATGATACCTGCGTTCATTGGCCATAGTAATTGAATTTTTATGATGATTTCTAAATTTTTGGACTCGCAGTGCTTCAATTTCGATAAGCATTAAATAAATCCCCAAAAAACACGCCGAGGTAATTATTACCAGGCGGTTTGATTTATTAGAACTGTCGAATGTAAACCTCTTTTCTTTCCATTCACGTTTAATTGAATGATCAAAATCGGATGGCGTTAAAGAGAAGCGATTTGCGATTTCGCGCCTTTTGTCCCATTCGCCGCTAAAACAATGGAATCAATCGATGACAACGTGGTTTCGCCGCGCTTACTCCAACCCTATTTCAAAACTCTGTTTTTAATCTGTGCCTTTTCACTGTTTGTCTTTAGTGGAATGAAATGCTTTAGTTGAATGGGACAGGCAACTTTTAAAAATAAAAGAAAAAAGTTTAGGTATTGTTCTCGTTACTAGGTATAACACCGGACATAGTTCTTGATTTGAACGCAGTATGTGTTAATTTGGATTAAACGAATGAAACGGCATATTAGATTCATAAATAATATATTTTTCAACGTCATTTTTCTTCTTTAATAAATGTTAATTTACGTATTTTAATCAAAACTGATCGAAGCTTAAACTTCATTCCACAGTATCGCTTGACCTCATCGCAACATTTGCTTTAGCCTCTGAAGGTAAATTTAGACTAGCATCAACTTCGTAACCATCACCATCGTCACCAGCTTCTCAAGAGTCCACAGTTGGACCGATACGCTGGACAGACATATCGACAATCACAATACCAGATGTCATGGTCATAGTAGTTTGAATGTTTTAATTTTTAAATATATTTCACTATCTGTCTAAGGTCGCGAGATGCTTCTAGAATTTCCTAAATCAACTTCAACGACACGTCCAGAATATGGCGCCAGTATTAATGTAAAAGATCATACCTACCTTTAATACGATCTATCTCAACAATAAAAAACGTATCAACAAATGATGGCCTACTGTCTGATTTTCGAACACAGTGACTACTTCGGAAGTTATCAACTGCGCAGGTAACATTGCAGTGCCACAAACGTATGCACAAGCACGGATTCACTCAGTCGTTCCGACGAATATATGCGATGAAATCTGCTGGGATGCAGTGACAAAGATACGAGGTCAATCACAACACACTAGATCCGAAAACCCAACAATTTGTTTGCAAACAAAAATCTCCGGGTTGGATTTGAACCAAGGATCCGTCTCGTAGAAGTCAGGTACTGTGCCGTCTGGGCCACGCTAGTAAGAGAAAGTTAATTTGCTAAGATCCACATGCAAAATGTAGAATGGTGTATATTACCTAGTTTTGAAAAGCACCGCCCGCCCTCCCTCAACAGCGTGCACAAGAAAACCAATACCGCCACCGGGAGCCGCCTTCCACCACCTTCCACCACTACAACACTACCACTATGCATTACACACCACTGAAGTTGAGAAAACGACACGTGTTTCACCTCAAAACGAGGCGTTATCAAGTGATATTGACTCTACGACAATCACGGGCGGTGCTCTTCAAAACTAGGTAACACACACCATTTTACATTTTGCATGCGGATTTCAGCAAATTAACTTCCTCTCCTTTACTATAATGGATTTCCGCAAAGTAACGCTTGATTCTATTAACTATATTAATGGCAATCATAAAAGTCGACAGAGGGAAAACGAAAACCAGGAGATGGGCAGCAGCATCTTCCTGGAACATCTGAATAAATAAACTGCGGTTGCCAACCCGCCTGCCAAGCGTGAAAACTATGGCGAAATCCCCCGAAATTTAATATTTTGTGACAATCCATGGGGGAGACCTGTTTTCAGCAGTGGACTAGTAATAGGCTGAAATGATAATGATGATGATGATTTGATCTGTATAGGTATATTGACATCTGCGGTGACCTGCAGTGCCTGTTATTTGCCGTGAAGAAGTAGTCTGCAGACTTAACTGTGTTTCGGTTTGATGAGCATTGATAGCTAGTATATAATATAGCCGTGGTAGCTCAGGGACTAGGCGCTCGCTTTAAATTTCATAGTACGCGAGTGACCTGGGTTCGATCCCCGGTACCGGCACCACTAAAATTGTTAATTGCAATTTTAAGTGCTGATTTACCACGTGCTCGGCGGTTGAAGGAAAACATCGTGAGGAAACCATGTCTGAGGAATAAAAAATATTTCGAAGACATGTGAAGTCCGCCAACCCGCATTGGAGCAGCGTGGCGGATTCTTCCTAGCTCCAAAACCCTCTCAGAAATGAGAGGAGGCCTGTGCTCAGTAGTGGGACATTTATAGGCTCAAACTTTTATATATTATACTAATTATGTTACTTAAGGATTGATGTCTCAGGGTGACAAGCGCAGTGTGGCGCCACACAGAAATGTTCTGGGTGAGACAGCTATTCTAATGGTCAGACGTTTGAGCTTACCATCGGGCAAAATCACATACACCTAATGATCATTACCCGTTACATCTATATTTTACTACTAATATATAAATTATATTAAAAGTGTCATGGCCACTCTGCATTCCAATATCACATCAATCTGCATTAAACGTACCTGAGCAAACTTCCACCATAACTAATAATTACCTGGCGCCGTACAGTGAATGAAATATAACAAATATATCCCAGAGCGGCGGTGTCCGTACGTACTGCCTTGGAGTGCGCTCAGTGTACGCTACCTTAATAAATTTAATTGTCAAAATATAAGAGACTAGTCTAAATTACCTAGACAATGTAAATTAAAATATAGGAATACGTAACTTTTGTGAGTTAGCCATGGTAGCTCAAAAACCGGGCGCTCGCCTTAAATAATGTATGCGAGTGACCCGAGTACAATCCCCAATGTCGGCACATATACAATTGGTCTGCCGTAAGTGCTTTTTTTTACCACGTACCACGTACAACAATATCCTGAAGAAACCTCATGTTTGAGACGTAAAACTATTTCGGGGTCATGTGAAGTCCGACAACCCGCATTGGAGCAGTGTGTCGGACTGTAGAGTCCGTCTCCAAAACCCTCTCAGAAATGACAGGAGGGCTGTGCTCAGCAGTGGGATATTTATAGGCTGTTGCTTAACTTTTTTTAAAGTAATTCACACGTGCAGGAGATCTTCCACCACACGTCTCCTGCACTTTTTAAATATGTATGTTCATACAGTAAGAGTATTGACTGAAGTGTGACTCTGCGAATGGTGGTACGTGCTATATGTTGTGAAATTTACGTGTCCCATGACGAAAGTTATTTTCCTGATGATGGGACAGAAACGCAGGAGTTCCTCTAAAAGATACCACCACAGTATCAACTAACCTGCTACCGTGGTATTTAAGAGAGTTTGCGACGAGACGAGCTATCGTTCAACTGGTATAAAGTGCAACTGCCCGTAACTGCTATGTCACCCAGACTATTTCTGTTTGGCACCAAGCTGTGCTCGTCACCCTGAGAAATCAGTTCTTAATTTAAATACTGGCACTGACAGGAACTGAATAATTTCTTAAGTAACTAATTCAGTTCCTATCAGTGCCAGTATCCGTCGAAGTAGGTACCTAAAGTCCTGATACCTAATTCCTATGCAAAAGTCCGTCTATTGTACCACACTGTGCAATTACATCTATTTTATTTTTTTATAGGAGAGGGGTAACAGTATCATAATATATAATAATAACAATATAGGAGAGGGGTACCAGTAAACGGCTACCCTGATGGTAAGTGATCACCGCCACCCATGAACATGCGCAATACCAGAGGAATTGCGTATGCGTTGCCGGCCCTTGAGAAAGGCGTAGGCTCTTTTCTGAAACTTTTCTAAGTCGCCTCGGTTCGGAAAAACCGCTGGAAGAAAATTCCTCGAAAAATGCACAGTGGTGGAATGCCAACAATCAAGGTGATGCTTATGGAATTTTAAGTTGTGCCGCAATGTTCGATGTTGAAAATCAACAGTCGGATTAATCCGAATAATTCCTCGGATCAATTTATTTGATGATAGTACACTGCCCTTGGTACACTGGATAAAAATGCAAAGAGACGCAACATCTCTTCGCAAGGTCAAAGAATCCAGCCGATCGGAAAGATTTTGGTCTTTGACGCCGCTCTTCGTTGGATTCGGTGAAATGGAAGGAGCTGGCACTGGAGAGTAGTACTGGAGTGGAGCCCCCGCCCAGAGGTGACAACGGTATTCAATGGAGGCCGAATTTGCGCCTTGTAAAGTTAATGAAGGAAAGAAAGGTAATTTGCTAAGATCCGCATGCAAAATATAAAATAGTGTATTACCTACTTTTAAAGGAGCACCGCACGCCCTCCGACAGTAGCGTGCTCGAGCAAACTAACACTACCAGATATCTAGTGGTGGTGTTAGTTTGCTCGTAGGTAGATAAAATACACCATTTTATATTTTCTTTCTACTCTCTTTCCTTCATTATAATGGATTTCCGCAAAGTAACGCCTGATTCTAATTACCTTGAAAAGTGGTAAGCGATGGACCGGCGTGAAATACTCTCTCGCTCTGCGCTCACCTTCTAATCTGTAAGACACAGTAGTCAGTGAAATTATTGGGCAAGTGAAATTTTATAACTGATGTCGTAAGAAAAAAGACGTAGTACCATAAGATGAACGAAGCGCTAGTCTAGTCATCTTACGATATTTCGTTTCACAACCGAGCACACTGTAAAGAGAGATTTCCCCTGCATCGTGAGTGCCGTCTTACAGACATACATTTTACATACGCAGTACAACTAGAGACGGTTTTGATAACCCAGCTGCCCCAGGCCTACGGAAGATCGCCGCCCTTCCTCTTCTCTCAGCAAATCACGATTGATTGAATGACTTTTTTTATTGTAAAAAGTGATGAAACGAGCAAAACGTTCACCCGATGGTAATATCAGCGTCTACCCGTAACAAATAATGTGTCATCCAGAACATTTCTGTGTGACACCACACTGCGCCTATCACCCTGAGACATAACTTCTTAAGGCTCATATACCCAGTGATTAAACTAGCTCACAGTGCCCTTCAAACCGAAACACAGTAATGTTTGTGCACAACTGTTTCACGGTACCGTGTGGTGGCGGCTTAAGAGACTCTACCACCCGGATCTCATCCCGTAGGTGTCGTAAAAGCCGACAGAGGAAAAATTAAAACCAGGTGATGGATCAGCAGCATCTTCATGGGACATCTGAATAAATAAACTGCGGTTGCCGACCCGCCTGTCAAGCGTGGCAACTATGGACAAAATCACTCCAAAATGAGAGCTACACCTTTTGTGGCAATCTAGTGGGGAAGGCCCTATGTTCAGCAGTGCACTTGTGATAGGCTGAAACGACGACAACGACGACTGTTTCACGGCAGAATAACCTGGCCCTGGGGTGGTACGTACCTAGTCGGATTCCCGCATAGGAATCCTACCACCAGTAACGTATAAGAATTAAAGTTAAAAAACGACTAAAATCTGTAAATGATTAAATTATCTCGATAGTCTTGAAATACTGATGCTTACCATTTTTATTTGTGACTAACAATGGATCGTTGTCCTCGTCGTTTCAGCCTATCAATAGTCCACTGCTGAACATAGGCCTCCCCCATAGATTGCCACAAAAGTTTGTAGCTCTCGTTTTGGGGGAATTTTGCCCTAGTTGCCACGCTTGGCAGACGGGTTGGCAACCGCAGTTTATTTAATCAGATGTTTCCGGCAAGATGCTGCTGCCCATCTCCTGGTTTTCAGTTTTTCCTCTGTCGACTTTTATGACTGCAGACTGATTGCTGAAAAGGAATGTTACCATTAATATAGTTAATACTCGTAGAATCAGGCGTTACTTTCCGGAAATCCATTATAGTAAAGTACGAGGAAGTTAATTTGCTGAAATCCGCATGCAAAATGTAAAATAGTGTGTATTACCTAGTTTTGAAGAGCACCGCCCGTGATTGTCGTAGAGTCAATATCACTTGATAATGCCTCGTTTTGAGATGAAACACGTGCCGTGTTCTCGACTTCAGTGGTGTGTATTGCCCTTTTACTTTTACGACACCCACGGGATGAGATGGGGTGGTAGATTCTCTTAGGCCGCTACCACACGGCCAATGGATCACCATAAAATAATCTCACTAACCCCCATAAAGCCGCCCTAGGTCCAGGTACTACTAAACCTGTAGGGAAATTTGCCCCTAAACACAGCCTGACCCGGAAAACAACAATTTGTGTTTTGTCGAACCCCGGACACAATACAATATTTTTTATTCAATATGGATCATTTACATAATACTTATTGAACGTCATTTTTGTAAGCTACACTGGTTCGCAAAGAAATGCCTCTGTCCTGGTAAGAACCAGTAAGAAACCCAGCGGGAATTTTCTTTTCAGTCATTTTAAATATACAAATACAGCAGAGTTTGATACTCTGACCACTACGCTACGCGGTCGTCGCTAGTGTCCATACTGCTGTACATTACACGGAGCACAGATATCCCGTTTACGTCACGGGTCGAAAATTGGCGACATGGGGCCGCTGTGAATCATCCTAAATATCTTTCTCATCTATCGCTTTTATATAATACATTACCGATACGATTAGTATTTGTTGTCCTCCTGGGGAGGTTCTCCACACACGTATATTCAAATTAAGAATTAATTTAATGGTTTATAAATTTGATTAAAAATGGCACATGTCTTTCTCGAAAACATGCTAAAGGTTTTAAAAAAAAGTTATTTTAAAAACGTTTTTTTTTGACCCTCATTAGGGTTTCTCCTGGATCGTGTGTACGTTACACATTTCCAAGGCACAACACAAGCAGACCCGAAAACCAACAGTTTGGGTTTTTGCACAAATTGACTTAGGCTGTGATTCGAAACCCAGGACTCGCGGCGTCGTCACTGTTGTTATCGTTGTTTTATTTAATATAATTGTTTTTGCAAGTATATGTCATCATCCAACCTCAACCCGTGACTGTTCACTGCTTATTTCCTTTTTTTGCTTATCTAAGCTTATCTAGGGCTTCACATATCATTAGTCTTTACAAAATCTGAGTAATTTAAGTGGTGATAGGGTACCTAAGACTGGTGGTAGGATTCCTATGCAGGAATCGTCTAAGTGGGTACTACACCGGAACAGTTATTCTGCCGTAAAGCATTGGTGTGCAAACGTCACTGTGTTCCGGTTTGAAAGAGCTAGTGTAATGGGTATATGAGGGTATATGAGAGTTAAAAACTGATCTCTCAGAGTGACGGGCGCAGTGTAGTGTCACACAAAAATGTTGTGGGTGGTATTTTCTTATTGGATATGTCTGTATAAATATCCAATAAGAAAATACATTTTGTAATGTATGCTGCCGCTGCGTAAAAATCAGATCGGACGACCTGACTTTTACGCAGCGGATCCTGGTTTCGAAACCAAGCCGGAGCGAACATTAATGCAAAATAGTTTTTTTTTTCGAGTTTGGTTGTGTTGTGATTGTCCCCGCGTCTTGAAGAGCTCTGATAGCTACTGTGATTACTGGGCATATAAGACTTAAGAACTGATGTGTCAGCTATAGATGTGTTTAGCTCGTTAAAAGTATACTACCACTCCATCTCATCCAATGGATCTCGTAAAATACGAGTAAGGAATAAAATTGCACTGTGCACCCAATAGCGCATGGTGGCGATGGGCTCACCACCTATCACACCAAGTGCATTATATTGTTTTGGTGATACGTGGATTGTGGCAGTCGTCTGCTTTTGCAGTGAGTGCCCAGTCTCTGACTACACCTTATGGGATACAGTCGTGATCTTATGTACGTATGTATGAGTCAGAGTGACGAGCGCGAATATAGTGCCACACCGATCGATTGTCGCGTTACTTTCTTTCATAAAAACATAATTTAATTTGTCGACTATTGATTAGTACGCTTGGCTGTGTCGTGGCTTTGATATGGAGATGTTCATAAAATATAAAATTCAAATAACGTTAATCCAAAAGAATACGATTAAGTACATACATCACAGCTAACAAGCGTACGTTTCTGCAAAATCCGAAACAACAATGAGATGAACAAGCCAGAGATGTTCCATATCTTTTGATGTTGATAGATTTATTGCCTCTTCCCGAGTATGATAAGACGTCTCTCAGTCACAATGTGCTGATTTATTTAGATGCTGTTAAACTTGAGGGGTGCAAAGTATGCGAGATCTTTTATGCTTAAGCGAATATTTTATTTGTGTTATGAAAATACATAAATCACGGGTCGTCTCCCAATTTACGTTTATTTCATTGTAATTTATTAATTGGCAGGGATGACTGTGATTGTATCTTGGTCCAAGAATCCTACTGATATGTAGTTAAACATATTGTTAACTAGTCTCAAGTCGACTTGAGAAATTAAAACCAGGAGATAGGCAGCAGCATCTTCCTGTAACTTCTCAATAAACAAACTGCGGTTGCCAACCCGCCTGCGTGCGTGGCTACTATGGCAAAATCGCCTCCAATATGAGAGCTAAAAACTTTTGTGGCTATCTATAGGAGGAGGCCCTATGTTCAGCAGTGGAGTTATGATAGGCTGAAACGACGACGACGACGAATCGTTCACTTGATGGTAAGTGCAACGTCTGCCTTGTGACAAATGCCTATATAACCCAGAACACTTCTGTGTGGCACCACCTTAGACATTAGTTCTTAAGTCTCATATGCCCAGTAATTACACTAACTATCAGTGTCATTTAGACCGAAACACAGTAATGCTTTTGATATTCTGCTCGACGGCACAATAACTACCATTGCAGACTAACTAGCACCCACCTGGACGGACAAGACTGCATAGTAATCTTATCACCAGTAAATTAAGTCATAAAAAAGAAACTTAGAATCCGGGAAAATTTTATATGAATATTTTAGGTAATGAACCCGTCGAAAGTGTCATAATAAATATAAGCTTTATTACTGAGTCAAATCTGTCCGTCTGTCTGATGCCTCACACAAGTATTTCTAGTGTATCGTGGGTGTGTTTTACGAACATAATTTCCACATGCACAAATAACTAGGCTCGAAACTAATCTCATATTAATATTCGTCTTTTGCGGGAATCTAACTAACTATCCATATCACGAAAGCTAATCCATTATCCTACTCGTAATATATCAAAGATATGTTACATATGTTCTAAATGTACCTATTTAAAGCCCAAGCTGCAAACCACTGATTATAAAAAGTTTAAAATGTAATTTTTCATAACCTTAATTCAATGTCGCATTTTATTTGTATCCGTGTGACGAAACACGTGATATTCTTAGAAACAATTTAAAAATGGCAGACGGAGGCCCATGCGAATGCAATTTACATAAAATGATCTCTCTAACAAGACAAAATTTCACACTCCAATTACGGAGGCGTGCACTCGGTCAGATTCTGCACGCAACACCACGGCAGTTTGGCCTGCATTAAAATATCGTTTACGTACCCCACGTGACGGAAGCGTAACGGATAGTGAATGTAATGATGACTGTGATTGAATGTTGATTACTTGTTGAGTACATAACGTATAATTTAAAAACAAACGATTTCAAATTATAAATATATGCGAATTTAAGAGTTTGTAGATAACCTCATGGATCTCATCATTTTTATTTAACCAAATTTATAAATTATTGTACTACCCTAAAGCTATCATCTTTCTAATAAAAAAAAATAATCATCGAAATCGAACCTCGTAGCAAAGAATTATCGCTGAACATACATAAAAAAATTAGACGAATTGAGAACTTCCCCCTTTTTTTGAAGTCGTTTAAAAATATGCTAAACGGTTTTTGTTTGACTGTTAGAGCTAATTATAGTGATATCATACCTATACCATGTGGATCTTGTATATAGGATATAGTTATTCCACCATATGTCCGAGGCGCAGCGCTCTTATGGCGCAGCTACCACAACTATAGAAACTATTGTCAGTGTTAATTCACAGTACAAATCTGACCGATATATTAATTAAAAAAAGTATAACAAATGACTCTTTATTACATGAAAATATAATTTAAATCAGGAACATAAGTATGAATCGAGTAAATTAAAAACATTTCAAGTACAGGGATTAAAAAAACATGACCTTATTGTAGTAAGTATTTTATAAAATTGTAAATTAAATAAGGTAATAAGGAACTACAACAATATTAATTTAGCCTTCGGTGTACTATTTTTATTTTATTATAAATAAGATACCATTCGTTTACGTTAGCGCAACGCTTGCCGATCGTCACTTGATCGTGTCGTCAAAGTGTAAAAGGACTTTTACAATATTGTGCAGCGCTAATCCCGCGTGAAGGAAACGATAAATCACGCCATTAAGTCGAAAAAAAGTCGTGCGAGCGACGCACGGCGACGATGTAAGAACGAAAAATGTCATTTCGATTTACTTTCGATTTAATTAATAGATAGATAGAGGATATACCTGCCATCCTAGATTTTAATTTCAGTGAGCCGTAGTTTCCTGTGGTCGATCCTGATTTTAATTGATGATTTTCCTCGTGCTCTGCGGTGAAGGAAAACTTGCATGTATGAGGAATAAAACTATTTCAAGGGCATGTGAACGCCAACCCGCAATAGAGCTGCAGCTCTCATTGCGGACTGTTCCCGGCTCCAAAAACAAATTCTCTCTTGGAAATAAAAGGAGACCTGTGCTTTGCTCAATGTGCCCCTGCACATTTATATTCGTATACATATATATTTTCTAGATTTAGTCACTGGTTTATTATCTTCTTCTTACTTTAAATAATCATTACGCGTTCACTGGTGGTAGGATTCCTAAGCAGGAATCCGTCTAGGTAGGTAACAACCCAGGACCAGTTATTCTGCCGTAAAGCAGTAGTGTTCGGTTTGAAGAGCACTGTGAACTAGCGTAATCACTGGGCATATGAGACTATAGAACTGATGTCTTAGGGTGACGGGCGCAGTGTGGCGTCACACAGAAATGTTCTGAGTGACACAGCATTTGTTATGGGCAGACGTTACACTTACCATCAGGTGAATGTTTTGCTCGTTTCGTTCACTTAATCAAATAAAAAAAAACGGTTGTTAATATGCTTAGAAAGAGACGGAAGGTCTATTTTCCATAAAGAATGAATGAAAACGCAGAAGTCGTGACAGATGTTAAAAACATGTATGCTGATTAATAGGGTTGCACTACGGATTGTCGCGGTCCGTAGACACTTCGCGTCCATCGACTTTCTGCTAATTTGGACATAGCGTTCCTTCGTGTAATGTTCGGGTCTTCCTAAACTGCATTGTCGGTACAGGTTGCCGTTACCAACGTATGTTAAGTAGACCCGAACACAACAATGTTTTTGTGTGTTGGCTCTGGCTGGGTCTCGCACCCAGGACCCGCGACGTAAAGTCAAGTACTCTGCCACTAGGACCACGCGGTCGTCTAACCTCTAGCGGACTGTATAATTATTCTGTCAAAACAGTTCAGTCTTTTGAATTGTTACGGATTAAACAAATTCTATCAAGCCACTTGCAGAAACCACGAATATATAAAAAAAATCATCATCATCATCAGCCTCAATTTCAGCCTATTACTAGTCCACTGCTGAACACAGGCCTCCCCCATAGATTGCCACAAAAGTTTGTAGCTCTAATTTTGAGGGGATTTTGCCATAGTTGCCACGCTTGGCAGGCGGTTTGGCAACCGCAGTTTATTTATTCAGATGTTCCAGGAAGACGCTGCTGCCCATGTTCTGTTTTTTCTGGTTCTCTCTATCGACTTATACGACACCCACGGGATGAGATGAGGTGGTAGATTCTCTTAAGCCGCTACCACACGGCGCTATATATAATATAAGGTCATACGTTATACTCGTAGTTTTATTCAAGTGTTACTAATTAAATCAACAACAGCCAGTTCGAATTATAGGTTCGATTCCCACAAAATAAGTTTCTGCAGTCACCTATAACAAAAACATAAAAAAAAAACGAACCGCGGGTGAACAAATCAAACTCGGTCCGTATGCCGTAGTACTTTTTCCCCGGCGACGCCCCAATCCATCTGCGCTCGTCACAAATCAACAAGACGCATGCTTTCCGGCCCGGGTTCAAATCCGCCGCTAATGGTGCCGTCCGATTTATTAACTACGCTACACAAACACGTTAATGTTGTTAGGGAAAATGGGTGAATAGTATTTTCTTTTTTATTTATCATTACTTTTGTGAACAGCACTTGAACGTTCGAAATAGAATTGTGAGAGCAAATTGCTTACGTGAATTTTCTTGTCTGAAAATTACGAAAATGTATACGAACGTAATACGAATTTTTACCATCAATTACTAATATTATAAATGCGAAAGTAACTCTCTCTTTAGTTCTGTTCTGTGTGACTGGCTTGTAAATTATTACATTGTTTTTTTTTTGTCTTAATTGAGTAAATAAAGTTCTTTAAACTTGTGTTTGTTACCTTTTCGCGATTCGACGGCTAAACCAATCATAACAAAATTTGGCACATCGATAGCTTGCATCCTGGAGACGGACATAGGATACTTTTTATCCCGAAAAATCAAATAGTTACCACGGGATATTTACAAAACCTATATTCACGCGGACGATGTCGCGGGCATCAGCTAGTTACTAATATTTCCTTTTAATCGCTCCAACTAAAGCTTAGTTAAGTAAGTAGTAGAAAAGATTGTTCTAGAAGATGGTTCACGACAGAAGACCAATGGTGGACTATTGGCACTTCAATTAAGAATATAAAAAGTAGAAGAAAAATGAATTTTACGTAATGGATATTGGAGCCTATTCATTTGTAATAAAAGTTGATATAATTAAAAGAGATTTTTTTTATGGATGAAACAATCTGCCTATAATTGAAATTGAGTCATTTTTAGGGTTCGTAGTAAAAACCTAACCCTTATGATTTCGTCATCTCCATCTGTCCGCATGTCACACTACTGTTGGCACTATTATGGTTGAAATTTGGTAGTTGTACAGAAAATACGAAAAATAATAGTGTACACAATCTATATAACTGAAGGATGAAAAAAGTATCAGTTCACATAAGCGTGTGAGGGTACCGTTAGATAGGTCTTGAAAAATTATAGATAAGTTCCAAAATAACTATTCGATTCAAACCAATATTTGGTGAGATATACGCTTCTAAACTAGTAAAAAGTGTGCCTTCCCCCTACCCTACTTTCCAACTATACAGTGGAAAATTCTGGAAAAAATTTAAGTGTTAGAACCTATAAAAAGTTTTCTATCCATGTTTGTATAAAATAGGTCGTGCAGTTTTTGAGATATAGAATATTTTCGCTACGAAACCCATCACAGTACGTAGTCCGGGAAGCAGTTGGTTGGTTTTTTATAATTTTGAGAGCCGAGAAGAATACGCGCCATCGCTTCAGTGCGGATTGGTTCATTCTCTGACATATAGATTTCCGCACGAGGCTCTATTTATTTCTAAATTCAGATGAAAATAGCAATTGGGCGAGGAAATAATAGCACTAGATAATATTTGTTAAATGACTTTTAGTCACGCAATACTACAACTTACAGTATAACTTCATTAAATCAAGTCCAAATATTAAACGGTGGAACAGAAGAACCGCTTCATCTTACGCAAACCCAAACGCTACCGCAGCCTCCGCGCTTATCCCGTCATAATGGCGGCTCCTTTGCCAGCGCTTTACGAACGCCCGCGCATCTACAAGTGTTATTTGTTCAACGATTTATTGCTTTAAAATTACCTCAGAAAAGCTCTTATCACACAGAGCGCTTGAGATAAACGATGATGAAATGCTGATCTGTCCTGAAAGCGATTCTGCTTTGTATCGCTCCGCATTCTATATATATTATTAGTATTATAGCTACCAGATAAAATTCAGATATTTTAACGACGAATTGCGTATACATTTAAACTGAACAATGATAATTATTTATTTATATAGACTATACAAATGTAAATGATAGTTTTATTCCCGGCCAGTATAATAATTTAAAAATAATCGTGAAATAAGTTAACAAAACAAAGATTGTTACTAAATTCTTAATTCTTCTTGTTCTTGTCAGGAATATATGAAGCGCAAGTTGGTGAAATTTTTACGTTTTTAAATGGAGATACCACCTACTACCTCTCGGTCCGGTCTACCATTAAATGAATTCGTCACGATAGACCCACTAAGCAAGAAGTCAAAATTTGTAATATCCCAGATATATTTCAAACTGATCAGAAGAAGCAACTTCACCGAAGAAATAAGAAAGAGTATGGTGGCTTAGTAAGAACATCTGCCACTTCATCTCATCCCGTGGGTAACGTAAGAGTCTATGGATAATAAAAACCAGGAGACGGGCAGAAACATATGAATAAATAAACTGCGGTTGCCAACCCGCCCTGCCAAGCGTGGCCACCCCAGGGCCAGTTATTCTACCGTGAAGCAGTAGTGTGCAAACATTACTGTGTTTCGGCTTGAAGGGCACTGTGAGCTAGCGTAATCACTGGGCATATGAGACTTAAGAACCTATGTCTCAGGGTGATGGGCACAGTGTAGTGTCACACAGAAATTTTCTGGGTGACACAGCATTTGTTATGGGCAGACGTTGCACTTACCACCAACGTTAAATAAACCATGAACGTTTTGCTCGTTTCATCACTTCATGCAATAAAAAAAAACTTTAGTGGTAATCTTTTTAGGGGACCAAGTCAAGCTGTGGAATATTACCAGGCTACTAACGAACGAGTAAGAAAATATACACACCATAGGAGCTCTCAACCATGGTATGTCTCGTCTATGGTGCGTCATTAATCTTACATCAGAAAGATCCATTACAATCAAATTACACATCTTTAATATACGAACCGTGCAGACGGCAAATTAGATTAGAAAATGTACGTTTTCCAACTTTTTTATCAAGGATGAACTAAATAAATTTCATTTCTCCTTCAAGCGGGAAATTATTTGATTCACCCCCACCTCTTATACAATGATCTGGAGTGTTTTTTTTTTATTTCGTTCCTCAGTTCCTTTTTCTTGGAGACAATAAAGGCTATACATTTTGGAGTGTTTTCCTTAGGATAGATATGCACGTATAGCGTTATTTACTGTTATTTTTTCTCTTAAATGTACTTCTCTATTACGGAGTTCCGAAACGAACCATTCATTTGATTCCGCTCTCCGCATTGTTTTATGTGAATTTCTTTTACGTGATTGCTTCTTTTAATCGTGGTTTATGTTAATTATGTGGTATGATAATAACTTTTATTTCGAGTTTCTGAGGGAAAAGAGGGGGCGTTTCGCCCGCGTAAAATAATGGGTTATCAGATACTGGTGGAATCAAAAAATTCTTACTTCCCATTACGTTCCCACGAATGATGATGACAGAGTATGGTGACAGTATTGCATATTGTGTTTTTATTCTACACGGATAAAGGTTGTCCGTACAATACCTTAGTCGCCTCTTATTACACCTCGGTAGAAAAGAGGTAGGTGCTATTCTACTCTGCCGGACACGTATCGGCTAAAGAAACGTAAAGTTAGATAACAAATATGTATATTCATAACTTCTGAACTTCAAAATATCGCAAATGTAATTAATGAAACTTACACGAAAATGTAAGAACTGAACTGAACATTGGCTGCATGTTTATGATGAAGATAACTTTAAAATGTTCTAGATATACGTCGATATTTTAAAAGTTCCCTTTTTTTATTGCATAAAGTGATGAAACAAGCAAAACGTTCACCTGATGGTAAGTGCAACGTCTGCCCATAACAAATGCTTTGCCACCCAGAAAATTCTGTGTGACACTACACTGTGCCAATCTCCCTGAGACATAGGTTCTTAAGTCTCATATGCCCAGTGATTACGCTAGCTCTCAGTGCCTTTCAAACCGAAACATAGTAATGTTTGCACACTACTGCTCTACGGCAGAATTACTGGCCCTGGGGTGGTACCTACCTAGACGGACTCTTGCATAGGAATCACTTGATGGTAAGTGCAACGTCTGCCCATAACAAATGCTGTGCACCCAGAAAATTTCTGTGTGACACTACACTGTGCCCATCACCCTGAGACATAAGTTTTTAAGTCTCATATGCCCAGTGATTACGCTAGCACTCAGTGCCCTTCAAACCGAAACACAGTTATGTTTGCACACTACTGCTTCACGGCAGAATTACTGGCCCTGGGGTGGTACCTACCTAGACGGACTCCTGCATAGGAATCACTTGATGGTAAGTGCAACGTCTGCCCATAGCAAATGCTGTGTCCCCCAGAACACTTTTGGGTAGCATCGCATTGCGCTTGTCACTCAGAGACATCAGTTTTTAATTCTCATATATACTAGCTAATAGTCTTTCATCAAATTTCCAATTGACGGCAGAATAATCGGCACTGGGGTGATACCCATCTAGACGGATTCCTGGCACCAGTACAAGTAGTAAATTGAAACCGCCGTCACAAAATCTTAAGAGCATAATACTTTATGGTTTAAACCAATGGCTGTTATAAATTCTAAACACTATACACAATTCATCAATATACAACAAACACTCATAAAAGTCGATGCAAAACATTTGCACAATCCCACTGGTAATATTCCGACACTCCTTCTGTTAGTTGTAAAAAACCCTTACCCCACTCTCATATTCGTCAATCGCCATTTCATAAATATGCACGGCAGTTCCGAAACGCGCCCTCTGATTAGACCTAAATAATAAATTCAATTTGCCCGGGCAGCCATCAAATATTTTCTCTGTGATAACGTTTCTATATTTGGACGGGTGGATCTTGGAAATAATGGTGTTATTTAGGGTCTTGCAATATGCTAAGATAGTAGGCTGGCAGCATTAACAAGTCAGGAGATGGTTGCGCTCGGCTGCGGACGAAGAAAAGACTGTGGAGTCGAATCGAACTAGATATTTTAACATAAAATTATTTTTTGCCTTTATTGTTCGCGAATATCATTAATGATGATATCCGCAGCAGAACTAGAGCAACTGACATAGTGCTAACAATCTGCAAGCTGAACTGGCAATCGACATACAGCTCGTAGAGCCGATAACCGACGTGGAAGAAACGTTTTCGAGTGCACGAAAGCAGCTGGTGACAAGATTTACGACAATAGATGCAGGTGGCTTAGGACCGTGTGAGACATAGCGGCAATCTATGGGAGACGCGTATGTCCAGCAGTGGACTTGTGATGGTCTGAAATGATGATGATTGTATTAAAGATAATTTTTAGCAACGTGTGCGGCGTTAAATAACTGCTATCCATTTTATCCCGTCGGTGATGTAAAAGTCAATTAATGGGAGGGTATTCGACGACCGCGTCGCCTAGTGGTCAAAGTACCTGACTTCTAGGCCGCGGGTCCTGGGTTCGAATCCCAGCCGGAGCCAACATTTGTGCTAAAACATAAATTGTTGGTTTTCGGGTCTGGTTGTGTTGTGATTGTCCCCGTGTTTCTGACACTGCATCCTAGCCTACCTCCGATCTTATCGCATCAGCGTTACGTCGGGCGCGGGTAGGTTGGGACGAGTGAGTGCCTCTGTGTTTGCGCGTACACTTGTGGCACTATAATATATCCTGCGCAGTTGATGGCTCTCGACAGTAGTCGGCAGTTGTCACCGTGGTCGAAATCGGCTAGGAAAATATCATCACATCATTCGTATAACCGTTACGGGCTACAGGTATACAAGCGCGAAATGTCTAAATCCTCTCAACTAAGGACAGGCCTTGTCCAGGAGTCAACTTCTGATATGATAAAGAATGATGGTTGCTTGTAAACATGTTTTATATTTTGAAATCATACTGTCACTTTAATTAATGCTTCCGGTGATGATGTTCTCCTATCCGATTTCGACCACGGCGACAACTGCCGACTACTGTCGAGAGCCATCGACTGCGCAGGAGATATTACAGTGCCACAAGTGTACGCGCAAACACAGAGGCACTTACTCGTCCCTACCTACCCGCGCCCGATGTAACGCTGATGCGATAAGATCGGAGGTAGGCTAGGATGCAGTGTCAGAAACACGGGGACAATCACAACACAACCAGACCCGAAAACCAACAATTTATGTTTCAGCACAAATGTTGGCTCCGGCTGGGATTCGAACCCAGGACCCGCGGCTTAGAAGTCAGGTACTCTGACCACTAGGCCACGCGGTCGTCAAATGCTTCCGGTATCACGATTATAACGAAACGCTTCTAAATTGAACTTAGCATTTGCACCTTGTCAAAATATGGCATATAATAGCAGAACATTTATGATTTAAAACTTTTTGGTTAATTAGCAAAGAAAGTTCGTTTGTTAATACCCGCATGCGATTGCAATGCAATGCATAAATTAACTTTATTTCCCTGTTAGAGTGGATTTCCGCAAAGTAACGCCTGATTCTATTTACTATATTAATTTTAGATTAATCCTGTGCAAAGTATTTAAAACTATATAAAGGAATTAACAATTGTTCCAAGTAATCGTCTGAAGTACAACGATTAAGAACAGCTGTAGTTACAAAATATAGATTGTTTAATTATTTTATTTTATTTAATAAAACTTGTGGGTATAATGACGCATCCACCGTCTTTCTGCAGAACAATTTTTACGACATAGCTCAGGCCGCACCGCTGCGCTAGTGGCCTCTTACAATTTTCGCCCGGGCCTTCTGGCGCGCCTGTTAAAAGCACAATGAATAATTATTGGGGCTTGTTTCCCCACTTTCTTCCTTTTTTATATGTACCGGGAGTCGAAAAATGCTCAAACATTGACAGCGTGTTAACACTTCGCGTTCGTTTAGATAATTTGACTACTGCTTCTTCAGCAGCGTAATAATATGCCCACTGCAGGCTTCTCCCAATGAGGAAGAATTTGTCGTTACGATCACGCTTGGCGGGCTGATTCGTGATCGCATCACTCGCGCCTCAACCTTAGTCCCTGCTGCCGGCCACCAGTAAGCATATACATACATACATAAGATCACGACTGTATCCCATAAGGGGTAGTCAGAGACTGGGCACTCACTGCAAAAGCAGATGACTGCCACAATCCACGTTTCACCAAAACAATATAATGCCACAATGCGCTGTTGGGTGCACACAGTTTAATTCCTTACTCGCTCTTTACGAGATCCCTTGGATGAGATGGAGTGGTAGCATTCTTTTAACGAGCCGCCACCACACGGCTCGTTAAGCATATATACATACTAGAGAGCAGAGACCACACCTGTAGCCCACTATTCGCCACGGGAAACGAGACATGATAGGTTAAACCGAAAGTAAAGAGGCAGGTCTACTGCCGGACGCCTATCGGCTGTGTTTTTTTAAAAATGATACTCCACACAAGGGTTGCCGCTGTATCGTGATTACGTTTTCACAGACATACATTTCACGTGCACAACACAAGCAGACCCGTAAACCAACAATTTGTGTTTTCGAACTAGTGTCGGCTCTTCCGCGGCGTAGAAGTTATTCAGACCACTAGGTCATGCGGTCGACGTTACATTCGATTAAGACTTTTTTCGAAATGGTTATTCCGCGACCTGTAGGAAGCCGTGAGAATTTAGTGGCATTTCCCTCAGTCGACTCTTAGAACTTACCAGGATGAGACGAAGTGGCATATTTTTTTACATTGTAATGTTGCTTATTCAATATGAATCCATCACCGGCTTCAGAGAATCTACCACCCCATTTCTTCCCGTGGGTGTCGTAAAAGTCGACAGAGGGAAGATTAAAACCAGAAGATTGGCAGCAGCATCATCCTGGAACATCAGAATAAATAAAGTGCGGTTGCTAACCAGCCTGCCAAGCGTGGCAACTATGGCAAATTTCCCCTCAAGGTGAGAGCTACAAACTTTTGTAGTAATCTAAGGGGGAGACCTATATTCAGCAGTGGACTAGTGATACGCTGAAATGATGATGATGATGATTGATAGTGTCGCGTGAAAGTGTTTAGTGATTAGAAAATTCAATTAAGGGCCGTGATCGTAATTTCCGTTTTCCATCAGTTTAACAAATCTTCAGTGAAAATGAACTGTCATTGGATGTTGGTGTTCCTTGAAACTTTTTAATCTTCGATCATTTTTTTCTTTTTTTTTCTTCGATAAAGTGATGAAACGAGCAAATCGTTCGCCTGATATAAAGTGCAACGTCTACCTATAACAAATGCTATGTCACTCAGAACATTTCTGTGTGACACTACATGCCCATAACAAATGCTGTGACACCTTTTCCTGGGATTTCTGTGTGATACCACACTGTGCCCATCACCCTGAGACATAAGTTATTAAGTCCTCATATGCCCAGTGATTACGGTAGCTCACAGTGCCCTTCAAACCGAAACACAGAATGTTTGCACACTACTGTTTTACGGCAGAATAACTGGTCCTGGGGTGGTACCTACCTAGACGGATTCCTGCATAGAAATCTTACCACCAGTATCTACGAAATTACAAGACCTATTGACTTGATTTGGAATACGTATTCCATTCCCGACATAGACATCCACAAAAAAAGGTTTTTTTGATTATTTACTACTAATTGTGTAAATGGGATGGTGGTGTTTTTCTTTAGACAGACTTTAACATAACAATAAATTCCGTGCGAAGCCGGGGCGGGTCGACTAGTTACATATATAACAGCGATTTACCATTGACCCATCACGATATCTCGGTAACTACTACACCTATACCGAGACCTATGACGCATGTTTGACCAAGTCATGCATAAAATATGTTTTAGTCTGTATTTGTTTTTTTTTTATTTTTCAATTTATTAGGAACAACAAACAATTGTACAATACACCGTTTTTTGGTTGTCTATAATCAACTTCAAATTCTATGAAAAGAAGAACGGAAAACAGCTGGACAAACCTTTGGATGCGTTCTTAAAAGTAACCTTAACTTAAGTACTTAAAGCTGAATTTGCCATGTTCCCCTAAATACAAAACTTTTGTAGGAAACATCATTATATGTAAAGAGATGCAGGATGAAATGAGGATATGGTTAAAGGATTTAGTAATTGTACGAACGCGTAGCGTAGCCCGTGATGTCAAAGGAGTAACTGGCCGACATCCTCCTATCCTACTCCTTCGACATCACGGGTTAAAAATGGGACCTGTGTTCGACCGAAGATTTAATAACCTTAAGAAATTCAATTCAAGATTGGTTAAAAATTGATAATTTTTGTTTTAAAGGTTATGTTGACTATGTATAAACAACTTAATGGAATGATTGAAACTCCTTCTATTTGACAGCAATTTAAGCCGAGGTTTCGACCTCCTTTTGATGGGGCCCTTGGATTGCTTCGAGCCCCCCCCCCCCCCCTCTGTAGGTCGAATATGTCTTTTATTCGTTACAGGGTAAAAGGAAGACACCGGAGCAGCGGGCGTCAGCTACGTCTCTCGTCAGCAGTGACATTGTCTTTCTCACTCGTGGGCCAACCTGCACGCGAGTCGCTTCAGACGACATTGTAAAAGCCTCCCGGCTAACAATACGCTGCACACAAAAAAAATGAAACTACCTTGCAACTTGTCAAAACACTTCGAAATAACGTCAATTATAATATTTATATTTACTTAAAAGTGCAACGAAGTGTGTCCGCTGCCCTCTGCGCGTCACCTCTTCCAACGTGTTCTCGGGCATTCCGTTCGTGCGTTCGGTCGTTCGTCGCATGTTCGTGCGTCGTACATTTAAGCCGTAGAGTAATATAAAGCTTATTGATACGCCAATCAAGACTCTAATCTTGCTCATGTCATATTTTAATTTACAAGCAAAGTTCCACAATCATCCGTGTTGCAGCTCGCCTGGGTACAAATCAACCAGCTGTTCGGGGGACAGTGCCATAAATCGCTTATTATATTTTTAATTCGCGGCCCTGGTTCAGCACCAATACATCAGGGTGATTTACTGCGAGATCGGCGCAAAACTTGTGGATTTATCGCCGCGCCATTAGAGACGCCCGGTAGTCGTGACGGAGCCTTCAGTGTTGCCCCCAATTAATTTTAATTTTAAAAACTTTGCTTCTCCCAGTTGACGGACAATTTTGCTTTCGACAAAGACTACTGTGTAAGAAATAATTTTTTATGTTCGTTAAAATGAAAGATATTATTGCAAAACATCTTCTGTTTTAATGCTTCTACGCCCAGTGCGGCCTAGTGGTCAGAGTATCTAATTTCTAACGCCGCGGATCCCGTGTTCGAATCCCATCCGCAATATTTTTTTTATTCTGATATAAAGTGCAACGTCTAACCCATAACAAATGCCTGTGTCACCTAGAACATTTCTGTATGACACTGCACTGCGCCCCTGAGACGTCAGTTCGTAAGTCTCTTAAGACCAGTGATTACACTAGCTCACAGTGCCCTTCAAATCGAAACACAGTAATGTTTGCACACTACTGCTTCACGGCCTGGGCCTGGGGTGGAACCTACCTAGACATATTCCTGGCTTGAGATTGTACCCGTGTTTCTGACACTGCATTCCAGCCTACTTACGATCTTGTCACATGGGCTTCACTTCGAGCAGGTGTTACATTGGTAATAAAAAAGTCATCCAAATCACTTTCTCAACGCAGAGAAGTTTTAGACAATTAAGGAAATATAGCAGTACTTTTTGTTGGTGTAAGTTGATAGTTCGACAAGTACCGAAACGGAAATATATATACAAAATTAAATGCGTGTTCTCAAGTTGCAGTCAAACCGCTGAAAAGGGCGCAACAGGAAACGATCGCAATAAATCAATAAAACGCCGCGCGCTAGACAAAATAAAACATATAGAGAAATATAAAAAAAAAAACCGTGTGTAACTGCACAAAATTCGCAAAAAGAATTACAGGCAATAACATGCAGCAGTGCTGACTTTACCAGGGACATAGATCATGTCGTCGAAGAAATCTCGCTCTTACGACTGCATTATAACGATCTTATTAGCAGCAGGGGTAAGTTTGGCAGTGATTTAGTCCCTATCGGCCGTCAACCTGATTAATGTCGCTAGTAAATCAGCGGATTACGACAATGCGAGAAATGACGAGTCCGCGACCGGATCGCAAGCGATACCCACGTTCCGTGTAAGGGATGAGAGAAAGCGGGATATGCGTTTTATTCTAGACGTAACCTTTATTTGTATTTTCTTCTTTTTCATCATCTATCTGTAAATAGTTAATAACTGGGCATCTTCCAAGGCTCACTCAAGTTGGTAGGGTTTGCTATAATGGCCTTGCTTGACAGGCAAATTGGCGATAGCAGTACCAGACACTTTGAACCAAGAAGCCTGTCACAAGTCTGGAAAATTTAGGGTCCTGTCATAAATGAAAAGCTTATTCCGCTATCAGTCAGACTATAGACTTATGAGGTTCTATGATTTCCCTTCGTCGACATTTACGACACCCGCGGAATGAAACTAAGTGGCAGATTCTCCAATGCCGCCAACACGCTGCATATTTTATAATCTATATTTATTTAAAGTTTCTCTTGTGGAAGACATATAAACAAAATAGACCTTCAAGAAAGTAAAGTAAAACAACATTCTATAAGTCCCACAGCTGGTTACATGCCCTCTCTATTTTTTTATTCATAAGAATATTTAGAAAAATAATAGATGTCGCCTGCTTATCTTTAATTCAATCAATAGCTTTTGCCCGCGACTTCGTCCATGTGGATACGGATTTTTTAAATATCCCGTGGGAACTACTTAATTTTACGGGGTAAGAAGTACCCATATTCCGTCTCCACGATGCAAGCTATCTGTGCCAAATTTCGTCAAGATCGGTTCAGTGGTTGAAGCGTGAAAAGGTAACAAACAGATAGAGGAACAGAGAGAGTTACTTTCGCTTTTATAATATTGATATGGATTTATTAAAAAAAAAAGTAGTGGATAAAGTGATGAAACGAGCCAAACGTTAACCTGATGGTAAGTGCAACGTCTGCCCATAACTAATGATGTATCATTCCAGAAAATTTCTGTGTGACACCATACTGTGCCCATCACCCTGAGGCATAAGTTCTCAAGTCTCATATGCCCAGTAATTACGCTAGCTCACAGTGCCCTTCAAACCGAAACACACTACTGCTTCATGGCAGAATGGACAGAACTGGTCACAAATCCTATTTGAACACAGAACTTTTAATTTGAACAATTCCGTTTCTCGCTTGTCGCACTATACTTGCGCCGTATCTGTCTTGCATCGAATTATTGAGTAAACACGCAGCGTAATCGCGCGATCGTTTCGTCCGGAATGCGACTGCAAGGGTCGAGGAAATATTACCCGTAGTATTTCTAATATTGAGTGTCGATGGCCAGTAATATTTTTAAAGAAATAAACTGACGCTCTAAGCCTATTTACACATAACATATATACGTTTCACTTTTACAAATTGATAGGATTAAGTTCAGTTGTCACGTAATTTATAGCCGTGTCGCTGCAGTTTCTTACAGCTGGCTTAATTTTAAAGTGCATGAGATATACCAACTGTTAGTAGGGGTAATGCTTATGTATAACCAGCAACTTCTACGTAGCTTTACTAAATAACTAGATGACCCGACTGACGTCTCCTGACGTTGTACTGTCTTTACTATGAATATTGAATTCGAATTGGTATAATTAATAAAAAAAATACTTATTCTATCAAAACTTACCAAAACTCCATATTAAAATTGAATTTTTAATATTAGGCGTGACCGCTCTGAACGAACCGTGGTGAACAAACACTTTTCATACATTTTCCGATTGAATCTTGACTGTGAAATGTATACTGGGAAATGATAAATTAATAATTTTATCAATATAATTTCGCCCGATGCATTTTTTTTTTTGAACGACTATTTGCAGCGCGCTTTCTGTTAATCGCGCCAACTGTCAAACGACTAGTTATGTCAAAAGCGCTAAGGTTACATTATAAAAGTTAATATGGTCGAACTATCTAAGTTTCTCTATATTTTTTTTTATATGGTGACTAAACGAGCAAGACATTCACCTGATGGTAAGTGCAACGTCTGTCCACAACAAATGTGTCGCTCAGAAAATTTCTGTGTGACACCACACTGCGCCCGTAACCCTGAGTAATCACTGGGCATATGAGACTTAATAACTGATGTCCATATAATACTGAATCTACCACCCCGTCTCATCCGGTGGGTATCGCAAAAGTCGACAGACAGGAAAATGAAAAACAGGAGATGGATATATCTGAATAAATAAACTGCGGTTGCCAACCCGCCTGCCAAGCGTGATAACTATGGCAAAGTATTTGAAAACATATTGTTGACACGAATACATCAGATCCCACATTGCAAAAACATTTCGTGAATGAAAAGTATTAGCGTGATTACTAAATCTTTACTTCACGCGAGTGACTTGGGTTCGTTTCCCGGTGCCGGCTATAGTTTTCAGTGTTGATTGAGCACCTGCTTGGTGGTGAAAGAAATCGTAAGGAAACCTGCATGTCTGAGGGATAAAAAATATTCCGAACTCCAACAACCCGTGTTGGAGCAGCGTGGCGGACTCTTCCCGGCTCCAAAACCCTCAAAAATGAGAGAAGGCTTTATAGGCTGTTTTAATACCATATTTGGGCTTGTTGATAATTTGCCTTAACCTCTTTTTTAATCGGCCTTTTGATGATAATAAATTTAATAAAGCACATAGAGCTATGCCCTTGAATTGAGGTCGTCATTGAATTGTCCATTCCACCAACGACTGACACTATAAAATTTCCCTCATACAGTGACATCGAATGTAAATTTTACATATTAATATTGTTTAAAATGTTCTGTGATTATTATTACATTAATTCGTTTAATGCTTTTTAACAACTTAAGCAGGATTACCGTCAAATGATTACATCAACTTTGACGATCGCATGACCAAGGAATCAGAGTATCTGGCGTCTACGCCGTGGCTCCTAGATTCCGTTCCCAGCCAGCTCAGAAATAATATGAGGTACGGTAGCTAATCTATCCGAATATTTTGCACAGTATCGTGAACATGAATAGATGGCGCCATCCACCTTCTTTAAAGAATGTCAACAACTCCAACCGACAGCTGACGTGCATGTAAGTTAGAATGGATTGTCAACAGATGGCGCCTTCTACAATAACATTAATTCAATGTTTTAAATGAAATAATTTAACGAAAAAATTGTTTTTAGAAATTTACTTATTTTTCGTCATTAGAGGAGAAAATAATCTTCAAAATGGCGTATCAAACATTAAATTTATACAGTGTGAAGGAAGATATTTCATCTGCCAAAAACACCACTGAGAAATTATATATATGTATATATATAGTTTTAAAATATATAGTTTGACATCTATCTACATATCACGCCTCTATCCCATAGGGGTAAGTAGAGACCACAATTTTCCACTTGCTACGATCCTGACATATATCTTTAGCTTCCTCTACTTAAACTCCTACCCTGTGAATAATCCAATGCTCAATGTGGCATCTAGAAATTTGAGAAAATTTGCTGTAAACGTACTCGTATGTGTGGAAGGGGAATTGACATAGATCGCTGTATCAGACGTATTGCTTCCCGTCAATAGCTGAGGTATTTTAAATCTGTCAAATCGTAAGATGTTTATTTCGCCTGCTGGTGATAATCTATCTCTGCCACTATGCAGTATATCAATTCCAATTCAAGTTTTTTTTTATTTATTGAGAAAACCAACAGCGATGACAAAAAATACAATTTTAAATAATTAAACATACTCGTAAGTAAGCCAATAACAGGTTTACCTTTATAAACTTAAAGCATTTGATGAAAGATACATTTTATAAGCAGTCGTTGAGTATTTCTGTATGTGAGTATTGTAATTTTAATTGTAATTATAGTTATTTGTATTATAACAAAGCAATTTAAGAATAGCGACCTAAATAGTACAGTTGTTCCATACCTCATTTATATTCTCTAAGCTTGTTAATAATCTTACTGGTAGGATTCCTGTATAGGAAGTAATTTTGCCTAGAAGCAGTAGTGTGCAATCATTACTGTGTTTCGGTCTGAAGGGCATTGAGAGCTGGTGTAATTACTGGGCATATGAGACTAAAGAAATGATGTCTCAGGTTGGCGGACGCCGTGTGGTGCCATACAGAAATGTTCTGAGTGACAAAGCATTTGTTACGGGCAGACGTCGCACTCACCATCGGATGAACGTTTTGTCTCATCACTCACTACTGTAAAACATTTGGTAAATCTCGACAATTCCTCTGATCACATTCCGACATTTTAAGTGATACACGAAATATGATTTACGTTAACGGAAAATGTTTCCAAGTAAACAGAGTTTGATATATTTAAAACTAAAAAAAGAATGTCATCGCATGCTCGATCCGTCGCGAGCACGTTTGTGAGCGTGTGCGTCAGACGTCACGGCGGTACTGACAAATTGATTTATGTAGTTAGGGGAAAGACTCGCGAGCGACTTCGCGTTCAGGCGAACTGTTCACGGGCTACGCCACAATTTTAAGCACCAGTGTAATTTGAAATGGTGCTTTTTAAAAAATGCTATTTTTTATCTACAAAAAAATTAAGTGTAACAAAGAAGGTCGATGTTCTTGTAGTGAAGTCTATTATTCCGGAATGGGAAATTACATTCCTATTATAATATGGATATTGTAAAAAGTATTAAACATTCCGTTTCAAGATTTTTGTTATATGAAACATAATGTGTGTTCATATTTCGGTAAGCATATATGTATGTCATAAATCACTCAGCCATAAAAATAGATTATATTATATAGTTTATAATGAAGACCAACAATTTTTATTTTGATTGTATTTTAGAACTAAATCTCTAGACACAGTCCGTCTATATAACTTTAATAACAGCAAAACGTCAAATGACACAATCTTTAGATTGACTATTACAAAACTGAGACAGATAATATAGAAACATTAAGTAACATTAATCGATATGCGAGACACGGTAATAAAGATTTCCACCTCTCCAGCATACTTTTTTCACATGTAAGCAATTGACACCTTAAAGTTTTATGGGCAAAAAACCCATAAAGACCATAGACATTAAATCGGAGGATTTAGGATGTGCGCACCAATCGTGTGACATTTGGTTTATGACCCGGTCCCTTGAGGGCCAAATCACCAATAGTGGACGTTTGTTACTCGTAAAATAGATAAATAATGTTCCCGCGGGTCGTTTTGGACTGTAAAAAAACGTTTCGATATTATTTTATTATGTAACTATCGACCCACACGGTTCTTCACGGCGTAGCTGTCGAACTTCGTTGTTCGATTGAAGCGACGTTGCCGGAATTTCCGCGGAGTTGCTTCTTCTTTTATGTCATCAGATCAAAAAAAAAAAAAAACCACAGACTGCTTGTTATAATGTTTTTTTTTTTGAATTAATGTGCTCGTGTTGTCCACATGGTAAAGTCACACTACATAATATATTATCCGTAGCATATATCATGATCTTATCGGCCGGGGTACCATCAGGCTCGCAGAATACCCAACTTAAAGTTGGAGCATAACTGATTCGCATTGTTTATTGTTCGACGAGTCACGGGAAACAAGACTCAGTTACGCTTTGAGTATATCCATTACTTGAATGATGTATTCATTTCTCACATTTTTTTTAACCCAGGCCATACATATGTATGTTTCGTGCGTTAACGAACTCGCGCCGATACTTACAAAAAAAGTTCATGGGTATATATCCTACCACCAGTACTTTTGGGCAGATTGTCATGACTGCCCAAAGGTACTTATGGTAGAATTTTTATGTAGGAATCCGTCTAAGTAGGTATCACCGCAGGGTCAGTTATTCCACGGTGAAGCAGTAGTCTGCAAACATTGCTGAGTTTCGGTCTGACGCACACTGAGAGCTAGTGTAATTGCTGAGCATTTGAGACTTAAGAACTGATGTCTCAGCGCGACGAGCACAGTGTAATGCTTCCAAAAAAGGAAGGAAAGTTGGTAGGTAAATTTAGGCGTAATAAGCCTTGAAATCAAATAACATTTGTTGTTGCTTTCAAGAGAATTTTGATCCAAATTTCTATTCTAACCATTTTCTTTATTACCACTAACTCAATGCCTTTCATCAACTAGGATTACTTCCAACATTGTACACTTGTAGCGTACACATTAAATGATACTAAATGACTTGACTTTAAAGTTTAGACACTAGGTATCGGCACTTTCTTTACTTGTATCCGCTAAAACGATATCCTGTTGCGTTCATAACATTCTAGATGTTGCTATGAAACTGTATTACCAATAAGTGTAACGCTTTACCACATTTTCAGGAACGAATATTCGGAGGAATATTCTTATCTAGCGTAACGCAACATATTATATTAAGTACTACGTCATAAACTGGCCGAAATTACATAGGACCTTTACCCGAAAACAATGTCCTGATCAGACGTTACTGCTATACGATTTTACTCTTTATCTTTATAAAGTTACAGTCCAATTTTATATATTTTTGGATATCATGCAACTACACGAGTGGATAAGTTTTTTCAATTATAAAAGACTTAATTTATTTCAACGTGTTCCAGCGAATTCGGACTCTGTTTTCGGGATGTTTGGTCGGAATTCGCACGTTCCGCGGTCGGCATATGACGTTGCAATACTGTAAAGGTTATCCACGAAAATGTTAATATAATAGTTGCTTCAGTGCCACGGGTTTTGTTGGCGTGAAAGCATAAATCAATTTTATAGCCCCATCTAAATCAAACGCGTTTTAATGGGCGGCCCCCGTCATATCATAGCGGAGTATGATAATTTACGGTTACTATGTGACGAATGTAGAAATAAAGGTCCCTCCCCCTCACTCCCCTGACCTCCACCACCGTAGTAGGGATTAGTTTTATGCCCTAAACCGGCGTCGTAAATATGTCACCCGTATCTCACGGGGAGAGCGCGTCACAGGAGATAATTTTTGGATTTACGAAGTGTTGGGACGGCGTTGATACGACTGTTTTTCGTGGGTGTCTTCATTGTTTATTTAGATAGCGTCGGCCCTGAGTGATTTACGCGTCTTGTTTTGATGGTGCATCCTGACACGTTAATCTGAAACTGTTTTAAGATACAGCGACTTTGTAATCCAAATCTCTTTTCCTCCCACCTTGAGTCCTTAACACAATAAACGTTTCGTACGTATCAAGAAGACGTCATCATCGCAAACCAAAAAAGGAGACATGAAATATCTATATCTTTCGTATTACACTTTTCAAAAATGTTAAAAGGTTTTGCGTTGTATAGACCAAAAGCCAGTAACGAATTTATTTAGTTTTAAATAAAACGTAATTAATTACAGTCGTCAAGCTCTGAGTATTCTGAGTTTTCTGACATTATTAAATCAAATATAATCGTCTTTTTATGTAAGTAAGGGCGACAAACGATTGTACATCTGTCGAGGACACTAAGGTCCATTTGACATCAATCCACGGTGAAGGTCAGCCCTAATGAACATATATATTTTCGGTGATGTAATTGCTGTTAGCCTTCTCGGCTTTTACAGCTTCATCGGATACTGTGCTCGCGGACCAGGGGCCCGCGTGCCAGGTTTGGTTTCACCCAAACATAAATAAATAAATAAAAACTCCTACAAAAACCTCGAAGTTCGGACTGTGTCGCGTTCGCTGCGTGCTTTCGCGATTTCGAAAATCTTAAACATTTTAAGTCGTCTACTGACCGTCCGAAGGAGGCTGCGCGCGTCCATTCGGATTGTCGACTTGTGTGTCGGTAACTCTGGGCGGTGAGAACCGCCCTGGAACACGGGTGAATCGTGTGTACGCGATGTGATTATTGACTATTGCGCGCCGCTCTCTACGGCGGTCGCGCGTCGTGGTGCGTGTTATATTAAAGCTATTGACTGTGTGTACAGTGTGGCCTGGATCGTGACTGACAGTATCGTGGTCAGGAAGAGCTGAGACGTCCGTGTCGTCTAGCACGTTTCGCGGGCGACGTTTGCGTTCGGTCGCGTTTCTGTTTGGTCGGTAATTTGCTGCTTTAACCACCAGCGGGTTTGAATGAACCGCGGCTTTTCCGAAAAACCGCCGTGATAATTCTCTGAAGTGTTCAGAGATTAAAGGCATTTCACAGTCGCTGTGAAGATCTACATTGCGTTGATACCAACCGGCTCCGGTGGCAGTTCGCAAGAATCGATTTTGAACGCTCTGTAACTTCTTTAATTGATTGCCCGTCGCGTGAGCGAACGCGACGCAAGCATAGTCCATTACGGGTCTTATGCAAGTCTTATAGAGGCGAAGTTTGTGTCCTAAGCACATTTTGCTTGAGGAGCAAGTTAATGGGTATAGACGGCTTGAGATAAAAGCCGCTCTATTGCGTATGTTTTTAATGTGTGCAGCGAACGACATCGCTGCGTCTAAAGTGACCCCGAGGTATTTGACGCTCTTTTCCCAGGGAATAGGGCGTCCGAACAGGGTGATCGTGCCTAGCTGATTGTTGCCGATTGGGTGACATCGTCTAGCGGGCTTTGGTGTGCCCCTCGAGAAGTATATCGCTACACTTTTCTCGGGGTTTACCTCTATTCTCCATTTCCGGAACCATTCGCCTAGGCGATCGGCTGCGTCTTGGAGTTGAATCGTTATGCGGCCCTTGTGCTTGTCGGAATAGTACAAGGCCGTGTCGTCTGCGAAAAGCGCAAGATTTACTTTCGGGTCTTTAGGAATATCGCTAGTGTATAGCGAGAAAAGGAGTGGGGAGAGGCAGGAGCCCTGAGGGACCCCCGCTCGGAGAGGGCGGCTTGAGGATCGCGTTCCCTCTACCCGGAAGCGAAATAGGCGGTTAGACAAGAAGGCACGTATGATGTTCACGAGTCTATCTGGCACTTTAGTGTGATACAACTTGTAATACAAGCCGTCGTGCCAGACTTTGTCAAATGCCTTTGCGACATCGAAGAATAAGGCCCCTGTGCCTACAGGCTTAGGGCGGTCGTTTAAATTCTCTAAGATGTGCTCCGTTAAGCGGTGCACTTGATGAGTACACGAGTGTTCGGGGCGAAAGCCGAACTGCTCGTCTGGAAGAATATTATTTGTAAGGACATAGTCTTTTAATCGACTGAGTATAATTCGCTCATAAATCTTAGCCATCGAGTTGAGGAGACTTATTGGGCGATAATTAGACGGAATGTTCCTAGGCTTATTAGGCTTCGGAATACCTATAACGTCGGCTTCCTTCCAGTCGTCCGGGAAGGAGCAGCTGGAGAGGAGCGCGTTGAAAATACTGACTAACAGACACAATAGCGGCGTAGTTAGACATTTGATCACCCTGTTGTTTATGCCATCGAGGCCGGGCGCGGATCGGTTTTTAAGATTTTTAACAATCTTCGTGACTTCGTCGAGAGTCACTG
This sequence comes from Luehdorfia chinensis, assembly GCA_019845155.1. Taxonomy (NCBI): domain Eukaryota; kingdom Metazoa; phylum Arthropoda; class Insecta; order Lepidoptera; family Papilionidae; genus Luehdorfia; species Luehdorfia chinensis. The sequence goes on along the minus strand of JAHVAK010000423.1, from coordinate 2,312,867 downwards.
GAGTCAGTGGTTCGCCCACTGGTGGTATGGCAGCCCTGCGTTCGAGTTCCGCGGCCACCTGCTGCAGGTGGTCGGGATCCGCAGGCGCGACCTAATGAACAAGACGGCATGCGTAGCCAGTAGTTGGTTCTCGTCACTAGCACTAGAAACCTTAAAACGATACGTCACTTTGTCACGCCTATTGTTATTTATTTAACGTATTAAGTAAGGGAACGAGCACCTTTTTATTTGACGGCATTGATATACAAAAACAAACAGATACACATTCAGCGACTTAAAAACGTCCTCAAAAAAAGAGCGCACAATGCGCTCATTTTCATTCGCATGCCATGTCAACGCAAGGACTGTCAAAATGTCGTGGAACGATAGTGGATTTCATTTAAAAAGCTACTTTATGTTGTGGGCATAAGATTAAATTGTTGTTTAATCGGATATTGTTATCTTCGTCTTAATTTTTTGTTTTGATCGAACGAGGACGCTTTTGAAGTGACTTTTGTATGGAACTGTGTATCTTTGGTTTTTTTGAAACGATTCCTTATCGAGCTATTCTTAACAGTTACACGTCACATAGAACTTTGAATTTTAAAGTCACATGTGAGATTGCACTGCGCGCGTCACCTTGAGACGTCTGCTATGCAGTCTCATATGCCTTCTAATTTTACTACCTACGGAGCCCCCTATAAACGATTACCGTAATAATTACAAACGAATGCTTGGTGATAGAATTGAATGGAATAGAATAGAATAGACTATTTTTTATTCAATGTGGATCATTTACATAATACTCATTGAACGTCATTTTTTTAAGCTACACTGGTTCGCAAAGAAATGCCTCTGTCCTGGGAAGAACCAGTAAGAAACCCAGCGGGATTTTTATTTCAGTCATTTTAAATATACAATTACAGCAGTTTTATAAAGATGTAGAAATAGCTTGGCAGCGATCACCTCATTCCCAGGGGTTATCATCATCCATGTATTCCTTAATATTATAATAACCCTTCGTCAGAACTGACACAGGTTGGACCTACTTAAAAGGTCTTCTCCATAGAATTCCTATCAACAGTAACGTCGATATTATTTAATTGTTTGATTTCTTAATAACACAAATACTGTGTATTAGTAACGGCTCGTTAAAAGAATACTACCACTCCATCTCATCCAATGGATATCGTAAAAGGCGAGTAAGGAATTAAACTGCACTGTGCACCCAGCAGCGCATGGTGGCGATGGGCTCACCACCTATCACACCAAGTGCATTATATTGTTTTGGTGAAACGCGGATTGTGGCAAGTCATCTGTTTTTGCAGTGAGTGCCCAGTCTCTGACTACCCCTTATGGGATACAGTCGTGATTATGTATGTACGTATGTATTAATAACGCAATCGCTAATAGCCAAACTTTTTAGGGTACGGACTGTGCAACATGATGTCGTAGGTTTAAGCTTAGTTGGAGTGGTTAAAATGAATATTAGTACTTTAATAGCATTGCTTGTATTCTTAATAAAAGAAAATCGTTCCGAAGACTACCACATAGTGTCCTCTTCAAGAACCAAATAGCGGCAAACACATTTCTATAGCCCAAGATTTTATACCAAATGATGTGTCACGTAGAACACTTCTGTTTAACACCATACTGAGACATCAGCTCTTAAGTCTCATATGCCCAGTGATTACGCTAGCTCTCAGTGCCTTTCAAACCGAAAAACAGTAATGTTTGCACACTACTGCTTCACGGAAGAACAACTGGCCTGGGGTGGTGCCTAACTAGACGAGTTCCTGCATAGGAATCCCACCACCAGTAAACAAGTACCGTAGAATAATTTTATTAGGATTGTATAACGTCCGCATTACTAAAAAAAAGTAAAAAAAAAAAACATGGTTATGGTTGTCTGGGAGAGAACACCTTTAGGCATTAAGTCCGCCATGTGTACTACTAGTGCATAAAAGTTTAAATAAATAAATAAAAACTTCTCAAGTACATTTCTAAATTCTTAACCATAACACAAGTGGCGATAAAATCGAGCAATTCGTTCCTGTACATTCGCCTACATCTACAGAGTGATTGGTCACCAAGCCGTGGGGTTTTAATCCCAGCCGGAACCAACGTTTCTGTTCGTTGTTGTTGTCTTTTTCCCCGTGCCTCTGCCTCTGCATTCAAACTTACCTATAAATTTAAGAATAGCGCTTATGCGATCGGTAGGTTAGGTTACTACGAGTGAGTGCCTCTGTGTTTGCACGTACGTGCACTATAATATCTCCTGCGCAGTTGATAACTTCCGGCAGTATTTGCAAGTTGTGTTACACATCGACTTGATGTGCGACAACATCATTATTCGCCTTGTGGTAATGGAGGAAAATTCATCACCCCCTTTCATTCCGTGGGTACCGTAAAAGTTGGTTTAGGGAAATGCAAGGAAAACTACCTTGGGGTCAGTTATTCTTCAGTGAAGAATTAGTGTGCAAAAGTTACTGTTTCGGTCTAAAGGGCACGGGAGCTAGTGTAATCACTGGGCATTTGCGACTTAAGATCTAACGTATCAGGTAGGACGGGCGCAGTGTGGCCACTAAGAAATATTCTGTGTGGTACAGCATTGCTGTGGGCGGACGTTGCATTTACTGGTAGTAGGATTCCTATGCAGGAATTCGTCTAGGTAGGTACCACCCCAGGGCCAGTTATTCTGCTGTGAAGTGCAGTAGTGCAAACATTACTGTTTCGGTTTGAAGAGCACTGTGAGCTAGCGTAATCACTGGGCATATGAGACTTAAGAACTTATTTATGTCTCAAGGATGATGAGCACAGTGTGGTGTCACTACAGAAATTTTCTAGGTGACACAGCATTTGTTATGGGCAGACGTTGTTTGTTTCATCACTTTATCCAATAAAAAAAAACATCAGGTGAACTTTTTGCTACTCTCGTCCCTTTAATGAAATCCTCCTATAAAGAAAAAAAATCTTGTCGCCTCTGGCAAAGTACCGGAACAATGATCTACAAGCCTAAACCGATGATGAGCGGTAGCGTCGAAGGTTCTCGAATTCTAGTAAAGTAATCGCTTATCCTTTTAATATCATTATAATGTAGTATTGAATAAAAAAAATTCTTTCTTTCTTTCTTTCTTTCTTTCTTTCTTATCCGTCGGCCAACAGTGGTATTTACGGGTAAATGGTAATTGCAGCGGTTTGAGGGTGGTTGGTGGTTCGATCGTGTAGCCTACTTGTCCGATTGCCTGACTGCTACGCAGCGGGTTCGGGTTTGAATCACATCCAGAGCCAACATTTGTTCTAAAACACAAAATGTTGGCTTCCGAGTCCGTTGTCCGTTGTTGTGACAACTACTGCGTTTCCGACACTTCATCCAAACCAACCTTTAAAAGCATCCCATGAGTGTTACAACAGTAGTCACAGTCACAATAGTAGACACACAGTCGAAAATCGACCAGGAGGATTTCAATTCGTCGTCTCAGCCTATCCACTAGTCCATTGCCCATCTCCTCGTTTTGATATTCCCTCAGTCGACTTTTACGACACCCACGGGAGGAGATGGGGTGGTAGATTCTTTTCAATTACGGTGGTCAAAAGTTATATTAAAAAATAAAAGTGGTTGTGTACGATTTTTCAGGATTTGTATACTTTTTTGTTTCTTTTTTGAAGTGTAACTTCTTTGGACGCGATGAGAGTAAAATATCAATCGAATTTGTGTGCAACGCTTCTGTATGTAATGTTTTTTTAATACATAATTCCTTCTAATGTTGGAAAGCGACCACAAGGGTAGGCTAAATCAGCGCTGTTCTATTGCTATCGTACAGCACTCGCTGAGCCACCTTTCGCTATCTTATTTGGTATTTATTTTGTTATAAATATGTGTTAATATTAAGCCTTCTGTTATTTTATACTCTGTATACCTGTTTTGTTTGTTCGAAGATGGCTATAAATGGTTATTATTATTAACGTAACATTAATTTTCTGTCGAAAACGGACGAACGATGTGTACTTATCGTTCGTCCGTTTTCGACAGAAAATTAATAGTGTAAGTACACATCGTTCGTCAGAGAAAAAAAAAAAAGGGAGAACTATGCTGTATACTAGGGGTAGATTCACAATTGAAGATCGAATTATCAATAAATTTTTGTTCGGCGATCGACTTTTCCATGATTTTTTTTTATGTTAGTTGCCATTTTCATAAACATGAGTAGCTCTACATATCTATTATAGTCTCCATATTTTTTAAAAATAACGGCTCGCGATCGACTAAAACCATGTCGAAGATCGACCTGGCCACCCCTACTGTATACATTGTTGGGCCCGTTTTTGTTTTTATTTAATATTTATCGATTGATTAATAATTGTTTATAAGATGAGCAGTTATTTTATAGTGAGAAATATTTTTGTTGATTCATGTTTATTTAGTTTTTATTAAAGTGAAACTTCTTAGGTGACGATTCGATAATCCACGCGTCACATTTAGGTAGATTTCGTAGAAGGAACATTGCATGTCCAATGCAAAGTTTTTGAGTTTGATTATTTTTATTTTTATAATTTTTTTTTATATTTATTATATATTAATTATTCACGATTCACTTTTGACACGGGTACAAGAGTTTGTTTTGAATAATCAACCTTTGTAACATGTACTTTTGTTGTAGTGTAGTGCCGTAGTTACACATGTTTCTCTGTTTTTAACTAAACGAGCTAGCTTCCGATTGATCGTAACTGAAAACTTTAAATCTAGCGCCATTGCTCTGAGCTATCAGCCATTGAGCATTTCGAGTTCTGATGTTGTTTAGTTGAGATTGTTAGTTTAGTATGCAGCAAGTGCCCGTGATTGTACAGTGATTGGAAAATTCGAGACCGGAGATCGTACTTTTCGGTTTGTCTTTATTAGACCAACAGGTCTTTAAAAACTATCATTTTAATGTCGACATTTTCACACATTTCCAATCAATTGGAATTCACACACGACCTTCACTTTTTGAAAGCTTACGATTACAGCCTTAATACCAAAAAGATAAGTCTTTGATTTGTCATAATACGTTAAAAGATTTTGGATTTATATCACAAATCCATTTCAACAGTCGTCGAAACAGTTGGAACAGTTAAAAAAAATCTTGATACGAACACATCAAAACAAAAGTGACGCAATTTATTTAAAAAAGAACGCATCCGTTTGAATGACCTTATAATTATTTAATAACGAGATTTAGTTAAAACTACGGCGTGTAGTGGCTATTAATCATCGTAACAGTTGGTAATTAATGAAATTTATGTGTGGCGCATATTTCACCCGCTGTATTATGTTATACCGGGACCGAGCGGGGTCATTTCGGTGTTCAGTATCATCGATTCGCGGTTTGTACAATCAAATTTTTCGATTTCTAATGTTGGTACACCGTGTTGATTTTCAAATTCGTATTCACATCGCACAATATCTGCAAGACATTGAAATTTTATTTTACCTACATATGTTGAGTTTAAATATCCATTACGGTAAATGGAAGAAATAAAGTCAATTTGCTAAAATTCATGCAAAATACACTCTATGGTTTAGTTTCCTAGTTGTGTGGAACACGTGTCGTGTTCTCGACTTCAGTGGTATGTATTGCCTAGTAGTAGTGTTGTAATGGTGGAGAACATCTGGTGACCGTTACTGGTTAACTAATACCTAGTTTGTTTGTAGGAGGGCGGGAGGTGCTCTTCAAAAAGTATGTAGTATTTTGAATATGGCATGCAAATCTTAGCAAATTAACCTGACCTTTCTTCTCGAACCGTAACGTAACCGAATCGGTTGTACGACCTATATGGCCGAATAATTTCATCTAAACATACTTATGTCGAATTTGTGTAGTTAAACATAGCGATCATTTACTATAACGATGTGCGATAATAATCAGCGGAGAAAAATAACTCAGTTTACATACAATATGCCGTAGGTAGCTCATTGGGCGGGCGCACGCCTTTCATTTCATGGTACGCGAGTGACCTGAATTCAATCCCTCGTGGCGACACCGTTGAAATTGTTCTGCAGTTTTAAGTGCTGATATAGCACGTGCCCAGGAGTGAAGGAAAACATCGTGGGGAAACCTCCTATATCTTGAAGTCCGCTAACCCGCATTGGAGCAGAGTGGCGAACTTTTCGTCAGCTGTGGGACATTCACAGGCAGTTTTTACTACTTATATACATACATACATAAGATCACGACTGTATCCAATAAGGGGTAGTCAGAGACTGGGCACTCACAGCAAAAACAAATGACTGCCACAATCCACGTTTCACCAAAACAATATAATGCATATGGTGTGATAGGTGGTGAGCCGATCGCCACCTTGCGCTGTTGGGTGCACAGTGCAGTTTATTCCTTACTCGCCTTTTTACGAGGTCCATTGGATGAGATTGGAGTGGTAGTATTCTTTTATCGAGCCGCCACCACACGGCATCTTTACTATTTTTAGATAAAAAGAATCAATATTTTGCAGAAATTGCTTGACGAGTTTAAATCGTAAAATTCAAGTTTTATATATTCATTGTTAAAATACGAAATTCATAGTGAGCGTGCCCAGTGATGTCCTCTTCGGGTCATAGATCAGAATGGTCTGACGTCATGTCAGTCTGGGCCGAAATAAATAATGCCCGGTTGTCAATATCTGATAAGCGTAGTGCAGAAGGTATCCACTGAGTCGCAATATGACTTAACTTTTTTGTTTTCAAATATTTCTACGCTTAACAACCGCTTGGCTCAGAGCTAAACGTTCCCTTTTGAGTTCACAGGACCGGTGACAGTAAACCTCCTTGTGGAGCAGCCTCTGGCTATCATGACTGTTCATTAGGTAGGATTACCTATGCAGGAATCCGTCTAGATAGGCACCACCATAGTGCCAGTTATTAAGCAGCGAAGAAGTAGCGTGCAGACATTACTGTGTTTCAGTCTGCAGCGCACTGAGAGCTAGTGTAATTACTGGACATATGAGAAATAAGAACTGATGTCTCAGGGTGACGAGCGCATTGTGGACAGATGTGTTCTGAGTGACCCAGCATTTGTGATGGGCAGTCAATTTACTTACCATCAGGTCAACGTTTAGCTCGTTTTGTCACTTTCTTCAATAAAAAAAGTTTGACACGTTTCTTCCCACTTTTCGTTTGCATTATTGTGTTTATAATTCAGTCTTTCCACGTCGGGTGGTGTGAGTGATGCATATGCTGGTGGAGTTACTTTTGTCAGAAGCTTAGTTAGTTTTGGAGATAAATTACGGGTTACACACACACATTTTTCTGGCTAATGTCTTCCTCGATCTAATTTACTACCTGAGCTGTACGCGTGTTGCTTGGTTGGTAGCTTAGGGGTCGGCCTCTTGCCTTAAATTTCTTGCCTGGTGGTAGGATTCCTATGCAGGAATCCGTCTAGGCAGATACAACCACAGGGCCATTTATTCTGCCGTGAAGCAGTAGTGTGCAAACATTACTGTGTTTCGGTTTGAAGGGCACTGAGCTAGACTAATCACTAGGCATATGAGACTTGGGAACTGATATCACAGGGTGACGGGCGCATTGAGGTGTCACACTGTTCTGGGTGACATAGCATTTGTTATGGCAGACGTTGCACTTACCATCAGGTGAACGTTTTGCTCGTTCCGTCACTTTTATCAAGTAAAAAAAATAAAGAAAAAATCCCCGGTACCGGCACCAATTGTTCTGCAAATTCAAGTGCTAATTTACCACGTGGTCAGTGGCGAAAAAAAGTTGTGAGAAAATTTTGCATGTCTGAGGAGTAAATTATTTCGAGGACATGTCAACTCGCATTGGAGCAGCGTGGCGGACTCTTCCTGGTTCCAAAACCCTCTCAAATGAGGGGAATGCTGGGCAATGAGACATTTAAGTAAGTTTATTTACGCGTGTTGATTGCTCTACAATCAACAATTTTAATCTACAACCTCATCTGAGTGGTCGCTCGAACCCAATAACTGTTAAACTCACAAATTGATTTCACGACTTGGCTGAATTGTGATTGTCCTCGTTCCTCTGATAACTCATGCAGCAAATTGTACTTATCACATAGGATGACGACCACGCGACCTAATGGTGCGTACCTGCATACCAGCGTACCTGAATTCTATGCCGCGGGTCCTGGGTTTTGAATTCCAGTCGGAGCCCAACATTTGTGAAAAACACACATTGTTTGGATTTCGGGTCTTGTGGCATTGTTCATGTGAAATGTATTCCTGTAAAACGTACCCACGATACAGGAGAAATCATACCGTGGGGCATCGGACATATATGTATATACGTAATGGTAAAGTAGAGTGCCTCTGCACTTGTGTAGGTGCCTGCGCCTTGAACTGCTAGTGTGATTATGTTATATTTTGCGCAGGTGACACAACTTTATTTTCGAACAGGAATATGTCACTGTTGTCAAAAATTACCAGGAAATAAATGGTAATTTTTGACAACCAGATACGATCATAATTCCATAATACTGAGGTATTATGGAATTATGATCGTATCTGGTACATTTTTTCTTTTTAAAATACCATGATTAAAACCAGTAGGGTTTCTCCGGTGTCGTGGGTGCGTTTGACAGGCATAAACTAACCGCATACATCCATACTTGATGATGGCTCCGGCTGGAATTCCAACTCAGGACCCGCGGCGTAGTAGTCAGGTACTCTACCACTATTTAGATTACTAGCACTATATTGATGTTTTTGAACTGTATAGAAATAATCATGACAACGAACCAATAATTTTCCATCCTAGTTCTACTGGTGGTAGGATTCATATGCAGGAATCCGTCTAGGTAGATACCCCAGGGCCAGTTATTCTGCCGTGAAACAGTAGTGTGCAAACATTACTGTGTTTCGGTTTGAAGGGCACTGTGAGCTAGCGTCATCACTGGGCATTTGAGACTTAAGACCTAATGTCTCAGGGTGGCGGGCGCAGCGCGGTGTCACACAGAAATATTCCGGGTGACACACCATTTGTTGTGGGCGGACGTTGCACTTACCATCAGGTGAACGTTTTGCTCCTTTCGTCACTTTATCAAATTAAAAAATACCCTCATAAATAAATTTAAATCATTTATTATAAGATCTTCACAATAGTAATAATCCCCTCATGAAATAAAATTACTTAATGTTGACCTTTAAAGCTACACGATCTTTCAAATGAAACCATGAATTTCTAGAATACATTAATATTTGAGTTTTTAAGAAGATCTCGTAGGTGTCGCAAAGTTTGGCTAATTGAAATGCCTGGAAAATCTCATGGCTTTCGACAGTTGGAAAAACTTGAAATGTCACAAAACATACAGACAGGGTTACCCTCTCAGGGGACAAACCCTCTCAGAAATGAGGGGAGGCCTGTGCTCAGCAGTGGGACATTTATAGGCTGAAACTTTACTTTTTTTTATTCAGACAGGTGACGGGCAGCCGCATCTGGGGTGTAATACGTCTGATACTACGATCGTCCAATACGCTGGCCAAGCTTGACCATTACGCAAAATCCTCTTTTCAAGATAGACAATATGCATATATAGACATTCGAAGAAATTGACAAGACGTGAAAACCGTTAACTTGATGGTAAGTGCAAAAGCCGTCCATAACAGTAGCATAATGTACTTGTTGCACCACAATGCGCCCGTTCCCCTGAGACATCAGTTCTAAAACCTCATATGCCCATATGCCATAGTATCAGTGTCCATCAGAAATGTTTGCACAATATTGCTTCACGGCAGAACAACTGGCCCTGCGTTGGTGCCTACATAGGAATCCTACCATCAGTAGAACCTAGACGGATAACCTAGGCCTGTGCTCAGCAGTGGGTCTTTGTTTGTAGATTGTTTACTTTTTTATAGGCATTTGAACAAATCTTGAAGAATTACATAAGTGTGTTGAAGTATGGGAAGTGTGTGAAGAATTAAATAATGGTTTCGAAAAATGCTAGCCGGGATAGGCTAGCATTATGCTACGCCAATCAAGCGTGTCAAGGGTAGCTGTGACAATAAACCCCCTAATGTGTAATCTTCGGGGTTTATTGATGACTATTCAATAATGACCACAGTGATGATGATACGGGACCTGGAATAAAAACAGATAAAATAAAATTGTTCAAGTTGCATAATGCGGTCCGCGGTTATAAAATAAATCATCGGATTGTTTCATTTCATTTTATTACGGCGTGTGCCAGTCAAGTCGACTCTTGTACAAAACACTAACTATAAAAATGTTGTTTTATTGTTTTAATAACTTTACTGCGTTTTTAGTCTTCACGTCAATGTTTAAATTTATTCTACGAGTGGGCGTGTAGATCTCACAATTTCATTTACAATTATGGAATTCATGTTTCGAATACAATGTCGCTTTCTAAAATATCGAAAGCAGCATACAGACGGCATGCTTGTGTCAAACTGTACAGTTAGCCTACGTGGACATATGCCTTTTTCATTCAGCCAAATTCATTCATGGAGTAACAGACGCACAATTATCTCTTCTTCATCGCGCAAGCACGGTCTGATGTTGTGTGTTGTTACCTAGGCTTGTGAGCGTATGTGGGTAAAATAAACGACGGTGGATAGAAATAAATAGGACATACATTTGTTAGAATTTGGTAAACTTTCACAGCAGTCACATGGTCACAACGGTACAACAAGTCACAACTAATAACGAGATATTAAAAAAAAATGATCAAGAGATAATTCGTATTGATTTTTAACGTCTAAAAGTTTTAATCGTGGTAGGGATATACCTTACAGGAATTACCGCAGTGACAGTTTTTCTGCCTTCAAGCAGTGGTGTGCAATGGCCATTCTGTTTCAGTTTGACCGTCTCTGAAGATTATCAACTGAAGTCTCGTGGTGACGAGCGCAAAGCGTTGTTACATATAACTTTCCTATTCAAAGTTTTGATTGTTGTGGCAGTGGTACTTACCATCAAGTGAACAGCTAGCTCATCTTGTCATGTTATTGAATAAACCATGGTCACTGTTACCACTTACCAACAGGTGGACGGTACCTACGATTGTTTATCACTCTTTTATCAAAAAAAAAAAATTGGTGTCTACTTCCTTGGATTTTTTTGGGGATGTGGTCACGATAGCTTTAGAAAAAATTGACGTATCGATACCGGGTATTTTTATCGTGTCCAGAATTTTGTCTACTGGTTACCTAATGTCAAAAGTCAATACCTTCTAGTTATTAAGAAAAAATATTTTTTATTATTTTTCATCTGAAACTTTTTCATCTGAAATGGAAATAACTCCAAATATTTGAACCTCAATACGATTTTTTTTTCTTAAAAGTTAAATGTGTCATGAGACGTGCACTTTTGGATTTTCCAGACTTTAATGTTCATGTTTGTGTTATTTACACTAACTAGCCATCGATTCGTTCCAACATAATACTAATTCCTGAAAGATCGTAGAACGGAATGAGGAATTTGACGTAGGAAGGAATGATACAACAGTGCTATGAATGTTTTAATTAAACTTTTGAATATTGACAGCGAGTTTACTCGTTTATTGCGCGCGATCGCCGCGTGGTATATTAACATCTGCCCTTAAGTACCGTCAGCAAGAAAACTATAGTCTCTAAATAAAAAAAAAGTTCACACTCTTTTAAGAAAAAAAAATCGTATTGATTTTCAAATATTTCGAGTCATTTCCATTTCAGCTGAAAACAATAAGAAAAAAATATTTTACTTAATAACTAGAGGTCCTCTAGTCACTTTTGATATGAAACAGGAAACCAGTAGATAAAATTCTGGGCACGATAAAAAAGCCGGTCTCGATACGTCAATTTTATCGTGACCACACCCCTAAAAAAAACCGACGTCCACGTCAATTTTTGTTTAAACTGTTTTTTTAAAGTAGCAATATTAGATGATTTTTCCAAATAATTTTAATTAATTAATTAAAGTGTTTTCTTGATATAATTGCGATAGAGGAACTTGAAGACTGCCGAATCGCTCGACCTTGACATGTCGGGTATAAAGTATTATTTCACGCCGCTACGCGCCATGACGCGAAGGACGCGCATGACTTATATAGTAAAGTAAAAGAAGTGATGCCTATGTGCCTGATAGCTATATATTGGAATAAATATCTTTTTATAGGAGAAGGTAACGAGACGAGTTAAACGTTCACGTGATAGTTAGTGCAATGCAAATCCTGTGTCACATGGAACATTTCTGAGTTCGCCCTGAGATATCAATTCTTAAGTCTCATATGTCACTACTCCTAACCTACATCGAATCCTACCAACAGTAAAATCTCAATAACGCTATACATACATTTGATAGACCGGCGAAGAGCGGTAGTGTCTAAGTTGCGATGTGTCTGGTACTGCGATCGCCAGTCCCGCCAAGCGTGGCGATTCCGGCACGTCTTTCCACCGCGGGAGAGACCAATGTTCAGCAGTGAACTTTTTACGGGATAAAGAAAAAGAATAATTATAATCATTATAATTTCGTCAATAGAATAAGGCGTTAGGAAAGGAAGTTAATTTGCTAAGATGCTAGGCGCTCGCTTTAAATTTCATAGTACGCGAGTGACCTGGGTTCTATTCCCGGTGCCGGCACCTCTAAAAATTGTTATTTTAAGTGCCGATTTACCACGTGCTCGGCGGTGAAGGAAAACATCGTGAGGAAACCTGCATGTCGGAGAAATAAAAAATATTTCTAAGACATGTGAAGTCCGCCAACCCGCATTGGAGCAGCGTGGCGGATTCTTCCTAGCTCCAAAACCCTCTCAGATATGAGAGGAGGCGTGTGCTCAGCAGTGGGACATTTATAGGCTGAATCTTTACTTTCTTTACTTTTATTAAAAAACTGGGTAATATACACACTATTTTAAATTTTGCATGCGGATCTTAGCAAATTAACTTTCTTTCCCTTAATTGTAACATCGTCATCTTTTATTTTATATCCAAGAGGGAACAAAGGAGCAAACGGCTTACGTGATGGATGTTGAGTGATCACCGCCGCCCATGAATTTCTCTATAACTATGATTGTCGACTCTATTAACGCAGTAACACTGCGATGGGATCTGTGCTACGCGGACCCGGATTCCATTATTACACGAGAAAATATTTGTAAGACCTGAGTAAAAAAAATATATGCCGGTATTACCGGTTTTGAGTATTTTTGCAAGTGGTATTTTTAAAACATACCATACTAGAGAAATCCTAGTGCGGAGAAACATTTTTTCTTGAAGAAATTAAAGCATTATTTTTAACTAAACAATCACAACATACCCATTTTTTTTATTCGACTTGATTTTATCAACAGTACATGTGCCCTAATGTACAATATTTGGCCTATTACTTCGCCCTAGGCCCATTGATTTATAGGTTATGAATCAACCTGCCCTCCCTGGCGCCCCCGCACGCACTCCCTCCCGGGCCATTACGCTTACTTGATGTATCGCTCAGATAATGAATCCAGTTGTATTTTTGCTGGCAACGTGTGATGGAAATATGAAGGTCTCGGGTGCAGGGGATGGGGGAGTGAAGGAAACAAGAGGCGGGGGTGAGTTATAGCACGACTGCTAATAGCAGGTTCGGGAACAGCAAGGTATTGTTTAGTGCGTAGAAGTGTTCTGGTGACTAAAAACGTTTTGTTATGTTTTTTTTTTATTTGATAAAGCGACTAGACGAGCGAAACGTTCACCTGGTCGTTCAACGTCTGCCCATAACAGATGCTGTGTTACCTAGAACATTTCTGTGTGGCACCACATTGCGCCCGTCACCCCAAAATATCACCTTAAATCTAGTATGCCCAGTGATTACACTCGCTCACAGTGCCCTTCAGACCGAAACACAGCAATACCTGAACAACACTGCTTCACGGCAGAATAACCGGTCCCGGGGTGGTACCTACCTAGACGGATTCCTGCATAGGAATCCTACCACCACCATATTATTGGCAACCACATTATATTACTGCGTTCTTCCAAACTGTGGAATGCTCTTCCTATCCCTATCCGACATGCCAAATTTTTAAAACCCTGGTATCATCATCATCATCATTTCAGCCTATCACTAGTCCACTGCTGAACATAGGCCCCCCTCATAGATTGCCGCAAAAGTTAGTAGCTCTCATTTTAGGGGATATTGCCATAATTGCCACGCTTGGCAGGCGGGATGGCAACTGCAGTTTATTTATTCAGATGTTCCAGGAAGATGCTGATGCTCATCTCCTGGTTTTCATTTTTCCTCTGTCGACTTTTACGACACCCACGTACCACGGGTACCACGGGGTGATAGATTCTCTTAAACCGCCACCACTCGGCGGTCACCCTGGTTGTTGAACACTATCCGTCATTGCTAAATTCGTCGTCTTATTTATTATTAACTATAATCATTTTTGTATTCACATGTATTTATCTTTCTGTTCGTATATCTCGTATAAGCGTATATATTTAAGTAAACCAATATTATATTGTATTTTGTATACATTATGTATATTTAACTTTTATTTAAGTAGTTTATTGATTTGTTTTATCCATTTGTACATACATACATACATAAGATCACGACTGTATCCCATAAGGGGTAGTCAGAGACTGGGCACTCACTGCAAAAACAGATGACTGCCACAATCCACGTTTCACCTAAAAAATATAATGCACTTGGTGTGATAGGTGGTGAGCCCATCGCCATCATCCATTTGTACACTTCCATATTTGTTAAATTTCAGTTTCTGTCCATCCAAAGGTTGCCTGGAAGAGATCGCTTTCAGCGATAAGGCCGCCCATTGTACCTTCTATATTTTATTTAATTTTTTTTCTTTTCGTTTTTTTTTTATTATAGTGTTTAAGAAAGTTATATTTAATTTGGTGGACGGCCTAGTGGTCGGAGTACCTACCTGATTTCTACACTGCGGGTCTGTGTTCGAATCCCAGCCGGAGTCAATTTTCTGTTCAATTGCAATAAAAATAAGTTTAAAAACTAAAATCTAGACTACTTAAAAATTGCACTCTAAAAAGTATGCAGGAAGAAAATATTCTTGTCTGATATTCTTATCGAATAAGTGGCCAACTTACATATACATTTTTTTAATACATAGACATAGTGATCTTCAGAAGATAGCCGTGGTCGTATGCCACCTTATCCTAAGGGGTTTTATAGTGTTACAATATATTATAACAGTAGTAAGAACAGGTGAACATACAAACATACAAAATACATACACGCGGTCTGCAATCATAACCTTTCTTTTGGCTTCGCCGTAGTCGGGTAAATACGTATTAATTATATATGTATGTTGGGTAGGTTAGGAGAGAAAATATGATTGGCTCACGTCTAAGCTGTGATTTGAGAAATTATTCCCAATTATCGGGTGCATGGAAGCAAACGGATGAGAGCACGAACTAACAGTTTATACGAGTACATACTTTTAAAAGCCTTTCTAAGCCCTTTCATTTGGTATCCAACACGGCATTATTAATTTTTTTTTTTAGTTTAGGGACTCTTCGTCACATAGCCTATAACTAGTGGACGAGCAAAACGCTTCCAACGAAACTCTTATTTGTCAGCCCATGCGATAAGATCGTAGTTAGGTTACTGGTGGTAGGATTCCTATGCAGGAATCCGTCTAGGTAGGTACCACCCCATGGCCAGTTTTTCTGCCGTGAAGCAGAAGTGTGCAAGCATTACTGTGTTTCGGTTTGAAGGGCACTGTGAGCTAGTTTAATCACTGGGCATTTGAGACTTAAGAAATGATGTCTCAGGGTGACGGGCGCAGTGTGGTGTCACACAGAAATATTCTGGGTGACACAGCATTTGTTCTGGGCGGACGTTGCACTTACCATCAGATGAACATTTTGCACGTTCCGTCACTTTTACGAGGGTGGATTGAAAAGTACTCGGCCTAACCAAGAAAATAAACACATACTAAATCAGTTATATTTTTATTTTTCTACATAATCACCATCAAGTTCAATACACTTTTGCCACCTCCCCTTCCAAGCATTTAGACCGTTAAAAAAAAATTATTCTTCCTTAGAGTCAAAATATGCGTCTACAGCTGCTTTGACCTCGTCGTTTGTCGAAAATCTTTGACCTCCCAAGTGCTTTTTTAGGTTAGGGAACAGAAAGAAGTCTGATGGTGCCAGATCAGGTGAATACGGCGGATGCGGTAACAGTTCAAAGCCACAGTTGTGAATTCCAGCCATTGACTGTACTGACGTGTGAACACGGGCGTTATCTTGATGAAACAGGACTTTTCTTCTGAGCATTCCTCGACGTTTTTCTTTTATTTCCTCTCGTAAACGACGTAGTTAGGTGCAGTAGTAATCAGAGTTTATAGTCTGACCCCTTTCAAGATAATCAATCATAATCACACCTTTCGAGTCCCAGAATACTGAAGCCATCACCTTATTTGCCGACAAAATCGACTTAGCCTTTTTAGGGGGTGGTGAACCAGGTCTTCTCCACTGTTTTGATTGTTGTTTTGTTTCCGGTGTACAGTAATGAACCCATGTTTCGTCCATAGTAACAAAACGATTCAAAAAATCATCTGCATCGGCTTCAAATAACTCCAAACAGTCGCGTGAAATAGTCAATCGCGTCCTTTTTTGTTCAACTGAAAGCAGTCGCGGAACCCACCTCGCAGACACCTTGTGGAAACCCAACTCGTTGACAATGATGTTTTGAGTTCGTTCATAAGAGATGCCTATAATCTCGGCTATCTCTCTAATTTTTAATCTGCGGTCTCCCATTATTAAATCAAGTACTTTTTTAATATTTTCGTCAGTAGTTGACGTCGAAGGCCTTCCAGAGCGGGGTTCATCTTTCACACTCTCTCTACCACACTTAAATTCTGCTATCCATTTTTTGACGGATGAATATGACAGAGCACAATCGCCTAATGTACTGACCATGTCATCATGGATGGCTTTTGATGATAGCCCCTTCTTATGGAGGTACTTAATGACGGCACGCTGCTCGATTTGCTCCATTCGCGGAAATTATGACCGATTACTTTGCACAATGAAGTAGTCTGAACTGAACTAAATAATGTGGGTAGATTTGATTTTTAGAATTGAATGGATCTGTGTTAGGCCGAGTACTTTTCAATCCACCTAGTATTAAATAAAAATAAAAAAAATTATAGCCATTTTAATTTGGGCTACAATTATAACATATTTTTAAATTTACATCTGATTTTTAGATTGAATTTCAACTCCAAAAAAGTAACTAGTTAAAAACCGAGCATTTTACTTGATTAACGAAGTGACTGACTAGGTCATTACGAGATCAATATATGTCACTGTTTCCAATTTAATACGCGAAGACTGAATCCGCGCCTTTTTTCTCATTGGTCAAACTAACTTTGTGTTATAATTTGGCAAACGATTAGTGAATTTTATTGATCGAATCTAGACGCGAAATAATTTTTCACTTTTAATTTTTTTTTATTTCTATGTTAAACATCTGCCGAGCGTCTCGTGACGGCACATTTTTTTTAATAAAAAGTGACAGGTCGAGGAAATCGTTCACCTCATGGTAATTGCAACGTCTGTCCATAACAGTTGCAATGTCGCACAGAAAATAAAATTGCAAAGTTCTGTGTGGAATCGCTCTGAGCTCGTCGCCCTGAGACATCGGTTGTTAAGTCTCATATGAGATGGGCAGCAGCATCTTCCTGAAACACCAGAATAAATAAACTGTGACTGCCCAACCGCCTGCCAAGCGTAGCAACTATGTATGACAAAATCACCCCAAAATGAGGGCTACAAACTATTGTCCTTCAAGCCGAAGCACAGCAATGTTTCCACACTACTATTTCACGGTAAAATAACAGATACTGATGCGGAACTTACCTCGGTGGATCCTGCATAAGAGCCTTACCATAAGTGTAAGTTCTATATATTTAATGATAAATAGTTTCTAGGCATAATTCTCCTAGTTGCCTTGTCGGTAAATACGGTAGAGTAGCGGATAACTCCGGAGCTGATGCTGTTGCCTCCTGCTCCTGCTCCTACTCCTTGCACTTCCTTTCCCAACTTCCCTACCCCAAGTCTATTTCCTACCAAATCTTTTTACCTTCCTCTCCGCTAAGTCAGTGATTGTCGCCTTGATAGATAATTCGTGAGAACGCCATGGTAAGCAACAATTTCAACTTGTACAAAAATAGTGGCGACGTGGTTCACCACCCGTCACGCCTCGTTTTCTGTGGTGGCGAAACATGGGCTACAGATGTGGTCTCTGCTTATGCCTTATATGTGAAAAAGGCATGGAGTACGTATGTGTTATTTAAAAAAGACAGTATAAGAAAACCTTTTATGAATGCAACTGTCTTAAAACTCACTTGAAAACTAAAGGATCCATCCATGAATAACATTGTAACTCAGATATAGACATTTTACTGAATAGATTGGCTCCGCCTGAGTGACGCGCGTCAGCGATAGCGTCCGACCGACGCGACGGCTGACGAAGGATGGCCGATCGCCGATACTGCTCGATCGACGAGGCAACTGCTTTGTTTCATTGAAACTTATCTAAGTCAACTTTTCCATCTACGCTTCAAGTGACAAGCTTTTTTTTATTTGATATGGTGACGAAACGAGCAAGACATTCACCTGATGGTAAGTGCAACGTCTGCCCACAACAAATGTGTCACCCAGAAAATGTCACTGCGCCTGTCAGCCTGAGACATCAGTTCCTAAGTCTCCTATGCTCAGTGGTTACACTAGCTCACAGTGCCCTTCAGACCGAAACAGAGTAATGTTTGCACACTACTGCTTTACGGCAGAATAACTGGGGGTATTCACTGCGGGCCGCTTGAGGAAGCTCAGAGTCACTCAGCGAGCTATGGAAAGAGCTATGCTCGGAGTTTCTCTGCGTGATAAAATCCATAACGATGATATCCGCAGCAGAACTAAAGTAACCGACATAGCCCTAAGGATTAGCAAGCTGAAGTGGCAATGGGCCGGCCATATAGCCCGTAGAACCGATAACCGATGGGGAAGAAAGGTTCTAGAGTGGCAACCTCGTACCGGCAAACGCAGTGTAGGGCGCCCCCCCATTAGATGGAGCGACGACCTGCGCGATTTTGCGGGAAGTCGATGGATGCAGGTGGCTCAGGACCGTGCCGTGTTGAACATAGGCCTCCCCCATAGATTGCTATGGGGGAGGCCTATGTTCAACAGTGGACTAAGATAGGCTGAAATGATGATGATGATGATGAACTGGCCCTGGGGTGGTACCTACCTAGTGGTACCAGTAATACTCTTTTGTTAGCTTGACCTGAATGGACGTAATGGAATCTGCCAATTAAAACTGCGCCCGATTACAGATTTCCACTTTTTTTATTTTTTATTATTTATTTTTGCTAAAAAACCGATGTCGCACAGTAGAATTTATCCTGTATCGTGGGTGCACAACACAACCAGACCCGAAAACCAACACTTTTTTCGCACAATAGTTGGCTCCGGCTGGGATTCGAACCCAGGACCCGAGGCGTAGAAGTCAGGTACGCTAGCCACTGGGCCACGCGGTCGTTAAAACCGAATAATTTCTGATTTAGCACACTTATAAAAGACCTATGACAATACAATAATTTCCTTTTTTTTTGTTTTTTTGTTTCCTGGTGGTAGGATTCCTATTCTGGAATCCGTCTAGGTAGGTACCACCCCGGGGACAGTTATTCTGTCGTGAAGAAGAAGTGTGCAAACATAACTGTGTTTCGGTCTGAAGGGCTCTGAGAGCTTATTTCTCAGGGTGACCAGCGCAGTGTGGTGCTGCACAGAAATATTCTGCGTAACACAGCATCTGTTATGGGCAGGCGTTGCGCTTACCATCAGGTATACGTTTGGCTCGTCTTGTCACTTTACCAAAAAAAAAAATGGTATTCAAGTCCAAGCTCATTTTTTAGAATTTTTTTTAACAACAATCTTATTGCTACTGAAAATTGTGAAAAACAGCATACACTTTACAAACACCGATTTTTTTAATTATTTAAACGGTTGTAAATTCATGCTCATAATACATTCATGTTACAAAATGACGATCGCGTCGCGTAGTGGTCAGCGTCCCTTATTTCTACACCGCTTGCCCTGTGTTCAGTCAACATTTGTGCATAAGCACAAATTGTAGGTTTTCGGACCTGGTTGTTTTTTTTTATTGCATAAAGTGACGAAACGAGCAAAACGTTCACCTGAAGGTAAGTGCAACGTCTGCCCATAACAAATGCTGTGCCGCCCAGAAAATTTCTGTGTGACACTGTACTGTGCCCATCACCCTGAGACATAGGTTCTTAAGTCTCATATGCCCAGTCACTACGCTAGCTCACAGTGCCCTTCAAACCGAAACACAGTAATGTTTGCACACTACTGCTTCATGGTAGAATAACTGGCCCTGGGGTGGTACCTACCTAGACGGACTCCTGTATAGGAATCCTACCATCAGTGTGTGTGCTGTGCATATGACGCTTATTGCCACAAAACACCCATCAGCATCCGTCGACCTTCCGCAACACGTGCAGGTTCACGCTCCATCTAGTGGAAGGTCGCCGAACCCTGCCTTTGCCGGTACCTTTCTTTCCCAGTGGTTATGGATTTTACGATATATATGGCCAGCCTATTGCCAGTACGGGTTGCTGATCTATAGGGCTTATTTGGTTACTCTTGTTCTCCTACGGACGGAACAATGCTCTTTCCATAGCCCACTGAGCTACTTTGAGCTTCCTCGAACGACCTGCAGTAAAGGTCTACGCTCCGGTTCCATATGCAATCACGTCACCACGCACATACACGACGAGATAATAGTGACGCACTTTCCCACACGCCACCTAAAAGTATATAGAAATTGAATTAATCTTATGTGCCGTAAATTATTAATTTTTTTAACAAATTCCGTATTAGAAATTATAGGTGAGACATAAATCGACTCTCGAAAAAAATTGAAAGTTGCAAATCACAAGTGAGCCATTAAAAAAGCTTGTGTTAAAAACTATACAAGAGAAACTAACATCAAAAAAACAAGTCCTTTCACAAATTCGCGCGTATCGCCTGACATTTGTCAATCAGCCCTCCCCGCGTCCGCTGTCAGCTGTCAATGACAATTAATGGCGTGCTATACAAAGTTTTATGGACTTTATTGCTTCGATTGTGTGTGGAGATGATTAATGTAATCACTAATGCAAATCCTCGCAGCCGTAGCACGGACTGCTCGCTTTGTGTTTTCGTGGATTTCTATAAAAATTGATTTATTATTACAGTTTTGCAGATACACAGTTCTTCATAATGACCGTGGGCGGCGTGGCGAAGTCAATGCGGGAACAAGACGGTTTTGTTAAATGCGAATATACATATATTGGATAGTTTTGTAGGATTTTGTAAGTGAAAAATTGATGCGCCGTCAACGTTTGAATACCAACGTCGTAATGGAAACGCTGATAAATAGTCCGTAAACGTATTTATTATTTTTTTTCTATGACCGATACTAAATTTAATTGTGAGCTCCTTAATATTATTCAACCGACAGTACTATTGTTGATTGTGTTACTAGAGTTAATACTGGACTAATTATTTAGATGTTTCTTTTTCTTTACGTCTGTCTGTAATGTCAGACAGTAACATTTTCATTTATTAATTTGTTATTGTTTCGATACAACAAATATGAGATACCATGTCTTTGGAAATTTAAGACTATTATAAATTATGTAGTAAGTACACAAATGTCTTTCATAATCAAATATATATTTTCGGGGCCAGGGGCCCGCGTACCAGGTTTGGTTTGACTCAAACATAAATAAATAAATAAAAACTCCTACAAAAACCTCGAAAACACGGGTGAATCGTGTGTACGCGGTGTGGTTATTGACTATTGCGCGCCGCTCTCTACGGCGGTCGCGCGTCGTGGAGCGTGTTATATTAAAGCTATTGACTGTGTGTACAGTGTAGCCTGGATCGTGACTGACGGTATCGTGGAAGAAAGCAGCAGAAAGAGCTGAGACGTCCGTGTCGTCTAGCATGTTTCGCGGGCGACGTTTGCGTTCGCTCGCGTTTCTGTTTGGTCGGTAATTTGCTGCTTTAACCACCAGCGGGTATGAATGAACCGCGGCTTTTTCGAAAAACCGCCGTGATAATTCTCTGAAGTGTTCAAAGATTAAGGGCATTTCACAGTCGCTGTGAAGATCTACATTGCGTTGATACCAACCGGCTCCTCATAATCAAACTCAGTCCTATTCACTTTTCATGCAAAAGTTAATATATCAAAATTGAAAAACTCTCTGAACTTTAAAAAAAAATGGGCTACGAAATCTTTGTTCAGAAACTTGGGAGATGCTTGCTAAACTTCCACGTCATAGTTTCAAGTTCTGCTTTTGCTTCGCTTGTTCAATACGTCAATTTAAAACTATGTAACTAATTGTTCGCGGGACTACACCGTTAAAATTATTTACATCCCCAGAGCCATGCTGACCGTAGCGGTGAAGCGATGATCTACCAGATGTTTTTCTTGAGGAGATCGAGTTGGCTCTCGCTCAATTTAAAAATGTCAACGCCTTGAGAAGACAAAGGCTTCAACGAGACAAAAGAAGAGAGACAATCTCAGATCGGAGATTTAAGTTCGATTTTTACTTTCTTATAAAAAGCGAGAACTCCAAGGCCATGGAGCAGTTGCTTGATGACTTTTGTTTTATAAGTAGCAGACAAAACAATGCCCAAACGTTATCGCTCTGCCATGCGGCACCATTAAAGTCAGTTTTAAAAAGCGAAAGCTTGACTATTTATGAATTTGTTAAGAAAACCAACAGCGACTCTACAAATTTATACATAACAGTGTTATTAACTAAGTAAAGCATAAGCACAAGTCGGCTCGGTTGGCGCAGTTGCTAAGCCCTAGGCTTCTGCGCCGCGGGTTGCGGGTTCGATTCCCGCACGGACCGAATATTTGTATAGCCTACAGATAATTGTGGCATGTGGAATTTATGTTTGTAAAACGTACCTACGACACAGGAGAAATCCTACTGTGGAGTATCGTTTTTTATTTCCAAAAAAAAAAAAAAAATTATGTCACAAGAAAATAAAAATACAAAAGTATGCAAAAACAAACATTTGATTTACCAACTATCCACATCACATAAAAAAATTCTATATACATTTACAGGGTCATTCGTATTTACTGGTGGTAGGATTCCTATGCAGGAATCCGTCTATGTAGGTACCACCCCAGGGCCAGATATTCTGCCGTGAAGCAATAGTGTGCAAACATTACTGTGTTTCGGTTTGAAGGGCACTGAGAGCTAGCGTAATCACTGGGCATATGAGACTTAAGAACTGATGTCTCAGGGTGACGGGCGCAGTGTGGTGTCACAAAGGAATTTTCTGGGTGACACAGCATTTGTTATGGGCAGACGTTGCACTTACCATCAGGTGAACGTTTTGCTCGTTCCGTCACTTTTTTTTATGTTCTATACATCCCGGCAGGCTGGGCTTATGGACGATGTGTATATGCCCCAAAAAATATAATAAGCCTCGTATGTAGGAGCCTGTAGGAGATATGTCTACTTAAAGAATTTGCTTGAAATTCATAGGTGCTACACAGTCGTTCAGTAGCGTTTTTCCATTGAGCTGCCATCGAAAGAACTCGCAAGTACTAGGATAACATAAATCTTAAGGAAATCTGTTGCGAAGTAAATCTGTTAGTATGACGCCGTAGTAGGGTAACATAAATTAAATGGAGAAGAAAACGTATTTTGAATTTGTCTGATTCGGGGCAACGACTTTCTGAGTTCGGGTCGCGTAAAGTTTTACAAAAAAAATAATTTTAAAGTTTTGTATGGACATTTTTGGTATTCAATTTTGACATTAAAGCTTCACAGTTGTGTTTATCAGATCAAAGTAGCATGGATGGGTGCCGGGATGTTATACCAATTATGAATGACGTTGCATAAATTAGGATTTTTTGAAATTTTCATACCACTATAACAAGTCATGTTCCGGGAAGCATATACAACTATAAATCACTATTTATGAATCCGTTTAGGTACCACCCCAGGGCCAGTTATTCTGCCGTGAAGCAGTAGAGTGCAAACATTACTGTGTTTCGGTTTGAAGGGCACTGAGAGCTAGCGTAATTACTGGGCATATAAGACTTAAGAACTCATGTCTCTGGGTAACGCGGCGCAGTGTGGGGTCCGTCGAAACTTGGACTGTTTTGGAATGTGCTATTTCGACTGTCGTTTCATCTAGGTCTATCTCTCTATTACGTCATTGCAGCGGCCATAATACGAAGTACACATGAGCCAGATAAATCCTATCCAGTTGCATGTAGTGGTAAAGTAGCCAAACTGGAAACCCCGTAATTTTCTAATTATTAATTTCCCCTTTTTTTCTAGACACTATACAATCGAGTCGGGGCATTAGTTCACAACTTATCATCATTATCATCATCATTTCAGCCTATCACTAGTCCACTGCTGTATAAAGGACTTGTCACAAAAGTAGCTCTCTTTTTGGGGATTTTGGCAACCGCAGTTTAATTTTTGATATATATTATTCCAGGAAGATGCTGCTGCCCATCTCCTGGTTTTCCCTCTGTCGATTTTTACGTCACCCACGGGATGAGATGGAGTGGTAGATTCTCTTAAGCCGCCACCACACGACCGATCTACTCACTACTCAATCTAATCTAATCTTGCATTTTTGAGATTTAGCTTGGATAATTTTTAAGGGTATAAACATCTAAAAAATATAATTCGAAGACATTTGCAGTCCGCCAACCCGCATTGGAGCAGCGTGGCGGATTCTTCCTAGCTCCAAATCCCTCTCAGAAATGAGAGGAGGCCTGTGCTCAGCAGTGGGACATTTATAGGCTAAAACCTTACCTTACCTTATAAACATTCTACAAAGGCAATTGTAGTTAGTATTCGAAAATGGCATTAAAAAGTATGTCATGATTCCTTAAGCTAACAAGGCGAACCCCCGTTCATGACTGTCACAATTTCATTATCTGTGCGACGTCGTCTCGCGTCCGCGTCATGTCAACGTCACGTCAGCTGTCGCACGTAACCCGACGGACGTCGTTTACCTGCCAACTGTCGGAATGACAGATTGTTAATTAGAGTGTAACATAACCAATCAGGCTGTCGGTGAAATTGCGGCAGTTTTGGATACAATTTAGTGTTAGGACAAAATATTTATTTTTAGGTCTGTTTTTTATATAATTAGTTTAAACATGTTTATCTTCAACAAAAGTTTTATTTTCGAAACTTCTACCACCGTGCCCTATTTTTTACCCTTGATCGTGGCAAGGAGTTACTTCCGCGTAAACTAATAAAGACGCACAAAGTATCTACTCGTATGTAACCTTGCAGAAAAATTAGACTACACAGGTTAAAGAATCACTTCTAGAACTTCACCATATACTACATTTTGAGCCCAGACTTGGGAGCCAATCCGTCATTGATTCACGAAAACCCGTGACTCGAGAAAAGGAGACATAAATTTGAAGCTGAACATCCTCCTTTTTTTTTTAGGACTCATGGTCACTGTTAGCCCGAAGGCTTTTACAGCTTCGCCGGATTGAAAGGTGGCATAGCGCTGAGGGCGCTTAGCCGAAACCTTTATTTATGGATAACTGGCGCAAGGGCCCCCGAGAGGGGACCTCGGCTTGGACCGTCATCCTGTTCGCGAGAGTAACAGACTCGAGGGTGC
Source organism: Luehdorfia chinensis (assembly GCA_019845155.1). NCBI lineage: Eukaryota > Metazoa > Arthropoda > Insecta > Lepidoptera > Papilionidae > Luehdorfia > Luehdorfia chinensis. The sequence continues at coordinate 2,287,223 of JAHVAK010000423.1, read as the reverse complement.
CCAAGGGGGCCGGCCTCGGCTCGGTCAGTTACTGCAATCGGGAGGGCAATATTACTACTACTATAATTATTAATACCATGATTATTATTAGATAAGTTTACCACCAATTCGGAATGCGTTTCCGCTGGAGAAGAAATGGTGCAAGAAACTCCAGCGACGCTTCTGTTTATGACACTACTGCTAGGGGACAACCGGCCTGAGATGCGGCGGTATCGCGAATAACTTTGTCTGATACGCCCACGCCGACGGCGGGGGCGGTATGATGGTGATAATGTGTGTTTGTGTAGTGTTGAGTAGAGCGCTTGGGCAATAGTGGTCGCGTCGTCAGGGTCCTCGAGGACGTGCCTCGGTCTCCTTTTTCCGCGGGTCGAGTTTTGGTGTATCGCGAGGGGGTTGTATGTGGCGGCACTGACAACCAGTGGGTTGGAGTGGCCAACTTTAGATATTGGGCTATGGTAGGAAGCCCTAAATCGATATGAAGGTTAGCATTACGCACGAACCACGGTGCTCCAGTGGCTTTACGCATGAATCGATTTTGTATTACCTGAAGTCGGTGAATTTGACGCGGGGAGGCATGCGCAAATACGGGGCTTGCGTATGTCATAATTGGCCGAATACAGGCTTTGTAAAGTGTAATTTTATTACGTAGGGACATTTTGCTATTTTTATTTAGTAACGGATGTAATCGGCCGAGGACGAACGCTGCTCGGTTCCTTACTCGGTTAATATGTGGACCGAAGCTGAGTCTCGAGTCTAATAGGACGCCTAAGTATTTGACTGTCTTTTCCCAGGGGATTGGATGATCGAATAACTCTATGGTGGGGAGATGCTGCGTTATGCGCCGCGAGAAGTACATGGCTGCACTTTTGATTGGGTTGACCTCGATCCTCCATTTCCGAAACCAGTTCCCGAGGGTTCGGGCTGCGGATTGGAGGCGTTTAGAGATAGTGTCTGGATTACGTCCAGACACATATAGGCAGGTATCATCTGCGAAGAGGGCGAGTTCGACGCTGCTGGTGTGCGGTATGTCGTTCGTGAAAAGGGTGTAGAGCACGGGACCTAGGACTGAGCCTTGTGGTACGCCGGCTAGGATGGGATGTGATTCGGATCGCACCCCCTCGACGCGGTAGCGGAAGGTTCGACTGCGTAAGAAATCTCGTATGATGAGTACGAGGCGATCTGGCACACCGAGTCCATATAACTTGTATATGAGCCCGTTGTGCCAGACCTTGCGCTCCGGTATGAAGCCCGCGTATGAAGCGGGATTGAATGTGCTCCATTATGCGGTGCACCTGCTGGGTACATGAGTGTTTGGCACGGAATCCAAACTGCTCGTGGATGGGGATCCCTCGAGACTGCATGAAGTCTCTTAAGCGGGCGAGAAGTAGGCGTTCGTATATCTTGCCTAAAGCCTTGAGGAGGCTTATAGGCCGAAAACTGTCATGCTTCTGGATCAAACGGTTTAGGCTATGCGTCATATGTCAGTCAGTCAGTTTTTATTATGAGATTTGTGCAGGTGACTTAGAATCGTTACTGTCCTGCAGTCTATATAAGATTCAGCAAATAATGTAACTATACACACCGAAACAATTAGCGGAACGTTCCTGGTCACTACATCACTGTTATACACTGAGCGAGCACTGTGAGCCTGAGCATTATCCTACTTCAGAATAAAGCCATAATCATTATAGGTGGCAAATGGCACAACGTGCTCTTCTAAAATATCCCTGATGTACCCATCAGCAGTCATATTCCCTTCATCGACCCTAACTAACTCCGTACGAGCTCCGAAAGTTATCCCTCCCCACACCATAACCGAGCCGGCCCCATATGCCTCCGTATTTTTAAATCAATCAAGTTAGTCTGAATGTATCGTTCTCCTTTGCGTCTCCATATTTTCTGCCTTCCATCGATGCTTTTCGATGGTTTTAGAGCACTCAACACTCATCAATAAAAAGTATGAATCGTTGAAATTGTTTTTTTTTATAGGAGAGGGGGCAAACGAGCATACGGCTCACCTGATGGTAAGTGATCACCGCCGCCCATGATCATCCGCAATACCAGTGGATCTCCGAATGCGTTGCCGGCCTTTGAGGAAGGAGTAGGCTGATTGCTGCAGTCTGGCGGCAATAGATCTGTAGGCATGACCATTTCTGCGCATTTCATCTGCCCTAATAATCTATGGTGGTGTTAAATCGGGATCGGGTCTTTTATGAAACATTATGAAAAAAAAAAAAATTTGTGTTCCGCTAATTGTGCCGGGTACAAAATACGATTTAAGCAAAGCTATATTGCCAACATCAAATATCCAATTAAACCTCAAGTAGATTATAAATGTTAACTGTAATGAAACCTTCAAGTAAGGATCATAGGTCAAATGAAAGTTCCAATGGTTTGATACTGGTGGTAGGATTCCTATGCAGGAATCCGTGTAGGTAGGTACCACCCCAGGGCCAGTTATTCTGCCGTGAAGCAGTAGTGTGCAAACATTACTGTGTTTCGGTTTGAAGGGCACTGAGAGCTAGCGTAATCACTGGGCATATGAGACTTAAGCACTGATGTCCGTCACTATTATAAAAAAAAAATCTGGTAGCTGGTTGGAAACGCATCATCTTTTTATCGCATTGTCGTAAATTTGAAAATTTCAAATTTAATAACGCAATAAAAGTAGTTTCGACTTGATTCCTCGTATCGATCTTAAGAAAAACCGTTCTGTTGGGGACAGATGGACAACAAAGTGATTCTATAATGGTTTCGTTCTGATACAGAGAACCTTAAAGGTGATTTTTAATGAAAATCGTGTAAACTGTAAATATGGGTCAAATTAAAGCTTTTTATCTTTTGTTGTACTGAATGTTTCATCTTGATTTATGAATAACAATTTGTTAAATTATGTAAAAATATATAAAATATTTTTAATACAAATATTTCATGACATTGATCTAATCAGTTACACTTGATGAAACTAATTTTTGTAAGGAATATCAGACTATCGTATCTCTAACTCTTTTCTTTCGTTATTATTACGTTCGCTTTAAATTTCATGGTACGCTCGTGACCTGGGTTCGATTCCCGGTGCGGGCACCAATTAAATTGTTAATTGCAATTTTAAGTGCTGATTTACCACGTGCTCGACGGCGAAGGAAAACATCGTGAGGAAACCTGCATGTCTGAGAAAAAAAAATGTGCAGACCGCCATCCCGCATTCGAGCAGCGTGGCGGATTCTTCCTAGCTCCAAAACCCTCTCAGAAAGGAGAGGAGGCCTGTGCTCAGCAGTGGGACATTTATAGGCCTAAAATTCACTTTACTTTTTTTTATTACTTTTCTCAAGTTTTAAGCTATTTCGGAATAAATTCGTTATGTAACACTAAAATAAATTCTTCCTTACGCAGACAAATTGCTAATTGTGAAAGGTATCTCAATAAATAAAATTTGCCATTAATCCCATGTTATACAAGTGTCCACTTTATAAGCGACACAAATAAAACAGCTGCAAGCGATTAAGAATCGAAATAGATGCTAACAAATCGATTCTTTTCTCGCTAAAACGCTCCCGCAAACATTGACTATTCTCGTCGTTTTTGAGTGATATATTGCCGAGATTTCATGTCAGATGTTTGTCATGCCGAGTGTTAGTTGCAGAGGGGACAGTTCGTTTTGTATACGTACAGACATATTTTTTGCCATCTCTATCTGTGTATGAGCTGCTGTGTCGTTTTGGGACAAACATTAAAACAGCGTTAATAAAGACGTCTGACAAGTGTGGCTACCATGGCAATCGTACTGTGATTTTAATAAATGAGGACAACAGCATTCAGCACACGACTATTATGGGTTAAAATACATGCTACATTTGCCCGCTTCACGAGGTGGGCACGGAGCATTTATTGTTTAAGACCAAACATGTCATAAATTGCTATAGAGTATGCAGTGTATTGTCTGCTGGCTTCATCAGTTAAACACACCCCATTATAAAACACACATCATAAGTTTATATTATTTTTTTAAGTAACCAAAAGTTGTAATTTCCGCAGGACATCTCGTAGAACCATATTTAAATACATACCAGAGGAAGGGTCAATTGCAATATGTCACACAAGTACCTAAACCTCTACAGATAAATTCAGTAAGAAACATTAAGAGGAATTTTTGACTATGTTGTGTAGTTATAAATAGGATTTAGATGAATAAAATATTACGAAAATTGGAAAGTTAAATCACTTCTGCCATAATAAATATTAATTAAAAATACAGTAACATTTCAATTAATTACAATAGGTAAAAGTACTCTGGTGGTAGGATTCCTATGCAGGAGTCCGTCTAGGTAGGTACCACCCCAGGGCCAGTTGTTCTACCGTGAAGCAGTAGTGTGCAAACATTAATGTGTTTCGGTTTGAAGGGCACTGAGAGCTAGCGTATTCACTGGGCATATGAGATCTTAGTACTGATGTCACAGGGTGACAAGGCGCAGTGTGGTGCTACACAGAAATATTCTGGGTGACACAGCACTTGTTATGGGCAGACGTTACACTTACCATCAGTTGAATGTTTTGCACGTTTCGTCACTTTATACAATAAAAATATATGTTTCGTTAATCTAAGTCAGTGTTTTTTGTAGCAGTTGGTCCTGCTTGAGCAGGATATAAGCACTATAACATTTTAAATATACGTATAATTTATAATATCGATTGTTTATCTCAAAATGAAATTATATGACTCACGAAATCACGCATTACCTCCACATGACTTATTATCGACATCTTTTATAGTACATTGGCGACAGGTGATAAATTTAATCGCATAATTGATGCCACTAAATCAGTCATTATATTGCGTAAGTCGGCTGACAGTTTCAGGATAAACAACTACATGGGAAAGTGATCCTTATTAACGTTTGCTCATATAACATTTCTGTCAGAATGTTGCGTGTGTAAAATATATGAGTTCATCAGAAGTCACAGTCCATAGTCCATGACACACCTACATCCATCTTGAAATAATCAAGACGTTAAGTTTAGAATTACGCTACCAACCCATCTCATCCCGTAGGTGACGTAAAAGTCGACAGAGGCAAAATAAAAATCAGGAGATGGGCAGCATCTTCCTGGAACATCAGAGTAAATAAACAGCTGTTGGTTACCCGCCTGCCAAGCAAGCGACTTTGGAAAAATCCCCCCAAAATGAGAGCTACAAACTTTTGTGGCAATCTATGTGGGAGGCCTGTGTTCTGCAGTGGACTAAAGATAGGCTGTAATGATGATGATGATAAATGGAACAGCTCGTTGCCTTGTTGTCACCGAATTCGTTGGCCGCAACGGTGATTCGTAAAAGCATCATCACATTGCTATTTTTCGTAGGTTCAACGTGTTTCTTTTGCAGTTCAGTCCAGTGTCTAGATGACGCGTGATCACCGCGTTGAAGTCCAGTCCGTCTTGTGTTTCACGAGTTCTTGAATAGTTCTACTAACTAACAATGCTGAGCTGAGGCTTCAATATAATGCCATGAGTTTTGTCGCTCGAGACTCGCATAAACATTCCAATGCTTATGATCAAGTCTACCTTTTTTGATGTCTTCAAAATTATACATTTGATGGTGTCCATCTGACTACTTTTCAAACGACCGAACCCGAACATCCGAATACTGTCGGAACTACGAAGGGGACATAGTAGTGCCACAAGTGTACGCTCAAACATGTCTATTTTTGTTGTATGAGTGACCAAAAGACTTCTTTATCACTTTCCTCGAACCTTTGTCCATAAGACAAACATATTTACTTATCGTATTAAAACCGTTATCACCCATCAATTTAAACTCATCAGCTAGGATTATAATCATATGCTTTAATCAAATAAAAACACGATCACTATCACAATATGTGTCTAATGTTTACCGGAACCTTTGATTATCAGTCGCTAGTTACAATTATAATTAATCGCGAAGCTTATCTATTAATCAAAAATTACGAGTAATTCTCGATCGCACTGTACCTACCTGCTGGCGGATAAATGCGTGCTGTCGCAGTGGTTCGTGGCGACTACGTGACGCAGCGCATTATTTAAAAGTATATATTTTTGGAAATATTTGATGAGACAAGCAAATCGTTCACCTGATGGTAACTGCAATGTTTGCTGATAGCAAATGTTGTCATCTCGAACATTTCTTAGTGACATCAAGTCACGTCACCTTGACATATCAGTTCTTAAGTTGGTTGAATCTGCCTAGACGTATTCTTTTTTTTTATTTGATAAAAGTGACGGAACGAGCAAAACGTTCACCTGATGGTAAGTGCAACGTCTGCCCGTAACAAATACTGTGTCACCCAGAACATTACTGTGTGACACCACACTGCGCCCGTCGCCCTGAGACATGAGTTCTTAAGTATCATATGCCGAGTGATTAAGCTAACTCTCAGTGCCCTTCAGACCGAAACACAGTAATGTTTGCACACTACTGCTTCACGGCAGAATAACTGGCACTGGGGTGGTACCTACCTAGACGGATTCCTGCATTGGAATCCTACCACCAATTTTACCAACGCACCGGTAAGAAATCACGTGTACTAGTTAAATAAAGGAATTTATTAATTGTATAATATAATAATTCGTGTTAGTTTTTAGGTCTGTTTATTTTGACTATATAAGTTTCTCTGACGCTGCTTTCGGTCCCACCTGCGATTGTATTGCTTTCGCTCGGTACGAGCAGGTGCAGTTAACATTTTCTGGTAGTAGGTCAAAGTGATAAAGTGATATTAATATTTCTAATATTTATGATGCGTGTATACTGTAAATACAGGACAGTAAAGAGCAAAAAAGTGTGCAACATAATATCTGCCTACTCCGTTTATAATGATGGAGATGTCATCTTGGACGATTTTGACTACCGCAAAGTATCCCAGTTATCAAGCTGAAGTTTTGACCGCAGTATGTAGTGTGGGCAGGCTTATATTAACGCGTAAGTAGTGTAGAAGGTGTTGTTGTCGAGGTTTCTCCGTCCAATATGACTTAGCGATCTTTAACAAAAGAGCCTAGTCCTTCATCCAAACCGGCTACACACTGTTGTGCCGCATGCTCAATTGCCCATTCATCAATAAAAAAGAGGCAAGGGCCTATATTAAACATAACATATCAAGCGTAACAAAAACCCAAATTGTGACATCGAACCCAGGACCGCTGATAATACCTTTTGTGTCATTTTTTTTAGATTCGAATAACTTATGAATAAAAACAAATTAAAAAATTTGCTTAATATAATACTTACTCTTTCCTTATTTTATCATAATTGTCCACAAATGTCAAATACCGAAAATGAAAACAACCCATTTATGTCCCGTCTGTAATTTACATAATCTTTGATCAATGTTTGTTCTTAGAAGCCGCGGGGGTGGGCCCAGCGAGTCGGCGCGGGGGAGGGGAAGGGGCCGCAGATGCGCGCGCGCCGTCGCCGCCGTGACGAGACGTGACAGACATAAATCAATTGTCAAAACCACCAGCTCAGTAATCTCGCGGGACTAATAGCGCGTGACGAGAAATGTATGGATGCACCGACGAGTCGACGACGCGCAGGAAAATTGAGCGATTCCTTGACGTTAGGATTTATAAATTTCTAATATTTTCGTTTAATTACAGTTTAAGTAGACGACATAGTCCATTTTATTATTTACATCTATTAATTTTTACATACTGCTTAGTATCCGCTTTAATGAAAAAGGTGTCAAAGCAAATCGTGAACAACACTACGTAGGTTATTAAAATATGGCATCATAGTTACAAAACTATTTGAAAATTAAAGCTTAGAGTCAAACAGAATTACTAATAATTATTAAAAAAAATAAAAAATGTACTTTTTGATAAATTTTATTTGGGTATATGTAAGTGAATGTAAGTTTCTTATTTATGTTATAGGAAACATATCTTCAAGTTAAATTAATCAATTTACATCAGTAAAAAGTCTGTTCTTAATCAACCATTGATTTTTAATAGAAAAAATATCAGTTAAAAAGTCAAATTATAAGTCTCATATGCCCAGTAATTACACTAGCTATCAGTGTCTATATTCTAACCAAAGTACAGTAATTTTTACACATCAATATGATAATAACTGACACTACGGTAGTGCCTACCGAGACGGAAGTCTCCATGGGAATCCTACCACCAGCGCAATGCATTTTGCAAAATCACTTTATAATCAAAATGGATACGGTATAGATATTATCAAATTAGATGATTTAATATTTAACATTAGTACCTGAGTATTAATGTTGATTAATTAATGAATCATACCTGCACTTATGAAAGAAGAAAATGAATCACACAAAATTTAAAGTCGTATCCATACCACTCTAGCGCTTGCAAAGGGCGTAGCCGTTCGTAAGCGATGCTCGCTTAATAAGCCCAAGTGGCGTTCCGACGACTACAAAAACTGTCGTTAAAACGTTATACGACTACCGCCGGCGCCTGCACCGACTACCACACATACGCAAACTGTTATAGACAATAATACCCCAACATAACGCCGACAATTGTATACACAGCGTGCTGGATGACTTGACAAACTTTAGGGTGCACTGTCCAGAACATTCGTGGGAGCCGATCGATTAACTCGCGTGCAATTAATGCTTCAAGTGTTGTCATGTGTTCCGACGGCTTTGCCGCGATGTGACAGAGACCGATAAGAAATACGTGGAGTGATATAGACAGCGGCGGTAAATCGCATTGATAATGGCCTACATTGCCGACCACGTTGCTCATGGGTTAGATCTAAGCCACGATTTTAGAGTATATAGTAAGTGGTAAAACGGCAGAGAAAGAGAGAAAGGGGAGTGTATTCTAAAAGACATTGTATTTATAAGATTAAATGATAGTATTTAAAGAATTGAAACTGAGCCCTGCAGGTATAAAGCATACTTATCTCTTTTTCTCTTAGTGGCCAAGCATTTTTTTCCGTCAGAAACGATATTTTGATACGTTGCACTCAAATATAACCTTAAAATGTTACTTTCATGGTGCCCAAAAAAGGTTTTTTTTAATCTATACATACATTGATGTTCTTCTCGGACAACCATAGTTAAAGGTAACGATGCAATCGGGACTAAACCCACTTACCCTGGTTTTTGGGATACCGTAGGTGATGCTTCGTCTGGTCAATGGCGAAGTCATTCATTATACATGGCATTAGAACCGTGTGTTCGTGTCTTTGCGACACATTTCTAAAGTATTGCAGTCCCACCAGCATCCTAAATTTAGAATTATATCGGACTACAAGTTGCTAGGTCAGGATGGTACGTATTTGAAGACCGCGTGGCCAAGTGATCCTGAGTTTGAGTTGAGAACTGTAAAACGCATTCACTATACAGAAGAAATCGTAGAGTAGGGTATGTGGAATACACCATAAAGTAATTGTCACCTTATTCCAGAACCTATGACTCATCAAACTGTGACGCCGACGTCTGGCCACGCGGTGGTCATAAACAACCAACTATTAGTGTAATCGAACCGTAACTACACAAAAGATATTGTGTCCGATATTTCATTACGAAATCCAAACACACAACCCTCTACCAAAGTATCGTGTTAAAAAAGTCGAAACCACCTTGTGTAGTCAGTAACATCGGTGTGTTTACGTTGCTCATAACATACTCTAACTATCGACATCGCATTCAAGTCATGGACGGAAGCGTTTTTGAAATGTTTCTTAAAACTTTGTTAAAATTATTAACTGATTCATTTCAATGAAAACGATACTCCATTATAATGAGTTCTTATATTTACACGAACAATACACATTTAAATGAAACTAATTTTACGGACTTTTATCGCGTTTATGTACTATTTATAGCTAGTTTATACTATTTATAACCCGACGTTTCATGCGCTTTACAGCACCCATTGTTACCGGGGGACTGAAGTGACTGATGTCCTGATGTCATAGTAGCGGTGTACCTTCAGCTTTTAATTAGTTATTTTTGGTCCGATCTACGCAGAAAGAGCTAACTGTATCTTGTAGTGGTATTATTTGATTTAATTTTATTAATGATAGGATCCCAAGCTGGTGGTAATACCCAACCATCTTCTCTATTAAAATTGGGATGTTTTTTAATTTAAACAGCTTCGCGAATAATCCTTGGTAGGAATCGGTGTTCTTTTGCGAAAATTTGTGGTTTATCAAATCTGATATAATAGTTGGGATGATCTAGAACATGGTCACAGACTGCAGACTTCCTGGAGCGACGATGCTTCACATCAGCTATATATGTATATCGTCGCTTCAGGAGGTCGGCCATAGTTGCCAAGCCTGACCGGCGGGTTGGCAACCGCAGTTTATTTATTCCGATGTTCCAGGAAGACGCTTGCTGCCCATCTTATCGTTTTAATTTTCCCTCTGTTGACTTTTACGACACCCACGGGATGAGATGGGGTGGTAGATTCTCTTAAGCTGCTACCACACGGCACTTTACATTGCATTTTACTTAAACTGAACAACCAAGAACATTTCTATGTGGCAATACGCTGCGATCGTCACGCTGCTCAGTGTCCTTAAAATCAAAACGGTAATGTTATCTCTCTACTACTTGACGGTTGAATAACTGGCAATGCTACAGTGCACAGGAATCCTGTTCATAATAAAAATAAAATTTCTCTTAATGGTTTCATGAATGACAATTATTGCGAACATACAGAATTGTTATTACTAAAGTCTTAGTTGGTCTGTTGCTATAGGTCTGTCATTCAATTTCCACCCTTAAATAGCTTATGACTTGCACCACACTCGAGCACACCCCGTTCCGTGAACACGTCAGTCAACGCACATCAATCACTGTTGGCGGCGACTGTGCCACTCATATTTCAGGGGTTTTAACACGCCACCCTGTAACCCATCCCCTCATACTCATAAGGTCTAAAATGAACACATTTTCGGTCGCTACGAATCGGTCAAAAGGGTAGGCAGGCTTTAAATCGATTAAGTGGCGTGCTGTAAATTACTCGGTCATGAATATTGTTTTAAAGAGGTGTGGTTATAAAGTGACTGATTGCTTTATTATTGCTGCTGTCGAATAAGTGGAGTTAATGTATTTAGAAAAGCCGTGTGGTGGCGGCTTAAGAGAATCTACCACCCCATCTCATCTCGTGGGTTTCAGTAAAAGTCGATAGAGGGAAAATTAAAACCAAAAAGATGGGCATCTTTCTGGAACATCTTTATAAATAAACTGCGGTTGCCAACCCGTCTGCTAAGCGTGGCAACTATGGCGAAATACCCCAAAATCAGAGTTTTGTGGCACTCTATGAGGGAGGCCTATGTTTAGCAGAGGACTAGTGATAGGATGAAATGATGATGATCATGAGTGAGAAAAGTCTGCATTGAGAAAAATCTGAATTTAGTGTACAAATACCACTTGACTTCGCCGTCGTCACATTTCGCTTATTGTTAGTGTGTACATTATACGAGTATTTATAATATATGACGGAATGACTTAGACATTAAGATCTGACATATTTCCTCCCTAATAGTTTCCCTCGATATTTCCAGCGACCACGGAGAGCGATCTCGAGCCAGAGAGACTTCGCTCGGTATATCGCGACCATCGGGCAGTCCAGCAGGACTCGGACATCGGCTGCCGTTTCGTCCGTCTCTGTCCGAGTATGGGATCTGGTCCCACGACGCTCTTGTTGGAGATCCCTCTAGAGCCCTTATGTCCTTATCAATTGCTGGGTTATTTTATTGAATTGACATACCTCATTTAGTCGTTGGTAGCATTCGTAAATGAGCAATGAGGTCATGACATTGCTGTCAAGGGCCAGTAGTACTACCATGCTGTCGGAGAGTACACGGATAAAGTTATCCTTCCTTGCACTTATAGTCGATGGCGCTTGGGTAATACCATACACTTTCAGATTCCAGAACCACTACCTCACTTTATTTTGGAGCCATCCGAGTTCCGAGTTCAAGTGTGTTCAGTCCTTCTGTATGATGATCCTAGCATAACTTAATTTTGTACTTTTTATCAAATACAACCTGTTTTATTCCACATCAAGAGCTGTTGTGGTCCTCATGCAGCCCTCTGTGGCCAAACATGCTAGCCTCCGACATCTTTGGAGTGTGTTGTTAGCAGTGGTTAGTTTTGTTATTGGCCACCAAACTACTGTGCCGTATGAGATCATTGGGCGAATGATCATCTTGTATAGCCACAGGGAATTTAGGTGACAGGCCACAGCGTTTGACAATCATACTTTTACATTGCCAGAAGATGATACTTGCCATGTTTATCTTGATTTCTATATGATTATTGCAGTTTAGTTTGCTGTCCAGTATAACATTTAGAATGAAAACTGTAGCAGCAGTAGCGTGCAAACATTACTGTGTTGCGATCTGAAGGTACTGAGAGCCATTCTATTTTTTTTTCTTTAAACAAACAAAGACCCACAGTAGGATTACTCCTGTATCGTGGGTGAGTTTTACAGACATAAATTTCACATGCACAATACAACCAGACCCGTAAATCACCAATTTGTGTTTTTGCACAAATGTTGGTTCCAGCTGGGATTGGAACCCAAGACCCGGCATAGAAGTCAGGTACTCTGACGACTAGGCCACGCGGTTACCAAATTTTTTACTGGGCATATTAGACTTAAGAACTGATGTCAGGGGAACTAGCGCAGCGTCGTGCCACGCAGAAATTTACAGCATTTTTTATTAGGCATACGACTCGTCACTTTCAGCTATGATAAAACTCCCACAGGGAGGTAATCTGGTCGGAAATTCTCTACCAGACGTCGAATGCCAAACAATTTGGCAGACAGTATTATTATTATCGGTTGGCGCAGTGGTTAAGCGCTTGACTACTGCGCCGCGGGTCGCGGGTTCGATTCCCGCACGGGACAAATATTTGTATGAGCTTATGTGAAACGCACCCACGACACAGGAGAAATCCTACTGTGGGGCATCGTTTAAAAAAAAAAAAAAAAAACTAGTAAAACTAACTCAAATTTAGCATCGTTACAGCGTCGCTCTATAGTTGGTTTCTCTTTCATCGGCTGTCTAATAAGTGCGTCAGTAATAAAATCAATCAATCAAACTGAGCGAACGGAACTCGGTAGAGACGGCGCTCATCGACTGACGAACAGTGTGATGTGACAGCTGACATCCTTGTGACGTCCATGCGATATCATGATATCTAATACCAATAACCACATTGAATTGTATGTCTGTGTTTTCAGAATAAACGCTAAAATTTAAGCCAAAACTGATATTTATACGATGCCTAATCTATAATTAAAGTTTTTAAAATTTTTGTCTGCCGGTCTGAAAGTTTGTCTCGATCAGGCTCCGAAACGGCTCAACGGATTTCAATGAAAGTTTTAAGCATTAAAATAGGAATTTTAACTTAAATTTTCGTATATGTTCCATTTCGGTATCTTGCAGGGTTCAGAAGATATGAATATTAATTTGATATAATACTTATTGTGTACACTTACCGTGGTAGCTCAGGGGCCTGGTGCTCGCCTTAATTTCATAGTACGCGAGTAACCTGGGTTCGATCCCCGGTGCCAGCACCTCTATAATTGTTCTACAATTTTAAGTGCTGATTTACCACGTGCTTAGCGGTGAAAGAAAACATCGTGAGGAAACCTGCATGTCTGTGGAATAGTAATGTTTCGAGGATATGTGAAGTCTGCCAACCCGCATTGGAGCAGCCCGGCGGACTATTCCCAGCTCCAAAACCCTGTCAGAAATGAGAGGAGGCCGGTGCTCAGCAGTGGGACATTTATAGGCTGTTACTTTACTTTTAATACTTAATTCTAAGGACTTAAGGAACCGCACGCTGTGAACCGAACATTACCGAAAAGGGCCGAACTCTGAATGATAAGGTAAGGGTACCATGCCAAACAACGCTCTATCAATACATTTTTGAAAAACATTAGTGTGTACATAAGAACAAAAAAAAACTAACACAGTAACAAACACAGTCTTACTTGATTGTGCATGAATTAGAGACTCATTCTTTTGGCCAGTACATTTTTGGAACGAAATCTCTAAGCTCACAGTCTTCCTATCCAAAGGCTTAGTAAATATTGAACAAATTCTTTATAAAAAGGTTTAATGTGTTACTAAAAATACATTTATGACGAAAACCTCCAGGAAAGAAGAAGTCCGTTTCTAGACATTATCTATACTAATATTAAAAAGTGAAGAGTTTGTTTGGTTAAACGCGCTAATCTCAGGAACTACTGATTCGAGTAAAAAAAATATTTTAGGGTTGGATAGCTCAGTTATCGAGGAAGGCTATAGGATATAACATCACGCTACGACCCTTATTAATTAAACGGAGGGTGAAACCGCTGGGCACAACTAGTGCAATATATATCTAATAATTATTGTACTTTCAAAAACTATGCCGTGTGGTGGCGGCTCCAGAAAATCTGCCGCTTTGTCCTAACCTATAAGAACTGCCAAACGTGGCGATTAACGTAGATCCCCACGAGTCGGGAAAAGTCTACGTCTCAAGTTAAAGTCACACACAAGTCACAAGCCTCCAGTTGAAAACCAATGCTGAAGCCTTTGCAGCATTATGCTGGGTTGGAGACCTATTTGGTACCACGTGAATTAGCTTGTACCGCACGTTTTTTTTTTAATGTAAGAAATAAATGTTACTTTCTTTCTTTATAACGTGGCCATTTTTAATATGCAGGAATACACGTAGGTACCCTCGCCGTGTTAGTTATTCTACCGCTAAGAAGTGGTGTGATAGATTATTGCAAAAAGTCTAACATTGTGTGACTAGTGACTAAACTCCACAGCGTTAACAATCTACGTCATTGAAATTACTGAGTTTTGTATTGTAATCGACACCACCGGTTTTTAGATGTTATTATCTTAAATTAACTTAAAAACTAATATATAAGTATTATATATTAGTAGTAGGTATTAGGCCGTGTGGTGGCGGCTCGATAAAAGAATACTACCCCTCCATCTCATCCAATGGATCTCGTAAAAGGCGAGTAAGGAATTAAACTGCACTGTGCGCCCAGCAGCGCATGGTGGCGATGGGCTCACTACCTATCACACCAAGTGCATTATATTGTTTTGGTGAAACGTGGATTGTGGCAGTCATCTGTTTTTGCAGTGAGTGCCCAGTCTCTGACTACCCCTTAGGGGAAACAGTCGTGATCTTATGTATGTATATATATAAGTATTTAAATCTTCATATCATTACCATCATCAGTTTCACAAAAAAAAGTTACATTCATTGTTTTTGCCGTGAAGTCTTCATTAGTTATGAGCAGACGTTGCACTTACCATCAAGTGGACGTATCGATTGTCTCGTCACTGTCTCCTTTAAAAAAACCTAGTGCCATATAATCGGTAAATATGAAACCCATTAATAGTGTGAAGATTTTGCATCAAGTTGCAACTGCGATATTTCTCAAATCCGTCATACCTGCATCGGTCGAAAATACCCGGCACTTGCGCGAGCCATTTCAACCCGTCAACGTCAACGTAGATTGATGGACGGGAATATATCTGGAGCGGGTCTTGCGGGCCCCGGTGCACCCCTCCTCCAGCCCCGCCGTCTCCCCCTTCGGACGTGTGCGTCCTTCCGTCATACGTAATTGACGAGCAAAGCACATGCGGGATGAAAGGAGTCTTGAAATATACACGTGGAAGTGTTATTTAATTTATTTTTACTTATAATTTACGGAAGTGAAATTGGAAATGCGTCCCGTGTTAGGAATTAAAATTGACGGTTAACTGTTTCATACAAGGGGCAGGCAGAGGCCACTCATGTAGCCCACTTTTCGCCCTTGCGGGAAACGAGACGTGACGTGTGGCGAACCACGTAGCCATTTTGGTACGAGTCAAAAAATTCTTACTCTCATTAGCGTTCCCACGAGCAGTATAGTCACAGCATTGTATAGTATGGTGTAATTCTGCACAAATAAAGGCTGTCCGTACGATACCTTAGTAGCCTCTTACGACACCTCGGTAGGAAAGAGGTAGGTGCTATTCTACTCTGCCGAACACCTAACGGCCTAAAGAAGGAAAATATCAACTGCGCGCATATATTACAGTGCTATAAGTGTACAAGCCAAGGTCATACTCATCCCGACATACCCACACCCAATGTAAAGCTCTTCCGATAACATTGGAAGTAGGCCTAGCGTGCAGTGTCGGTAACACTGGACAATCACTACACTACCAGTGCGGAAAACGTTCAGTTTGTTTTTGCACAAATTTGGGTTCCGGCCGGGATTCGAACACAGAACCCGCAGCGTAGAAGTCAGCTACACTGTCCATTAATCCACACGGTAATCGTGGCTGGTGATAAGTAATAATCTTTGACACCGGCAACGTTTGGGACCTCAGCCTACCCCTTATATGGGAAAAAGGCGTCGACTATATGTATTGTATGTATAATTATTTAAAAGAAACCGATTGAAAAACAAAGGAAGTAATAAGATAAGACATATTTCTCCGATCCCATAGTGATCGGCTTAAGAAAATCTGCCACCCCATCTCTTACCGTGTGAGTCGTAAAAGTCGACAGAGGGAAAATTAAAACCAGAAAATGGGCAGCAGCAAGCAGCATAAATAAACTACGGTTGCCAACCCGCCTGCCAAGCGCGGCAACTATGGCATAATTCCCCCCAAAATGAGAGCTACAAACTTTTATAGCAATCTATGGGGGAGGTCTATATTCAGCAGTGGGCTAGTGATAGCCTGAAATGGTGATGATAGTTTTATGGTTCGTCCATAAAGCATGTACAGTCGAGTGTAACGAAGTCATACATCTATTATCCATATTAATATTATAAATGCGAAAGTAACTCTCTCTGTCCCCTGTGTCTGCTTGTTACCTTTTCACAGTACAACCGCTGAAGCGATCTTGACGTAACATGGCACAGGTATAGCTTCCATCCTGGTGACAGATAAGATACATTTTATTCCTGAAAATAAAATAGTTCCTACGGGATATTTAAAAACCATTATCCAAGCGGACGAAGTCGCGGGCATCGGCCAGTGTGTAATGCAAATCGATGATATGTCCAATTCTCCGAAGCAAGTTCCTTAATACTCGTATTTATTAATACTAAATGCCAATAAGTGGTCGTAATTCGACACTAATTCATAAAAAAAATCTGTACGTTATTGAGGTTTGTAGTAATTATTTGTTGGCAACATTTAAAAATTATAAGGCGACAATCTCTACTCTGTTTGACTGTTTGACCACAGACTATTATGTGATTGACATTGGCAGTATGAACGTAAATACTGAATGTTTTAATTTTATCCAAGTTATTTATTTATTTTTATTTTTATTTATTTATTACACACCAATGTACAAGAAAAATAATATTTAAAAAACAAAAATCTCTGTGCCAAATCTCGTCCAGGACGGTTTAGCGGTTGAGCCGTGAAAAGGTAACAGACAGACAGAGGGACAGAGAATGTTACATTCGCATTTATAATATTAGTGGATTACATATCATACAGATTAGAATTCTTTGATTTTCCGGGATAAGAAAGTATCCTGTGTCCGTCTCCAGGATGCGGTACTATAAAATTCTAAAAAAGGTAAATATGCATGATGCATTTATAATATTAGCATGGATTATTAATTAATCGATAACAAGAATAACAGAAACGTTGCACTCAAATCCGACCTTTGAAATTTTACTGTCAATGAGCCCAAAACAGTTTCACTAAAAAAAAATTAACAGCCAACACTGGAAGTTAAAACCAGTATATCTAACTTGAGCGCGACAGGCGTCATCTCTGATCCACGCGTCCGTCAAAAATGGACACCGCGATTTGTGATATTCAAGAAATCTTTATCATAAAATCTGTCTTTCCTTTAAAATTAATGAACACAAAATCACTCCACTCGGAACTGTGTAATGATAAATGACCGGGCGGTTTTTTGCCGCGACGTTTCGTCCGCTGCGTCTGGGACAGATGGTGACGAGTGGGTGGCGTTCGTTCCGCCTCGGATTCGACCGGACAGTCACCATTAAGCTGATTGGCAGGTTGTAATAATTTAAACGTTCTTTTTTGTTGTCCACTTTGGCTTGCTGATCCGCAGGGCTGTGTGAGTTACCTCAGTTCTGTTGTGGATATCATCGTTACGAATTCTATCTCGCAGAGAAATAGCGAGCATAGCCCTTTCCATAGGTCGCTCAGTATCATGAACGGACCATGTCTCGGTTCCGTATGTCATATGGACTATGACTGTACGGAGCAAGCACTGGTGGAAGACTTGTTTTTAGACATTGAGGTAAACTAATGGTGTACACTATTTACTTGTGTATTCCTATTCAGAGATCCGTCTAAGTTGGTACAACTCCCAGACCAGTTATTCTGCCGTGAAGTAGTAGTGTGTGCTTTACGGCAGAATAAATAGCCCGGGTTGATTACTAAATGATTTCTGAACTTTACTGTATTTCCGTTTGAAGGGCACTGAGTGCTAGTTTAATTACTGGGCATATGAGACTTAAGAACTGATGTCAGAAATGCTCTAACTATGCAGGAATCCGTGTAGGTACCACCCCAGGTCCAGTTATTCTGCCGTGAAGCAGTAGTGTGCAAACATTGCTGTGTTTCGCTTTGAAGGGCACTGTGAGCTAGCGTAATCACTGGGCATGATACTTAAGAGACTTAAGAACTTATGTCTCAGGGTGATGAGAACAGTGTGGTGTCACACAGGACATTTTCTGGGTGATACAAGCATCTGTTATGGGCAGATGTTGCACTTACCATCAGGTGAACTTTTTGATCGTCTCTTCCCTATCTCCTAGGAATACATATCCAGTGCTTTCTGTGCGGTGGCAGCGTTAGAGAATCTACCATCCTATTCAATTCCGCAGGTATCGTAAAAGTGACAATCTTATGACTTGAAAGATTGCGCAATAACCATCTGAAATGCACCTGAATTATAGAAGCCGGTGTCAGTAGCGCCTAAGGTGCTAAAAGCCTGGCACCTGTTACATTCTTGAATACTTAGGTTAGATGACCCTCTACTAGGTGGAGCGACGACCTTCACGGCTTCGCTCAGGTCCGTGTTTTGTGGCAATCTATGACGGATTCCTATTTTCAGCGGTGGACTAGTGAACAGGCTGAAATGATGATGATGATTGACTTACGATATATACTACAACAGTGGCGTGTTGTAGTGGTGAAGGGTATCTGATGGCGGCTCCCGGTGGCGGTATTAGTTTGCTTGTGCACACACCATTTTAAATTTTGCATACGGATTTTAGCAAATTAACTTACTTTCCTTTACTATAATGGATTTCCACAAAGTAAAGCTGCTGATTCTATTTACTGTATCATGTAATATCGCAATGACCGTAAGATAATTATAACAACGCACTACATGAAAAGTAATTAAAAATTCTTCGCAGGTTGCGAGTCTGAAAAGTTGAAAATATTTCGTCTACAATGAAGCCCGCCAAACTGCAATGGGGTAGAATGGCGAGGTATTCACGGCTCCAAAACTCTGTCAAAAATGAAAGGAGGTCCAAACTTAGCACAAAAAAAGGCCGTTACTATCCTGTTTGAACAAAATATTATAGTCATCGAAATAATCAATAAAATGTATCTTGAAATGTCTCTTTGAGATTTATTGTTTTTTTTTTTTCAAAAAACAGACGCAGAGCAGACACCATTTCGTTCAGTAAACAACGTACCTGAGTCGCGGATTCAAATCTCATTCGATACACAATGTTTGCGCAAAACATAAAATTTAGAATCGCCTACATACAAATCATAACGAGTGATAATTGTGACTCCTTTAAGACTACAAAGCATGACTAGTATAAAAAAATTAAATGTACCAAATGAAACGAATTTACCCCTAACCCTCGAACGCCGACGGGTCTCTCGAGACAAATGACAGGTCCCTGTGAACATCAATCCACTTATTACGGCGACCTCAAAGTAAATCATTTATTGCGCGATCCAAATCTGGCTATTTACTCAACGACGGGGTCATAGCGAGCCATCACTCAGACCCGATAGTGGACTCTTTGTGACCGCCGTTGACTGGCGCGACCGCTTTAGTAGAAATCACCTTCGCGGGTTATATTTCAGTGGAATGTCATGTTTAGAAGGCTGTGTTATACGAGTAGGCGTATTTTTTATCAATGTCAATAATAAAAATGTGTAACTGCCCGTGAATTTTTTTCCTTGAAAGTAAGCGACGGGACGAGGAAGTCTTCACCTTTTTAGGCCGACTTCAAAAAATTAAGTTCTTAATTCGTCTGTGTATGCTTTTTATATGTGTTCGTGTTTAACTTCTTTGTCTATAAACTGATATTACTTTTCATTTATTGAATTTATTTTTCATTAATTAGAAAGAAAATGTCGTAAAGGGATCGGGAGAGGAGCTGCTGCGTGGGAGTCGGTTTTTATTATAGCAGTAAGTAGCTGATGCCCGCGACTTCGTCCGCGTGGATTTGGTTTTTTAAATATCCCGCGGAAACTATTTGATTTTCCAGGATAAAAGGTATCCCATCTCCGTCTCCTGGATGCAAGCTATCTCTGTGCCAAATTTCGTCAATATCGGTTCAGCGCTTGAACTGTGAAGAAAAGGGAAAAAGAAAAGAAAAGGTAAGAAACAGGCAGAGGGACAGAGAGATTAACTTTCGCTTTTGTAATATAAGTATAGATACTTTGAAAGAAAGAATGAAAGAAAGAAACACATTTATTCACGGTCTAATCACAATAGATATAAAACAAAACAAGAAAAAGAAATGGAATTACACAGAACATAAAATAATATTGCCCAAAATTAACAAAAGTGAAAAAATGATATAAAATGAGCCTGTACAGCAGCATAAGACCGTAAAAGGGACAGGACTCTGTAAAAATTGAGACACAGAGACCTGAATTGCTCTGATCCCGACACTGGTTTTCAGTCCGGCATCAAACACATTTCTACTATAAGAAATTAAAAATATTTCTTTTTTGTAGTAGAAATGGACGAGTCGAGCGAACTCAGATATTTGAATTGGAAAGTTTTGTGTAGCCTCGCACTGCGCTCGTCATCATCAGACATCGGTTCTTAGTGTGATATGCTCTTGAAGGAAGAAAGATAGGACGCCTATACAGGAATACGTCTAGGTACCACCGCAGGGTAAGTTATTGTGCCGTGAAGCAGTAGTGTGCAAACGTTACTGCGTTTTCGTCTGAAGGACACTGATGGCTAACCACTGGGCATATGAGACTTAAGAACTGATGTCTCAGGGTGACGGGTACAATCTGGATTGTATGTTCTGGCTAGCGTTGCCAGGTTTCCCGATTTTCAGGGGTCTGGTGACACGTCCCGATTCACCGTTGATCGGGACGCAAAATGTCTCGAGTTTAACCCCTAAATTTATCTAGTTTAAGTTTTGTTTTGTTTCTTGTACTAATTAATAATAAAAGACCTTTAAAGAAATAACTTACCGTCTGATAAAAATGATAATGATTCACAAAAATCTGTTTTTTTGTAGCACTTGTAGCTGTCCCGATTTGAAATACAAATTCCCGATTATTTTTAACTTCCGTCCAGAAACACTACACACTGGCAACAAAAGTTCAGGATGACACAGCATTTGTCATCGACAGACTTTTTTTTTTATTGTATAAAGTGACGAAACGAGCAAAACGTTCACCTGATGGTACCCAGAATATTTCTGTGTTTGTTCTTAAGTCTCAAATGCCCAGTGATTACGCCAGCTCCTCCGTTCATCCTGGCTTCGTATTACCGGTAGGTAGACCAGTGTCGTAAAAGTCGACAGAAGGATTATTTAAAGCAGGAGATGGACAGCAGCATTTTATGAAACATCTGAATTAATAAACTGCGGTTGCCAACGCGCCTGCCAAGCGTGGCAACTTTGGCAAACCCCCAAAAAATAGTAGCTACAATATTTTGTGGCAGTCTACAGGGTAGGCTATGTTCTGCAGTTGCAGTGTTTTGGTGATAGGCTAAAATAATGATCATAATGAACAAACCACAAAAATTACCGATTCAGGATGAGCGGACATTCTAAATAACATGCGAAGAAGTCCTTGTAAGCCAAACTTGTTTTATGTTTTTAAATAACTCTTAAATCGCTGCTTATAATAAGCTTTAAGTACATACAAATCAATCACGCCTATTTTCTATAGAAAGGGGTAGGCAGAGACCACACACCCTCATTTTGTTCCCACGAGAAGTAGTGAATGCATACGATACATTACTCGCCTCTTACGACACCTCGGTATGAAAGAAGTAGGTGCTATTCTACTCTGCCGGACACCTATCGGCTTCTAATAAACTTTTGTTTAAATATGTACGTACAATACATACGCCGTATGGTAGCGGCTTAAGAGAATCTACCACCTCAACTCATCCCGTGGATGTCGTAGAAGTCGGACGGAGGGAAAATAAAAACCAGGAGAAAAAGCAGCGTCTTCCTGGAGCATCTGAATAAATATCCTGCGAGTTTCCAACCAGCTTGCCAAGCGTGGCAACTATGGCAAAATGCCCCCAAAATGAGAGCTGCCAACTTTGGTATCCATCTGTGGGGAGGCCTATGTTCAACAGTGGCCTAGTGATAGTCTGAAACGACGACAATACATACATGTTTGCAGAATCATATATTGAAGCATGTTTTATCTTAATTCGTAATTCATACCTGTAGAATAAAAACTGAATCTTGAATCTTAGTTGGATGACAAGATAAAAATTGAGATGAGATTTAAGTTACAAAATAATATTTTTTTTCTTCATAAAATTGTTTCCGTTAGTCTCTGTACGAAGATTTATTTTTACGAAGATGTGAAGCACTGTGGCGTTAACCATTTTAACCACGTCCTCGACAGCAATTATAAAGGTATTCTGAGTGCCCTTATGTCCTGAGGTTGCAGGGTAAATTTAGACTATTTAAAATTAGAAGCGTCTCAGTTCTCACATATCTCTGTTATCATAAGCTCTTGGGTAAGTTCTACTTTGTGCTGCGTTTGTGCCATATCTAACGCTACAGTCTTAGTTGATTCGGTACACACTTACGACGTAAATTTTTCTAATTTAGATATTAAATAGTTACCGTTTGTAGACTGGTGGTAGGATTCCTATGCAGGAACCCGTCTAGGTAGGTACCACCCCAGGGCCAGTTATTCTGCCGTGAAGCAGCAGTGTGCAAACATTACTGTGTTTCGGTTTGAAGGGCACTGTGAGCTAGCTTAATCACTATAGGGATGCCCCCTAGACTAAAGAACCGACGTCTCAGGGTGACGGGCGCGGTGTAATGTCACACAGGTGTTTTGGGTGACGCAGCATTTGTTATGGGCAAACGTTGCACTTACCATCAGGTGAACGTTTTGCTCGTCATGTCGCTTTTTAGAATAAAAAAAAAAAAATTTTACTGTAGGTAGGAAGATGGGCAGCAGCATCTTCCTGGAACATCATAATAAATAAACTGCGGTTGCCAACCCGCCTGCCAAGCGAGGCAACTATGGCAAAATCCCCACAAAATGAGAGCTACAAACTTTTGCGGCACTCTAGGGGGAGGTCTATGTTCAGCAGTGGACTATTAGCAGGCTGAAATGGTGGTGGTGGTGGTGGTGGTAGGTAACTGTAATAACTAAGACCAAACATTTCCACCAATGAACGGAAGTTCATTGTCGTAAAAACATAATAAATACGTCGCACGTAAATCCAAACTATCTATCAGCGGCGAGGCCCTTTACATAAATCCCGTGGAAATGACGCCTCTCTCCCGGTGCCCGGGGTGCGGCATTCATTAATTTGATGATATAAAACAAAACGTCATTTTAATTAGCGCCATTATTAGATGTACAGTGACAGACAGCGGCGGCCCGGGAACGTTTGTCTTATTCAAAGGGTGGGTTAAGAGAAAAGTAACACAAGAGAAATTAATAGCAGAGAAACGCTGATTTTTTTATTGAGTGTATACATTTTTTTAATGGAACGAGACTTAAGAACTGACGTCTCAGGGTGGACGGGCGCAGTGTGTTTCCAAACAGAAATTTTCTGGATCATCTTGTTACTTTCTCCTATTAAAAAAAGCATCTGCTGTCCTCGTTCCATGCGCTCCTTCGCTCGTCGCCATGACACATCGGTTCTAAAGTCTCAGATGCCCAGTAATGACACTACCTACAATGCTCTTTAAGCTGAACATCGGTGCTTACACACTAATGCTTGACAGTAAAATAACTGGATTCCTACGTAGGAGACATGCAACCAGTAAAAAATACGCATTTCTTTCTGTTCTAAAACGTGCATTTTGCATGTAAAAAAAGTAAAGTAACAGCCTCTCATAAATGGTCTCATTTTTTGAGAGGTTTTGGAGCTGGGAATAGTCTGCCACGCTGCTCCAATGCGGGTTAGCGTACTTCACATGTCATCATAATATTCTATTCCTCGGTCGTGCAGGTTACCTCACGATGTTTTCCTTCACCGCTAAGCACGTGGTGAATCAGCACTTAAAATTGTAGAACAATTGTAGAGGCTATAAATCGCTAGGCTATGATTCGTCTCGCAAGCAGACTTGATGACTTCCTGCCTCCCGAACAAGCTGGATTCCGAAAAGGCTATAGTACCATAGACCACATACATACCCTTCGCCAGATTGTACAAAAAACCGATAAGTACAATCTTCCGCTATGTCTGGCGTATGTGGACTATGAGAAAGCCTTCGATTCCGTCGAAATTTGGGCGATGTTACAGTCGCTTCAGCGGTGCCGAATTGACTGTCGGTATATCGATGTGTTGCTGTGCTTGTATACCAATGCTACGATGGCTATCCGAGTTCAGAACCAGAGTACGAAACCGATCCAATTGCAGAAAGGTGTAAGAGAGGGTGATGTAATATCCCCGAAACTCTTCACCGCTGCATTGGAAGATGTTTTCAAGCTACTGGACTGGAAAGCATACGGTATCAACATCAATGGCGAATACATCACTCACCTTCGATTTGCCGACGACATAGTCATAATGGCAGAATCGCTGGAGGACCTTAGCGCTATGCTCAAAGACCTCAATAGTGTCTCCCAACGGCGTCTTAAGATGAAAATGGACAAGACGAAGATCATGTCTAACGTCCATGTCACACCTATACCGGTTATTGTTGGGAACACTACGATCGAAGTTGTCGACGAATATGTAAACCTAGGACAGATTGTCCGACTAGGTAGGTCCAACTTCGACCAGGTCGAAGAGGTCAATCGACGTATCCAACTCGGCTGGGCAGCGTTCGGGAAACTGCATCACATCTTCTCGTCGAGTATACCTCAATCCCTCAAAACAAAAGTGTGCAACCAGTGCTTGTTGCCAGTGATAACATATGGATCCGGGACGTGGTCCCTTTATGCAGGCCGCATGAGGAAGCTCAGAATCGCGCAGCGAGCTATGGAAAGGGCGGAGTTTCTCTGCGAGATAAAATCCGTAACGATGTAATCCGCAGCAGAACTAGAGTAACCGACATAGCCCGACATAGAAATATTTCGAGGACATGTGAAGTCCGCCAACCTGCATTGGAGCAGCGTGGCGGACTATTTCCAGCTCCCAAACCCTCTCAAAAATATCTCACTGCTGAGCAAAGGCCTCCTCTGCCTGTGCTCAGCAGTGAGATATTTTTAGGCTGTTACCTGAATTTACCGGACTTGGTAGTAATATTAGACCCGATCCATACGAGCTTTACCTTTGCGTAATATTCCTTGTTGTCTGGAAAACAACATAGAGTCTCTCGCATTCGTATTTCCCTAATATAATTTACTTGAAATAAATATGGAGCATGATCAGCGATGACTTCATTCTTCACATTCTGACGTCACATCCGGAACTCATATCCATCCTCTACCAGTATCTGACTAAATAATGCAACTTTTTTTAACAAAACTTAATGGAACAAGAACAACATGTTATTTAAAGTTATCCTCTTAGCATTTTAAATATCACTACGGTATTATTTTAAATGCCTTTTTTATTAAAAAATGTTTGTAGGGTAAACAGCTGCCGGAAAATATGAGTAATACTTATTTAACTTTAAATTAACCAGGTCCAATTATAGCTTTAAATACTCTGGTAGGCATATTGTAATACTTGTATAAAAAAGTAAAGTTACAGCCTATAAATATCCTAGTTCTGAGCACAGGCCTCCTCTCACTTCTGCGAGGGTTTTGGAGCCGGAAAAAGTTCGCCAAAAAGTTCGGAAAAATTTTATTCCTCAGACTCTGCCGTGAAGCAGTAGTGTGTAAACATTACTGTTTTCCGTTTGAAGGGCACTGAGAGCTAGTGTAATCACTGGGCACATAAGACTTATTGGCCAATGATGGCTCCGGCTGAGGAGGCTCGCCGGAGAGGCTTATGCTTTGTATTGAACTTTTCATAGGCTGTTAAAAAGACAAAGATATCCAAATCACATCTGATGAGATGGGAAGTTAACATTCTCTGCGGCACCTCCATCTGTAAAATTGGTGACCCCGACATGATCTCGACACCGCAGCCAGATGTCCCTAACTACAACCGCAATGTCTTCGGAAGCCATCGCAGTCACTGAGGATCATCAACGGCGGCTCTCTCTCCTCAGACTGACTCTTGTGGCTTCATTTTTCCTAAGTCCATAAGTCGTGACGCACTGAAGTCCTAAGCATAGACTCACCTCGTCAGATAGCACACCATCACCCGACATTCTAAGATCCTCACTACGACTTCCAGTATGAGACTGGGGAGTAGATGGAGTGACATAAATGTGATATGAAAAGCTCTAATAATAGCTCTTGCGTCCTCCCCCGATTAGACGTTCCGATCTGGTGGGTAGCTACCCTTCTTCTTATCATCTTCATCTACTTAAGCCACAGCCACGTTACCACATGCACCCTGATGAAGAATCAAGGTGTCATGATAATGGAATGTCTCGCTGCATGCAATTCAGTCCTATAACCTTCGTCAGTACAGCTTCTGTACGTAGACCAAACATTTATTAATGAAATTTTAACTTTTAAATAATTACTTTCGTAATTATTTTGTCGATGAATTTTTTTGGGGTATCGAAATTAACTATTACAGAACAGAATTACTGATTTAATAAAACAATAGTATATGTACAATTATATGCGCTCAATGTGAGGATTTCATTCTCTATGTTCGATAGCTCCTACAGCGAGCTTTCAAGTGTTTGACTGACGTACCGTCAACCTTCTCTTCGCATAAACTCTGGCGATATTCATTTCAGCTTTCATTTAACCATCAGTTAACACATCACTAGGAAAACGAGAAATGGATACGTAACAACTTATTCCGTCGCCGTGGTGTGTGAAATGCGTAAACAGATATAAATGACGTCATTATCATGATAAAGGTGAGGTTTTACAGTTGAGACGTCTACTTCAGTGACTTTCAAACGCTGGACAAGTTTTCAAGTTTAATGTTGATAAAAAAAATGTTAGTACATACTTTTTAAAATATTAACGCAGTCTTTAAAGCATTCATTATTCTTAAATGTGTGCAAATCAAAGAAAGCTTTAATAATCTGTTCCAGTTAAGAAATTTCTCCCGTTATCTTTTTTAATAAATTTATACTAATTAGCTTGCTTAATTAAGATCACTTTTTAGATAATTTACTTATTTGTGCATAAATATCTGAGTGTACAAATATTATACAAATACCACTAATAAGCGATAAAGTATCATCATTAAATGTAATGTTAAAGGATCTTTCGATCAGCAAACATTTCCAGTTTTTTTTATAATAGAAATACGCGACAGACAGAAGCCACCTCAGCCACCGAGCCGCGTCCATATATTTTACTAGTAGTGTAGTTCACCGTTTAATTAAAAAGGGTCGTAGCGGGGTGTTACATAGCCCATAGCCTTCCTCGATAAATGAGCTATCCAACACTAAAATAATTTTTCAATTCGAATTAGTAGTTTCTGAGATTAGCGCGTTGAACCAAACAAACTCTTCAGCTTTATTATATTAGTATAGATTAATATTCTAGAATGGAATTTTCGCCGCATAAAGTAACTGTATCAAATAGTACTTCAAAAGCTATAACATACGTCGGCTTTTTCGCGCACTACGCATATAATATCATTTGCGTGTACTACCCCAAGATCTTGAGTTTGGAAGCCATGAGCCTTCTTTCCACCCATAACTACTTTGTAGAATCTTTAAAAAAAGATCTTTAAAAAAAAAATTTTTAATAAAAAAGTGACGGAACGAGCAAAGCGTTCACCTGATAGTAAGTGCAACGTCTGCCCATAACTAATGCTATGTCACCCAGAACAGTGTGACACCACAATGCGCCCGTCACCCTGAGACATCAGTTCTTAAGTCTCATATGCCCAGTGATTGCGCTAGCTCACAGTGCCCTTCAAACCGAAACACAGTAATGTTTGCAGACTACTGCTTCACGGCAGAATATCTGGCACTGGGATGGTACCTACGTAGACGGATTCCTGCATAGGAATCCTACCAGCAGTACAATTGGTTGCCGCCATCGCTTTATTCGGACCGATAAGAGCTTTAAAGGCCGGCAACGCACTCGGAATTCCTCCGGTATTGCAGATATTCTGCCTCCCTGTCTGCTCGTTTGCCTGTCGTCCCTTCGTTCCGATAGTGACGCGTGGCAGGTAAATTGGTACCGAGCACTATAAACTTTGCTGCCTGTCATCTGTATTAGATGGGAACTCCTGAACTGGAACACACTTTTTAGAAGCGCATTCACCAACTATTGATTTATTAAAAATTTCTTTTTAAACTTGGTTCTCATTTTTAAGACCTACCTAACGATACCTTAAACGCTTATATGCGCAGAATTTTTCTTTATAAGTATGGATGTCGCGCCACAACTTATTTTCGTAATTTCACTACATCCTTATATAGCGCTTAATAAAGAAAACACCTTCCTTCAAAACTTCATGTATATAGTGACAATAGACTCCGAGTAAAATGTCAGTGACATACGGTTAGACGGACAGGATGAAATAAGGGTTCAGTTTTTACTACGAAATCCTAAAATTCTGGATACACTTTTAAACAATTTTATTTTTTTCTTTTAAATAAACGAAGCCCCACAGTAGGATTTTCTCCTGTATCGTGGGAGCGTTTTACAAACTTACATTTCACATGCACAACACAACCAGACCCGAAAAGCAACAATTTGTGTTTTTTCACAAATGTTGCCTCCAGCTGGGAATCGAACCCAGGACTGGTGGCGCAGAAGTCAGGTACGCTAACCACTACGCCACGCGGTCGATGAATTATCAATACATACGGATATTATTATATCATAAAAATCATGACTGAATGACAAAAATATATTATAATATTTTTAATATAAACACAGATTTATAAATGTAACAGGATGTGCTTAGTACCTTGGTTTATAATAAAATAATGCACGTAAATTTTTATTAAAATGTGCCACATTTAGAAGACGGCTATACTGGTAAGTAAAAGTTGAAGCGTGAGGATGCATCAAGGATATCGAATTCGATTTGTAACAACAATTTACAAAGAGCATGTAGGGTCAGAAATTCAACATATAATGTAGTTAATCTGTGAGGTTAGTCAATACAAACGACAGATAATTATGACTTCAATATTCTACTGGCGGTAGGATTCCACCTCAGCGCCGCTTATTCAGCCGTCACTCAGTGCTATAAAAACTACTGTTTATCGACTTCTGTAAGACTGTGTATTGTCTGTACACAGTACATTTCTGTTTGACATACTGCACTCGTCACCTAAGACATCAGTGGTTCCAGGGCGGTTCTCACCGCCCAGATTTACCGACACACAAGTCGACAGTCCGAATGGAGGCCCGCAGCCTCCCTCGGACGGTCATTAGACGACTTAAAATCATTTGAGGCATTCGAAGTCGCGCAATCACGCAGCGAACGCGACACAGTCCGAATTTCGATTTGTTTGTAGGAGTTTATTTAAGTATTTATGTTTGGGTCAAATCAAACCTGAGACGCGGGCCCCTGGCCCGTGAGCACAGCATCCGATGAAGCTGTAAAAGCCGAAAAGGCTAGCAGCAATTACATCACCGAAATTATATAGACATCCCGACTTCACAGAGTCAGTAACTCTTTTATGGGGCAATGTATACGTTTTTATAACAAAATCCCAGGAAGTGCTAAAAGTCTTTCAATCAAAAAGTTTAAATTTTATATTAAACAAAGACTTCATCAAAAGGGTTATTATAATATTAAAGAATACATAGATGATGATAACCCCTGGGAATGAGGTGATCGCCGCCAAGCCATTTCTACATCTTTATAATACTGCTGTTATGGTACATTATTTTAAAAATGACTAAAAAAAAAGCCCGCTGGGTTTCTTACTGGTTCTTCCCAGGGACATTTTTTCAGAGGCATTTTTGCGAACCAGTGTAGTTTAGAAAAAGAAAAAAAATGACTCAATAAGTATTATGTAAATAATCTATATTGAATAAAAATTTATTCTATTCTATTCATCAGTTCCCTAGTCTTAGATGCGCACTAGCCAGTGCCCCACAAACCGAAACACTGTAATGTTTGCACCGTGCTGTTTCACGGCAGAAGGAACCACCGCAGTGCCAGTTACTCAACCGTCAAGTGCTGGTATTTGAAGAGCACTATAGCTACTAAAGTTGTATGGCATATATGATTTAAGAACCGATTTCTAATAGTGCAGAGCACAGAGCTCCTTTTGAAAGTTCGGGTACGGTGTTACAAGGTAGGTGCAACGCAGGTGCTTTGGGTGACACCGCAGCCGTTAGGAGCAAGCATTGCTCTTATCATCGGGTGAACGTTTTGCTCGTTTCGTGATTTTATCCAATTAAAAAAATTACAGGGAGCGTCAATAGCCGTAATGGTTTATGGTACGGACCGCCTGACAGCTTCGAAGATTCCAGCCCGCCATTCCACTATTGTCGTGAACCAGCTCCTAGCGTTTAAGATAAGCAGGAGTAATGTACAATAATATTAGTAAGTAAAGTAAAGTTTCAGCCTATAAATGTCCCACTGCTGAGCACAGGCCTCCTCTCATTTCTGAGAGGGTTTTGGAGCTAGAAAGAATCCGCCACGCTGCTCCAATGCGGGTTGGCGGACTTCACATGTATTCGAAATATTTCTATTCCTTGGACATGCAGGTTTCCTCACGATGTTTTCCTTCACCGCTAAACACGTGGTACATCAGCACTTAAAATTGTAGAACAATTTTAGAGGTGCTGGCACCAGGGATCGAACCCAGGTTACTCGCTTGCTATGAAATTAAAGGCGAGCACCAGGCCCCTGAGCTACCAATACAATAATATTAGTAATTTAAAGTAATGTTAATAACATTGTTATCAGTAACTTAGTATTAAAAAAAATTGCTTATAACTCGAGGTACCACATACCGTATTCTGTGCGATTCTAACTCAGACGTCTCACTTATATTTAGATTACTGAGTTGTTGTTGATGCAAAATCTAGCATGCAATTCATGCAGGCTTTGCTAATACTACTATAGTGGCTGTAGAGGCCGGTTGGTGGCCGGGACGCTGTCATCTTTACATTATTGATTCTGATTCCCTTCACTAGTTTGTGGGATTGGGGTCGGTATTTTCGGGAGGATTTTCCGCGAACACGATATTAAGTGTTATTTACGAGTCAGTGGCAACCAAAAAATGTTGGTCCCGGCAAGGATTTGAGCCCATGACCTGTGACATGTTAGTCTGGTCAGTAGGCCACGCGGTCATAATCATGACCATGTGTTCAAAGAAGTATCTCTTATTTTGTGGTTAATCTTACGATTACACATTACCTTACTAGAATATCTCAACTTTGCGGAAATCCTTGACGGTGCCAGTTGACAGTACCAGTACCAGTTATTTGTTAAGATCCGCTTGCAAATTAAATACGTTTTGAGCCCTTTCATTTTTCCACTTTATACATTTGTCATTAGGTAGATTTACAAAGTAGTTATAATAATAAAAACATATAATCACACCTTTTCCCATAAAAGGGGTAGGCAGAGGCCACTCGCGTAGCCCACTTTTTCGCTTTCTCGGGAAACTGGACTTGACTGGTGGCGAACCTCACGGCCGCAATTTTGGTACAAGTAAAAAAAAATCTTACTACATTGCGTTTCCACGAGCAGTCGGTACTCTTCAAAAACCAGGTAATACACACCATTTTAAATTTTGCTTGCGTATCTCAGCAACTTAACTTTCTTTCCTTCATTATAATGTATTTCTGCAAACGAACGCCTGATGCTGTTAACTATGTAATTAGAGGGCATAGAGGCTAAAGAACAGACGTCGCAAAGTGGCGAGCTCAGCGCGTTGCCCAACAGACCATTGTTTTTTTTGAGTCACAACTTTTTCGGACAAACGTCGACAGGTGAACGATTTCCATATCTCGTCACATTCTTAAAAAGAAGTAAAAAATGTCACGATGTATCTCATAGGTACTTGGATTGCCAATCTGTCGGTTCGACGTGGCCATTACGAGGAATATTCTTGACAATGGGGAGATGTACCTTTATAATTATATAGTTTACAAGGGGTGATGATGGTTACAAATGTAGACGAAGGCTTTTATTATAGATAGTGACGAGATGAGCAAAACGTTCACCTAGTGAGTGCAATGTCTGCACATAACAAATGGTGTGTCACCCAGACCATTTCTGTGTGGCACCACACTGCGCCTGTTCACCTAAGACATTCGTTCTTAAGTCTCATATACCAAGTAATTACACTAGTGAATCTCTCTCAGTGGCGTTCAGACCGAAACACAGTAATGTGTGCGCACTACTGCTTCACAGCAAGATCACTGGCTCTTTGGTGGTACCTACCTAGACGCATTCCTGTGCGGCTGGTTGTGCTGTGCAGTGATGAGCCCTAAATTATATTTTAAATCGCAATTGGATTTTAATGCAGCATTGCTTGCTTAGCCTCTGTGAGCTGTTATATCATGGAAGCGTCAACTACAATGATGGTGGTCGTCAAGGTCGATTTTCGACCTCGGCAACTCATTCCGAGTACTGTCAAAAGCTAGGTATTGCTAAGATATTATGTGTTATACGAGATATTATAGTGCCACAAGTGTACGCACGCACTCATGCGATACGATCGGTGGTAGACAACTATGCAGTGTCAGAGGTGATATATAATTGACACCAATTGTGTATTTAAGTATTTTTTTATATTCTTTCAGTGTTTTGTAGTTCTTTTGATAACTATTTTGTCATATTACAGGTTTTCTTCTCTTTTAAAACAAGTAGAAGCTTATAGTTTCAACTCAAGCGAAAGACTGCCCATTACAAACGATGTGTCACCCAGAACATTTCTGAGTAGCATTTGTGCATATTCCCCTGTGACGTCAGTTCTTAAGTCTCCTATGCCCAGAGATTACATTAGCTCTCAGTTCCCCGCGGACAGAAACGCAGTAATGTTTGCACACTATTGCTTCACGGCAGAAGAACTGGCTATTCAATAGACCAGTCAGTCTGCAAATTGTGGAAATGTAAGTGTAAATTTGATTTCGTTTTTATTATCAAATATCACCTAGATATACTCTTAGTACTAGAGGACAGTCGAGAGTAGTGTGTAGGGCTCATATCATTTACGTAATGGGTACATTTGGGTAAAATAAATGAAATAAACGTAGTTAAAGTATTTAACATATATATTTCTTTGAGCTTTTAATTGCATTTTGAAATACAACATAAAATATTAAATAAGATTATTCAATTTGGTAAAATCAATATTTCAACACCATTTTTTTTTCTTCGTTAATGAATGAGCAAAAATCTCTCATCAGAGCTAGCGTATACATAATATTTGTCGTATGTTTCATTAATTATCGTTAAAATGATAGCCAATCGATTTTGAACATCACCCGTACGACGCGCACTCGTAATATAACTGTTTCGACGAAAATAAATGTACGGAAATATTTGAAACAAAAACAATAATAATAAACGCAGAATGCTGGTAAGATACGATCATCGAAACGTACAAATTTAATAAAGAACAAATTGCACGCATATAGAGTCCACAGTTACGTTACGAAGTGCGAATCGCAAAGAATCGATTGATATCTTCTGAAACTTACGTTAGACAGTTTACAATATTTTTTTTATTAAATATAAAAGAGTTTTTCACTCGCAAGTACCGTATATACAAGTCGTATATCTTGTTGTTAAAATTGGAAGAATTCTCTCATTACATTTGAACATCCCTAACCGTATACGAATGTAGTCGTCCTTTTAAAGAAATGAAAATTGTATAACGTATTATCACTTTTTTTTTAGTATAGCTTGGTTTGGACAACCGAACAACGCTGGTACAATGGTATACAAGTGTTCACAGTAAGGTCACCTAATTTTACGTACTTATCACTAAATAATAAATAGCAATCTCGCGGGGAGAGCGTATGGATTTAGAGCGAAATTTACACTAAGGAGATTGTTATATTGCATTATATGACGAATTACGTCGTATGTACAACGTCCTGAGCCGATTGAGATTGGATCTCCGAGATTACGGGCATCGACCGACGTTAAATCGCACAAAACGAAACACTTTCAAAATATACATAGAGAAAACTAAGCCTAACTCTGATTTACATAAAAAAAAATTAAGTAACACGAGAGAAAATGATATTGCAACAATTTTATTATCGAATACTGAAAGTAAACGTCACGACCCGCGACGCAAACGTCGTCTCAGAGAATTCGATCACGCGAAATGGATCGAAACGGTGGCGATACTCGATCGCGAAAGTAATTCACTTCTCTGATTATTAGCAAAAAATATACATTTACAAAGAGATCGAATTGAACTTTTAAGACTTAATGTGACTTATATTTACAATTATCGAAATGGAATTACAACGTAGTGTGGAAGATAAGCCGCGGCCAGTGCGGGCCGCGCGACAACCGACTGAATTCACCTAAAGGCAATATTTTGAAAATATTCTCTTAAATCTAAACGAACGTAAGACGTTTGGCGTATACTTATGTCGCTATTCGTAATTACACTAACCGAACTATGCGGTGAACTCTAACGATTACCTAAAATAATTAAATTGGCAAAGAGTTTCGAAATACTTAGCCGTCGCCGCGGCGACCTAAACCTAGGAAGGTTCAACGTAGCGGGATATGGTATCATCACAACTGATGGCCTGGCCGACCCTATCTACACGTATTTGCTGGACAGCTGTTTCGCAAGTTCCGTGTACTTGAGGAACTTAGAGTGGGGACTCTCGTCGAAGGACTGAGAAGGACTCCGTGGGTCTTGCGGCGACGGGGCACTCGAGCCTCCGCCCTTGTGCGCGCCGGGCGAGCCCGCCGCTTGCGGAGCTTTCACTGGAACTGGATCCGGTAGCGCGCCGTCTTTCACGAAATGCATTTTAGACAAATGGTGCCGATAAGCGCCTTTGGAAATGAACGGAGTGTCGCAGAGAGCACACTTCATAATCGAATCAGTGACAACAGCATCGTTGCACGCCCAGCTAAATGTTAAGATGCTCGGAGGCCCTGCCGGTGACGGTGCTGGTGGCGGTGCCCGCGACGGATTGCTCTCCGTCTTATCGCATAACTTCTGCAAAGCCGCGAGGGGATGACTGCCGCCACGACGAGATGAGCTGGGCTCGTTAGGTCCGCCCCCAGCCAAATTATCAAACATAGACGATAGCGCGCCTAAACTGGAAGCCGGCTTCCTGTCTGAGCCCGGAGTCGGCCCAGAACGATCACTAGACGGACTTCTAGGGCTAGCTGCTGGACTAGGTCCCTCGCTTTCGCGCTTAGGAATAGTCGGCTTTACATCCTCTTCCGCCGAACTGCTCGGCCTCGCTTGCTCCTCGTCGTCCTCCACTTCGGTTTTAACGCGAACCGATTGGCTGCTTAAATCGACACCATTCTCGCGTTCGTCTTCATCCGTTACTTCCTTTTTTATACGAACTTCAGTGGGACGATCTTCGGAAGCGGGTGTCTGAGAACCGCGCGTGTCCGGTGTCGTGCGAGGTGTCATGTGATACGCGTCTAATTTTCTATCGGGAGTGAGAGATTCGACCCTACTACCGCCACGCTCCGACATCGAACTGGATTCGCTCCCGCTACGCTCGCGACGCCCGTAACCTTGTTGATGATGATAACTTCTTAACATACTCATTGTTTGTGGATCTACTAAGGGTTTTGTATAATCTACACTCTCATCTATTCCTAATCTTTTAAGGATACTAGAGCCAATGGGGGCATGAGAAGCTGCACCGGGCATACCAGGAACCGAATGCCGCGAACGAGTATCGAAACTCTTCTCAATCAGTTGTTCTATGGCGTTTAATACGGATGGCGACGAACTTTTGTCGTTGCTTGCGTTCGGATCTTTGGAACTCGGGGAAGAATCGTTCACTGATGAAGGCGAACGATGGTGAGCAGAACCGGGCGAGGGCAGCTCCTCATTAATGCTTTTGCGACCGTCACGGTTGGTCGGCGTGACATGACCGGGAACGTCGGGAGGGATAATATTGTTGGAAAGAAGAGCGCTTTTCAAAAAATTTCTCTGGCTATTTGACATAGGAGCACCGATACATTGCCTAATATGCTCTACGAATACAGCGGTCTCGATTTTGTCACCGCATTTTTCGCAAGTTATCCTGCTACCTGCGCTAAAGTCCCTAATAGGTTTGCCCATTGGAACTCCGTTCCCTTCACCGTTCTTAAATTCGTGTTGCGCCCTTTCGAGCTCCAAAAGCTTTCTAACCGGCAACGATTTCTTTCTCTTTTCACGTGTTTGCCGTCTCCTACCACCGCTTTCCGTAATGGACCTCATAATGTGTTCTTTATAATGCGAATTCTTAACCATGTGATTACTAAGTTCCTTCAAAGAACTAAACGCTTGATCGCAAACCTTACAAGTTAATACTGCACTAACGTGACTACTTGTGCCGGTGGTTAGCGGCGCCGCATTGTTAGCGCCCGGGGCGCTCGAGTTCGAACCTTTACCGTCGTCGGATGACTTCCACGAGATAATTTGCTCCTGAGATATGATATTTGTGTAATGCTGTGTACGTTGCATGTGGCTCGTCATTTCGGCGAGAGATCGGAAGCTCTCCGCGCACCACATGCATTTTAAAATTTGCCTAGTTTGTTCA
This sequence comes from Luehdorfia chinensis, assembly GCA_019845155.1. Taxonomy (NCBI): domain Eukaryota; kingdom Metazoa; phylum Arthropoda; class Insecta; order Lepidoptera; family Papilionidae; genus Luehdorfia; species Luehdorfia chinensis. The sequence continues at coordinate 2,250,112 of JAHVAK010000423.1, read as the reverse complement.
GCTCCTTTACCTAACCATACGTCCTGCCCGCGGACTAACTTTCTAGGTATTGGCATATTTTCCTTAATAAGCATATTAAGATCACTATGATTTGGCTTGGAAGAGCCACTCGATGATGATGAATTGTGTGACGGTGTAGACGGTGAACTCGAGGGCGGATGCAGCGAGGGCGGTAAAGGTGCCCCAGGTCGCCTGTGGTAACCGGTACATTTACGCCACAATGTTTGGCTTCTTTCATGTGAACAGTCAGATCTGCGAGGGAGTTGAAACTCTTCTTGCACCAAACGCATTTCAGGACATCTTTAGTCTGATCGGCGCCTTTGTTGAGCCAATGTGACTGCCAAGCGGAGTGACGGGCGGCAGCGTTTGGCGTTAATCCAGGCACCCAAAGCTGCGTTTTGGACAGACCTAAATAGTTCCTCGCCGCCTAATCTGCTGAGTTCACTCATTTTCTCCAGCGCTTTTGTCGCGTCGCTCGGTGTTGGTCCACCGTGTTTCAGCTTCCCATTCCAGTCGGAAGGCACGCCACCTTTCGGCGATAAGCTAGCGGCAGCAACGGCGGCTGCGAAGTACGGCAAGTGTGGCGCCACCGGCGTCGACCAAGGAGATGGTGAGGGTTTGAATTCGGCCGGTCGGGAACTCTTTCTGGTGGGGACAGGGGATGGCGAGTCTCCAGGTCCCCGTTTTCTGGTCCCAACGGAAAGATCAAGAGGGCCATTCTCGATCGTTTTGCTTAAATTAACAGCGTCGTCGTCGTCATCGTCCTGCGGGGACTCACTGCGTTTTGTGCTGAAGTCCAGAACGGCATCTCCCCGTTCAGAGTCCATGAGGTCCTCCTGACAGGACATGAGAAGGCGCTGTTGGGCGGCTGCGGCGGCTGCTCCCAGGTACGCCGCCACCGCCGCAGAGTGCGGGGGGAGTAGCGCGGCGGGCAGAGCGGCCGGCAGCGCAGCTGTTAGAGCTGCGGGGAGAGGCAGCCCTGGTGCACTCCTCCCGGAGTACACAGAGTCGTTGGAGGGACACCGCGGCGCGCCCGACGACTCTCGCGACAGGCATCTCGGGCTCTCCCTGTGGACAATAGAAATTATGGTTTATAATTTATATTGAACAATTGATAAAACCAGCTCGTTTTTGCAGTGTTGACATACCTACTTATAAGCCGTAACCTATAGTAATTGCGCCAAAATTATTTATTAGAATCGATTGAGTCCCAGAAAGTTAAGACTACGCACCTTTGTGGTACTCCTCTCAGTAGTAAACGTGTGTAATATTAAAATATGTTATCATTTACGAATATTTACAACAAAAAAATCGCAGTTTTTCTCTTTATCGTTTTATCATGTAACTAACAATAAATATATGATAATAATTTTAAAACTACACACATATCAACTTGCATGTAAACGTGAAATTCAAAAAGAAACCGAAGTCCGAAAACTGTAAGTAGTACTGAAACACTACTACTGATACTTTAGTTTAAAAGTTGGACCGAAATTGTGTTTAATCATCGCAATAAACAACAACGAACGACACACATTAAAAGAAATATTTATTATACTCCCAAACCAATTTACTTCATAGAATTCATAATAAACACTGGCACATAAATATTGATAACATATTTGTTATCGACCTGACAATCGTTAATTACGTTTCCGACATTTGTTTCGTTAAAAAAAACGTGTTGGGTAACTGGATTTCATAAATAAATATATATCGAAGATAGCTGTATCTGAAATATAGTTATATGTTGATTGAGAGATTTTAAAACAGCGACTAATCGGTATCTAAACAAAGTAATATCTCCATGTGACAAAAGAAATTACAAATTTACACTAAACATGAACACAAAACTTCTAAGGTCTTAGTCATGGAAATCTATTTGTATTATATTCGTTTTATAAGCCTCTCGGCTTATAAACTAGAAGTCTAGAAAGATTTAATCTATGAACACAAATTAAAAATAATATGGATTTATTACGATCCGTTATTATACAATTAATTAGTTTTCAAGATTGTTCAGAAATATGCAAAGTTAGGTATAATGTCTTTAATAGAAAAGCTAATTTAGTGAATAAATTTTATCATCACGAGTTATTTATTCTTATCGAAGATTAATAAATATACATTAAAATTAATTCACATCTTCTTCAATATAAAATGAAATGTAAGTCTATAGACAAATCTAGACCAAGTGAAAACAAAAAGTTTCGGGCTAAAATACTCTGAAGACATTGTTTACTTTTTATTTGTTAAGTTGAATTCCTCATCAAATTGCAATCAATTGAAAATAAATCCAATGCGAAAATTTAATAACAAAAAAAAAAGCACGAACCAAACTGTACAAACACTGGAACCTACCTCACGTGGTCGGGTTCGACGATCATTTGGGACGAAATTTTTTCAATATACTCCAAACTGCGTTACTCTGAAGTATCTTATATCCATGTAACAACACTTTAACAATTCGCAACACTGAATTAAAAGAGAACAATCGACTTCCCAAGAGCGGCTGGAAGTAAACAAGTCGCGAGAGACGCGCCGCGATGCCGGTCGGATGGGGAGTGCGAACATGCGGTAACGGCGGCGGTCCCGCGTGGAATGAGATGCCGCGTGATTTACGACCCGCCTGCAGCGCCCTCTCCCCGCACGCCCTCCGTGCGAGGGAGACAATTGCTAGCGGATCGGGCGAATCAGAGCGAAGGAAAGAGACAACTAGTCGAGCTCGTCTTCGAGGGGTGGTGCGCTGCGTAATGCAAGCGTGCGTGCTATGCGCGAGGTGGACATGCAATGACGGGCGATCGTTCCGATGACAGCCCCGACAGAGCGGAGCTACTCCGCATAGCTGACTCACCTGACATCAATGAGCTATAGAGGATACACAGTGACCAATCGGAATATGTTTACGTTTATACATGTCAGAGCCAGTGAATGTTAGTTCTACTAATACTAAGATTATTTGATGGCGATGACAGGGTAGACGACAAGTTACAAAAGGACATGTCTTTTTATCCGACGGACAAGGGGACAGCGGGCGGATTCGTGTGTACCATCATCATATTTCCTGCTTCCACAAAATAAGGAAAAGTTATTTTATATTATTTACTTGTAAATATGGATAAATTTACATTAAAAATGACAATACAAAAAATCATCGGATTCTTATTGGATGTCATGCAATACAAAATCCTACTGATAAAATTACAAGTGTCAAAGAGTTTTGAAAAGACATAAAAATCAATAACAAATTCAATTTCTAACAACTCTATAGGAACCAACGCGAACCGTTTCACAAGAATGTAGCTAATTTTTAAATCAGCTATCGCGATACGACAGGATACATTAGCCAAACTGCATATTTTAAAGCGCACTCTTACCAAGTTTCCAACAGAATCGCCAGCTGTTTATTGCTTCCTACAAGCATTAGTTGGGTGCGGGTCAATCAATCACATATATTTATGTGACAGCTATTGTTCTCTCTTTCCCCCACGACATGGAAATAACGCAAGAACACTGTGACATAGAAGAAAAAATTAAAGTAGTTGGATCTCTCGTCAGTGGCGTTTAAAGTTTATTATGTGATATTTTTAGTCTGTGGCGTTTTAACCGAGTCGGAATTGGGACGTGTTGGAGGCATGTGCGCGTCAAAATTTTAGTTTTACGCCGTACGGGCTCTCAGCGTATGGGGCACCTGACACTGTTTGAATAATTTCGCAGTTACAATGTGAATTTTAAAACCGGCACAGATGTCTTCGAAGCAATAAAAGTGCTTAATGCTAATATATCGGACATTGTTTAGCCAAGTAGATATGAAAGAGCTAAAGTCGAATCCTACTAAAAGTCGATGAGTAGACTAATTAGTGATAAATTAGATTGATCGTGCCAATAAAACAAACTTTTTAATATGTATGAACAAAAACATCGTCTGCACATTGACCTCATTTGGAACGTTTTATATTTTACCCAAATGAAGTCAGAGCAATAAATAACACTTCGAAATCACTTAATTTCTAATAAATTAAATCTGAATCTCCTTTTTCAATAATATACATTTTTTTATTACATTTGTTTTTAATCAATAAAGCGGAATAGGCCAGTTCTAATACAATAACGTAATATATTGAAATTAAACATAGTTAACGGTCCGTTAATTAAAAATAGTGATTTTGGAACAGCTGCGATTATCACGGCAGATAGTGATATGTATCAAAAAAATGTTCGTATCACCACAAATCTCATAAAGAGAACCAGAAAAATGCCGCATTCGAGGATATTTTTTATTTCATTAATGTAGGGGTAGCTCAGGGCCCGGTTGTTTATTTACATGTCAAGTGCTGATTGACCTCATGCTCGGCAGAAAAAGGACAACATTTAAAGGAAACCTGCAATTATGAGCAAACTAATAAAATACAATATTTCCGGGATATGAAAAATCCGCCCAATAGTCCTTGCAAGCAGTGTGGGATCTGTAACCCTTACAAAAATTAAAAAACGCCCGGTGCCCGTAGTATAACGTTCATAGACTACAGACAATTTTACTGAACCTTTTACTTTTATATATACCAGAATACCACAGGTGTAAAGCGTGATGAGATCTTAGTTGATTTCGACGATTCGTCGAAATATTACGGAGCATGAAAGTTGAACAAGAACTTCGCAAAATGATTACTCTGAGCAAATATCAGAACTTTAAAGAAGACACTGGTTTTCGACTAGCTGGGTACAATATACTCAAGTATAATATATTTTTTAACTTTGACGTACTGATTCTAGGCTTTCCATATCTAACATTTTGCGTATTAAAATAATAAATGACTGAGACAGACCGAATTTTCAATAACAAACTTTTACGGTTTTTATCAATCATTGATTACAAACGGACATATAAATTAAAATAGCTGTGACAATCGTAATGTCTATCTGACTCGACTTAAAATACAGAAGTGAATTAGATTTCAGGGAAAATAAATAATCACACAACATCACAAGAAAACAATGTCATGATAGATATATAATACAATAATTAATGAAGACAAGTACAAATTTCTTTGTAGATGGATCAAAACGTATTAAATCTCGACAGAGATGGGACTGACTTTAAATAAGTTTTGTGGACTTATAGCTTAAGAAAGCATACAAATAATTCAATTATATTAACTTATTTAACAGATCTCTCAATACTGATAATAGATTTAGCCAATACGTTGCGTGTAATTAATGGCTTTCGATTTTTTTTTGTTTTTTTAACACCATATCGTATTCTATCGGTTCTTATTATGTATACTTTGCGTCTTACCATGTAACCTTATTTTTTCATATAACTTAATCATCTTATTGGCACTGTAGGTCTATAGTTTTAAGACAATTGTTTAATAATTTGTATTTTTTTTGTAAACCACTGTTTGCCAAATATAGCCAAAGTAAAGTGAAAAGAGAGAAAAAAAAAAGAAAAATAGTGTTAAGTTGTTTAAAAAGCATTACCAGATACAGGAGAATCAATACATATCTAGACTCAGAAACTAATATTGTGTGTTGCAAAAAATTGTTATATTTGTATTTTTGTCGTCATTAGTATTAAAAGACAAGATAAAAAGGACCGTCAACATACTCGTAGCACTACTGTCTGTACTCTGACAGATTTCTACATAGAGAAGGATAAAATTTTGGTAAATCTGAAATATAAACAATAGACCCTCAGGATGAACGCTCTGGAGCTCTGTAGAGAATGTTTATGATTGATGACGTCTCTTCACTGCGACTAATTGACAGTGATGGAACACGGAACGTTCGAACACAACCAATATATTACTTGCTGTTATGTAAACTAAATGTTCTAAGCTTTTGGACTCAGTGTCAAGGGAGCAAAGATGAAGTTCCCTCATACTTAGGAATGAGTTATCAAATCATCAGCAAATCAAAATTCGTACCTGGCTCACCGGATGTAGATAATATGAAGACTTTTTAATGTTTAGAAATATTTCCATATTTACATTCTAATTAAGAAGTCAGGAATAAGTGATTTCGTTATGAGACGAACTCGTCGAGTCAAAAACAAATTTTGTGGTAATAAAATAAAATATATTGATCTTCTTCAATCTTTAATCGACACGAAAATTTATGACCAGTCATTATCATAATTAAATACAGACGCTGCTGTTTGTTTTCCTTTCCTATCGGAGCCATGCTTAGTTCACGGTGAATTTACAGCTAGGAATGTTTCTCAAATACTTATTTCCATATCAGTGAAAAGAAACGCATCTGTTTCAACAAAAGAGTCAAAGACAAACTGTGTCTTCAAAAAAAGTAAATTATGTGAGGCGCTAAAACTATGAAACTTATTAACCCGCAGGTGACACTTTATGTAAGACTGATATCAATTCAAGTGGTAAGTAATAATAGTAACAAAAAAAGTGATTATGGAGCGTAATCACGCAATATACTGGTGATAGGATTACTATGCAGGAATCCGTCTAGATAGATACCACTCCTGTACCAGTGATTCTGCCGTGAATTAGTAGTGTGTAAATGTTCTGTGTTTCGGTCTGAAGGGCACTGTGAGCTAGTGTAATTACTGGGCATATGAGAAGTCTCATATGACTTAAGAATTGATGTATCTGGGTGACATAACATTTGTGGTATGTTTGTATGGGTACGTTGCATTAACCATCTGGTGAGTTTTGAAAAAAAAAATCTATGGTTAATCTTACTCTCTTCACATTGTATGTTTTTTACTTACTCATTTATTTTATAGCTAGAGAACATGTTACATTTATACTCGAATTTTAAGACAAAAATATCAGGAACGAAGCCGGTTCGAATTTCTTCCTGAAGAAGAAATGACAGTAAAAGCCAACAAATGGGTATTTTAGATATTGATATAATGACAAAGACAGTGTCTTACATCCGAGGTGTCTTATTCTATTAAATAATCCGCCTACTAAAATTTGAAACTGGGAGATATTATACAATGTTAGAAACTTTTAGGAATAGATTTAAAGTATATATTTCTTAATAGCTTAAAGGTAGATCCAAAAATATTTATGAAGTATGGCCAATGTCCAGACAATTGTTATTTACAGTTACAGATAACACATCGTGAATAATAACGTGATTTATGCTTTGTCGGTGTGTTATCTTGCGTTGTATTATCTATATAAATCAATCGAAGCTATTGCATTGTTTCCATGGATTTCGGACGAAAAACGATTGAGTGTCATACGAAAAATTCTCGATCATTTTTACCGCCACAACCTTCTTTTGCTGTCACGATCATGTTCATTCGTTTCTCTAGCACGTCTAGTTGTAGTTGCAGCTTTCATTTAATGAAAAATGTTTCTTAAGGCGGTCGAATAAAGAGTAAGATGGAAGTTGATAACTCTTGGTTGGATCAAGTACGGTGGCGCGGACAGCAGTTGACAAGTGATCATTGAAAACAATGGGATCGTTAAAACCACCGCCGAATGACGTTTGGACCACCGTAAAATAGACAATGTTATTGTTGATAATGTTATGAACATGGCTATAATTGATAAAAGATATCATTGTGTAATTTGCAAGTACCATGCGAGTTCCGATTATGTTAATAAAACTCTTCAAATCGAACCTTTGCTGGGAATAACGCCCAAATACTCGTTTGCAGTAACCAACACGTCAGGAGCTATAAACTGTATGAGCTTGGTGTTCGACTCAAAATATGACTTAAATTCTAAGGCTCGAGAGCTAACGGAGCGACTTGGATGAGTTCCAAAAGATATCTTCCCTCGAAGATTGGAACAATTTAGGCTGTTCCGAAAAAATGTGAGTGCTCTTTACTGGAAGTACGATAGCAAGTGCTATTCGTATGGTTGTATGAAATAATGTTATTGCAATAATTGAACATTTAAGTTGAACATTCTTTTAGATTTGAAACGATGAAATTACTTCAAATTATTTGAAAGCATATTTTATCATGCAATGATTATCGAATGTAATTGTCGTTGAACTTCCGCAAAGGCTACGTACGTAACTTTCCGTTCCTTCTACGACAAAGAGGCTACCCACCTTTCAACATTGGGGTCCTGTATCAGGGTCGCTGGGATGCTGTGTTCGATGTCATCCCTCTCATCGGGCGCCGGGGAGGCACGGGACGCGGGGGAGGCAGACCGGGACGCCTCGCCCACTTCCTGCCTCTCCCCGCGCTCGCCACGTTCCTTCACGCCGCTTTCTGGACTGGTAGCTTCTTCTGTGAACAAGAAGAAAGCAGGAGTTAGTACGTGTTGGCTGTGACTGTATCGCTACATAAATAAGCTAATAAATTGCAAAGGCAATTAACTAAACTCGTGGAAGAACTACGCTACAGCGCTCAACCGTGGAACGCTCTGATAGAATACAAGCATTAAGTAGCAGATAGTAGTTTCGTATAAGTGAAAGAACCGGAGACCCAACTGCTTCGTATCTAAGTAATTCTGTTATAGTCAGTGGTGACAACGAAGCTACCATTTGATTTAATAATCGACGATGGATGTATTTTGGGCGAGTACGCTCGATTCTCTAACTTCACCACCCTTACCTAAAAATAATTTTTTGGTCACTATAGAAATCAATTTATTTAATATACACATCATCAAAGATTATTGCTATTGCACTAAAACTTATTGCTGTCTAACATTACAATTCAAATTAAGGTGATTGAAAAAAAAATCTGTTTTAATCATTATTTAGGTTAAGTATAATAATGTTACGCTAGTCGATTGCAGCATTGGTCAGTGACAACTTACAATTACTGTTAGAAACATTCATAAAGACACTCACTCGTCATCACCCAACCGAGCCCGATATAACGCTCATGCGAAAAAATCGTAAGCAGGCGTAAGAAGACACAAACGTACCCCAATACTAACAATTTGTGTTTTCGGACAAATGTTGGCAACGCCTGGGATTCGAACCACTAGACGCGGCAATTAAGTAAGATATGAATGAACCGATAGCAACTATCGTTATTTATTGTTCAATATAATAACAAAAAGAGCATAGCGATATTGCTGCGATATAAAAAAAAACGGAAAATTACCCCAAAATGGGGCCAACACCGGCGGCTTGTTGCGCAAACAACGCATGATCGATGATTGATTGATTCGGTAAGCTATCGAGGATCAATTATTCAAAGTTGGTTATCTGCTGACATAATTCCGAGTTATAAGTCGATAGCGTTGTTTCTATACGCGGCCGGCTATATGATTTCGAAATTAATTTGTCGCGATGCGACGTAACAAAATGTAATCGCACTTGGCGTACCTTTTTTTTTTGGTCGATGAATTCAGTTTGAGAACGTTTTGAAGTAATATACACGAATGAGTTTGATCACCGTGAAGATTTCACCGAATCTAATTAAATTAACGATAATTAAACGATGAGACTAAAAGCACATAAGCAGTTAAGAAAGAATGAAACCCAATGAATTCGCTCCTTAAGTAATAAATTACCATTTGACAATTAATTTGACGTATATGTGAAATTCAAAATGATGATGTTCTCCTCGCCGATTTCGACCACGGCGACAACTGTCGACTACTGTCGAGAGCCATCAGCTGCGCAGGAGATATTATAGTGCCGCAAGTGTACGCGCAAACACAGAGGCACTCACTCGTCCCAACCAACCCGCGCCCGATGTAACGCTGATGCGATAAAATCGGAAGTAGGCTAGGATGCGGTGTCAGAAACACGGGGACAATCCACAACACAACCAGACCCGAAAACCAACAATTTATGTTTATGCACAAATGTTGGCTCCGGCTGGGATTCGAACCCAGGACCCACGGCTTAGAAGTCAGGTACTCTGACCATTCAAAATACGTAATGGGCATCTCCAGTGATTCATTTAAAGTGAGTCCTTCCTTTCGCTTGACTTGCGGGACGTTCCAAGAGAACCGTCAATCCCTCATCGGGTATCAAATTTAACCTAATCCTCGGAGCGTTAACCATTTGCCGTGACGGGAATCCGCGAGCTGTAAACCAAAAAGGAGAATCGAGAGCGACTTTCGCTCCGATTATGAAGTTATCATCCGAAAACTGGCCGAAAAAAAATGTTTCTGAAATCGGAGAGCGCGACCGAAAACTCGTCTCGGCGGTGGCCCGGCGTGGTCCGCTTATTTCACTGCCCACTGGTTCGTGAACCGCGTTCCTGCTCGCTAATTGATTAAAACGCACCGTGTCAATCCAGTGCGGACGCCAAAGATGCGCCAAATGAAACGCTTCCGGGCGATTCGGATGCATCGCTAACAAACGAATGGGCCAATTCGATTCCGATCAAAGGAAGCAGGCGCATCCGTTTCTGACGTCTGGCTGTGAACGCTCGACCAAGTCAAATTTAAATGACGCGTGGCGTTATCATGATGCCTTTGAATTATTGCCCGTTAAGCCACGTCCGTTGCGCAGCAAACTTGTCCGTCGACGGTCACCGGACAGGGCTGCTCTCGGTTTATAAATTTGACAGACGGCGTAATCAGATGTACGCCTGTGTCGAATCCCATAACGGACTCGTCACAATAGACCCGTTCTTGTATAAAGGACGCTGACTCGACGATTTCCAAATAACGAAACAATGGATTAATTTCACCAGAATTCGCCGTGAAATCGATACAATTTTTCGATTATCGTCGATAAACTATCGATTGGTGATACGGATGACAACGTTAACGAAACGCATTGGGTCGTAATAAAAGTTATAAATCTTGATTGTATCGGGACAACGTAAATAGGTCTATCGATGAAGGAGGCACCTTTCGTTCGAGATTATGCTTTATCAAGATGAATGTAGTTATTATTTTCGTTTGATGCAAAATTTCCGGGCGTCGAATGTTTGAAATACGGTTTAAGTTGAGCTTTGCAGTTAAAGTTATCAGTGGATCCTTTAATCGTTCAAACTCGGTTATCTAATGATCAATCAAACGGCAGATGGTAACGGTAATCCTGAACCATATCTGACAGTCGATAACAGGCGCGATCATTTTGCAACATATCCAAAACTCGTCGATGACATTACATAGTAAGCCATTACAAAATTCATCATGCATTTAATTTCGTTTTTTTTATTTATTTCATAAAAGTGACGGAACGAGCAAAACGTTCACCTGATGGTAAGTGCAACGTCTGCCCATAACAAATGCTGTGTCACCCAGAACAGTGTGACACCACAATGCGCCCATCACCCTTCACATCAGTTCTTAAGTCTCATATGCCCAGTGATTACGCTAGCTCTCGGTGCCCTTCAAACCGAAACACAGTAATGTTTGCACACTACTGCTTCGCGGCAGAATAACTGGCCCTGTGGTGGTACCTACCTAGACGGATTCTAGGAATCCTACCACCAGTTAATTCGTTAATCGTTCTATTTTTTCTCTGTACTTCTGCATATTATCTGAATTTTAAATTGTTTGTCGTAACCAATAGCTTATTGCCTTAAAAGGCGTTGCCCCACTCTAGGATTTATCTAATAGCTTAGGAGTGTTTCGCTGACGTAAACTGCATACAAAAATTAAGCCCTGAAAAACCTTAAAAAAAGTATCTGTAGGGCACACAATTTCGCGACTAGTGGCACCATATAACAGATAATTAATTACCTTTTTCTTAAAAGGTGTGAGCTAGACCTCTACCAATATATCAAAGAATAGTTACAATATCTCCAAAACTGCAGACCAATAAGTAATTTTTATATTATACAAATTTTTGATCAAACCCAGGAAACGTTCAGCCAACTAGTAGTACTTTTTGTGAACTTGAAATGTTGTCTATTTAGATTGCCTTAAGGTGCAGATTGAAAAGGAGCACGCGCTCATATGTTAATTAACATAAAAATGTTCTATTGTTCGTTTTTTTTTGCACTTTACCGCCAGCAACGGAGCTTGGCAGTCGAACAAAAACTCTATTCCGTCCTCAGAGAACTTTCAATCAGTCTTGTGGAGCGTCGACACGTAATTTCCTCGTCGTGTCGTCGAAGTCGTCTCGTTATCGCCTCGCCCCTGCAGCCGACGGCACAAAGCGTTGCTTTGTTAGCGGCTTCGATTCTGCATTGCTGTGCGCCTCCGACGAAGTTTTATAATGTCTCCGACGAAGTTTTATAATGTCTTTGATAGGCCACTTTAATTTAATAAGCAAATTGTGCACTCAGCATGAATTCAACAACTTAAATTATGTGTAAAAATAGATGAATGATACTACATAATTTTAGTCTTAAAACTTTCTTTTAAATTACCAGGTCTTCTCGCAATTTTGATAAGGTTGTGACACCAGAAAGATCTTATTAATTTCCCAGATTGACAGCTTGCAGCTGCCTCTCCCCGTGTGGTGGCGGCTAAAGAGAATCTACCACCCCATCTCATCCCGTGGGTGTCGTAAAAGTCGACAGAGGGAAAATGAAAACCAGGAGAGGGGCAGCAGCCACGCCCTGAAACATCCGAATAAATAAACTGCGTTTGCCAAACCTCCTGCCAAGCGTGGTAACTATGGCAAAATACCCCCAAAACGGGAGCTACAAACGTTTGTGGCAATCCATGCGGGAGGCCATGTTCAGCAGTGGACTAGTGTTAGGCTGAAACGACGACAGCTTCCATCGAGATGATTCCCTTCACCGCCGAACATGAGGTAAATCGGCATTTAAAATTGCAACTAACATTATAGTGGTGCCGGCTGCGAAGACCGAACCCACGTCTATAGCATAATATAAGACTTAAGGCGACTGCCCGGTTGCAAAGTTACTACGACCCTAGTCTAATAACAGCTGTATAATATCCGTATTCAGTCCTACAGTGACTGTAAATTTACAAAAGAGACATTTTCCGTATACGAACAAATTTACGCTACAATAACACGGTTTAAAATTAGACTCCGACTATAAATGAAGTCACAAAGTGCGTCTTTATTATTATAACTGACCGAAAAAAAAAGTAACAGCCTATAAATTTCCCACTTCTGAGCCCAGGCCTCCTTTCATTTCTGAGAGGGTTTCGGAGCCCGGAGAGTTAATAGTCCGTCACGCTGCTCCTATGCGGGTTGGCGGACATCACATGTCCTCGCAGGTTTCCTCACGATGTTTTTCATCACCGCTAAGCACGTGGTAAATCAGCACTTAAAATTGTAGAATAATTTAGTGGTACTGGGCACCGGGGATCAAACCCAGGTTACTCGCGTATTATGAATTAAAAGCGAGCACCCGGCCCCTGAGCTACCACGGAATGCGACTATTGACGATGCCTCCGATAAATAATTGATCGATCGTCTGATAATAATTGAAGTAAACACTAAAGGCCAAGAATTTGTTATCACAAATTATTATACTAAGCATATTTAAAAGTATAAGGCATAATGCATAAAAATAATTTTTATCGAAATCTTACTTTTCTGTATTAAGCGATCACGTGGCCTATAAGCTTTATTTCATTTTATTTATTTATTTATACTTTTCATTGCACATATTAAAAAAAATACATTATTATGGTAACTAAATTTGTACAAACGCTAAACAGCGATCTCTTCCAGGCAAAACTTAGATAAAGGAAATTTAATTAAAAACTGAAAAAGGAAAGAGGTACACGTAAAAACAACACAAAATATATTACGTAAAACTCTGATTTAAGTAGAAACACTCAGTTTGTTTTTTAAAGGTCTCAATACTTTGATACGTTGAGTCTTTTTTACATGCAACGGAAGCGAATTCCACAGCACTACAGCTTTCACACCGAATGAGGAGTGATACAATTTTGAGTTATGAGCGGGCATACGTAAAATAAGGTTATCGGCCAGCCTGAGTGTTTTTGATCTCCGCCAAAAAACTCAAACTTTTAACTTATGTGCTAATAAAAGTAACGGAACGAGCGTTCCGGAACGGAGCGGAAAGGAACAAAACGTTCTCCTGATGGTAAGTCACGTCTGCCCATAACAAATGCTGTATCACCCTGAGACACGAGTTCTTAAGTCTCATATGCCCAGTAATTAAATTACCACTCTACTGGTTGGCGGCAAAATAACTGAGGTTCCCACCTACCCAAACTCCCGCACAGGAATCCTTCCACCACGGTACACAATAATATTACAGCGTGATAGCGGCGTACGAAAATCTACCATTGTGTCTCATCCCGTTAATTTTGGAACAGCCGACAAAGCGCAACGATAGCGCAGTAACTATTAAAAAAAAATAAACATCCAGTGTTTGAATCCCAGCCGGACCCGATCACTGAGCAAAAACACAAATTGTTTGGTCTGATTGCGTTGTGATTTTCCCCGTGTTTCTAACATTGCATCTCAGCCAGCTTTACTGCATGAGCGTTACATCGGACGCGAGTAGTTTACGACAAGTGAGTGCCTCTGTGTTTGCCCGTACACTTGTGACACTATAATATCTATTGCACAGTTGATATCTTGCGACGGTATTCGAAAACTGTCGCCGTGATCGAAAACCGTCATGAAGGTAAATCTGTCTACTCGCTACTTTTTCTGAGGAAAGTGCAACGTTTGCACATAAGTAATGGTGTCACCCAGAACATTTCTGTGTGATATCACACTGTGCCCTTCACCCTGAGACATCAGTTATTAAGTCATATACCCAGTGATTATACTAGCTCTCAGTGCTCTACAAACCGAAACACAATGTTTGCACACTACTGCTTTATGGCAAAATAACTGGCCCTGGGGTGGTATCAACCTAGACGGATTCCTGCACAGGAGTCCTACCACCAGTAAAAAGCCAAGTGTTCAAAAGCCACATAGTGTTGGCCACACATTTGGAATGACTTCATGACTTTCAATTAGTCGCACAGACAAAGGACAAATAATAAATAATAATAAGACAATTAAAAACAAAATGAAAAGGATTACTAATGTTTTACAAAAACTTAGTTATCTTTTAAAAAAGTATACAAGGATTTCTATCGACTAGAAATTGATGCAGTATTTTGCGAGAGATCTGTTGGAAGACACGTAATGAACATTTCGAATACTTTTTCTTCCTTAAACAGCAAATGATAGTGCTGAGACAATCCTTGGGTTCCACATCGATTCCAATACGTCCCCTGCCCCAACCGGCAGCCAATAAATCCGCCCCGAACACGCATGGTCCCGATGAGCCATAAATCTGGCGAGTAACGCCTAATTGGAGGACTTGATGTTTGTCGAATTTGTCCCACGAAGCGTAGCTTTTATCTGGTCCAATACGAGAGGACCGGTTTGAACTTGGGACGCCGGTAATCGCGAGCTCTTAACTTATGTCCGACCCTCATAATTAATCTGTGATCGATTGTGACATTTCATTTACAAGCTGAAATTGATTTCTGCTTTTAATTACCGAACTTTGAATATAGGTTAAAAATATATATTATACTGTTTGCGTGATTGTAACAGCGACTAATTGGGTATCTACGCTTTATCTTATAAAAGCACTATTACATCACTCGGTGTCGTGTGGTGGCGGCATAAGAGAATCTACCACTCCACCTCATCCTGTGGGTGTCGTAAAAGTCGACAGAGGGAACAGTAAAACTAGAAAATGGGCAGCAGCATCTTCCTGGAATATCTGAATAAATAAACTGCAGTTGGTGGCAACTATGGCTACCGGTGGCGGTATTGGTTTGCTTGTGCACGCTGTTGAGGGAGGGCGGGCGGTGCTCTCCAAAAACTAGGTAATACACACCATTTTAAATTGTGTGCAAAATATAAATACAAAATCCCCACAGAATGAGAGCTACAAACCTATGTGACAATCAATAGGGGAGGCCTATGTTCAGTCGCCGTGTGGTGGCGGCTCGTTAAAAGAATACTACCACTCCATCTCATCCAATGGATCTCGTAAAAGGCAAGTAAGGAATTAAACTGTGTGCACCCAACAGCGCAAGGTGGCGATGGGTTCACCACCTATCACACCAAGTGCATTATATTGTTTTGGTGAAACGTGGCAGTCATCTGTTTTTGCAATGAGTGCCCGGTCTCTGACTACCCCTTATGAGATACAGTCGTGATCTTATGTATGTATGTATGTATGTTCAGCAGCGGACTAGTGATAGGCTGAAATGATGATGATAATTACATCAAACCGTGGGAGGCACTTCAAACTTTTCTGCAATTTTAAGTGCTGATTTACCACGTGCTCAACAGTATGAACATCCTAAGGAATCCTGCATTGTCTGAGGAATCCTCAAAAATATTTCAGGGACATGTGAAATCCGCCAAAACGCATTGGAAGTGTGGCGCACTCTACCGACTCCAAAACCCTCTCAGAAATGAGAGGAGACCTGTACTCAGCAGTGGGACATTTATAAGCTGTAATTTTTTTACACTTTAGGAGGGAGAGGGAAAGAAGTTTTCGTTCGAAAGTCTTATGTACTCGTAGCAACGCATTGCGCTCGTCACCATCAGACTTTGCTTCTTAAGTCTCCTATTAAATGCAAACGTTATGTTAATAATTTACGCTGTGAGAGCGTTGTCCTATCCGATTTTTAGTTTAGAACGCCCAAAAATAAGTAGTCTCTGTAGTAAATAGCACTACTTATATCTCTCTCTTTATATTCCTTTAAGAACATTAATATATTCGTATTATTATAAAAAACGGGTGTATGTTAATGTAAAGGATTTATAATGTATCTAATGTAGTATATAAATGTCATACGAATATTTTTCCCGTACGGAAATATAACTCAGAATCCGTAACGCGGAAGCCCATCGCTTAGCCACTACGTCAACCGAACCGAAAACGATTTATATGAACAGAAGTATAAGCACGAGTAAATAAACTGTAGATTGTTCTAGAGTTAACGCTCTTGTAAAGGTAGACCTGAGCACTTAGATCTAGCTTTTTAATCGGAATCAAACCCACGAGGCCTACGGGGTATCGCCGCTGTAATTGACCGAGTGAGGAGAAGGGCCAGGGGGGGAGGCTCGTAAAATGTCAGATACCGTGTTGTCCGCGGCGCCTGTGTCCCCGATAGCCGCTAGAAGCCGAGATAGCAGGTTCAAGTTATTGGTGACGCGAAATAGCGCCTCTGGAAACCCGACACGAGTTTGAAGCTATTTTATGTCGCTCCTGTCCCTATCAATTAGACAGGTGAGAGGACAAATGGATGCGGTAAGAAAATGTTGATTGATTTATTAACATTTATTATTTATTGATTTTTTTTGATTTATTAACAAAGACATCAGTTTTTAAGTCTCAAATGCCCTGTAATTTCACTAGCTCTCAGTGCCCTCCTGACCGACACAGCGTAATGGTTGCACACTACGGCTAGAAAAATACAATTACTTTTGACTTGGCGGCAGGATAACTGGTCCTGCGGTGGTACCGCAGTGCCAGTTATCCTGCCTGTGGTATTTCTTCCGTTCATAGAGAGTAACTATGGGACTAACTCAAGTATTTTGCACACGGTTTTTCGTACGACGCTGACGCACGTCGACAGGGTAGCAAACGGCCCATTGAGATTTGTGAAAGTGGGCAAAAGTAAACATGCTGTGACTGTATCGAATTCAGAACGTTTTAGTTGCGTCTGGTGCGCTCCAACTGAGCGTGAGAAAGTCGTCGTGTTCTTAGTCTTTGCTTTATCTTAAGATCGCCTAAGGTTCGCCAAAGGATAAACGTTCATAATAAAGTCAGATTTACGTTCATAATTAAATGTAAAATACATAAAACATACAATGTACTAGCAGAATATTTCTTTTTTAAAGAAGATGGGGCAAACGAGCAAACGGCTCGCCTGATGTTAATTGATCACCGTCTTCCATGAACATCCGCAATAGCAGAGGAATCGCTTGTGCGTTGCCAATGTGATTCATACATTCTGCTGATGGTAGAGTTCATATGCAGGAATCCATCTAGGTAGATGCCACCGCAGTGCCAGTTAATCTACCGTGAAGCAGTATGGTGCAAACATTACTACTCTGTTTCGGTTAGAAGGGCACTAATAGGTGTAATTACTGGGCATATGAGATTTTAACTGATGTCTCAGGGTGACGAGTGCAATGTTGTGCAGACGTTGCACTTACCATCAGGTGAAAACTTTGCTTGCCTCGTCATTTTGCAAGAGAATATACTGATAAATGAAAAGAAATTATGTCTTAATAGGTTTTAGTATTTTGATTAAGTATGTACCAAAAGATTATCTCGTGGCCATCCAGTACCGGCAAATACACTGATGTTCTCCCACTTGATGGAGCACAATATCGCGGGACATCGATTGATGCAGGTGGCAGTTGCTTAGTGACTACATATGTCAAAATATTTTAAAAATTCATGACTATCTCGTCTTTAATATATGTAAATGTAATAATAGAGACCATAAACAGAAGCCGCAGAAAGAGTAGATTATCTGCAGAGGTTAGCAATTCGTATCGCGCGCTACAAATGAATTAGAGCAGACACATTTAGCACGCCGCGTGACATCTAACACGGCGTCCAAACGACGCTAAACCATTGAGTGAGTGCCGGGAGGACAATGACGCTCCATAGAGGACGGATCACGCTGACGTGGCGCAACAAGTTAACAGCGAAACGCACGGGACGTGTCATGTATCAGAATTACATTTAAACGAGAACTTCTCACTGTTGTAGACGAAAGTGATCAATCTGTTATAATGTAATGAATATCTAATAGCCATACGATGATGATGAAGATCTCCTCGCCGATTTCAACCACGGCGACAAATTCCGAATATTGTCGGGAGCTATCGATTCGCAGGAGATTTTATAGTGACATAAGTGTACGTGCAAACACAGAGGCACTCACTAGGACGCGTCTACTTTAGCAGTTGTATAATCTTAACGACAGATGTGATCAAGATATGATTTAAATTAAAAATGGTGCCACACTAGGATGTCACTAGGGTCGCGGCATGGAAGCCAATTATTCTGATGAATAAGCCACGCTGACATCAAAGTTTTAAATAATAGATATGGATCGATAAATAAGATATATAACACATAGATGTATTACAGTACTGACTGTAGGCCAAAATTGAAGGCACTCGCTGGCCTCTCCTCCTCCTGGTATGTATTGATCATGATGCAACGCAGCCAAAGATATTATCATCATCATATCAGCCTATCACTAGTCCACTGCTGAGCATAGGCCTCCCCAAAGATTGTCACAAAAGTTGTGGATCTTATTTTAGGGGCATTTCGCTTGGCAGACGGTATGTTGTCCATTTCCTGGTTTTCATTTTCATTTGTATTTTTATTATATTATTGTTATCATTATTATTATTCATTTCATGAGTAACCACCCCAGTTAGATTCTCTAAAGCCACGACACAATACTGATTGTATATACTACTGTTATATACTGGTGGTAGGATTCCTATGCAGAAATCCGTCTAGGTAGGTACCACCCCAGGGCCAGTTATTCTGCCGTGAAGCAGTAGTGTGCAAACAGCTAGCGTAATCACGAGGCATATGAGACTTAAGAACTGATGTCTCAGGGTGACGGGCGCTTTGTAGTGTCAAACTGTTCCGGGTGACACAGCATTTGTTATGGGCAGACGTTGCACTTACCATCAGGTGAACGTTTTGCTAGTTCCGTCAATTTATGAAAAAAAAAATCCGATATGATTACAAAACGAAAACGTTCACTACACGGAAAGTTGGAGTGACGTCTAAACGCTCGTTTTTTTTCTCACAAAAGCAGTAGCTAACAGTGAACAAGTGATCTCTGACGCGGGACGACGCAACAAGTATCCATTTGTAGCTGTCAGCCGCGACCCGACTGTCGAGTCAGCGCGGAGGACCGTTCGGCGGAACTACATCTAACAAATTTGGGACACAATTGTAGTGTTTACGCTGACTCTAGTATGGGGAGTAACTGTACTGAACCGTGTGCGTTTCGTGAAGTTTTCCAGTTTTAAGGAAATTCCTTAAAATTATTTTTAATCACTTCGTATTATTTCTTGTTATGAATGCTATGATGATTCAAGATTTTTTCTTACAACGTATTATTTACATTTACGAAATTAACATTAACATAATTATTAATTCACATTTGATGTGTTTAAGGTGTGTTTTTTTAACTTGTAAATGGCAGTATTATAATTAGTATTCCATTACCGATATAATTAACTTTTTTTTTTTAATTTGTGAGTGTAACTATAGAAAAATTGTACGTTTTATTCTGCGAAAACATGTGGGACTTCCGTTTTTTATAACACCAGCATGTTTGCTTTGTACGCCCATGTTTTACAGATTAATTATCTTTATCTTTACGTAGCTTAAAAGAATGCATCGTTAAATTGCGTTTAGGCATGTTGTAAAAATTTCATCATCATTTCAGCCTATAACTAGTCCACTGCTGAACATTGGTCTCCCCCATAGATTGCCACAAAAGTTTGTAGCTCTCCTTTTGGAGGATTTTGCCATAGTTGCAACGCATGGCCGCCGCCCAACTGGGGTTGGCAACCGCTTGTTTATTCGAAAAATGCTGCTGCCCATCTTTTGGTTTCGATTTTCCCTTTGTGGATTTTAACGACACCCATGGGAAGAGATGGGGTAGTAGATTCTCTTAAGCCGCTACCACACGATGAAAAATTTACCAAGGTCACGTTAGCGTTATCATTCATGCCAGACCCAAAACACAGGGAGAGTGCGAAGCGGCACTGCAATCGCCGATTCGCCAGCTAAGTTACCTACCTAGGAAACTTCCCACTACCAGTTGTCTCTATCGTATTTCTCAAAAGCTACTATTGCACGTCTCATGGCGCGAAGCGGCGTGAAATAATTAATATGATGAGATAAATAATTGGTAGGATTCCTATGCAGAAATCCGTCTAGGTAGGTACTACCCCAGGGCCAGTTATTCTGCCGTGAAGCAGTAGTGTGCAAACATTACTGTGTTTCGGTTTGAAGGGCACTGTGAGCTAGCGTAATCACTGGGCATATGAGACTTAAGAATTTATCGTCTCAGGGCGATGGGCACAGTGTGGTGTCACTCAGAAATTTTCTGGGTAACACAGCATTTGTTATAGCCATGAAAAAAAAAATAGGAATATAAAAGAGTTAAACTATTTTGATGATAAAAATAGAGTGAAAATTGATGAGTCTCAATTTTACTCATAAATAAAAAATAAAGGTGTCTCAGCATTTGCTGACACTAGAATAATCCCATGCAGTGCTGATTTTCAGGCACTCCAGTCATCTATTTTATTTGATTTATGTTATTTTATGTATCATTTGTAAGAACTCCTTTGAGATATTTTTTAGGAAACATTAACTTTTGACTACTTTTTCCCAATACTATATGAAGGCGTTACTAAAAATCTGTAATAATAGAAGGTGATATATGACATTATAAAAAAAACAAAATTCCATACGTTCACAGTTGCGAGATACGTAACCCTCGGCGCTCGAGTCTGACTGGCACTTGTACTTTCTTGTTAAACGTGTTTAACCATAAAATAAGGGAAGGCTTATCCCTTAACGGACACGGACATATAAACTCCTCGAGGTTATTGATCCTTATGTTTATGTGAAGTCCATACAAAAACATAACTCTTCTATGTTGGTAATATTATATCTCTTAACAGATAATTTAATTACCTCGACACGGTCAGCTGAATTTGCTATGGAGTGCGAAACTAAAACTTTTGCATCTTAAAATTCCGTGCACGACAATGCAGCCCATATGCGGTTCCCTTTAAGACCAAATCAGCATGCACTGTGCGGCCTAAGTCGACTTAATAAAGACGTGCCACGAAACAATTAGTTGGACCTACAGTGGTGAACACGTTAAATACGTTCGCAAATTTCGTTTATTCAAATTTGATTTTAATCGAGTTTGTATAGAGATTAAGATCGTGTGACAGTTATACGTGTATGATTTAAATAATCTTTCCAAACCACAAAAATTATAGTTTGATCTAGAAATATATTAAATATGGATTGCCATGAGATTGAATACAGTCCTGAACAACCTGCATTCATGGAATTCTGTGGCTATTTCTGCAGGAGGCATAAGTTCAGCAATTACTGTGAAAAGTGATTGACATGTGAAAAGCTAAAATTATTATGGTGATGATATCTATCATAACGAAGATAAGAAAGTTAATTTGCTAAGATCCGATTGCAAAATATAAAATGGTGTATATTACCTAGTTTTGAAGAGCACCGCCCACACTAGCGTGCACGAACAAACTAACACCGCCACCGGGAACCGCCACCAGATACCCTTCACCACTTAAACACTACCTCTAGGCAATATACACCACTGAAGTCAAAACCACGACACGTGGTTCACCTCAAAACGAGGCATTATCAAGTAATATTGACTCTACCACAGTCCGCCGCCGTCTCCCGCGGAGTCACTCGGCGGAGGTGCTCTTCAAAACTAGGTAATATACACCATTTTATATTTTGCATGCTGATCTTAGCAAATTGACTTTCTTTCCTTCATTATAATGGATTTTAAAGTAACGCCTGATACTATTCGCCTGATATAACTTAGCAAGTATCTTTTTAGTTTTTTAACAAGTGTGAACTGTACCAATCGTTAATTTGTCTTATGATTAGATAAAAAAAGAAATTTACGTTTTTTATCGAACGTTTTAAACTTAATGGGTCTATCCGTTTCCTTTAAAGCAGTGGGTAATTGATCGGCTTCTGCGCTACGGGTCACGGGTTCGGTTACCGCCTGTTATTTATATGGCTTACAGGAATATGCAAGCTAAATTTGTGGGACTACGTTCTTTTAATTCGTTCGTTCGGTTGTGTGGGTTAAAATCCCATCTTTTGCTTGGCTTTTTATGCATATATTTTAAACTATCTCGAAAAGTTGAATTTACTCATAGTCCAAGAGCTTAATATTTTATTTAATGTTTATCAATTAATTTAGCCGTGTGGTGGCGGCTCGTTAAAAGAATACTACCACTCCATCTCATCTATTGGATCTCGTAAAAGGCGAGTAAGGAATTAAATTGCACTATGCACCCAACAGCGCATGGTGGCGATGGGCTCACCACCTATCACACCAAGTGCATTATATTGTTTTCGTGAAACGTGGATTGTGGCAGTCATCTGTTTTTGCAGTGAGTGCCCAGTCTCTGACTACCCCTTATGGGATACAGTCGTGATCTTATGTATGTATGTGTATCAATTAATTGGCAATGGTATCAACCAACGGCAAATTCGTAAATAAGTGAAAATAAAGATTTATACAATTACTTCGATTTAAGACATTAGTTGCATGTTGGGATTACATATGTCCCATTCTGTGATAATGGACTCAATGAAATTAATGTTTTTTTTCTTTATTTTTTTACAATCATAAAGATACTGTGCAACTAGAGTTTGTATTTTAATTAAATCGCCTCAAAGAGATAAACAAATCCCCTTAGGCGTCTTTTATGAAATCAATGAGATAATATGGGGTGATTGTAAAACATACGCCACAGTACTGTCCAAGAAATTATGAATTTCAAATTATAATTCTAAATGAAAAATATTTATTCTACTGGTGGTAGGATTCTTATGCAGGAATCCGTCTAGGTAGGTTTCCTCCTTTCATTTTGTTTTTAATTGTTTTGTTATTATTTATTATTTGTCCTTTGTCTGTGCGACTAATTGAAAGTCATGAAGTCATTCCAAATGTGTAGCCATCACTATGTGGCTTTTGAACACTTGGCTTTTTACTGGTGGTAGGATTCCTGTGCAGGAATCCGTCTAGGTAGGTACCACCCCAGGGCCAGTTATTCTGCCGTGAAGCAGTAGTGTGCAAGCATTACTGTGTTTCGGTTTGAAGGGCACTGTGAGCTAGCGTAATCACTGGGCATTTGAGACTTAAGAACTGATGTCTCAGGGTGACGAGCGCAGTGTGGTGTGATGACACAGCATTTGTTATGGGCGGACGTTGCACTTACCATCAGGTGAACGTTTTGCTCGTGTCGTCACTTTATACAATAAAAAAAATTAAAAAATTAAATCGTCATCATTATTACCATCAGCCTCTCTCCCAAGAAGGCAGAGATTATACCTAAAAGTCTTAAGCTTTCCAAATTGTCATACCATTTGTCGTAAACAGTTATTTAACAGTTACTTTAATAAGGCAATTTCTCTCAGTCGTCGATTCATTACTTGAACACATTTCATAACGTTTCCTGACGTCACTGTCGCACCACTGACGTCACCCGGAGGCCGGTGCTATGCCAGCAACTGATATAGCTCAGTATCGAAGCAGCGAGGCCGCTCGATAATTACAGGGAGTATCGCATTGATATCGTAAATATCAATCAATGTCATCGAGCGGAGTTAAATGAATATCCATTATGAATCGAGTGTCGCCGCACATCAATCAACTGGCGATGTTGATTGATGGGCGAGCGACCGACGAAACAAAATCTAGGATCTATCATATTATTGACTGCTAGCTGAAGCCTGCGACTCACATCACAAACACAAGGGAGTCTGCTCACATTCGATCTGGATCCGAAAACTATATATTTAGATTTAATGGGATTGAGGTCTAAACTGTTGTTTAATGACCAATGATGACGCCTTAAAGGGATAAAAAGTCCATTGAGCGTCTCTTATGACATCAAGTCATAAGATGGGGTGATTGGAGGACATATGCAACACTAATTCTCAAAAAATTAAGAATTTACAAACCTTAATTCAAAGTCCGCGTCGATATAGGTATTTATATATCCCGTGGGAACTATTTGATTTTCCGAGACAAAAAGTGTGCCCATGTCCGTCTCCAGGATGCAAGCTATCTCTGTGCCAAATTTCGTCAAGATCGGTTCAGCGGTTGAGCCGTGAAAAGGTTACAAACAGACAGAGGGACAGAGAGAAGGTACTTTCGCATTTATAATATTAGTATGGATAAGTTTGGACAGACTGGTGTGATGGTGTTTGTAACTGTATACATTAGAAGCTTTTATCAACCGCTGTACGTAATGGCCGGCGTACTCGCATCCTCATTCGTGAGCTCCTCGTGACGATACAAGAAAATCGCTCACCTCACGTCTGTCAATAACAAATGCTGTCGCCCAGAGCGTTTCCATTTGTGACCACACTGCGCCCGTCACTAAGACTTCAGTTCTTAAGTCTTATTTTTTTTAAAATTTATGTGAAAAGACGACGAGACGGGTAAAACGTTCAGCTGATGGTAAGCGCCCGCTCAAACTAATGTCACCCAGAACATTTCTGTGTGCAAACTGCGTTCGTCACTCTGAGTAATGATTTCCTTGTCCCATATGACCAATAATTACACTAGCTAACAGTGCTTTTAGACCGTAACACTGTACTTCTTGACGGCGGACTAAGTGTCACTGCGGTGGTACCGACCTAGACGATTCCTGCATAGAAAATGCTACAACCAGTAAAAATTCCAACCTAAGACAACAAGTCTTTTTCAAGTTTGTGCAAGTCGCTATTATTTTTAACGTTCTATCTTTTTCCGCTGATCGTAAAAGGGCTATCCCTTCATTTCTTTTGGCAGCCAGGTTGTAATATTTGACCACCTTCCAGAGTGCATCCCGGTGTACCTTGCCACAGCGAAAGGTTCTGATTGGTCAGAATGTTGGATCAAAATAACATCAAGGTAATAGTAATTTTCAAGGACTGTAGTCAGGATTAATCATAGTGCCGTTAGAACTAGCTCAAGCACAGATACATTAACTCGTCTTTGGAAGACAAAGACGAGTTAGTGTATATGTGTTTAAGATGTAAAGCTTATACGATACGGGACAATGCCTTGAAACCCACATCCAGAGCCGATAAGTTATGCTGTTAGCGCCCGCTGGGATTCCAACTCGGGAACCACAGAGCCATGCGGTAGGCAAGAATGTAATTCTGTAGATAAAGATCTTAATCGGTCACTCCAGTATAAAATATAATTAATTTTTATAATAACCGGAAATAGATAAATAGATATATCAATACATAACAACACTGATTTATAATTATGCTGTTTTATGCGACAAAGTGACAAGACCAGCAGAACATTCACCTGATAGTAAGTGCAACGTTTGCCCATAACCAATAGCTACCACGGCTCGTCGTATCTCGAAAAAGCTTTTTAAAAATCACCTTCATTTTATCTAAGATGACTAAGATAAAGGAACATTACGTCTAGCTGCCGTGCTATTTCGTTTATTGAGATTATTTTTAAATCAGAAAAGAACTTTAAATAAACCCGATAAAATTACGTAAGAAGTCAAGTTACAAATACATTGAGGTCGAATCGACCCCTTCGCAGGATTAGCCGGTAACGTGTGAAAAATCACGGACAAGAACATGTCCCGCCCGACGCGATCCGTATTTGTCGGTGCAGAGACGTTCGGACATCATTTTCATTAAAGGCCAGACTCCACTCCATTTATACTAATGTCTCGGAGAAGATAGGACGGGCCGAACAAATCCGTTCATCTTTTTCTTCCGCCCTATTATCCAATGTGTACTTAGGTCTAGATATAAAATAGGGTTGCCATTGTACACTTGTTATGTTAAATTGTTGCCAACAACAGCTTAGAAAAAAATTATTTCTCTCTCTATAAATACATGCTTTTTCTTTTTTTGAAAATTATACTCCACAATATCTCTTGTATTTTCTTTTTACACCGTTCCACTGAGATATACAATAAAGAATTTATTAATATTAACTTATTTAACAGATCTCTCAATACACTAAGAGTACATTTAGTCAATACGTTGCGTGAAATTGATGTCTGACTTACCTTTTTTTTTATTTTTCAATAGCGATATTGTATTCTATAGGTTCTTATTATGTATAATTTGCGTCTTACCATGTAACCTTGTTTTCTCATTTAACTAAATCTTATTGGCACTGTAGGTCTATAGTTTTAATACAATTGTTTCATATATTTTTTTTTGTACACGACTCTTTGTTGCCAAAATAAATTTAAAAAAAAACAATAGGATTTATCTTGTACCGTGGATGCGTTTGACAGAATAATTGCAAATGCACAAGCACCCAGAGCTGAAACTATCTGTGGGCCGTACGAATCGTTCAAATATTTACGAACGGAAATCGAAATCGCGACCCGTAGCTAACCAGCCACTCGCTTAGCCACCGCGCCAACCGATTTATTACATATATATGGTTAAAAATCTAAATGACTAAGTGTAATCTAATTGTCATCATTTCAGCCTATCACTAGTCCACAGCTAAACATAGGCCTCTTCTCGACAGTTATTTTAATATAAACTGGCCACTGCGCAACAACTCCCTCCAAAATAATAAAAAAAAAAATATTGTAACGCTTAAGAATAAAATTAAGCTTAAATGAAATAAATATGAAATCTTAATTTTCATTAATTTTTATTATCGAGTCAATATGCGTAAAGATGACAGAAATTCAAAATTTAAATCAGTTGAATATATTACTACTGGTAATAAATATTCAAACAGAATATTAACATTTAAATAAAACTACTTTTTATAGAATATTAACGTCGAAAACTAACAGACTCATAAAGCATATGTTAGTGAAGATATGTTAGTATTTATAACATACCATCCTTAAGTTTATTAAATGAACTACGAATGATATAATTAACCTGATTTCAAAAATTTCCATTCGAAACGTCAGCCCAACAAACATCAAACGGATAAAATTGATTACTTCAAATGTTATACATTGGACATATCTAGAGATGTTCAATAGTAAAAGGATGCTCCGGATATGAAAATAAACTTGAAGACATGATTCGGGTTCTTAGTTGATAATTCGTTATTTATAAACGCTACGGTAGTATGATCATTAAAATGTTGACAAAAATCTATCACGAAATTTGTTAACAAGCGTCTATTGTCTATTGTCACAAGTGTTATACCTTTTTAATATTTGGTATACGGAGTTTTTTTTTTTGGATTTAATGACGAAACGAGCAAAACGTTCACCTGATGTAAAGTGCAACGTCTACCCGTGACAAATGCCATGTCACTCAGAACATTTCTGTGTGATAGTACACTGCGCCCGTCACCCTTAGACATCAGTTCCTTATTCTCATATGCCCAGTGATTACGCCAGCTCACAGTGCCCTGATCAAACCGTAACCCAGTAATGCTCGCACACTACTGCTTCCCGGCAGAATAACTGGCCCTGGGGTGGTACCTACCTAGACGGATTCCTGCATAGGAATCCTACCACCAGTAAAAAGTAAAGTAAAGTTTCAGCCTATAAATGTCCCACTACTGAGCACAGGCCTCCTCTCATTTCTGAGAGGGTTATGGAGCTAGGAAGAATCCGCCACGCTGCTCCAATGCGGGTTGGTGCACAGTGACAAACCGAAACACAGTAATGCTTGCACACTACTGCTTCACGGCAGAATAACTGGCCCTGGGGTGTTACCTATGTATCTAGACGGAATACTACCACCAGTGTTGAATGAGCATATACTTTTTTTGTATTTATTTAAAATATTTGTTTACAACATTCGTACATTTGTTTGTACACCTTAATAAAATAAAATATAAAATAAAATCCACCTAGGGGTTTGTAAACCCTGTAGGGTTCGAATCCGGGCCGTAGCCAAATATTTATGCAATTCACAAAATTGACAATTTTTGGGTTTGGATTTACAAAGTCGGACACTGCTGATTACCATCCGTATCATGTAAGCTTTACGCTATGGCAATTTCATGTTGTTATGTTGAGGATGTCGCCATGTTCGAAACGTGCTAATGACGTTTGTCATTGTCACCATCAATAAGTCATAACGACTCAACGATAATCATCATCATTATTTCTGCCTATTACTAGTCCACTGCTGAACATATACTCCACAGATTGCCACAAAAGTTTGTAGCTCCCGTTTTGGAGGGATTTCGCTAATAGTTTCCACGCTGGGCAGGCGGATTGGCAACCGTGGCAACTATGGAAAAATGCCTATGAAACGAGAGCTGAAAACTTTTGTTGCAATTGTTGGGGGAGACCTATGTTCAGCAGTGGACTAGTGATAGGCTGAAATGGTAGAAGGAAGTGACCAGACAAGCAAATGTTAAGTGCAAAATCTGCCCATGCCCTGTCATCCAAAACATTTCTCGATGGCCTCGCACTACGCCCGTCACCCTGATGCCTCAGTTCTTAAGTCGCGTCTGCACAGTAAATACACTAGCTCGAAATGCCCTTCAGAGCGGAACACAGTACTATTTGCACATTACTGCTTCAGGGTAGAATAACTGGCCCTGGCGTGGTATATACTACAACTAAGCTTCACCTGATGGTAAGTGCAACGTCTGCTAATAAAATTTCTGTGTAACGCCACACTACTTTCGTCAACCGGAGACAACAGTTGTCAAGTTTTGAATACCCAGTGATTACGCTGCCCCACAGAGCCCTTCAAACCGAAACACAGTAATGTTTGCACACTACTGCTTCACGGCAGAATAACTTGGCACTGGGGTGGTACCTACCCAGACGGATTCCTGCATAGAAATCCAATGGCCGCATGACGTGCTCCATCTTGCGACGTCATTTTTTTGCTGTCCGTTTTTAGTCGACTACTGGCGCTTTAAATGATGTAAACATTTTTAATAAATCGTTCTGGTAATTCCAAGAATAAATATTTCTTTTTATACTTATGTTTCACCAGGTTTCCATCGCAACTGCAAGAAAAAGGCAGATGCAGCAGTAATAGAACCAATGGCACTTAATTTCTAAAAATTTTGTGCTATTATCCGTTTCAGATTCCGCAGCTTCATCGCGCCGTGGCTCGCGTTTCGGGGAATGGGGGATCAAACCACCATTCGTATTTCGACTTATGTCCACGGATCTGGACGGTGAGAACCGACCTGTTTAAACAATGATGAAGTCGAGCGTACTGACACTGACGATCCACAAACGTTATTACGTTGACGTTTATCTTACGTAAACGTAAGAACGAGAAAGAGCATATGTCTGCCATACTAGGACAGTGCCCGTAAGAACAAAAACCAAATTTTCAATTACTGTGACGTGAGGTAGCGGTAGCCGTGTGGTAGCGGATTAAGAGAATCTACCACCCCATCTCATTCCGTGGGCCTCGTAAAAGTCGACAGAGGGAAAATATCTGGAATATCTGAATAAACAAACTGTGGTTGACAACTCGCTTACCAAGGCAGCTAAGGCAAAATCCTTCCAGAATGAGAGCTACAAACTTTTGTGGCAATGTTTGGGGGAGGCCTTTGTCCAGCAGTGGACTATTGGTAGGCTGAAATGATGATGATGATGATGATGATGATGTGAGGATTCGACAAATCATAGTTATCTTCACATCCGTTTCGAAAGTATACAAGGAATATATTTTCGATGTGTAATTAGTATCAATAACGATTCAATTCGAATAATACACTCTTTCAATAGAAATACATTACTAAGAAACTCGAATTGACGGTCGCGTGGCAATATTCAGCGTTCCTCGCCCTAACGCCAGGGTTCAGATCCCACCCGAATCCAATAGCAATGAAGTACACACGACCTCTGAAGATCAACAACCGTTGCGATGATACTGGTGTTGTACAGCACGTGTATCAAAAAATTACATTGCTTTTCTTTCGGTGCAAGGCGAGAGTGAGACGCAATATACGTAAAATGTATGAATCATGTTGTAAGGACGTGCGGCGAACTATGCGGGACGTACGAGTTGGGACCACTGCACTCCGGTACCGACAGCAAATAACAATCTTCTGTTATAAAACAATTAGGCTAGGCGCTCGCTTTAAATTTCACAGTGCGCGAGTGACCTGGGCTCGATTCCCGCTGCCGGCACCGCTAAAATTGCTGATTGCAATTTTAAGTGCTGATTCACCACGTGCTCGGCGGTGAAGGAAAACATCGTGAGGAAACCTGCATGTCCTGAGAAATAAAAAATATTTCGGAAGACATGTGCAGTTTGCAGCATTGGGGCAGCGTGGCGGATTCTTCCTAGCTCCAAAACCCTCTCAGAAATGAGAGGAGGCCTGTGCTCAGCAGTGGGACATTTATAGGCTGAAAGTTTACTTTTACTATTTTTAATCACAATAAAACGTTGATATTAAAAAAAGTATTTTTTTTTTTATTTTAAGATGTGATTTTAAATCACTAGTAGTCATAAAAGTTGCATTATCTTGCCTAATTTAAACTCTGACAAGTCTGAAACTGGAAACTAGATGAAAAATAAGAATTAACTTGTTACAACACACAGTTGTACTCGTATCAACATCATAACCGACACAAGTTGCAGTTTCCACAAAGCAGAAGATCCCTTATAGGCGGAAATTATTTTCTTGTTCTGCAAGCCATCATGTCGGTAACTAATTACATAACATAAGACAAACTTCTTTTTATAATCTTATACAAATCCCATTGCAAGTAGTAACAGTGACGTATTCCAATTGCTGACGTTACGTTTGATCCAATCCAGCATGCCAAGTACCTGCTCTAACGCCGTCCTTACGCTACAAGGGGCGGGGACTAAGTCGCGTTTTGACCAATGATTTCGCTCCGTTCGGGCAAAACTAATTATACTGATTTATGCTCCCATTGTTCATTGTTGTATGTCTTTCTCTTAGTGTACGATTCCATGCATACAAATAATATATGCGAACGACTTGATGCATCGCCTATCAACTTTTGTTTTTCTGAGTTCGCGACCTGAAGCTTCAAGTTATAACTGCGATAAAAACGTTTCAAGTGATTGTCGACTTGAGTTATTTTACGCGAGGATCTCTTTTTTATTTAAGTACAGTCTAAGCGAAGTGATTTAGAAAATTAAAACAACTTGTAATATGTATTAATGTGTTTAAAGTATTTATTTCCAAATATGAATGAGTATTAAGTATTGCAATAAGTGCTACATATAACACTTGTTAATATATTCGCATGCGTGCGAAAAATGTTATGGGTAATGTTCTAACTTTCAAAAATAATTTTTTCTTGTGTACATCATCTTACATCATATTTGAATAAATCTGAAATAAACATATTCCTTTTTCTACGTCACTCAAAAAGCCCGAACGATCAACGTCGCATACGCAGCAAGCTTTAATTAAAACATAACGTTAATAGTCCAAATATATTTTGATAACAGTACAGTCCCGAAGCATCTACGAAATGCATCAAGAGGCGAATGATTAAACGTTTAAGAAATGTCAACGAATAATGTAAAACAAAAACTTTCCACAGATAGCGTGTTGTCAAGCTCCATTGTATATCAATATTTAGCGAAATGTATTCCACGTTCGCAAAACAAAGCAGCAAATCGTCGCGTCCGGCAGCGACCGCGCTGCGCCCGCGCATTCACCTGTCGCCAGGGCGCGTGTGGGCGTGGTGGAGCGTTTGAATTTGGAATTCGACATTCGCGCTTTTTTCCATTTGTCCCGTCAGTGGTCAGCGGAATTCGGGTGCGATATTTTCTCCGGTCGGAATCCGAAGGCTGTACCGCGAGTTGAGATATTTATAACTCAAGCGAATTCGAGATTTATGAACGGCTCGATTTCAGAGTTGGACGCATAAGTATATATACATTTATTGGTGTCCTAATCCAGGTAGACTTCGCGCTTCTGAGAAGGTCAATCGTCAGGTCGGTGATTTAGTGACGTAAAACTGGTTGGTGCTGTTGATCTAATCTTAAAGTGGAAATCGCAAATGGTCAATAAATTAATTAGACTTCAATAATATTTATTACTAATTATTAATTAAAGTTACTCTTAGCAGTGATAACAAATTACAATGCGTAACAAAATAATAGAAAAAATAAATTACATGTTCTTATAAGGTTTTTACTTCAACCAAAACGATGTAAATTTGTCACAATCTATATCAAACATTTAATAATCAAATATAACGAGACCCAATTCATCAAAGATAGCAATCATTAGTAAAAAAACATTCTTCCCTTTTCCTCCGAAATACGTGAATGCGTTTTATGTTCTCAGTTATCGCGTGTCGCTACCGCGATAAAGCAAATAGGTCAGGTGGCCAAAACCGAGGGCTATCAGTCAAAAAATAAACAACAATAACACGTAAATCCACAGTGGATCGGGGCGAGGTTGAGTGGCTTCCGTCGACGACGCAAGATTGATCGCTGCTTTGCAATTATGAAAAATGATTTCGGACACAATTTCGGTGGAAGTTACAGGCGTAAGCGGGCTATGAACTGAGATAAATCATGACATTCAATACAGAATTTAAAATAATCAAATAATATAGGTCTGGTCTGTTCTAGATAGATTTATTATAATTACATTTTTATGTATTATCGCTTATTGAGTTATTACGTGAACTCCTCCTTCTTTTAATTTGTTTTTGTTGTTTTGATATAATTATTTGTTTAGTGTAATGCTATCGAACTAAAGAAGTTATTATACTGAAATAAAATACAAATAAATTAAATATATTTATTTATTAAAGGACTCGTTTATCCTCTGTTTTGTGTACTATCGTTTCAAACAGCAGTATACGGAAAAAGTTTGACAATTTTTTCTATAATCCTACGAAACAGAACTAAGTGTAGAAATTTCTAGTTATAGTTTAATTTTTCTAATGCTAATGTATTCCAAAATTAAAAATACTTATTTCTCATACTCAAAAAAAAATTCAGTTTCAATTTGTAAATTTGTAAGAAAATGTTTTAAAGGGAAGTGAAATCGAAGTCGATGTGGTTGTGTGATAATCGAGGGAACGCAGGAACTGGTTTGCTTAATACCAACTCACCATTCATCACTGTTGCGTACACAGACGTTACGAAAATTTTTTGATGTCGAAGGTTATGGTAATTTTCTATTATTCTTCCGGAACTATAAATTACACGCTACGAGTTTCTAACTTGCGCCAACGCTTGCTGACCTTCATTGAATAGTGTATATTGATTTATTATTCAGCTGAATTAAGTACCGCGTGGCCTAGTGGTCAGAGTACCTGACTTCTAAGCCGCGGGTCCTGGGTTCGAATCCCAGCCGGAGCCAACATTTGTGCTAAAACATAAATTGTTGGTTTTCGGGTCTGGTTGCGTTGTGTTTGTCACCGTGTTTCTGACACTGCATCCTAGCCTACCTCCGATCTTATCGCATCAGCGTTACATCGGGCGCGTGTAGGTTGGGACGAGTGAGTGCCTCCGTGTTTGCGCGTACACTTGTGGCACTATAATATCTCCTGCGCAGTTGATGGCTCTCGACAGTAGTCGGAAGTTGTCGCCGTGGTCGAAATCGGCTAGGAGAACATCAAATAAGTACTATTACCCGGCCGAGTTCCACTAGATGCCATAATAGGTACGTTAATGCCAAGGACGATCAGGACTTTTTTTTTGTTACATCAAGTGTTACTTCAGAGTACTACATCAAAGGAAGCTTATTTCTAAGGCAATTAGAGAATATAAATTTAAAGTAATCAAAGAATGTATGGATATGTTTTTCCTGTACTCGACATTACGTTACTCGAGAAAGTAGTTTTAGTACGTAATGTTTACATACACATATATTACGTACAGGATGTTTCTTTTATCTGACATGTCGGATTTACTGTCCTCCTATGCCTACGAGTATGTTAAATACTCACGCAAGCGTCGATGCTCCCTGAATGATACTTGCAATTTTATAAATATTTTTATTTACTCATATTTATAATTAATACCATTATTTTGTATTATACATATATTATATTATTAATTAATAGAATACATTTTATAATCTTTTGTTTTTACCCAAATTAACCGATTTTGTATGTTTCAAATTACATTGTATGTAAAAATAATATAATAAAAATATTTCTCAGTCGAGTCTCGTCCGTTTGCCAATTCAAAGGTTTTTTTGGCTGAAAATCAGCGCTGTGAGTGACCATTCTTACACAGTACATGCTGAGCCAACCCCTTTTCGACACAGAACTATTTTGTTTAGTTTTTATTTATTTTTCATTTAATATTCAACTGTATTATGTTCTTGTGCCGAATAAATGTTTTTTCTATTCTATTTTAAACTGAATCAAAATCGCCCAGAGAATGCGGCTCTCGCAAGATAGATCTGGACTAATTTAGTTTCGACTTCCACTTTTAAGCATCCTTCGCCTACGAGTTCACGTTTTGCCATCATGCCTGTATTGCATCATGTGGGACAGTTGTTGCAAAGCAACCTTATCAATAAGCCTAAAAAAAAATGTTCGTATCTGTTTTATTATTTTCTGATAATATCTGTGGTAACTGATTTGTCCGAAAAACAATTAAAATTAGCTGTAGTTTTTGTTTTCGTTAGATCTGAAAAGTTTCTTATTTAAATGAATTATTATATTGAAAAGAAAGATTATTATGAATTGTATTTTTTATTGATTTCATGTAATGTGAAATGTAGTGTTCTTACAAACGCAGTTACGGATGCAAATAGTTTACAATATATAAAAAAGTTGTAAGGGTAATAAGCTTGAATGTTGTTTTAGTGATTGTTGATATCAAGCAGTTGCTGTTTTTTAAAGCATTATAACACCACGAAGTTTATTGTAACAAAAAATCTAAATGCATCAGCAATCACAGTATGCAACCGTCTACATCTAGTTTTTTTAAAAATTACATTATGATTTTCTTTATCTTCTTTCCTAACTATCTTAGTTCGGTACGTATTTTTTTTAAAGAATGCTAGTAATGCTGTCTTAACATTACTAACATTCCTGTTAACCACTCCAACTAAGCGTAAAAGCTCGTGCTAGGAGGTGGTTCACGACAATACTCGAATGTCGGGCTCGATCCTGCGACGTCATGTTTCGCAGTCCGAACCCTAAACCATTAGGCTATTGCCGCTTAAAAAAAATATAAAAAAAAAGTATTAAAATATTTTTAAATGTATAAATGCATTAAACATCAGTAACAACAACGAATACGAAGTATGTATTGTAATGAGTAGAATTCAAAATGTGTTACAGATACAGTTTTTTTTTGTACGTTACTAAGATTTACATTTTAATTTTCATTCTGTCTCTTCTTATGATGTGGCGAGCGACCACAAGGGTAGGCTGAAAATCAGCACTGTTTGATAACGGTACGCGCTGAGCCTATCTCCTTTTGCTATCTAGTTTCTATTTTTATTTCTTGCGTTGTAAATAGGTGTTAATCTTCAAGCCTTCTGTTATTTTTATAGAGTATACCTATTTAGTTTTTGAAGAAGATAGCAATAAATGAATTGTTATTATTATTATATAAAGAAACGTTATCCAATTCCAAAACAAACGTTCAATAATTTCTAAGCAGACACCAAGTCATCATATCTCCATAAATATCGAAGATAAACGGCACAGAAATGCGAAACAAGAGGATTTCTCAAAGAAATCTGACACTATAAAGGTGATCGAGACAAAGAGTTGGATTCTACTTCTACGACGCACGACGACAGAATTAAAATTATACCAACAGTGCCCGCCGTTTGTCACCGTCGAGATTAACTGTTTCCTGGACTATCGTGTTACTAATCAATACAGAAATACACTTAGACGTGGCTGTGGCTGTCCTTCCTACCCGGTTACCCTCGCCTTTTCATGATGAAATTATAAACTAAAAATTTTAGGAGAAACCTGAAGATTTTCTGTTTTCGATAATGGAAAATTTTGACAAAAAGTATGACGTGTTTTATATAGATATGAAGATCAAAAATCATAGCCAAGAGTTTAAAATTAGAATAAAAAATTATAGTCCATGATAAGGATTGTAATTGTCTATTTTTGAAATAAAGTATTATTGTTTTTTAAATAACGCAAATAAAGTAAACTGTGACAAGAAATGCTACCTTTATATTTGTTAATTTCTTTCTGGCAATCGATGGGCAAGTTCAACAATAGATTTGTTATAAGTTTGATTAGTAAAGATGACTTTTTATTTTTTTAATTCTCTAGCAAATAGATTACGTTGCTATTGGGATATTCTATCAAAATCTTTGAAGTGGTCTCTTTTAAAGGTGGACTATACATATTTACACTCTAAGTTAGGTTAGGTTTATACAATACTAACGAGAGAGAAGCATTTTATAGTTTTGGCGTAGACGTTATATCAAAAGAATTTTTAAGCCACTTACCATTTTTAAATCATCAAGGAAGCCATCATCGTTTACTTAACCTGATAGATAACAAAACGTTTTAAGTTTTATAGCAAATATCTCTTTTTATAATGAAAACTATATATCGATGACATAAGTAGTAAATAAAGAGAAGCAAGAAATCTTAATTGTAAACTTAAAGTCCCAACAAGGACGTCGTTTAATTACGTAAGCAATCGCGATAATAAGAGGTGCAGCAGAGCGTGTGAAGTCGTACCTCACTAGTCCCAGTAACGATACAAACTCACAATCAGACTAGATAATGCTATTACGCCATTACCGCTCGTTATGCGTAAAGCCTCTAAACTAAAATCCGAATAGGCAGTAAATACTTCGGGGTGTCGTAAGTATAAATCGAACGTCTGCGAAATATTCGCCGTGTTGCGGTCACACTGCGTCCAATTTCGGATTCGATCTCATTACCATAACGCGAGTGCACTGGTGAGCGCGGGCGACGATGCACTGGTCCTGGTCCTTCTGAGTCGAACTCACACATCGTCTTTACACCTAACGAGTGCAGTGTAAAGTGTTATTAAATTCTTCTTACAGTCTATGATAAATACCGCAAAAAAATTAAGTTAATTTGGTAGAATCAGCCAGTACCTCTCATCTTGTGGGTGTCGTGAAAGCAGACTAACAGAAAAGCGGGAAAAATCTTTTAGACCCCCGACATCTGTCATCTGGCAAATTGAGGGTGGTTGTTATATACGACCATCTTAACTTAAATATTCAAACCAGTGACGGGCAGCAGCATTTGAGGATTCTGCTACTGCGATCGCCAATCCGCCCCTTTTTTATTGGATCCAAGAGACGAGATGAGCAAATCGTTCACCTAATGGTAAGTGCAACGTCTGTCCATAGCAAGTGGTGTGTCACCCAGACAATTTCTGTGTGACACCACACTGAGACATCACCTTGAGTCATCAGTTCTTAAGAGTCATGTTCAGTGATTTCACTTGCTGTCAGATCCTCTTAGACCGAAATACAGTAATGTTTGAACGCTACTGCTTCACGGCAGAATAACTAGCGCTCGGGTGGTGTCCACCTAGGCGGATTCCTGGACAGGAACCCCACAGGCGTAGCGATTATGGCAAATCCTTCCTACTTGGAAGAGGCCTATGTTCAGCAGTAGAATGTTAACAGGCTGTCAGGCAGGCTAACAATAATAATGACTGGAACCGGACATCTACTATTCGTAGTGATTGCGCGAGTAACAACGCACTTAAATTTTGTTTTCTTATCAAAGAATAAAATTTAGGTGCGTTGTTTAGGTGAAGTATTTGAACCCTGTTTTCGTTAATCATTCTTAATTTCATTCAGTGTATTCAATGGTGGCGATGTAAGAGAAACCATTACCCCGCCTCGTTTCGTAGACGACGTAAAGATCGACTAATGCCATGAAAATATTTAGCCTGGCTGGTGAAATCACTATCAGAAATACCACCCATATTGGTGACGGGAACATAAAATAAAGACATTTCGGGCAGAACAATATAGATAGAAAATCTTTTTATCTAGATGCAATAAATTTTACTTAAGTAAAAAGTTAGATTAATACTTCCAGTTACGATAAACTAAGAAATACTTCAATAACGGGGAACGTTAAATATAAGGGTCAAAATCAAATAGTTTTAATTCCAATCCGCCTTTGCAAACAAACTGCAAACTCGTCTCTCTGTAATAGTTATTGAACCAAACCGTAAAACCTAATGAGTGACTTCAATTGAGTTTAAAGTGAAAAAATGTACAAATAAAACCCGAGCTAAATCATGATAAGCTCGATAATCTACACGTCCGTATGTTCGAGCGAACTTTAATACCTCGACTATTTTATATAGTATTTAGATGCGCATTAAGGAGTCATCTTTAACTTGGGAATGTTCCGATCGAGTTTCATTACCATACCGCTTGTCGAGTGCACTTGACTACAGAGACGCTGTGCATATATGTGGCTACAGCCTTATATAGTGGCTATATGCGATACGCCGGCGAGATTAGACCTTTGGCGCTCTTGGAATAGATAGTGCACTCATTATCATATTCTGAGGCTTGAGAGAGCGCTGACTTTGTTGGATCCTGCACTGTGATCTTTTCAAGTGTACGTCGCGTGAAAATTATTTCATGTAGATTCGACGTGGGCTGATCTTGATGTCTGTTGGAGAGGAGAAACTGCAAATTGGCGGAATAAAGACCGCGAATTATAGCTCGAGATCTCTTTACAAGAATACGTATAAAAGTTGATAGCATTTCACGATTTCTTTCTTCATAGTTAACGTAGTTTTATTTTTGGTATAGAAGTGATATTAAAAGTAATACAATTTATTTAACAAATGCGATTTATTTGAAAAATTAACATTACTTTTCGATTCAATTATGATATTGTTTATGTTTGATTTAAACTTAAATATCTCGATGGAGCGCTGTGCGACTCACTATATTTCACGTTGCGCGACGACATTGCTTCTTTTAATTTTTTAATACTGGTTAAACCCACGACTGCATTCGGGTGCAATTTAAAATTAATGTAATCACATAACTGTTTGTGATATTAAAATGATAGAAATATTACATTGACTCTGAAGTTCATATTCATAATGTGAACTCATGTGCAAATTCCATGCAAAGAAATCCAACAGTTTTAAAGTTAACGTTACAAGGTTAATGGACAGACATAGTGATTTTTTTGATTGGATAAAGTGACGAAACGAGTAATATGTTCACCTGATGGTAAGTGCGACATCCGCCCATAACAAATGCTGTGTCACCCAGAAAATTTTTGCGTGACACCACACTGCACTCGTCACCCTGACACATCAGTTCTTAATTCTCATATGTCCAGTGATTGCACTAGCTCTAGATGCCCTTTACAGTCTGATTGTGTCAAATCAACGAACTATTAATATTATGCTATAAATAGAAAAACAGAAGTAGGTTAATAACATTTTGCAAATAATGGTTCATTCAAATTTATTACAAATATTGCATAAATACAAATAACGGTTTCATTTTAATAAAGGCAACTGTACATGTTTTGTCTATAACGTTCAAAGCAATAATCCAGCAGTAATAAGAGGCCAGAACGAAGGCTTTATGGGGGAGGGGAAGAGCAGCATTATGCATCGATTTCAGGGGAGTGCAGGAGGTTTTATCACCAACTAATGATCTTGGACGAGGCGTAATGAGGGTGCCGACTACGCGCTACCAATAAAGTATTTATAAAGGACCCGAAGTAGTGGAACGCGTCAAAGCGATTACAGACTTCCTCTCGCATTATTGTCCGATAATGGAATTAGGAAACGAAGTGCATAGCGACATACGGTGTTCTACTTCTTTGATAGGAATGTCTTAATTTGATAAGAATCGAAGGTATTAAAATTCTTATGACTTAAAGAGATGTTTAAAAATCAAGGCATGTTGCATTGAATTATTTTAATTGAACGATCAATTTACTACTAAAAAAGAAATATACAAGATATTATAGAATTGACAAAAATATATTGAAAATAAAGTACATATTAGGAAGGTGTAATACGTTAAACATTCGCGAAATATTAAGATGTATGTCTAAATTTATTATCCAATATTTTAAACTCATTCAGGGTTTTGCTACGTAGACTGTATTGTTGCAATTTAAGATGCTTATTCAAAAGCAAATTATTGCCACGGTTCAGCACAAATGCCTACTAGGATTGCAGTAATGATGTAGTGGTGGTTCTGCCTCATTTCGCTATTGAG
This sequence comes from Luehdorfia chinensis, assembly GCA_019845155.1. Taxonomy (NCBI): domain Eukaryota; kingdom Metazoa; phylum Arthropoda; class Insecta; order Lepidoptera; family Papilionidae; genus Luehdorfia; species Luehdorfia chinensis. The sequence goes on along the minus strand of JAHVAK010000423.1, from coordinate 2,209,397 downwards.
TCTTTAAGACCATATCCTAATATGAAAGTATAAGCAGTTCGAGTCGATTTTGATACGTATTCATCGCAGAGTGGTCCACAGAATGAGTGCCCAGTTACGGAGTCGACTAAATAAAGGAAAAGGACAATAGCCGATCGCATGTCGCCGCACGCAGAATGCGACTCGTTAAGTCGCTTCGGACGCGAATTTAAGAGACAGCTTCTAAATATCCAGTGGCGGTGCGCGCATGCGTCCGCAGATCTGTATCGCGCGCACAATACCGCAGCCGACCGTCACGACGACGCTCGCAGAAATATGGACGCGACCGCCGCGTGCCTTCTTGTTTTATGTTAATGCACCCGCATAAAAGCCTAGCGAAAAATATCGCAACCTCGCCCGTGATGGAATAAGCGATACAACCGCGATCATTAAGCGTATCTCGCCCATTAGCCATCCCGATGCCGATTGAGCGCGAGCAGCGCGACCGCTTCAATTAGACGCCAACGCTATTGTCCTGATCTCCGAGACGTCAGCGACACAAGGAAGTGAAATAATTAACGTGGACTCATCGCGCGATCGTTGCGCCTCCGACGCTATCGAGCCTGTCGATCTGCCGCGGGCGAAATTCCGAAACCTAATAAGTCCGGACTGGTCTCATTTGTGCGAGGAAAAGAATAAAAGAAATGACACAGATAAAGGAGACGGTCCCAATAATTCAGGGTCATTGTTTCGCCGCTTAATTTATGGAGTGCGATGCGATTGATTTGTAGCCGATGCGCCGTTTTAAATCGGAGACTGATTATCGAGTGGGGGCGTCGTCGGACGTCAAGCGACATCAGTTTGTCCGCGGACGTTGGATTTATTCGCAGTGGCGAGTCTTCAGCCGCGATATACATACAATGAGCGGCGGCATTCTGTATGCGAGATAGGAGTGGTCGGAGACTGGGCGGGGTGCGGACCATATACGCGCTCGTCGTGATGCACATATTAAATTGGGCTCTGTACATGGGATGCGATCGGATACCGTCGGGACTGCGAGATAGGCACCGATGATGGCTGCGCGATCGTGAGTGTCCCTCCGGTAGTAAGCACAATGGGCGAACACGGAGGAAATTATTAATGCCTAAGGGCGTTCGGTTACATTATAACGCGGGTGGTACCGAGCGTTGCCGTGGAGTTATCGAGTGCTGATGTTACTCCCCCAGGATCGCCTAACAACCGACGAAAATCGTATCTTAGTAATATGTTATCTTCTGTAACGGTGGTATCTTATTCTAATACTTAAATTATTTTGCTCTTATATCTAACAAGTATCATAACAGCTGCTTGTTTTTGTGAAAGTAAGTAGTGTAGTAGTAGTAGCAGTTTTGTGAGGTTTTGTAACAAATAAATAGAAAGTCTATGAAGATGTAGCTTTGAGATTCACATTTACACTAAGCCAAACTAGTAATACTAATGTCGTATGAATTTGCAAAGGTAAAAAATAAAAGTAACATTCCAAGAGCCTTTGCTGGATCTTTATTTACTTTCGCATTAACCCTGGAGCCAATAAAAGTCTTTCGATATTGACAGATACGAATACGCTGTGAAGATTTATGGGTGCGATGGAGCCTCGTCCGCGATATCGAATGTCCCTCTACTGCATTAATTGGAACGCCTGCCTACCAGAGACCTCACCTCACTCTATAAATGGCGCGAGGCTTTATGGAATCGCGAGGTGCGTTGTTCCCGCCAACCCTGCGCCCGCGCCGCCTTGTAATTGGTCGGCCCCCGGTTGACATGTACACGCCGCAAGATGGCCGACCGATGCGATATGGCGACGAGTAATTGACAAATCGTCCTACCTTTACTTCAACTGGGAATCGGAATAATTGGTATCGCATGTTACGCCACTATAAAGATTTCCTTTGGCTAATAAGCGAGCGTTTCTCGGAAGTACAGGGTTTGTTGAACACGGGTACAGGGCGAATATACAAATTCTGCAATGCTCCATGTAATTATAGCGCGATTTACACGCAAGTTTTGCGCTGAGCCAATGTAAATGCGGTGCAAAAAGTGCTAGTTTTGATACGTACAGATAGTTTCCGTCACGGCGCATAGGCTTCGTTGTAATCAGCACATTTCACACGGGCAATGAAAATGGTTCAAAGGCAAACCGTCGTACGTTCGCGCACGAGTAAATTTAAATCTATAGTCCGATAAAGTATGATATAAATAAAAAGGTAAGAAAACATGTTAAAAAAAACATTGCGCAAATATTAAGCACCGATGAATTTATTTATGCCCCTTTTCTATAAAAAAAGTAAAGTAAAGTTTCAGCGTATTAATGGCCTCCTCTCATTTCTGAGAGGGTTTTGGAGCTAGGAGGAATCCGCCACGCTGCTCCAATGCGGGTTGGCGGACTGCACATGTCTTCGAAATATATTTTATTTCTCAGACATGCAGGTTTCCTCACGATGTTTTTATTCACCGTCGAGCACGTGGTAAATCAGCACTTCAAATTGCAATTAACAATTTTAGTGGTGCATCGGGAATCGTCTCCAGGTCACTTGCGTACTATGAAATTTAAAGCGAGCGCCTAGCCCCTGAGCTACAACGGCCATATCGTTTGGGAAGTCTTATGGCTAAAACTCTGCTAGAAACAGGATCCAGAATTGTTGTCGATGGGGCAGCGTTCACAAAACTGTGTCACATCCTCACATCTTGTTGTCCAGACGATGTATGTTTCCATACAAAAATGAGTCGTGTTCCTTCATTATTACTAGTATGAGAACTGGTGGTAGGATTCCTATACCAATTTTCTTATTTCCTATTGCCAAAGGATTCCTAGGCCAATTATTCTGCCGTGAAGCAGTAGTGTGCAAACATTACTGTGTTTCTGTCTGAAGGGCACTGAGAGCTAGTGTAATCACTGAGTATGAGACTAAAGAACTGATGGTCAGGTGAGCGCAGTGTGATGCCACACGGAAATGTTCTGGGTGTCGAAGTATTTGTTATCGGTTGACCTTGCGAAAATAAGTGTGTGGTATGGGTTCTCCTTTAGAAAAAAAAACTCCCACACCGGGCTGAGGAGAGATCGATATTTGGGTATCCGCGCCGATGTAAGGGTATCAGAAATAGCTTTAATTTTCCATCAGTTACATTACCAATGGGCCGTCCACATTACTCATAGAAACGATAACCATTGCGAAACTGAAGTTCTCGAGTAGCAAACTCGTATCGGCAAACATAGTAGGTAGGTAGGTAGTGGTTAGCGTACCTGACTTCTGCGCCACCGGTCCTGGGTTCGATTCCCAGCCGGAGGTAACATTTGTGCAAAAACACAAATTGTTGCTTTTCGGGTCTGGTTGTGTTGTGCATGTGAAATGTATGTTTGTAAAACGCACCCACGATACAGGAGAAAATCCTACTGTGGGGCTTCGTTTTTTAAAACAAAACAATAAACAATGTTAAGTGTGCCGTGTGGTGGCGGCTCGATAAAAGAATACTACCACTCCATCTCATCCAATGGATCTCGTAAAAGGCGAGTAAGGAATTAAACTGCACTGTGCACCCAACAGCGCATGATAACGATGGGCTCACCACCTATCACACCAAGTGCATTATATTGTTTTAGTGAAACGAGGATTGTGGCAGTCATCTGTTTTTGCAGTGATTGCCCAGTCTCTGACTACCCCTTATGGGATACAGTCGTGATCTTATGTATGTATTGATTAAGTAGGATGACGTCCGCCGCTCACACGATATTGGGCGAGGAGCTGTCAAATTTTGCGAAAAACGATGGGTGAATGTCGCATCAGAGCCGTGTTTTGTCGAAATCTAGGTGGCAGGCCTACGTTGTTGAATAATTCTAGAAGGGCGTAATGATGATAATTCATATTATAGTTTACGATTACAAAATAATTGTAATTTGTACACTTTCGTTGTACAATTCCTTACTATATTTATATCGATAAACAGTAGACAACGTAATACGACCAAAGTAAAGAAACGCCACCTATATGTCCCGTAAATATTTTAAGTATCATTTATAGTGAACAATGATGCGCTGAAGGCGCGGACCACACTAGCGCGCAGCGTCGAACGGTCGACTGTCGCGCGATGATTGATCGATCGTTTGTCCGCGCCATGGATCCATCATCGGAAGCGTCGCCGGCTAGTCGCCGCCGAGTTGTCCGTCTGATGTCTTGATCAATCAAATCCTTTTACCGAGGACGTACTAGGTCTCTTGAATGCTATTTGTAATGGTCATCGAAAATTAGTGTTCTTTTTAATTTTTCTGAAGATATATTTTTAAATGTCGGCACAAGTATTTTAAGTAAAAGCTCAGTAAAAAAATTGGACGGACTTTAAATATTACTTTATGCATTTTATCATCAATCATCATTTCAGCCTATCACTAGTTCCACTTCTGAACATAGACCTTCCCACGTAGTTGCCACGTAGTTGTACATACTGTGTGGTGGCGGCTTAACGGAATCTGCCACCCCATCTCATCCCAGTGGGTGTCAGTAAAAGTCGACAGAGAGATTAAAACCGGGAGATGGGCAGCAGCGTCTGCCTGGAACATCTGAGTGAATAAACTGCGGTTGCCAAACCGCCTGCCGAGTGTGGCAACTGTGGCAAAATATCCCCGAAATGAGAGCTATGTATTTGACCTACAATGAAATTCTAGGAAGATAACGAGCGAAGTTCTGCAAGTTGCTCTGCCAAAGGCGTCCGTCTCGTAGTTAAATTTGTCATCAACTTCATCTATTTATAATGCTTAGCATTTTTTTTATAAATCAATCTTATAAATGTATTTGTACCCAAGAAATGTGTTAGAAATAGAAATAGAATAGAAATAGAATATTTTTTATTCAAGATAGACCATTTACATAATACTTATTGAATGTCATTTTTTTTAAACTACACTGGTTCGCAAAGAAATGCCTCTGTCCCTGGGAAGAACCAGCAAGAAACCCAGCGGGATTATTTTTTTCAGTCATTTTAAATATACAATTACAGCAGTTTTATGAAGATGTAGAAATAGCTATGGCAGCGATCACCTCATTCCCAGGGGTTATCATCATCCATGCCGTGTGGTAGCGGCCTAAGAGAATCCACCACCCCATGTCATCCCGTGGGTGTCGTAAAAGTCGACAGAGGGAAAATGTAAACAAGGAGATGGGCAGCAGCATCTTGCTAGAACATCTGAATAAATAAACTGCGGTTGCCAACCCGACTGCCAAGCATGGCAACTATGGCAAAATCCCCCCAAAACAAGAGCTACAAACTTTTATGGCAATCTATGGGGGAGGCCTATGTTCAGCAGTAGGACTATGGATAGGCTGAAACGACGACGACGACGACGACGACGACGACGACGACGATGTATTCCTAATATTATGATATAATAAGATATAAAAGTCTTTGTTTAACAAATAGTTTGAACTTTTTTATTGAAAGACTTTGTGCACTTTCTGGGATTTTGTTGTAAAAACGTATACATTGCCCCATGAAAGAGTTACTGACTCTGTGAAGTCGGGTAACTGGTATAAATAATTTGAAAAAAAGTTAAAATTTTATAACTTTAATCCTATTATAAAATGATACTGACAATATGTCACCTAAAAGTACGAACAACAAGCGAATATTTTAATCGAAAAATTCGATTAACGACATTATCGTCATAGTCGCAGCGCAGTCGCAGATGCGATATGATTGATCATGAGCACTTTAAACCAGGTAAACCCACGACCCCTAATTGCCACCTACCACTTTTTTGAACACGTGCATCACTATCAGCGGCAAATTTATCTTTACCCCTTCAAAGTTAATATTAAACCCATATCTCCTACGCAATAAAACATGAAATCGCACAAAATGTTTGGCTTGTGACGTGAGACGTATTTGTTAAGTTAATATTAATTATGGGAAGACAGACAAAGATGGCAATGAGTGATCGATTATTTGTCAATATAAAGGGTCTCTGCTGAACACGATATTCAGTAATATAATTATATTACTGAAGGTTGATAAGTAATACAATGTATGTACCTACGTATACGGATTGACAAAATTCATATATACGTATTCGAAATATGTTTTCGGACGACTCGGACATGCGTAACACTAATTTTCTCCACCACCAAATATTATAATATTATAAATGCGTAAATAACTCTATCTGTCCCTCTGACCGTTTGGTATCTTTTCACTGTTCAACCGCTTGACCGATCTTGACGAAATTTGGCACAGAGATAACTTGCATCCCGGAGACGGACACGGGATACTCTTTATCCCGGAAAATCAAAAAGATCCCGCGGTATAATTAATAAACCTATATGCACGCGAACGGAGTCGAGGGCATCATCAACTAGTTAGAAATAAAAATTACAATCAGATCTGAGCTCGAAATTGGGTTTTTTATTTTTTATTCAACACATGGACTTAGCAGCGAAGAGACTAAATGCTTAACTTCTATTTTTAATTCATATGTTCTTAAATGCGACACTAATTAATTGCCATTTCAAGTGCCAGTCCGCCAAACTAAACAGGAGCACAGCGGTGAATTGATTTCGACTAAAAAAAACACCTCAAAACGGGAATAGGCCCGAGCTCAGCAGTAGGACGTATAAAGGTTTTTACCTGTACTCTTTTTACTTTGTACACAGTGACTGTTCCTAAATCTTTCAAATTTCTGGTGGTAGGATTCCTATGCAGGAATCCGTCTAGGTCCGTAAGTACCACCCCAGGGCCAGTTATTCTGCCGTGAAGCAGTAGTGTGCAAACATCACTGTGTTTCGGTTAGAAGGGCACTGTGAAGCTAGCGTAATCACTGGGCATATGAGACTTAAGAACTTATGTCTCAGGGCTGATGGGCAGTGTCGTGTCACACAGAAATGTTCTGGGTGACACAGCATTTACTATGGGCAAACGTTGAACTGACCCAATAAAAAAAATGAAATAGGAATATAACACATATTAGCGATTCTTACCCTCGTTACATAATCGATGACAAAACAGCCGAACATCATATGCGGAACTGTTAAACAAATTATAATATTCCCACGTTAGAATCTAGAAGACTCTCACTACAAACGATGGCCCTTTATAATTTGTATAATAATACTTTCGACTGCGCTGAATTAACTAATAAACTTTGTTTTACTGTCCCCAGAACTGTTCAAAGACGAGCTGTCCGAACTCGACATCTCTTTGTTAAAGTTACTTGTCGAACGATTGCAGGTAAACGTTCTCCAATGCGTCGAATGGTTGAAAACTATAACAGGAACTTTGAAAACATTGATATGTTTCATCTCACACCAAAACAGCTTAAGCACCAAATTAGCTTTGCCCTTGTACTAAATTTCTTCATACTGTTTTCTTTGTAATCACTGTTTGTGTGTACATAAATTATTAAATAAATAAATAAAAAAACTATATTCTCAGCACTCTCTACAATCAGTAAAGTGTGAAAGTGTAGTACAACACCTTTCATTTACTATGCCTATTTTTTATATTATTTTTTTCCTTTTTATAGTTAAACTGTGAATAACGTTGTGGGTTCTACATTCATCTAATTCTTGATCAAACATTGTTAATTAATTAAATATACTCATGTATAATCTGTATGTTACTATTAGATGAAAATATAGAAATAAAAAATAGTCTGCATCAATGCAGCACTCTGTCTATAGGCAGATAAAACAACGTACTTAAGTTTCGGGAGCGCCGCTGAACGTTCTTAGCCATAACAGGATATTATTCATACATACATACATACATAAGATCACGACTATATCCCATAAGGGGTAGTCAGAGACTGGGCACTCACTGCCAAAACAGATGACCGCCACAATCCACGTTTCACCAAAACAATATAATGCACTTGGTGTGGTAGGTGCTGAGCGCATCGCCATATTATTCATGACTTACAATAATTAAAAGATAATTAAATTACTAATCTTTTAATTGTTTATATCTCTTTTAATTATTTATCTTTTAATAATTGTTGTTTAGTAATTTAAGACATGTAGTCTTAAATTATTAAACAACATGTTGCTTTGTTAGGGCCAGGTGCAGGACGCGCTGAATGTATAACTACGTACGTAACAAGCAATTAAAAAACAGTCAATATTTTTAATTCATGTACATAAATATATAAAGATTACTTGAGAACGGCTCGCCCGATTTCGCTGATTTTTTTGTTGTGTTTGTAAACGCCTGGACAAGGTTAGTATGAAAGATTTTTTTTATAAATGTCGGAAATTTTGTATTTTTGCATTCGAATTCCAAAATAAAGTGACGTTCAGTTTGACAGCTCTGCTGTCACATGATTTCAGTTTTTAATTTTTTTTTTGCTGAGCGCACTTCTCATTGTCTTCAATATTAAATTGCCCCCGTGCGAAACCGAGGCAGATCGCTAGTGTTCAATAATTATTGATAAGTTTCAAAACCAAAACGTCACTTTAAACACCAGCTTTACTGCCTACATAAAATATAATAACTAAAGTTCAGAGATCATAGACCGCAACCAACGAACATTAATACACGACAATGTAGTTCGCACCGCATCCACTTATCATGAATTCAAGTGAGCAATAAAAATTCGAAAGGTTCCTCTAAAAGCGATTCCTAAACGTTGCCCTGGAATAATAAAAGAAAAATCGCAACGTTCAATTTGTCCACTGGTGGGGTGTCCACAATAAAACTGTCACGCGGAGGACAGTCCGATACCCGACATTGCACTTATCAGTGGCCATAACGTCCTCAATTTTACGACAACCTCTCGATGTGCGCGCGCGCATAAATTTTAACAAACGTCAAGCTGCGACATTTTATTTTACAGATCAAGGAAATTGTATCGATATTTCAGTGATAATGTTTTTCTGTTACGGAACAGATATCTTTATGTGTGCGTTACTCGGACGTGCATTGAACGCAGATAAAGCCGCCTTATAGAGTATTAAACTGGAGACCGTGTGCTTTACATTTTTTTTTTGAAGCGATAAAATTAAAGTATCGTAAATTTCAAATTTTATTTATCATACATACACTATAAAATTGTTTCACAGAGATCACATCTGAGGTAGGAAATGAGAGAATGCATATGATGTGTTCGTTCGACGTAATCTGGATTAGAAAGGAATGAAGCGATCGAGATCGACTTTGTACCAGGAATAGCAAATCTTCGGAACCGGTCCACGTCGGCGAATACTGGGCCGTGTAATTCTAATTAGGCAATTCAGGCAGCGCCCGGTACTAATGGGGCCCGTTCGATGCCATAAAGCAAGCGCAATCTAAAGGCTAACATTGTCCGTAGACATGCAACGCTTTGTCACCCTAGTACCCACGCGTTTTTGCTCCCTTTGTGATAGATATAGTAGACGATAGACAATAGATTTAGTAGAAGTGTAAAGAAGGAGTTTAGTGAAAAAAACGTATTTATGCAGTTTGCATCTTTTTAACAGTTTTTACATTATACTTAATACGAGTATTATATCACGGAGTCATTAAGGTGATGGAGATATTTCTATACGTATTTAAATAATTTCTCGTTTTCAGGTTGCCATAAAATGAATATTTCAATGTAAAAATGCCGTGATAATTCATAATTTACAAATACATACATACATAAGATCGTGACTGTATCCCATAAGGGGTAGTCAGAGACTGGGCACTCACTGCAAAAACAGATGACTGCCACAATCCTCGTTTCACCAAAACAATATAATGCACTTGGTGTGATAGGTGGTGAGCCCATCGCCACCATGCGCTGTTGGGTGCACAGTGCAGTTTGATTCCTTACTCGCCTTTTACGAGACCCATTGGATGAGATGGAGTAGGTAGTATTCTTTTAACGAGCTGCCACCACACGGCATTTACAAATATGATAAGTAATTTGACACACGATTGTGTCAGTAGACTGTTTTTTCCCTATAATCAATTTTATGAACACCTGATACAAGGAAACATCCACAAAGTAAGGATCAGGAAGAGGGAGTTCGAACGAAATATCGTCGAATACGTCCGCAAGAGCATAATAAATTAAATAAAAACAGACGGCGGACTGCAACAGGGATACACACTCGGTGCCTTATTGATGGAAACAATTCAAACACCATTTAGATAGTGAGCTGGCGTTGACGTATTATTATTATTGTGAGACCGGCTCGGCTGGAACGGCTGCGGCCGTGGCTCTAAGAAACAGCTTTTGGAGAAGGCATTTCGTATGAAGGATTGGTATAATGTCTGTAATAAGACTTAAATAATAGTCAATAAAGTGATTGTGCATGCAGAATTTATGCTTATGAAATCCACTAACGATACTGGGCAATTTAAGTGTCGGGAAACGTTTTAAAACCTTTCGTTTACCTTTTAAGATAGAAAGAATAAAAAAAATAGTCACATTAGTTTGGAAAAGTTTTGAGTATCTTTTAAATTGCTTAAATATATAGAGGCGTGATTATTTACGTAGTTGTAGTATCATTTAATGACAGCAGTAAAAAAATCAACTGGGAGAAATTGCAGAAACATTTCTATAGATGGCGGAATGACCAAGAATAACCCCAGGGCCAGTTATTCTGCCGTGAAGCAGTAGTGTGCAAACATTACCGTGTTTCGGTTTGAAGGGCACTTAAGAACTGATGTCTCAGGTGACGGGCGCACTGTGGTGTCACACTGTTCTGGGTGACACAGCATTTGTTATGGGCAGACGTTGCAATAAATCTTTAAAAATTATCAAATTTAAAAAATAAAACTAAGCGTACGAGACTTAAGAACTGTTGTCTTAGGGTGACGGGCGCAGTGTGGTGTCACACAAAAATGTTCGGGTGATACAGCATTTGTTACGGGCAGACGCTGCACTTACTATCTGGTGAACGCTCGTCACTCTGAAAAGTCGCACTCTGAAAACCGAACATTACCGAGAACGACCGAACTGTATGCACAGGTCAGCGAGAGACCTTGTTACCATACGTATGAAACTGCGGAGCACAGCTAGTACGAAATACAACAACAACCCTCCCGATTGCAGTAACTGACCGAGCCGAGACCGGCCCCCTTGGGCACCCTCGAGTCTGTTACTCTCGCGAACAGGATGACGGTCCAAGCCGAGGTCCCCTCTCGGGGGCCCTTGCGCCAGTCATCCATAAATAAAGGTTTCGGCTAAGCGCCCTCAGCGCTATGCCACCTTTCAATCCGGCGAAGCTGTAAAAGCCTTCGGGCTAACAGTGACCATCAGTCCTAAAAAAAAAAAAAAAACAACAACAACAATAGAAAATACACAATCAACGTAAAACATCTTCCGCATATACTGCATATGCGGAAGTCGTTATACGTTGACATGTAATTACTTACGTGTGTAACATACTAACATATCGTCAATAATAACACAAAAATGCCACATCCTCTTTTAACTTCGGGCCTCTGCGATGCAATCTTCAATGTCATTCATAACTCAACGTTCCAACGGAGACGATCGCCTCTATTCCGTCCTTTAAAGAAAGTTATGCGCGCCATTCTCCCCCGAGAGCGCTCTAGCGACTAATGACGTAGAAAACTATCCTGACGCCCCGCGGCGTCGTCCGTGTTTTTTTTTTCATATTATTAGTCAATACCATTACTGAAAATTATGACTAATATTAACATTTAATACGCAATAGTCGAAACAGAGTTTTGAAGTGAAACTCCTTTGGCAGTGCAAAGTTAAATTTTATTGTTTCTATGCAAAAAGGATGAAAAATAGATACTTGGCCAGAGAGAGAAATGGAGAGAACTTTGCTATTATTAATTATTATTTATTGATCAATTAATTATAGTTTGTATACTGAGCAGTTATTTTAAACTGATCAGTATTTGATTAGATCATGTTTCTTTAATTTTAGTTTGATATATATTGTATATAGCGCTCAAATCATACTCGTAGCACCTTTGCACTATCTTTCGAGTGTTTAATTATAATGAAACAATTTTTTTTATCGGAGAAAGGGACGAAACGAGCAATTCACCTGATGGTAAGTGCAGCGTCTGTCCCCTAGCATATTCTGTGCCACATAGGGCGTTTCTCCGACACTACACTGCGGCTCGTCTCCCGAGACGTCAGTTCTTAAGTCTCATATGCCCAGCGATTACACAAGCTCTTCCCTTCAGACCACTGTAATATTTGTACACTGCTTACCGTAGAAACTGACCCTGTGGTGGTACCCAACTAAGTAGAATTTTTTATTGTAAAAAAATCAATCAACATAATTAACAGCTTCACCAAATTACTTTTACTGACTGTAGCCGTGCATATTGTACGTACTTATTCGAGCCATCAACATATCCCGTCCGATCATAAAGTGAACGGGTTATTTCAAAGTAACTCACCTTTATGCGCGTGCGAATAACAAATAACGAAACTGTTTAACGGACGTGTAATATCAAGAGAACTGTAACGATATGAGAGGCGAAGCAGTTCCGTAGGCGATTGACAAGATTTACATTTGCAACCACTGATAAGTTACCAGTGAATATCACTGTTGGTAACCCGCTTACGGTTTATTACAACAAATCATTATCAGATTTATTATAAAACTCCGGCTTTATTCTGTCGTTCCTGCGTAAATTTATATTTGTCATTACTTTTAGTAGTCATTATTTTTTTTATTAGGGTTAACAAACAGTAAACACAGTATTAATTTATAAATAACAGTTGTGCACAGTTAAATTACTGCGGGGCCAGTTACATTTACCGCTTATGATTGCCGTGTAGGGCGACCCCCCCGCTAGATGGAGCGACGACCTGCACAGTTTTGCGGCAAGGCGATGGATGCAGGTGGCTCAGCAGCGTGTACTGGCAATCTAGGAGAGGGAGCCTATCTTCAACAGTGGACTTGTGATAGGCTGAAATGATGATATTGTTCAAGTAAAGATTGTGTTGTGGTCTAACTTGTAACTATTAATATAAGTGCAAAAAATTTTCGACCATGACTACACCTTTCGTATGATGTCGGAAGTTTGTCCTGACTTATCCCGACTATACCCCATGCGGAAGTATGATACCGGACCCAAAAACCAACACCAATGAAGTTTTCTTAGTAGATGTATAAAATTTTATTATACAATTCCTAAAGGTAGGTCCACAAAAGACATTATTAGATAAAGCGTTTAATAAAATAGATGATCGTATATAGTACAATGATGCGTGGAATTAACTCATACTCTGCACTTGCAAACCCCCTGGCTACTAAATTTATGATGTAGTAATAAATTTTATTTAATTTATAAATGACGTTATGTAGTACGGCATTGGAAAAAAAGAAACTCCGGTTCTTCCCTGAAAAGGTCATTTTTTGAACAGATGTAGATTTTGACGTTCGTAAGAGCTTTAAACAAGCCTAAATTGAATAAAGAAATTTTGACTTTGACTTTGGCTTTTCCACGAATGTCGGCTCCGGCTGGTACTAAGCTAAGGACCAGCGGCATAGTCAGGCACTCTGAGCGTAAGATCACGCGGTCGTAAAATATGATTATACGTATATTCCAACAGGAATGGATAAATCGTCGTTCCCGGTTAAGCTGAAACAGTAACAGCGGTGCAGCGTCCCGGGTTGCCCGGTGTACATTTGAACGGTCGATAATAAACAACATCAAAATACAGTCGGCCGAGAGTGAGGCAACAACCAATAAATATCCAGATTGCGTTGTTAACGCGCTCTCTCACGCGGCGGATTTATCCCCGTGTGCGATACACGACGGGCTCTTGTCGCTTTCCACCACCCGATATATCTAAGGTTGACAACGCTGTATAGATTCCAATGCGAATAAGTGAACCGCAGTGGTAATGTCTGTGTGAATTAATGATGTCCTCACTAGTTTCGACCACAACGTCGACTTCCGTATACGGTAGAAATTATCGACCTATCCGGCACCTGATGTAACACTCATTAAAATAATTGGGGTCAGGCTAAGATATAATGTCACGGACAAGGAAATAATCACCACACGAATGGCCCCGAAAACAAATTTTGTAAAAATGTTGATTATGGCTGGGATTCGAACCCAGGACCCGCGGCGCCTCACAGGTCACTCTATTGCCATATATGCCGCACGGTCCTCAAAATGGTTGGCTACTGTTAATTAATACAAAGTATGAAGGTAAAATTGTGGCAAGGATTTTCAGGTAGTTGGTCCTTCGAGCCCTGACCCTGACTTTGGCGTTAATTATCAATCTATATTACGTATGCATAGATATTTCTACAGAATAAATGTTCATTTTCATGTATCATCAAAAAATGACCCACCCAGATCATTTCTGTGTGACACGACACTGCCCATCACCCTGAGACATAAGTTATTAAGTCTCATATGCCCAGTGATTACGCTAGCTCACAGTGCCCTTCAAACTGAAACACAGTAATGTTTGCACACTACTGCTTCACGGCAGAATAACTGGCCCTGGGTGGTACCTATCTAGACGGATTCCTGCATAGGAATCCTACCACTAGTTAACTATGACATGTAAGAAATTCTATAACAATTTTTCAATCCTTCTGTAGTAAAACAAGAAACGTAATAATATCGATGAAATAATAACAATGAAAATTAATCTCCCGAGGTTATGGCGTAACGTCACAATAAAAACACCGTGTGTAAAAATCATTGGGAATCGTAAAAAAGACAAACTATATCCGATTTCTGGTCGTAAAAAGAGAATAAAAATCTTTTGACGGAGTTTTAATGATCTATTAAATACTTCTCCTGCCTGTCCTGACCGTAGAGGGTAACTACTCAGTAGAGACTACACGAAATGTAACAATATGACTTTCGATATTGATTTTTATATTCGTAACAATATAGAATAAGTTTGTCTAATACTTAGTCATCAATCATATATCATCATCATAATTTAAAATGTCAGAGCTCAATTTAGCAATATGTATATTTATATTTATTATCTTAACATAAAACCGTGCAGATATAGTAAAAAATGCGCTTTTAACTTGAAATTAAAATATATTACGTCCGGAAATAAATTAATTTTATTATTACTCTTGACACTTATTGAAAGCTCTGTCGGTAAAGTGCTCTACACATTTTTATACCAGCGCGGAACTAGGTAAATGTTAATAACGTACTAAATTAGCTTTAATATGCTCTTAAATATCCAGGTTTACGATGTGTTTAGTTTAGCGAATATCGGATCAGAATAGTGTCGCATAATTGAAGGAAATTAATGCGCGTTTCACCAGTGATCCGTATACGGACGTCTCCGCTAGAAAGTCTGTTTAGGTACGAGTTCTTTTAAAACTAAAAGTCTTAAGAGTCACTGGTGCTGCGATGGAAATTAAATTTAGGTATTATAGATTTCAAATACGTATAAGGATTTTGATTATTATGTTCCGGTTTTCACTGTCTGATATAAAATAATCAAAGCCTTACGATCCGTTAGAATTAAATAAAACTATACCTTAATAAGACCAAAACGAATTAATTGAAATCGCTTCTCGATTCGTAGCTGTGTGATCTCATCCACTTTGAATCTGCGATTGAATAGAGATAAGACTGTTTATGCGTTTGGAGCTCGGCAACTTAGAGGAGCGCGTTTTGCGCCTTCTAAATTATTATTTGTACATTATTTCTACTGGTGGTAGGATTCCTATGCAGGAATCCTTATAAGTAGGTACCACCCCAGGGCCGGTTATTCTGCCGTGAAGCAGTAGTGTGCAGACATTACTGTGTTTTGGTTTGTAGGACACTGAGAGCTAGTGTAATCACTGGGCATATGAGACTTAAGAACTGATGTCTCAGGGTGACGGGCAAATAAAACTATACCTTAATAAGACCAAAACGATATAATTAATATCGCTTCTCGATTCGTAGCTGTGTGATCTCATCCACTTTGAATCTGCGATTGAATAGAGATAAGACTGTTTATGCGTTTGGAGCTCGGCAATTTAGAGAAGCGAGATAGCAAATCCATATTCTCAAGCAGACAAAATTCGCTGCAAATGCTGCAAAAATCAGTACGTAACGAGCCGATGTTGTTAGGAACCACTTTCTTGATAAAGCATTTTTAAACATATTACAACATCGATTTCTTTTAAAACTAGAAAACTGAAAGAAGATGATTCAACAATCATTTGAAAAGTAAATTATGAAATCTTTTAAGCAACTATCAATCAAGGGCAATATAAATCTGTCGACAGACTGACAATCAAATCGAATCGCTTGGCGCCACAAAAACGACCTCTTTCATCCAAGGAATGATAAATTTTGATAGAAAAAAGTGTCAAAAAACGAAAGAGACGCGAACCGTGTTCAAGGAGCGACGGCTTTGATACAGAGCCATCCATCAGGTGATGATCGAGTTGTGAGTTCTCTTTGATTAGGGATCATTATTATTTATCTTTTTTATTAGTTGATTTTTGAAATATACTAGAAAAGTTCATAAATATTTTCACAGCGTTGACGACATTCATATTTTTAAATAAACCGATTTCTACCAATCAAAATGTTCGAATGTATGTTATTAAGTTTATTATTTCTTATTTCAGATACCTAATAACATTGATTGAACTACCGCACCCAATTTAATGCGTTATTAGCTATTTTTCCAAGGTAAATACGTTTTATAATAACCAAGACGCATTAATCTGCTGCTGACAAATTTATTAGTTCCTCTATGTTTTCATTTCGTCTGCAAATAAAACACGGTTTCCGGACGTTAATGATGTCTTTGATATTTTTCAATGTGATTTTTTTTCATAATTTCTTTTCTAGCTTTTTGAGCGTCGCAGTTATTAAAAACCGGCTTATGTTTCTGTCTAATTCACTAGGCGTGCTTTGTGAGATATGCAAGCAGTTCCTATATTATGTTATATTATATTTTAAGTAAATTACTATGAAACAATAGCTAAGTTACTCCTGGTGTTACTGCTTGCAATGTGTGGAAATAATATGGTAATAGTTTAAATAGATTTTACGTTATTTTTGATTGGATATAAACTTTGCTATAAGAGTGAGTAGTTAATTTGTTAAACTGGGTTTAGTAGTAGTAGTAGACGGTGATCTTAAATAACTATTATTAAAAATAATTAGATCTGTTATTGTACTCGAGGATACGAGATGAAATTTAAAAAGAGACACACGTTTTACATTAAAGTATAGTAAAAAAAAGTAAAGTTTCAGCCTATAAATGTCCCACTACTGAGCACAGGCCTCCTCTCATTTCTGAGAGGGTTTTGGAGCTAGGAAGAATCCGCCACGCTGCTCCAATGCGGGTTAGAGGACTTCACATGTAATAATATTTTTAATTTCTCAGACATGCAGGTTTCCTCACGATGTTTTCCTTCACCGCCGAGCACGTGGTAAATCAGCACTTAAAATTGCAATTAACAATCTTAGTGGTGCCGGCACCGGGAATCGAACCCAGGTCACTCGCGTGCTATGAAATTTAAAGCGAGCGCCTAGCCCCTGAGCTACCACGGCTACGTTTTACATTTAGTAGCGCAAAAATACTTGACGTTATTTTAATATGTTCTCTACATATATATTAAAGAGCGAGGAATTCATTAAAAAAAATCAATAAATATGAAGTAAAACATTTTTTTTATGTTTTGTAACATTATATAGTTAGTTAGCGATCAACCTCCGTCGTGTGGTAGCGGCTTAAGAGAATCTACCACCACATCTTATCCCGTGATATGGATAGGCAGCAGCATCTTCCTGGAACATCTGAATAAATAAACTGCGGTCGCCAACCCGCCTGCCAAGTGTGGCAACTATAGCGAAATCACCCCAAAAACAGAGCTACAAACTTTTGTGTCAATCTATGGGGGAGGCCTATGTTCAGCAGTGGACTAGTGATAGGCTTAAATGATGATGATTATTAAAGAGCGTGAAATTCATAAAAAATTTTCAGTAAACATATTGTAAAGCTTTTTTTAATGTTTTGAAACAATACATAATTACTTTGCTATATATCATATGACTTGACATGTCTAATTTGTAAGTGAGGTGTGTTAAAAAATTGCTAATGACAAAATTTATTGAAAGAGAAAAATTACTCAATTTTGTACATTTTTTTTATTGGAAATAAGCTTCTATTAAGTGTGGTAGCGGCTTAAGAGAATCTACCACCTCATCTCATCCAGTGGGTGTCGTAAATGTCGATAGAGGGAAAATTAAAACCAGAAGATGGGCAGCAGCATCTTCCTGGAACATCAGAATAAATAGACTGCGCTTGCCCACCCGCCTGCCAAGCGTGGTAACTATAGCAACATTCCCCCCAGAGGACAGAGCTGCAAAATTTTAGAAGATGGTGAAGTGTTGAGAATCTACTCAGCATTATATGTGTTACTCTTTTTATCAGATACAGTAACGTTTACTGACGAGTATCTCTGTGTTGGAGCAGTGGCGTAATGAGTCACTATATTATATGCATCTTGCATTGTTGACGGTTTCTGGATGTAACTAACATTACAGTAATGGAAGTTAATATAATGTCACCGTGGTAACACTTGGGCTGAAGAGCGTTATTATAATTGTTGGTCGTTTTCCTTTAATATAATTGATTAGAGCGATGGCTGCAATTTACATCAGACCTGTGAACAGATGCTGCTTGTGGAGGTAGGGTTGGAATTTGTCTGGTCTAAAATTTTATCACGGAGCTTGCTTCGGCTGCCTATTGTTTTTTAATCTTATTTATACACAAATAAAAATATTTAGGTTAGTTAGGTCAACCGAATTTCGAAACAGGGATATCTTTATGGGAAGAAGTTTGCCGGTTTCATACTCGACAAAGAAAAGAAAAGAACCTACTTACGGAAGGATAATAAAAAATGTGGTTTGACAAATAGATTTTATACTTCTTACTACGAAAATATAGAATCTCCATTTCATTTCTTCAAATCGAGGTTTAATGTAATCTACTCGTCTGCTATCGTTCAATGTAGGTATTTTATTTTGAAGTCGATGAGAAATTCACTGATGTACAATTTAAGACACATGTAATTTTAACAAGAGCCCCTAACCTCTTAAAAATGCCTAACGTTTACTCCAAAACTCCCCCAGCGTCTACCGTCTAATTGATAATTAGTATTCCGACGGTCCACTGTCCAGGCCTACGTGTCCGGCTCAAGGGGGCTCTCCGGGTGGAAGGGGGAGGGGGCTGGTCACCGCTGCATCAGCACGCCTATGTCCAAGACGTTAAACGTCTGCTATTGACACAAATGTTGAGATGACAACCCTCTGGGACCGACAAGAAAGTGATGAAGATTCCTTCTATTTTTCCAATTTTGATATGGATCGAATGTCATTAATATGATGTAAAAATTAATTATTTAATAATTAAGATTTAATGTCGAAAAAGATCAGATAAGTTAGAATACGTAAATAACTATATAAAGTTAAATGTCATTTTATATGTCCATATTATGGAAAAAAAGACATACGAAAATGACATTTTTTTCTTGGTCGCAGAAAGCAACCAAAATAATTTCGGCAGTTTGATTTTAACTTTTCAAATTGGCTGAGCAACGTTTTCTTACACTAAAATAACCTGTTTCAAACGTAACCTGTATTAGCTCACTTGTAGTTTCCTAATTGAAACCATCGACACGCCCCAGCGTATTTCGTGCAGGCAATAAATTGTAAAGGGGCGACTTGATAACGATTTTGTTTGTCGGTTTTATATAAATTATTCAAAGTTATCCACTGACCTACCGCAACTGCCCTTAAGAGAGCTTTTCGTCTTTACCGGGATTACTTAGCTTTACATAAGTTACGTAACGATTGAAAGCTCTTTAACAAACAAGTAAATTAAAATTGAAATGGAACTGTATATATGTTTTACTACGAATTTATTTACTTAATTGCGATCTTTAAAATTATTTAAGTCACCAGTTTCGATTAATATAATAACGTTTGATACTTTCATAATTTTAGACGTAAAAAGTAAAGTAAAGTTTCAGCCTATAAATGTCCCACTACTGAGCACAGGCCTCCTCTCATTTCTGAGAGGGTTTTGGAGCTAGGAAGAATTCGCCACGCTGCTCCAATGCGGGTTGGCGGACTTCAGATGTCTTCGAAATATTTTTTATTCCTCAGACATGCAGATTTCCTCACGATGTTTTCCTTCACCGCAGAGCACGTGGTAAATCAGCACTTACAATTGCAATTAACAATTTTAGTGGTGCCGGCACCGGGAATCGAACCCAGGTCACTCGCGTACTATGAAATTTAAAGCGAGCGCCTAGCCCCTGAGCTACCACGGCTCACACCGTTACGCGTTTAGGTGATAGAAATAAATTGTGTACATACATACGACTGTATGAGTCACATATTTTTCCCATAAGGGGTAGGCAGAAACCACCTTTCGCCGCCATTCTGTTACGCGTCAAGAAATTCTTACTCCCCATTGCGTTTCTACAAACACTATAGTGACAGTATTGCATATTAAGGAATAATTCTGTACGTATAAAAGCTGTCCGTACGTGCTTCGCCTCTTGCGGCACCTCGGTAGGAAAGAGAACGGTGCTCAAATTCGATCATGAAATATTACTTTCTCGTTTTTAAAAGTCGGATGATGTTCCACGATAATTCGAGACGTCGACGTCAACTTGCAACTCTCCCGATTACCGTATCTTAAATCGAGCATCGCGCTAGCCGGGAGCGAACGGGCTATCGTCCGCATGCATCTCGCGCGGATCGCAGCCGTGCAGTTGGGGCTCCTACGTGCACGGTAGCAACCCCTGTCGACCCTTATAAGGATCCTGTAATGTTTGCTTCTTTAATTCTTTACTTGTTCTGTGTATCGATATTATTATCTATTATTGTTGAATCGCAATGGAGCATCCATTTTACACGTAAAGTAAACGGTTGTGATGTAGAAATGCTTAGGTTTCGGATGTTTCTATTGTAGTTACTACCCATTATTACGAATTACTATAAAGTTTTTGTATGAAAGAAAGTGGCGGTAGGATTCCCATACAGGAATCCGTCTAGGCAGGTACCACCCCCCGGGCCAGTTATTACGCCGTGAAGCAGTAGTGTGTAGACATTACTGTGTTTCGATCTGAAGGGCACTGTGAGCTAGCGTAATCACTGGTCATACGAGAGTTAAGAACTGATGTATCAAGGTGACGGGCGCAGTGTGGCGCCACTCGTTGTTCTGGGTGAAACAGCATTTGTTATGGGCAGACGTTGCACTTATCATCAGGTGAACGTTTTGCTCGTCTCATCACTTTATACAATAAAAAAGGAGACAAATTGTTGACCTGTTGGTAAGTGCTACGTATGTTCATAACAGATACTATGTCACCTTAAACATTTTTGTGTGCTGCCACACTGCGCTCTCGTCACACAGAGATCCAGAAATACTTGAAACATGCCTTAAAAAATCGTACCGTTGAGCAGCGTCTGAGTTTTGAGTTGTTCTGCAATTTTAAATGCTTATTCACCACAGGCTCAGCGGTGAAGGAAAACATCTCGAGGAAACCTGCGTGTATGAGAAATAAAAATAATTCGACGTCATGTGAAGTCCGCCAACCCGCATTAGACCAGCGTGGCGGACTCAGCTCGAAAAACCCTCTCAGAAATAAGAGGAGGCCTGTGCTCAGCAGTAGGACATTTATAGGCTGTTGCTTTACTACCCTGAGTCCTTGAGCCCCCTGAGCAGCCAAGACTGCCTCAGCTACCTTCACAAGTACGTGCAAACTATTGTAGGTAGGTATATCGACGACCGCGTGGCGCAGTGGTTAGCGTACCTGTCTTCTGCGCCACCGGTCCTGGGTTCGATTCCCAGCCGGAGGTAACATTTGTGCAAAATACAAATTGTTGCTTTTCGGGTCTGGTTGTGTTGTGCATGTGAAATATATGTTTGTAAAACGCACCCACGATACAGGAGAAAATCCTACGGTGGGGCTTCGTTTTTTTAAAAAAAAAAAAAATATCAAATATTTATTAATAGTTATTTTGTTAAATATTTTTTAATTGAAACAAACCGAAAGAAAGAATATCAATATTTCCCTCGTCTATTTTTCTATGTCTATGTAATATGTCCTTTGTATATATGAACATGCTTAATCGAACAAAGCCTTCTCCGCCAATGTTATATTTAATTGCTTTAAGCGAGTTTTTACTTGCGCTAAGCGAGTTCCTTAATCAAGCGCGTACAAGTGCTGATTTGAATATACACACGATCGGTCCACGGCGCGGTAATCCGTGCCGTGGATTCATTAAGGTGTTGAAAAGTTCGCCCCGGCCTCTGAGAAGATACAGCGATGCCCTCTCGAAATGGACCCGGAGACCCCGGAATAATGGTCTTGTATGGCCGTGTGGTGGCGGCTCGATAAAAGAATACTACCACTCCATCTCATCCAATGGATCTCGTAAAAGGCGAGTAAGGAATTAAACTGCACTGCGCACCCAACAGCGCATGATGGCGATGGGCTCACCACCTATCACACCAAGTGCATTATATTGTTTTGGTGAAAAGTGGATTGTGGCAGTCATCTGTTTTTGCAGTGAGTGCCCAGTCTCTGACTACCCCGGGATACAGTCGTGATCTTATGTATGTGTGTATGTATCATCATCATCATTTCAGCCTATCACTAGTCCACTGCTGGACATAGGCCTCCCCCATAGATTGCCACGAAAGTTTGTAGCAGTCGTGGATCTGTTTTCGCAGTGAGTGCCCAGTCTGACTACCCCTTATGGGATACAGTCGTGATCTTATGTATGTATGGTTTGCTTTTTAAAACCTCTACAGATTATGTTACTAGCTGGAGCCCGCGACTACGTCCGCGTGGACTTAGGTTTATTGGAACCGTGGCAACGATTTAGTTTTTCCGGAATAAAAGTATCCTATGTCCGTGTCCAGGATACAAGCTGATCAAGATCGGTTCAACGGTTGAGCCGAACCTCGTACCGGCAAACGGAGTGTAGGGCGACCTCCCACTAGATGGAGCGACGACCTACACGGTTTTGCAGGAAGTCGATGGATGCAGGTGGTTCAGGACCGTGTTTTGTGGCAATCTATGGGCGAGGCCCATGTTCAACAGTGGTCTATGGTAGGCTGAAATGATGACGATGATGATGAAATAGTTAAAAAAAATCCTTAACTTCAAACAACTCAGAAATTAACGGATTTAATTTCTCAAAATGAACCGTCGATAAACGATAATAATTGTAGGACTTTAAGTAGCAATAAACTAACATAAAAAAATACCACTTTGAGAGTAGACATGAGGCGTGTACTCCGCACTCGAACTGAACGGACGGACACAGCTACATGTAATGCAGTGCACCTGGCCGCCCCATCCCCACACACGTCCCACCCCCTCCGCCCTGCAGTTACTTGACTTCATTTGCAGTCGACTCTAAGTTAAAATCAATTATGCCCGCGATTGTTTCGTTAGTGGAAGCAAATGTTTTTTGTCCCTGTCCCCACCCCCACTCGGGCCGGCTCCGGCTCCCTCCCTCTTTGTATTCAGGACGGACGGCTGTCTCCCGCTATGTTTGGATTTCTTTTGATGAACTCAGAACTCGAAGACTTGTGATTGTGTGTGCATTCTGTTCATTTGGCTCGTTCGTTTTTTAACTTCCTAACAAAATTGCACAGTGCAGGCGCTGCGTGATCGGTTTATTGACTAGACGTTGGCCGCAGCTACGTTTACTTGTTCAAAATGACGATGAAGCTGATTTAATTATATTCTCAATATAACGCAGTCGATATATAAAGTGCACTATTGAATTTTAAACAAACACTGTTTGTACTTTTAGTGTGTGATGGAACATTCTAAATGAAATATAAAATACACATTAGTGGAATCATATGCATTTAATACATATATACATACATATCATCACCATAAAGCCGTGTGGTGGCGGCTCGTTAAAAGAATACTACCACTCCATCTCATCCATTGGATCTCGTAAAAGGCGAGTAAGGAATTAAACTGCACTGTGCACCCAACAGCGCATGGTGGCGATGGGCTCACCACCTATCACATCAAGTACATTATATTGTTTTGGTGAAACGTGGATTGTGGCAGTCATCTGTTTTTGCAGTGAGTGCCCAGTCTCTGACTACCCCGGGATACAGTCGTGATCTTATGTATGTGTGTATGTATCATCATCATCATTTCAGCCTATCACTAGTCCACTGCTGGACATAGGCCTCCCCCATAGATTGCCACAAAAGTTTGTAGCTTTCATTTTGGGGGGATTTTGCCATAGATGCCGCGCTTGGCGGGCGTGTTGGCAACCGCAGTTTGTTTATTTAGATGTTTCAGGAAGATGCTGCTGCCCATCTCCTGGTTTTCATTTTCCCTTTGTCGACTTTTGCGACACCCACGGGATGAAATGCGGTGGTAGATTCTCTTAGACCGCCACCACACGGTACTATATAGTCATAAGCCCTGACCTAACACATACATAACCGTTATACATATAGTCGAGTGACAAGTGACGGGTGGCGAACCACGTCATCGCCATTTTGGTAAGTCATAAAAATCTTAATTCCTATTGCTTTTTCACGGGCAGCATAGTGACAGCATTGCATATTATGGTGTTGTACTGCCCGAATAAAGCATGTCCGTACCTTAGTCGCCTCTTACGACATCGCGGTAGGAAAGAGGTATCGCCATTCTGCTCCGCCGGCACCTATCGACCAAAGCATTAAAATACGCTACATAATCCTGTAGTTAAACCTTCAACAGTTGTTTATCTTAACAACATTGATAATAATGTTCATAGAACAGACTTCAAACAGAGAGCGACAAATTCACATAAAAAAAATCCCTACTTTCCGACAATGCTATCATTCTGTAACAGAATACATTTGAGCGTAGTTTAAAAATACACCTAGAGCTCCTGTTTATTACGACAAAAACAAACAATTAGCTTCAATTATATCGCGATTACGAATCTACAGGTCTCGGACGACATTAAAAAAAAAAGCGCCACCCTGACCCTTATTGTTGTGCCACAAGAGCTACATATAGCAAAGTGGCAGTGCACGAGTACATTTGTTTAATTCTTCTCCTAAAAACATAAAGTAACAGCGCTTTAGACTCTAATTACAACGCACTAAGAACTATGTTAGGAGACGCCGGATCGCAAATGTAAGCTTGTTAATTTTTTTCCTTATAAGGCCAGGCCCACACAATTGTTGCTCGCCAATGTCCAATATCTCTGTACATTCATTATGCAAACGATTCTCTCGAGTTCATTTGCTTTTTTTCCTCTCTGTCCGTTTTAATTTCAAACGGTCGTATATTCTTTTGATCGCCTATAGAAATTAAAAGGAACATTTTTTACATATCTGCGCTGTTTCTGCCCGTTAGGATAGTAAGTTGTAGTCGTATGTATTTATTTATTTTACAAAAACAGATCACAATGAAAAAAGAACGACGATTTACAATGAGTAAGGTTAGACTGACATTGTATTGCAATTCATATACTCGTAGATATACCAGACTTATCTGTACTAATATTATAAAGCTGAAGAGTATGTTTGGTTGAACGCGCTAATCTCAGAAACTACTGTTTCGAATTAAAAAATATTTTAGGTATGGACAGTCCACTAATTGAGGAAGGCTATAGGCCATAGAACATTACGCTACGAACGGTACCTACCCGGACGGACTACTGGATAGGAATCCTAAAACCAGTAAAGACGTATTTTGAGTTTCTATGTGATTTTAGAATTGACTTACGCTTGTAAGCGTTTTGGTATCATCGTCATCATCAGCCTGATAATATTCTACTGACACATTCCTCTCCCGTTAAAGGGAGAATTTGCCGTAATAACCACTCTTGGCCGGCGGAGAGACGACCAACGCCGTCTGATCCATCATCTGCCTCAGAAATTTCGATGGTTATTCCATCCTGCCAGAAGACAATTTTTTCTAGGTATTTAATTTGGCCGTCTCCACCACTTTCTGCTGAATTCCTTAAGCAGCCAACACACGGCATTTGATCGTAATATTTTTCAGATGTACTACATTAATTTTAAAGCTTCGTATAATGGGGTCCAGATTGAATATAATTAACTGTTTTGCTTGAATACACAACCACGAGATATATACGTTTGGAAGTACATATGTTATTTATTTATTTTATTTATTTAATAGTTTATGTACACACAAACAATGATTACAAAGAAAAAGTATGAATAAATTTAGTACAAAGGCACAGCTTATTTCATTTAGAAATTTCTTCCAGCTGGCCTGACACAGGACAGTTTAGAAGAGATGAAGACTTAGTGTGCACTTAGCAAAATTACATGACATGACACATATATTCATACATCATTTAAACATATACATACATAAATATTAATAAAAAAACTATATATAAATATATATATATTCATGCACATATACATCCATACTTAAATATGCCCACATATACAAAAACATTCTTACAATAATTAATTATTGTGGTAGTATGGAAAGATTTAATTTGTTTTTTTAAGGAAGACATTGTCTTAGCCTCGCGGATTACAGGAGGAAGTTCATTCCAAAGTCTGACTGCCTGTACGGAGAAAGAATGAGAGTAGGAATTAGCCTACGTTTCATTATAACGTCGCTAAGGAATAATTCCAATCCGGCCACGTCCAATATTAAAAGTAAAGTCAATAGTGCTGTACCCGGTTCATTAGAGCTTTAACGATAACCGGCCTTCGCGCGGACGTCACGTACTATCGACATTAGCACTGCGCGGCCAGCTCTAATTAAAAATCGTAAATATTGCATCGTTTACCGCGTTGTAGACAACCCTAGTTAGTGCTGAAAATACGTACGTGCCTTTAGAATGTAGTCACTTCTAAATTTAAACAAAGGTTCGTTACTTACTGTCTATTGTTACGTTAATTATTGCTTCGCGGTACCGCTAAGATTATGCTTACCTGTAACAAAAAAAAATCATACAAATTATCTTAAATTTTTATTTACTCTGCGCTCATCTTTACTGAACGTGATTGGTTTGTAATTTGACATTTATGCTATTAACAGTTAACCTGATATTTATCTCATTAGTGACCGCAGGCGGTTTCACTTCGAATCCTTGTTAAACTTTGACATTTTCCGATGATTTAAAATAAAAATAACAAAAACCTAAGTAAATAAAACGCCAAAGATGAAGATGGTCAAAAGTAGTGGTTAGCGTACCTGACTTCTGCGCCACCAGTCCTGGGTTCGATTACCAGCCGGAGACAACATTTGTGCAAAAACACAAATTGTTGCTTTTCGGGTCTGGTTGTGTTGTGCATGTGAAATGTATGTTTGTAAAACGCACCCACGATACAGGAGAAAATCCTACTGTGGGGCTTCGTTTTTTTAAATAAAAAAGATTAGAGAAAAATTCCTATCATCATCATTTCCGCCTAACATAAATCCACTGCTGAACATAGGCCTCCCCCGTAGATTGCAACAAAAGTTTGTAGCTCTCATTTTGAATGGGGTTTTGCCATAGTTGCCACGCTTGGCAGACGGATTGGCAACCGCAGTTTATTTATTAATATGTGCCAATAAGATGCTGCCGTCCATCTACTGGTTTTCATTTTCCCTCACTCAACTTTTACGACTACCACGGGATGAGTTGGGGTGGTAGATTCTCTTAAGCCGCCACCACACGGTACTTTCCTATAAAATAAAGCTTTATCCGAAAATATATTACAGGTTTGGTGCAGTTTTAGCTTAGAGGCCGGGCGTCAGATTATCTGTACATGTACCATTTTTTTTTATTCTATGTCGATACATTCAATTTAAGTATTTTAATATATATAATATTTTATAATATTTTAATAAGATATAC
This sequence comes from Luehdorfia chinensis, assembly GCA_019845155.1. NCBI lineage: Eukaryota > Metazoa > Arthropoda > Insecta > Lepidoptera > Papilionidae > Luehdorfia > Luehdorfia chinensis. The sequence continues at coordinate 2,181,629 of JAHVAK010000423.1, read as the reverse complement.
TTATATGTTTACATTTGTATTTTTCACAATTTACAGAAATTTATATTATTTTATTATTATTTTATCTTACTGGGACATCTTAATAATAAACTGCGGTTGCCGACCCATCTGCCAAGCGACTATGGGCAACTATGACAAAAATCCCCCCAAAATGACAGCTACAAACTTCGTGCAGCAGCAGTGGATTTATGTTGGGCTGAAATGATGATGATGATGATAGGAAATAAAAATTATTTTGACCATCTTCCTCACATTGACAAACATTACATTGCTTAAAATTATAATTACTTGCAGAAGTGTTGCGTTTTGGATATGTTCAGAGGTGGACTAGTGATAGGTTGAAATGATGATGATGATGGTGTCGCATGTGAAATTTGTGGAAATTCGGCCAATTATGTTTGTAAAGTATCGCTAACGCGAAATTGAAACAACGGTTGCATAATTTTATTTTGTAATATTTTACCGTGCAGGCAAGGCAAAGGGATCTTAGCTCATACAGCCATGATGGTAATCAAAATACTTTTCAATTAATTGGTTAAAGAGTTTATGTATATATATATATATATATATATATATATATATATATATATATATATATATATACATACATATTTAAATACACTTTAATTAACACTATGAGGTGGTAGGATTCCTATGGAGGAATCCGTCGAGACTTAAGAACTGATGTCTCAGGGCAACGGGCGCAGTATGGTATGGGTGGTTCACCACGTCCTCGGCAATGAAGGAAATCTGAATCGGTATAAAAAATTAATTAAAAAATTTTCGGCTCGTTAAAAGAATACTACCACTCCATCTCATCCAATGGATCTCGTAAAAGGCGAGTAAGGAATTAAACGTGGATTGTGGCAGTCATCTGTTTTTACAGTGAGTGCCCAGTCTCTGACTACCCCTTATGGGATACAGTCGTGATCTTATGTATGTATGTATTAAGTCCGCCAACCCTCATCGGAGCAGCGTGGCGGATTCTTCCCAGCTCCAAAACCCTCTCAGAAATTAAAGGACTCCTGTTCTCAGCAGTGGGACATTTATAGGCTGTTACTTTACTTTTTCTGCAACAACATTTTTATTAATGTAATGAATTGAAGGATTTTATAAATCAAACAGTTTCAATAGTAATACATATAACAATTAAATACGAACAATAGAAACCAATAGAATCAGTACCTAAATCGATTAGATCTTAAAACAATCCGTTGATTAGACGCAAGGTTGATTTACAGCCCGGCCCAGGGCGTTTGGCAATTATGAAAAGCCATAAAACGGCGACATTAGGAGCTCTCCCATACACAAGTGTACCAAAGGGACGTTCCCTAATCCATTTACGATGTAAAGAGGTATAAATCAAACTTAATACGAGCTACACGTGTTGATAAAACCAGACACACACAGACGCGCGCACTCACACCGCCGCGATTGATCCATGTAGTGTCGCTTCGTTCTCAGGAGGCACACACGTGTTTCTTATCTAACTGCTAAAAGGGATTAAAATGACACATTTCTCAAAGAACATCATACGTTTTTAATTTTTTTTAAAGTATGATTGATTAAAACATCGTAAATTATAGTTAATTTTAATATAGATCGAATAAATGCAAAATGAATTTAAAAAGGTAAGTCAAGTAGCCCAATCAATATCCGATGAAACAAAACAGTAAACTTTTTTAAAGTAAGAGCGGTATACAAGATACGTAATTTTTTTTTTTCAATTACGTTCAAATGATGATCTCACAAAGAGTGAAAAAAGTCGACGGATACAAGAACCAGCCAAACTATACTATAAGATCAACAATTTCTTATTGCATACGTTTAACGATTAAGCTAAAAAAAAAACGAAATGTGATGGTCTGCAGCGAACTGTTAAAGTTGCAGTGATGATAATGAAGAGATTAAATACATTAAGGGATTATTGCTGTATATACACTCAACAAGAATTATAATTTCTCTAAATAATGGGCTAAAGATTTCAAGCAATAGCAAGACAAAACGATACACAGGCACATAGCGCTGATGAAGCGCGAATGTGTGCAAGGTGGCATGAAAATGGAATTAAGGGGGAAAATGCAAAGGAATCAACCCGGCGCGCGCGGGGCCCAAAGTGTCCCAGACCGGACACTTTGAACGAATTATGACGGTCATTATTAGAACGTGGACAGAATTAAATTGCCTCCACCCTCTCCCCACTAGCGCCCCCTTCCGGCTAAGTATGCCCGCATAATGATACCTGTCGGATACTCGCAACACTTAACTGAGAGTAAGCGAATCTCTATCGTCGGATGTTATGGGATTCGAGATTGTTTTTTTTTTTGTTCTCCGGTACTGCTTCTATGGGAATGTATTGACGGCGTCAGTACAGGGAATGTTAGCGGAGATCACTTATTTAAATAAAATATTTATCATTTTAATAAATGCAAATAATTAAAGTACTTTTAATTAATTGGTTAAAGTGTTTAATATGGAAAAGTCATGTCTATATTCACTTTACCTGTATTAATGGAAACATATACATATTTTGCGCACATCTATGATACAAGTTGAGTTTCTCCGATTTTATAATAAATAGGAATTCAAAAAAACTTAAAAAACGCTGTTTGCTGTCGGCTGAAGAGAATCTACCACCCTACACAAATCTACCTCCCTTTACAAAACCCGTGAGCCGTGGTAGCTCAGGGGCTAGGCGCTCGCTTTAAATTTCATAGTACGCGAGTGACCTGGGTTCGATTCCCGGTGCCGGCACCACTAAAATTGTTAATTGCAATTTTAAGTGCTGATTTACCACGTGCTCGGCGGTGAAGGAAAACATCGTGAGGAAACCTGCATGTCTGAGGAATAAAAAATATTTCGAAGATATGTGAAGTCCGCCAACCCGCATTGGAGCAGCGTGGCGGATTCTTCTTAGCTCCAAAACCCTCTCAGAAATGAGAGGAGGCCTGTGCTCAGTAGTGGGACATTTATAGGCTGAAACTTTTGACATTTCACCCGTGGGTTTTGTAAAAGTCGACAGAGGGAAAATAAAAACCAGGAGATGGGCAGTAGCATCTTCTTGGAACATCTGAATAAATAAACTGCGGTTGCTAATCCGCCTGCCAAGCGTGGCAACTATGGTAAAATCCCAACAAACGAACTAAAAAAACGAAGTACCACTTTGTTTGGATTTTAATGAACCAGAACTTCTCTGTATAGCTAGTGCATCACACTACGCTCGTCTCTGCATTATATAAGTTCTTGAGTCTCATATATCCAGTAATTATACAAGCTAATAGAGCCTTTTAAACTTATGATGACTTAGTGATGTTTGGAGACCACTGCTTGACCGCAGAATTATAGGCACTACATTGGTATCCACCTATACGGATTCCTGCATACCACTAGTGAATATAAATTACTGGCCATTAGGCATTACATCACAGTCCCTAGGCTCGGAGACGCACACACTTTATACTTCATCGAGTATTTTTTTATGGAAGAAAATGTTACATGTAGATCGTTCATCTGATGGTAAGTGGAACGTCAAAGGCTCTGTCACCCAGAATATTTCTGTGTAGCGCCGCTCTGCTTCACCTCGTCGTCGCTGGTCACCCTAAGACATCGATTTTGATGTAGATGGCATAGTGATCAATTACCATCAGGTTTTATGTATAATTAATGGTGACATAAGTGTGGGTTTGTTTATCACCATTAATTATACATAAAACAGCAAACGTAAACTCTGTGTTTACACTATGAAATAATTCCCGTACCTTACTAGTAAAGTAAAAGTAAAATGACAGCCTATAAATGTCCCACTGCTGAGCATAAGCATAGACTCATTTTTGCCTTGTTACTAGGGATTAGGGAAATCAGAAGTAACTGCGCACTAAAAACTAGATCCAATAAAGCTCTAGATCAGCGTATATTTACAAAAACAAAACCAACATTAGTGGTAGATTAGAGCCGGGTAGCCGTCACCGCGCAGATAGTGGCTGTATCAATAACGATGGAGCTACAATCAGTAAATTTGCAATAATCTCCGCAAACGCGGTGTGCGATAAAGGACGTGTGTGGCTGCAAATTTACGTCATAAGCTTTAGCGGGACGTACCAATGGTAACGTAATCTTAATCGATTTTTTTTACTTATAGTCACAAACGACTTTTTAGTCCATACACCTACATCCATCATTGAAGAAGAACCAGGTAAAAGACGCATTGCCCCTGATGACTATGACAGAATCCCGCTGTGCCAGTAACCGAGTCTTTTACCTGGAATTCTGTGAGATGGGTTATTGCACTAGCCGAGCCGACCCATTTATTTGCTGCATCAGCTGGTAAAGCATTTGCAATAATCTGCAATAATGAAGGTAGATACGAAAATGATTGTACTACTATAGGATGCGAGAACATACGCGAGTAAAAAGTAAAACACTGATATGTTTTGACTCAAACAGTTGACCGCAAAGCTTAAAATGTTTTATAGATTACCGTTAAATAATACTTTCAGTAAATTACGCGGTAATGATTCCTTACTGTAGCTCACACATTATTTGTTCTCTATAAGAACTTAACAAGTCTTTCTAAATTTGTAAGGGACCATTTAAATACTTTACTTCAACGAAAACTTAAATATAAAGTGTTGCCTAGCCATCTCTTCATGTTTCGTCGTTTCAGCCTATCACAAGTCCACTGCTGAACATAAGCCTACCCCATAGATAGCCATAAAAGTTTGTAGCTTTCATATTGAAGGGAATTTTGGCATAGTTGCCACGCTTGGCAGGCGGGTTGGCAACCGCAGCTTATTTATTTAGATGTTTAAGGAAGATGCTACTACCCATCTCCTGGTTCATTTCTCTCTGTCGACTTTTACGACACCCACGGGATGGGATGGGGTGGTAGATTCTTCTAGGCCGCTTCCACATGGCGGGGTTCTTGTTTAATCCATACCAATATAAAAATACGAAATTAACACCCTCTGTCCCTCTGTCTGTGTGATACCTTTTCACGGTTCAACCGATGATCCTAGCTTAACGAAATTTGGCACAGAGATATCTTGCGTCCTGGACACTGGGCATATGATACTTTTATCCCAGAAATCAAATAGATATTTAAAAACCTAAATCCACGCGGACCAAGTCGCGAGCATCAGCTAGTCGTAGATAGATTATGAATGTTGTTCTTAAAGCAAATAGCTAGCAATAATAGTAACTACTACATTGTTATTTTCATCATCATCATCATCTCAGCCTATCACTGGTCCACTGCTGAACATACGCCTCCCCCATAGATTGCAACAAAAGTAAGTAGCACTTGTTTAGGTAAGTAAATAATTTTAATATCCGATCATCATCATTTCCGCCTAACATAAATCCACTGTTGAACATAGGCCTCTCCCGTAGATTGCCACAAAAGTTTGTAGCTCTCATTTTGAGGATAGTTTTACCATAGTTGCCACGCTTGGCAGGCGAGTTGGCAACCGCAGTTTATTTGTTCAGATGTTCTAGGAAGATGCTGCTGCCCATCTCATGGTTTTTATTTCCCTCTGACGACTTTTACGACAAACACGGGATGAGATGGGTGGTAGATTCTCTTAAGCCGCTACCACACTCTACTTATATTCAAGTCTCTGCCGAACCCGATCGGTGATATAAATATATAATTCCCTATTTGAATCTGATTTTGAGGTTTTAATTTTTTTGCGCGGAGCTCTAATGATTTTTCTAAAATTAAAGTCCTAGTTACCCGCTATAATATCCCCTATCTGTCATTGAAAGTCCCGTCAAAATCGGTTCAGCCGTTTTGGAGATTAGCCGGAACAAACATACAGACAAAATGTTTGAAAAATTGTGTTTTCTTGTAAGTACCGTATGTAATTTCATATGCATCGAGTAAAAAGCTGTTATTTTGTTGTTAGAAACAGACATATAAATTTTTTTTTATTTGTTTTTGTATAGATAAGTTGTACCGCCTTAAGTGTCCTTTCCGCTACCGCCTCTTAATCAAATCCAAATGAATTATAATACAATATTGACATAGGCGGCATATAAAGCGGTCGTGTTAAGACGGCGCAGAGGCCATCCCACGTGTCGGCTTTATCGCTGAGATATAGCAAATATTAGGTGCAATTGTTGGCTTAAACAAAGACCGGATTTAGGTGCCGCTGCGACTATTTGCCTTTTTATTGGGTCGTTTGGTGGGGGCTGGTTTACAATGGTGAAATGTTTAAACGTGCTTAGAGGTTAAAACCTACTAGCGATTTGAAAAATATTTGGAACTAGCTGATGTCCGCGGCTTCGAGCGCGTGGATATAGGTTTTTTAAATATACCGTGGAACTATTTGATTTTTCAGCTCTCAGTCTCAGCCACAAAGTGTGTTGGTTCAGCGGTTCAAGCTGTCTCCGTGCCAAATTTCGTCAAGATCGGTTCAGCGGTTGAGCCGCGAAAAGGTAACAAACAGACAGAGGGACAGAGACAATTATGTTCGCATTTACTCGTATGGCAAATCCCCCCAAAATGAGAGCTACAAACTTTAATGGCAATCTATGGGGGAGGCCTATGTTCAACAGTAGACTTGTGATAGGCTGAAATGATGATGATGATGATGATACTCGTATAATATTAGTATGGATAAACAATATGAAATACATCTCGGTTGTTAATAACCATCTGGAAACCAACATCAGAAACGATCTATATAGGAATTATTAAAGAGCCGTGAGTCTTAACTGAAAGACAAAGTTTTTTTTTTCATAAAAGTGACGGAACGAGCAAAACGTTCGCCTGATGGTAAGTGTAACGTCTTCAAATAACATATGCCGTGTCACCCAGAAAATTGCTGTGTAACACCACACTGCGCCCGTCACCCTGAGACATCAGTTCTTAAGTCTCATATACCCAGTGATTACGCTAGCTCTCAGTGCCATTCAAACCAAAACACAAGTTATGTTTGCACACTACTGCTTCACGGCAGAATAACTGGCCCTGGGGTGGTACCTACTTATAACTACTTATGACTACTGTGGTAAGATGGTAACAAACGACCACACGTAATCTACTCGATTGTTGGTATGACCCGGGCAATTAGTAAAGGGTCAAGACTACATCAATGTCTCAATATGTTTGTTATATTTACGCGAACTATATACGTTGAATAAAACTAAATTTACGAATTTTAACGTGTTTACTTTAGCGTTTCCAAAATTTCGAGCCCTTTGCAGCAATATGCCACGGGAGAGCTGATATGTTCGATGTCACGATTAATCTGTGCTACTATTAGCTTGCAGCCTTCAGTGTCTGCAAGCCTTGCATCTATTTTTACTGGTGGTAGGATTCCTATGTGGGAATCCGTCTAGGTACGTTACACACCAGGGCCAGTCATTCTGCCGTGAAGCAGTACTGTGCAAACATTACTGTGTTTCGGTCTGAAGGTCACTGAGGGCTAGCCTAATTACTGGGCAGAGGAGACTTAAGAACTGATTTCTCAGGGTCACCACACGCGCCACAAGTGCAAGTGTTATGAGCAGAAGTTGAACTTACCTTCAGGTGTACGTTTTTCTCATCTTGGTTTTATTGGTAAACATAATTTCCCTCGATAATTTATTACGTACACATTTTGTTTTAATTGTTTCAATTGCAATTGCGAAATTCGTCTGAATCGATCTGAAAATATTTAGTATTATCATCAAAACAGTGATTACCTTTAAAAACTTCCAAAAATAAAAGTTTCGCTAGTAATATATAAAAAATCCAACGGTGTTTTTAAATTACAAAGCAAACCCGGAATTACGACTCCTCATTGTTATACAAGCTCATGAACAACAAGTAAAAAAAATGGTAATCCTAAACATAACGGTCAGACATCAAGCTACATTCATACAAACACATCTAAAACCCATCCGACAATAACCATTAACCGAGTCTATTAACATAGAAAACAAAATGTAACATGTTTAGGGTTGCTACATGAGTTTTGCGGGGATATATCGATGCAAGGCAAACAGAGGTTACCCGGCGCGGCACTTTATCGACACGGAGCAAACGTGGCGCAACAAAAATGTGAAATCAGCGAAGGAACGTTGTTAAAACAAAGGTTTTGCGCTAAATACCGGTGGGGAGGAGCGAGAGGGGGTGCTATTACAATATTTGCTAGAATCTCGTTATTTTTAAGTATCTCCCGACGACGGCTCTCAAACTTTCGCTGATCCGCAAATGGTAAACAGTTTGCTAATAACCGTGTTAATATGTTATGAATGGTTATGGCGATTTAATTTAAGATACATATTTCACGTTAGGAATACACAAATTTAAGTATTTTAAAAACAGTTTTAAAAAGAGAGTTATTTTTATAACTGTAAGTACGCTACCAAAAGGATTTATGAAATATTTTCCGTTTCACTAAAAAAAAAAAAAACGTTGTATGATCCAAAATTTCACTCTCTGTCCTTAGAAAAACTAAAAGACACCAAGTAGATTCTCTTTAAGAATTATTACTAAGCTGAAATTTAAGTTGTGAACTTATAAAGGCATATGAAAATATTTTAGTTCAAGCGTTTTGAACATAGTCGATAGCTATCAATTGCGCAGGAGATATTATAGTGCCACAAGTGTACGCGCAAACACAGAGGCACTCACTCGTCCCAACCTACCCGCGCCCGATGTAACGCTGATGCGATAAGATCGGAGGTACGCAAGGATGCAGATGTCAGAAACACGGGGACAATCACAACACAACCAGACCCGAAAGCCAACAATTTGTGTTTGAGCACAAATGTTGACTTCGGCTGAGATTCGAACCCAGGACCTGCGGCTTAGTAGTCAGGTACTCTGACCACTAGGCCACGCGGTCGTCATATAAAATACAGTACACTTAATACGAACAATAAGAAAATACCCAAAAAAGCGCTTCAACATAAGAAATTAAACGTAAAGTCTTAGCTGCAAAATTATGGATAAAAGCAAGGTATGTTTATGTTACATACATTTTGCATTCGGCCATTAAAGTGGTAAACAGAATGTTTGTTAACTTTGAGCACCGCTGAACGCCGACTGCGCAGCGTCATAGAGCAGCGACGTAGTGTTGTAAATTATAATGTTTTATGGTTTAATACTGCAGATAAGGCGGGTGAGGGGTAAGGAGCCTATTATTAACCGTGTTAACCGGGACCGCGGGGTGGGAAGCCGCCGGTAGACTTCGCGAGCGCCTGCACGCGAGCGACTTGAAATGCTATTGCGATTTTCTAGACGCTACAACCAATTTGTTTTAGCGTGTTAACAGAATTGTAATTTTAAATATACATTATCTCCACGACTGTATGAAAGAGTACGAGCTTGCATATTATTATAAACGTGATTTAGACATTCTCTTATTTAAATTAAGTTTAAATGTCAACATAAATCACGATGATTATTTTTAACGAGAAGAATGTTTTATTGTGAATGACGTTAGGATTTGATTTCATTTGATTTTAAATTTTTCAAATATTTCTTCTATCGCTATGTTTTAAACGGTAAGTTTAGGCCAAAGGAGAACGGCATTAAAAAGGTTACACTTACATGTGTGCACAAATGTAATACAAAACCCTAATAACAGTAATTTACAACAGTAAATAGTAAACATATAGAAAGTGGGAACTATTTATTAAACTCACACAAACTTTACTAAGGCTGCGACTTTTGAGCGTAACGGCACCGACCAGACGCCCGTCTGCGGCCGCCCTCCGAATATGATTTTTAACGAGCCATACCCAAGTATGTAATTGTGTCTGAATGCGCTTCGTAATGATTATTTATGTAGCGCGGTGCGGGTGGAGGCGAAAATTATTTTTTATTGTTTTCAGCCACATTTGTTGAAGCCGCGGGAGAACCTATCGCTCTGTATTGCACTTTTGATAACAGAGGCAATAGTAAATATATCAGGCGCTTAGTGCTACCATGACGTGGAGTAACTTGGCTAAAACATTTTAATAAAATATATGCATACAAATATGTGAAGTTATACATACATACAAATATAAGCCGTGGTAGCTCAGGGGCCTGGTGCTCGCCTTTGATTTCATAGTAAGCGTAACCTGGGTTCTATCCCCGGTGCCAGCACCTCTAATATTGTTCTACAATTTTAAGTGCTGATTTACCACGTGCTTAGCGGTGAAAGAAAAAATCGTGAGGCAACCTGCATGTCCGAGGAATAGAAATATTTCGATGACACGTAAAGTCCGCCATCCCGCATTGGAGCAGCGTGGCGGATTCTTCCTAGTTCCAAAACCCTCTCAGAAATGAGAGGAGGCCTGTGCTCAGCAGTGGGACATTTATAGGCTGAAACTTTACTTTACTTTTTTATGTGAAGTTAAACTGAGCGATTTTTTCGTTGCGTTCATATTTAATACAATTCGTTTAACGTATTTTTTTTAAGGTAGGGTTCCAGTGCTGGAATTCGTCTTGGTAGTTCCACCGTAGTGCCAGTTATCCTGCCATGAAGCGGTAGTTTTCAAACATTACTGTGTTCCGTTTTGAGAGTTCTGAGAGCTTTCGGCTTAAGAGAATCTACTACGCCATCTCACCCCGTTGGTGTCGTAAAAGTCGACAGAGGAAAAATAAAAACCAGGAGATCGGCAGCAGCATCTTCCTTAAACATCTAAATAAATAAACTGCGATTGCCAACCCGCCTGCCAAGCGTGGCAACTATGGCAAAATCCCTCCAATATGAGAGCTACGTACTTTTGTGGCTATCTATGGGGGAGGCCTATGTTCCGCAGTGGACTTGTGATAGGCTGAAACGACGACGACGACCATCTAATGATACTCTTCTGTTGAAACCTTAATGTTAATAATTGACTTCCTTATCTATAAAAATAAATAAAATTCAAGTGTCTCTTTGTAATCACAAAATCAGCTTTTTACAATATAGTATACACGGTACTTCTAAGAAAAAAACTATTATTTAAATTTTTATCTGTCTTTCTGTCCGTCTGTCTGTTTGTTCCGACTAATCTCCGCAACGGCTGGATCGATTTTAACGGGACTTTCACTGACAAATAGCTAATAGTTATAGCGGGTAATTAAGACTACTTTAATTTTAGAAAAACAATTAGGGTAACAAAAATCGAACCCCAAGATCCGATTCAGTTAGTGAAGTATGTATGTATATTATCGATCGGGGTTGGCGATTTACGCAGTGAAATCGCGGGGAACAGCTATGCCGTGACATTCATGGTTCCTTGTAAGGTAGGTGGTAGGATTCCTATGCAGGAATCCGTCTAGGTAGGTACCATAGGATTGCACACACATCCGCTACCACACGGATTAGATTTACTCGTATGAGACTATTCCTTGTGAATGTATCTATAAAATATTATGAACTAAGATAAAAGAAACATGTGTGCCGTTCACACGCGGTAGAAGAACCTTCAGAAAGCTAAGCTTCGAGAGAAATAGACGAAGGTGTAGGATAATAGGATAAACTCTGGTGGCGGTTCCTGGTGGCGGTGTTAGTTTGCTTGTGCACGCTACTGAGGGAGGGCGGGCGGTGCTCTTCAAAAAACTAGGTAATATACACCATTTTTATATTTTGCATGCGGATCTTAGAAAATTAACTTACTTTCCTTCAAACATTCATATTTCTTACGTTGAATAATAAATAATTTTCATGTACATTGTCATTTCATACATCGTCATTGATAAATGCAGACACAAGTACTGTCGCCTTAACATCGAAAATCGCCCGGTCATTTTTTAACCGCGCGCATTTAGCAAAATCCTGCAGGCCAACGTCCAGGGCGGGCATAATGAAATCGTAAATCCGCAGCCGCTAGCCCGGTATAATAGTGATAAATAAATTGGGCCCGCGGTTTGGCGCCGGAGGATTGTTGGCCGACATTTTTGCGGGCGCGCTTCAATCACACGGTTTACAACTTCACTGCGGGTCCCAATGTGTGCCCGCGGTTGTGCGTATCGAATATACGAGCTATTTGCTATATACACTTCTTTTATACTGCTGGTTATTTCGATGTGATGCAACGTATTTTAAATACTAGCTAGCCGCCCCGGCTTCGCACGGGTGCAATTTATTAATGAAGAAAATGAGTGATGCGCTTAGGAAAAAAACAACAGCAGAACTGACAAACTGAACGTCACTATTTTATTGAGATTTTAATACAAAAATAACATCTACATTTCCGAAAATCTACTGGTGTTAGGATTCCTATGCAGGAATCCGTCTAGGTAGGTACCATCCCAGGCCAGTTATTCTGCGATGAAGCAGTAGTGTGCAAACATTACTGTGTTTCGGTTTGAACGGCACTGAGAGCTAGCGTAATCACTGGGCATATGAGACTTAAAACTGATGTCTCAGGGTGATGGGCGCCGAGTGGTGTCTCACAGAAATATTCTGGGTGACACAGCATTTGTTAAGGGCAGACTCAGGTTAACGTTTTGCTCGTTTCATCACTTTAAAAAATGTCCCTACACGCTTCATTTATAATATTTTGGCAGTATGCCTTATTAGTCAAGTAAAAGTAAAGTAACAGCCTATTAAATGTCGTCCTGCGCCCCGTCACCCTGAGACATGTTTTCTTAAGTCTCATATGCCCGGTGTTGGCCTTCTACTCCCAAATCCCTTTCGTCAAAGCTGTATAGGTCGGTTCAATAGTACCTATACATCTTAAAAAAAAGCAGTACACCTCGCCACAATGTTCGCACATCATCGCAGCATTGCTGCGGTACGCGTCAATCACACGCGGCTCGCCCGCGAACTGAATTTAATTCTATATTGTTTTATTTCGCTCTGTGTACTTTTCACCCCGTTGTGCTCTTGATAGAGTGCCTGCTAATGGGATTTATTCGGGTTTTTAAACTCGAAATTGATTTCGTGTGCGCTGTTAAATATTTTTTGACACGCGTGAGCTATGTCTAGCTGGTGATCGACGACATTTATAAACGGTTTGCGGTTGGTTGCATTTTGTAACAAATTGAGTTTGAGGTGAAATTTTCGAACGTTATATAACGCCAAATGACACTATTATTTATATTACTTTAATTGAGAGAGCCGTGGTAGCTCAGGGGCCTGGTGCTCGCCTTAATTTCATAGTAAGCGAGTAACCTGGGTTCGATCCCCGGTGCCAGCACCTCTAATATTGTTCTACAATTTTAAGTGCTGATTTACCACGTGCTTAGCGGTGAAGGAAAACATCGCGAGGAAACCTGCATGTCCGAGGAATAGAAATATTTCGAGGATATGTGAAGTCCGCCAACCCGCATAGGAGCAGCGTGGCGGAGTTCCTAGTTGGCCTAGTTCCAAAACCCTCTCAGAAATGAGAGGAGCACAGGTGCTCAGCAGTGGGACATTTATAGGCTGAAACTTTACTACTTTTTTTTTTACTTTAATTGAACGAATGTTTTTAATGAAGCTACGTACGTCGAGGTATTGTTAATCATCATCATCATAATTTCAGCCTATCACTAGTCCACTGCTGAACATAGGCCTCCCCCATAGATCGCTACAAAAGTTTGTAGCTCTAATTTTGCAGGGAATTTTGACTTAGCTTACCACGCTTCGCAGGCAGTTTATTTATTCTGATGTTCCAGGAAGATGCTGCTGCCCGTCTTCTGGTCTTAACTTTCCTTCTGTCGACTTTTACGACACGCGCGGGATGAGATGGGGTGGTGGATTCTGTTAAGCCGCTACCACACGGCCATCAGAGATTTCATAACCCAAAATGCATCCATAATTCGCATTCCACCACTGTGAGCTCCAAGACTTATCAAGCCCTGCACGGTCACTTTGTGGAATATACGACTTAGGTAACTTCAAGAAACAGACTACTCTTTTCTCAAAGGTCGGCAGCGAACCCGCGATTCCTCTGCTATTATATTATAAAATAAAAAGGAGCAAAACGAAAGAGAAGACAGAGGAAGCTTTATTTAATTATTGATTCGAGATGCCGTGTGGTGGCGGCACGTTAAAAGAATACTACCACTCCATCTCATCCAATGGATATCGTAAAAGGCGAGTAAGGAATTAAACTGCACTGTGCACCCAGCAGCGCATGGTGGCGATGGGCTCGCCACCTATCACACCAAGTGCATTATATTGTTTTGGTGAAACGTGGATTGTGGCAATCATCTGTTTTTGCAGTGAGTGCCCAGTCTCTGACTACCCTTTATGGGATACAGTCGTGATCTTATGTATGTATGTATGTAAATAATTATTGTATTAATTAATGGAGATGTTTTACGACTATTCTCAAGACTGATCTAAAACTATTGACATCTATATTTACATAATCACGAAAATTTACATTTTCCGCTTGAAATATTAATTTGTAGTGTAGTGTCTTTGACCCACTAATTTCCTTTTACTATGCATAAATTTATGAATTTAGAAATTTTCGGAATATCAACGAATCATATCATATTCAGATGTAAATACTTTTGTGAGTAAATAAAATCTTTTTTTTTATAATCTTATGAATATTCGATAATTAAGAAATACCAGAGTCTCGTTCGTACAGGTGTCTTTATAGACAATAAAAACATGCTGCGATAATGTTTAAAACTTTTCAATATTCGTTGCGTCTAAAGTTACTTCTTGAAAATAATAGCTTTGTTATCGCTGCAAAATGATTTCAAAAATCTAACAATAAAAGCAACGTAAATATTTAAAAATCAAACATTATGCACACGGCCTTACTTAATTATGTAAACACACATTTTTTTTTTATTGTATAAAGTGACGAAACGAGCAGAACGTTCACCTGATGGTAAGTGCAACGTCCGCCCACAACAAATGCTGTGTCACCCAGAATATTTCTGTGTGACACCACACTGCGCCCGTCACCCTGAGACATCAGTTCTCAAGTCTCAAATGCCCAGTGATTACGCTAGCTCACAGTGCCCTTCAAACCGAAACACAGTAATGCTCGCACACTACTGCTTCACGGCAGAATAACTGGCCCTGGGGTGGTACCTACCTAGACGGATTCCTGCATAGGAATACTACCACCAGTCATACATACATACAGTCACGCCTTTTTCCCATATAAGGGGTAGGCTGAGGCCACTCGTGTAGCCCACTTTTCGCCCTCGCGGGACCTGACGGTTGGCGAACCACGTCGCCGCCATTTTCGTAAGAGTGAAAAAATACTCCCCATTGCGTTCCCACGAGCGGTATAGTGACAGCATCGCGTATTATGGTGTTATTCTTGCACGTAATAAGGTTGTCCGTACAACATCTTAGTCGCCTCTTACACACCTCGGTAGGAAAGAGGTAAGGTGCTATTCTACTCTGCCGGACATCCTATCGGCTATTTTGTGAACAGCGCTATAATAAGCTAGTAAAGAACATAACACACTTCAAACTGTGAAAGCCTGTTGTTATTCGTATCTAAATTAAAACAGTCGAAGTCTAAAAACCGCTCGAACAACAGCGCGGTAGATTTATAAACTCGACCGACGCTAACACACTTTCACGTGTCATTGGAGCTCACGTAAAAGCCTAAAAAGCCGAAACAAAAAGCGCACAACAGGCGGGTACGTGCATCTTTTTCACTTGGCTGACAAATGGCCACGGGAACGCGGGATGAGTCCGAGAGCAGAATGAAAAATCATTCACAAATTCTGACGCAGTCCGCTTAGCTCGGCTCGGCCACTTTTTAACTGGGCGTCATCAATAAAGGGATGGAGAAAAAAGAGGTGACGTCACGAGGTACCCTTCCCCGACACCGGTGAGCGAATAAATCAAGCGCTGCACTAGCACGGAGTCGGCTCCCACCGAATTGCGGTGTTTTATGGCCTTTTGATTCACAGAGCCGCTCATTTCATGCATTCGATAACCCGTGTATGTACGGCGCGCGAATAAAAAGCGATCCGATCGCTCAATGAATTTCGCTTTTCGACTGTGACGTTGCGTCACCGGCGTCGGCGAATAAACATGTGTCAGTGACAAATTTAACGCCGCCCGCGATCGTTGTTGCGACGCAAATGACGCCACATTTCAAGGGGACCTCACACGCGGACCGATATTTTTACGACGCGCGTATTACTCAAAAACTCAGTTTCGCTACAAAGTTAGTTACGTTTGTATTGCGTGATTACGATAAAAACAATTGTAAGTGATTTGTAGTGCAGTTGCATTCCCGTTAACAAGTATTCGAACTAAGAGTTTAGGTATAACGATTTAAAATTCCTTTTAACATCAATCAGTCAACAATCCTTCCTTGTTTAGTACATAACTTTCCAACTGTCCACTCTAAAAGATTAAAGAAATCACTTCTCAGAGTTTGTCAAAGAATACAACAGACGCCTGACAGTCCGTGTACGCGAACACGGTAAAGACCGAGCTGATTTCATAAGTAGTAAAAAAAGCCACCTTTAAACAAAGAAGAAGAGAGTGTATCGCCAATCCGCGTGCCAAGCGTAGTCATTACAGAACAAGTCACTCTTGGAGGAAACTTTTTTCCAGCTGTGAACTATTAATAGGCAAATTAAGATTTCTCAGGTGGTAGAATTTCTATGCAGGAGTCCGTCTAGGTAAGCTACCACCCCAGGGCCAGTTATTCTGCCGTGAAGCTGTATTGTGCAAACGATGAGAAATGGCAAAAGATGGAGGGGATAACCTTCACCCAAAAATGGGATCATAAATGAAGATAAATAATAATTTAGTTTACCCATTTAAGTTTGCCGTGTGGTGGCGGCTAAAGAGAATTTACGTACGTAAAAGTCGACAGAGGGAAATTTGAAGCCAGACGATGAGCAGCAGCATCTTCCTGGAATATCTGAATAAATAAACTTTGGTTGCCAACCCGCCTGCCAAACGTGGCAGCTATAGTTTCTTTCTTTCTTTCTTTTAAAAGCCATTTCTTTAAAACACTATAGCAAAATCTCCCCAAAATGAGAGCTACAAACTTTTATGGCAATCCATGGGGAGGCCATGTTCAGCAGTGGTCTAGAGATAGTATGTAAAGATATGATAGCAAGTAAGTAGTGATGATGGCTATGATGATTAAAGTAGACGAATACCAATTTTATTTTATTTTGGTTTTCATTTGTTATTTTAACTGTATTGCTAATTATTTTATACCGTTCATATATTTTTTACTATTACAATTTTTACGCGCGAATTGATTCAAGCTGAATATTTGTCCTATTTCTTTTTTGGGGTTAATGGCTTTTATTATTTACATAATTATTTTATTTTAACAAATTCTTGAATAAAATTACTCCCACATTTTCAGAATTCGCGTAAACAAAATGTCTCTCCTGCCTTAGTTACCGCAATCGAGTTTGATGGACAAGGGTACATCAGAACCGTTCAACTGGTGTCCCGCGCGCTCTCTCCGATCCACTCACTCATTCATTCATTCTTCCGCTCACTCGATCCATTTCGAGTGATCACAGATCGAGGCGAGCCTATTTTTTTTTAATCGAACCCGTAACTCGAATAACGTAGTCTTTTTAAGCTATCGCCCGTCGATTGAGATCGATTTTTCATCAATTCCAATAACTGTCGTTAAATGTTTGCCGTTTACAGTAACCTGTTAGAATCAAGTGTTTTTTTTATTAAATGAGGGCTTCGTGAAATGTAAATTCTAGTAACGACACAATGAGCATGTCGAATTGTAAGAGAAAATATGATAGATAATTAAAAAGAAGTTGGTTCTCAAGTTGTACCGGCAAAGGCAATGTAGGACATTCCGATGACCCACGGCGAAGGTAACTCGGGGGACACGGTTTTTTGTCTTAAAACAGGCAAATGGTCTTATTCATAAAATATACTTATGATAGATTTATAACACTGAATAATTATAATGCTAATCAGGCCTACTAAACTTTTTATAAAATTCCGCTATGGGATACTTGAACATGTCATATAAAAATTAATAATGATGCAGATAATTTGATGATGATATTCTTCTGGCCGATTTCGACCACGGCGACCACTCTCGAATATTGTCGAGATCAACTGCGCAGGTGATATTATAGCAACACAAATGTACCCGCGCCCAATGAACGCTGATGCGATGAGATCGGAGGTAGGCTAGGATGCAGTGTCTGAAAAACGGGGACCATCACAACACAAGCAGACCCGAAAACCAACAATTTGTGTTTTAACAGAAATTCTGACTCCGGCTGGGACTGGAACCCAGGATCCGCGGCGTAGAAGTAAGGTACTCTCTCCATTAGGCCTCGCGGTCGTCTTATAATATACTAAAAGCAAAAAAATAACGAGGTAGGTATCAGGTGCCAGTTATTACACCACTTCTCACATCAATATAGAGCATTGATCAGACTAAAATAAAATCGTGGGGCGGAGCGTAACCGGAGTAAATATGTCAACGATCGTTCAGTGGCGTCGCACGATGATAGTGACGGATTTACTTTTACACCCTATTGCATAAGTTCTCCATTGAGAAGATGCATCCAAAGCATACCTATAATGATATAAGCGGTTGACTGTAGATAATAGAAATGGTACTGAATAAATATAATTGTATTGTCAACGGAACTTAAGGTGTGTACCACATTTCAGATCAATCGGTCAACAGGAAGGGGGTAATATTTAAATTTCTAGATTTTACCCACACAAGACACAAACAAAGCAAGCTAAATAAAACCGTTTAATAAGAAACCAGCTGACTCACCACGGCCGGCGGCTCAGGGGCTAGACGCTCGCTTCAAAATCGTAATTGAGTAACACAATAGAGAATGTAATCGAATAATTACTTGAGGACCACACTGGTGTTCGAAGTTCGAAGAGAGACTTCTACGCCGCTGGTCCTGCATTCGAACCCTAAACGTAGCCAACATTTGTGGAAAAAAAAGAAATCATTTGAAATCTATGCCTATAAAAACAACGATTCACGGGAAATTCCAGTACTTACATACATATGTAGTATGTTCGTAATTGCAATGTGAAAGGTAAATACTGGTGATAGGAATTCTTATTACTAAATGAGAAAACGAGACGGTGGTGTTTTCCCCTATACAGACTCAAAAAACAATAACTTCGAAGAAAAGTGGGCCGGGTCACTAAAAATGTACGTAAAAAAATTACTCGGGTAGGATTCCTTTGCAGGAATCAGTCTAGGTAGGTACCACCCCAGGGCCAGTTATTCTGCCCTGAAGCAGTAGTGTGCAAACATTACTGTGTTTCGATTTGAAAGACACCGAGAGCTAGTGTAATCACTTGGCATATGAGACTTAAGAACTGATGTCTCATGTTGAAGAGCGCAGTGTGACTACTCACGTTCCGTCGCTTTATCCAATAAAAAAAGTTTCAGTCCTAGAGACAGATAGTGAACTAACAGTTTACGGTTACAGTCCGCTTAGTTCTTACTTTAGCGGAATTATTAAAACCAACGTGTCCCTACTAGAAATCAAAACAATCTGAAAGCCAGCAAATAGACATCCAAAACGTATTCCAACATAAAGCACCGAACATATCGATTACGGGATTACGCCAAATAATCGGAGGCGATCATAAAAAGAGACTTCTTAACGGCCTGCGAACGTTCGCTTGCATTCCGGTCACGTCGGACCGAACTGATTGACGCGAGACGTCCGCGCCTTCTGGGGCACCCCTGCCACCCTATTCATCCCCCTATCCCCCTTGCCGTGGGGGCATGCCTCCACAGACTTGACCTGTGATCCGCGCAAGAAACATGTGAAAAATGTCATTAATGCACTCCCGGGGTTCGCATTGAGTGCCTCGCAGAGTTGCTTGCTGTTTAACTTTGTAAGTACTTAAGCATACTGCAAAAGAACATTAGAATAGAATAGAATAGAATAGAATGGATTTATTTGGCAACACATATACAACAATAACAATGAGAAAAAAAATGAGCACACAAGAAAAACATAAGCAAATTTAAAAAAGCGAAATTCCAAATAAATATGTAAAGCAAAACAAAATTCAAATAAAAAAATAAATAAATAACTAATTACAATTTTGGTATTACTTGACACATCAACTTCCTTCTAATAGCGGGGTCGCAATGTGCATCAAAGAATGAACTGCGTGATGCCAAAATGGTCCCACTCAGCAAAAAACTGAAGCATTCGCTCCAGCACTGATTTTCAGTGAAACCGGATTTCGGAGCAAAAAATGTAACCCGAAAGCAGAAGAGCAGCAGTGCTTCACTCGCCTCTAGTGTAACATTATGTCATTAAATCAGTTTGTCTGATTAAAACTATTAGAGAGAATGAATTTACTATGAATATCTTACTCTTAAAATTTTTGTTGTGCGATTTCTCGTTTGTAACCAATACACTTATTATAAAGAGTATTCTAACCAAATTCGAAAAATTTTGGTGCTTTTTGATTAGACTTTATTGTCGCATCTCCGTCATTTTTGAACCGAATTGGATTATTATTTTGCCCTTCAAAAGGAAATATTAAGTGTTCTCTTGTAAATTTAGTAAAGACTAGCTGTGTCTAGTTTCACGCGCGTCAAATAAGTATATATATATATTTTTCAATTCTCCACGTAAAACTTACGCTTAAGAGATCGTGATTGAAGTCGCAATCAAACCGTTAGACTAGTATCATTCCAGTGCAGTGCTATAAATCCAGAGGCGCTAGAGAATCCGCCGCCCCATTTCTCCCCGTGGGAGATGTCGTAAGAGTCGGCAAAAGTAAAATAAACCAGACTGGTAGTATCATCCTTTTTGGAGTTCCGAACC
Source organism: Luehdorfia chinensis (assembly GCA_019845155.1). Lineage (NCBI taxonomy): Eukaryota > Metazoa > Arthropoda > Insecta > Lepidoptera > Papilionidae > Luehdorfia > Luehdorfia chinensis. The sequence goes on along the minus strand of JAHVAK010000423.1, from coordinate 2,160,967 downwards.
TACGAGTTCAAAACAAGACTTCGGACTATTACTGTCTTTTGGCTACTGTAGAAATCATTTGGCAGTATCTCTTTCCGTTAGTAATGGAACAATTTTCCTCCGCCTCATTAAAGTTTTGTGAGTATAACCGCGACGACCGCGTGTCCTCGTGGCCAGAGTACCTGACCTGTAAGCCGCGGGTCCTGGGTTCGAATCCCAGCCGGAGCCAAAAATTGTGCTAAAAACACAAATTGTTGGTTTTCGGTTCTGGTTGTGTTGTGATGGTCCCCGTGTTTCTGGCACTGCATCCTAGCCTACCTCCGATGTTATCGCATCAGCGTTACATCGGACGCGGGTAGGTTGGGACGAGTGAGTGCATTTGTACTTGCGTACACTTGTGGCACTATAATATCTACAGCGCAGTTAATATCTCTCGTCAATATTCGAAAGTTGTCGCCGTGGTCGAAATCGGCCAGGAGAATATCATATCATATTTAATGACAATATTAATTGTTATAAACCATGCTGAGTTGAAATAAAATAAATAATAATCATAAATATATATACTGTCTTGCTGTACAGTGTAACTTGTTCCCCAACTATTAAATTTTAAGTCATGATTTCTGTCATTTGAAGTGAATAACTCGTTAATTTCTTTGTCTGTTCTATTTTATTAATAGGCCTGGCCCTCTATCCTGGCCGATTTCGACCACGGCGACAACTTTCGACTATTGTCGAGAGCTATCAACTGCGCAGGAGATATTATAGTGGCACTAGTGTACGCGCAAACACAGAGGCACTCACTCGTTACAACCTACCCGCGCCCGATGAACGCTGATGCGATGAGATCGGAGGTAGGCTAGGATGCAGTGTCAGAAACACGGGGACCATCACAACTCAATCAGAACCGAAAACCAACAAATTTTTGTTTTTGCACAAATGTTGGTTCCGGCTGGGATTCGAATCCAGGAACCGTGACGTAGTGTCAAGTACACTAACCACTAGGCCACGCAGCCGCCTCTAGTTTTAAACGGTTCGTTTAAATACCCCTAGTGCATCCATCAACAAAATAAACGGAGTTTTCCCAGCCGTCATGTCGCGTTGTCGAAAAAGTGGGCGAGCGAAAACTGCGGTGTAAACTTCCCAGGGGCAAGGAGACAGTGGTCCGGGCGAAAAGTTTGTTAATTTGGACGTGCAATTGCTATCCGGACGCGGACGTCGAACGCCCGCCAAGTTTGAATTGCACGCAGTTTAGAATAAATAGACGCCGTAACGGACATTGTCCGAACGCCATGTTGGACTGAGATGCAGATGATAAAATGTAACACGATTGCAATGTTATTTATCAATGCTGTTGCGAAAACAATTAAGCATGTTTTTTACGCAGTGTGGTGGCGGCTTAAAGAATCTACCACCACCTCTTTACATGTGGGTGTCGTAAAATGAAAGCCGACATAAGGAAAACGAAAACCAGGAGACGGGCAGCAGCATCTTCCCGGAACATCTGAATAAATAAACTGCGGTTGCCAACCCGTCTGCCAAGCGCGGCAACTGTGGCAAAATCCCCCAAAATTAAAGATACAAACTTTTGTGGCGATCTATTGGGGAGGCCTATGTCCTATGTTCAGCATTGGACTAGTGATTGGCTGAAATGATGATGATGTTGTTTTTTTATACGGGTCTCTTCTCGCTTGTAGTATGGGGTGAGCAGACTTAGTAGAAGATGAGAAATTACGAGTATGTGTAATGAGATGTCTCTTGAAGTCGTATGTTCATGAAGTGGTATGCTTGTATTTTGATTTTATTTTATTAGTAATAGGATCCCAAACCGACGGTAGTACCAACCAGCAGCCAGTGGTAACCAAGTATACAACAGCTAGACTTCAAGACAGTAAGCTCTCTCTGCGTAGATCGGATTAAAAGTAATAATCAAACTGTAAGGTACCACGGATTAACTATGACATCAGAACATCTGTCACCTATGTTCTCCCGTGACCATGGGTGCTGTAAAGCACTTGAAACGACGGGTTATAAACAGTAAAATAAAAATAAAGGAATAAATCCGTAAATCTGGATTTTTTTTAACAATGAAACATACAGGACGTAGTTAAAAAGCAGAATCTTTTCGATATGTTTACATTTCGCCTCATGTTATCCCGAATAGAGTAAACTTGTGTAGAACCGAGTATCTCCCCTGCTCTCCCGCGGGAGTCATAAGAGGTGAGTGAAGGGTTGTTGAGCGGTTTTTGTAATATTAGCCAGTAATCTATCCTTTACTCGCATCGTTTACACATTTGTAATTCGACGTGTTCTGAGTGTATTTCTATTACACTATCAAATTGGCTCTATGTTAATAATTTGTATAAGTTTTCATTGTTTAAAGTCTTGTGGCATTACGTTTTTTTCCCTATGAAATAGACCGAGGCGACACGCTAGAGGTTCAAAACTAGAAAATCTTTTCTTAGTAGATCCATAAAATTTTATAACAATATTCCTAAAAGTGTGACTCAAAAAACTGACATAGAATTCAACAAACTTGTCAAGAAGACATTAGAAAAAGCGTATTATAAAATAGATCATTACATTGAGGAGAGAGATGTGTGGGAATAACTCTCACTGTGCACTTGCAAACCCCCCATGGCTACTAAATTTATGATGTAATTTTTTTTGTAATCTAAAATGACATTATGTAATATGGCATTGAAAAAAGAAAGACTCCAGAGTTTCTTGCCGTTTCTTCTCTGAGAAGGTCTCATTTTTAAACCGGTGTATAATTTGACATTCATAAGAGCTTTATACAAGCCTAAACTGAATAAAGAAATTGTGACTTTGAACAAAATCAAGGAAAATCAGTAAAGGTTTAAGCTGTCACAATTTAAAGGCTTGCCACAAATTTCATAATAAGCGAGTGAATTAGATTCGATTCCACGTCACGGCAAATGGTAAATGGCAATTTGAAGTGATGGTTTACCCCGTGCACGATAGTAGTGTCTAAGGATTAAAATATTTCCAGACACAGGAATTTCATAGATTTACAGAATTCCGCAGTGCCGACATATTAACTGCTTCATACAGACACTGTCTGGTCCCGCTCAAGCTTCGCAGGGAAGTTATTGTTAAGTTACTTTGTTTAATTACAAATTTTACTGGTGGTAGGATTCCTATGCAGGAATCCGTCTAGGTTGGTACCAACAGTGTCAATTATTCTGCTGTGGAGCAGTAGCACTGAGAGCTAGTGTAATCACTGGGCATATGTGACTTAAGAACTCATGTCTGAGGGTGACGGGCGCAGTCTGCTGTCACACAGAAATGGAAAACGTAGCACTTACCCTCAGGTGAACGTTTTGCTCGTTTCCTCAGTTTAGTAAATAAAAAAACGTTTAGTAAATCTCAAATTTCAAGTCTAATCTTTTAATTTTGATGATATCGTGTTGAGTCAGTGGTGAGTAGCCTATATATACAGATATCTGAAACAATGTGAGGGGCGTTAGAAATAAAGACATCCAATGGGCGCAATAACGAAAAACAAAACTTCGAACAATAGACATTAATAAGGCGGGAATATAGCGCGGCGTGGACATAAGGCTCGGCGCCGAGATGCGCTTATTAAAACATTTCACCCGAGCAATATCTGACGATGGTACGCGACGTGCGCAATATGTGCCCGCAAACTCGGCCCGCATGTGACGACCTGTGGGAATCGCGGCCGAGAAAACTTCATTAACTCCAACGAGCCCCACACCCCGGCCCGGGGACACCCCGGGACTCCCCGGGTCACCCCGCCCCGGTGACGGACGCGACGGACGGGGGACGGCCGACGTCCGCTTATTACGCCTCGAACGTGCTGCGAAATCGAAGAAATGCGACGTAAACAGGGTCACCTGATGCCGTCAAAAATTTATCGGACAATTGGAACGGGGACGACTGTATACCATTTTATTTATAGCATATACGCAAAGAGCATACAGTTTGTATAAAATGTCATAGCATTGTGATCGTGCACACCTTCACACATACGGACCTTCGGACCCCCGAGCCTAACATCGCAGAATTCTGTTGGATAAACGACCCACATTACGTCGCTAAATTTTGCCCGCACCATGAATTAAACTCACCAAGGTAATGGTTGTCGCGCCTGGCAGGTATACTGGCAACCGTTGTGTGCTCGTTGGCGAAAAACCGGCGCTGGCTCTATCTGACTTACTTATTTCCTTCACCGACTCCCATACCACCCATAAGATAAGTGATGAACGATTCTCTAACATCGCTGGGTGACGAGCGTAGTGTAATGTCCCACAGAAATATTCTGGATGTCACAGCATTTGCTATGGGTAGACGTTGCACGTGAACGTTTTGCTCGTTTCGTCTCTTTATTAAATAAAAAAAAAAATCTCCAAATAAACAAAATCCACGATCCCTGCTTAGAAATTAGTTATTTATCACTAATTGCGAAAAGCAAAGAGATTAAGACAATGCACAGGCACGTCACTTTTGCATTCTCTCATCAACAACATCCTTAATTCAGCCTTGATCTGCTCAGTATAAATTTTCCAGGGGCAGATAATAGGTAGTCCGGACAAACTACAAATAGCTGGCAACCCTGCACGTAAATACTTGAAGCGTTCGCGAAAGAATCGTTTCGCTGATTGGCCGGGCTTTGTGCTCGGTTGACCGTTAATCCGATCTATATCTAAAGGGGGCATTTTTCAAGTTATTATTGGAGCTATCGGTTTTATTGTCGGCGATATAGACTCATTGATGTAAAACTAACACCGATCAAAATCGTGCGGATTTGCCTTCCAGTGATATCTTAAATGTAAATCTGCAAAGATTTAACGAATGGCTTAATGAATAATACCAGTTACCATTAATTAAAAATATTAGTTAAAAGTAAAAAAAGTAACAGCCTATAAATGTCCCACTGCTGAGCACAGGCCTGCTCTAATTTCTAAGACGGTATTGGAGCCGCCACGCTACTCCAATGCGGGTTGGCGGACTTCACATATCCTCGAAATAGTTCTATTCCTCGGACATGCAGGTTTCTTCGCGATGTTTTCCTTCACCGCTAAGCACGTGGTAAATCGGCACTTAAAATTGTAGAACAAATTTAGAGGAGCAGGCACTGGTGACTACGGTCCCTGGGCTACTACGCTTTAAATATTGTTTATGGAATTATAATAATGTACTTCAGTAAGGAAAAATACTCCACACATATTGATTTACCAACCGCTCATTCATCATCATCCTTTCAGCCTATTACTAGTCGAAAGCTGAACATAGTTCACCCCCAAAGATTGCCACTAAAGTTTGCTGCTCTCATTAGGCCATAGTTGCCACGCTTGGCAGGCGGGTTTGCAACCGCAGTAAATTTTTTTAGATGTTTCAAGAATACGCTGCTGCCCATCCCCTGGTTTTGTGATTAGTTGCAAATTTACGTTTCCCGTGAGGGTCAAAAGTGGACTGCGGATGGTATCTGCCTACCCCAATCGGAAAAAGGCGTGACTGTACCTATTTACTACATTTATTTATTTATTTATTTACTCTTTAATGTATTCACCTATAAGAAAAAGGATTACAAATGGCGTACCTAATGCCTTTTGGCATTCTCTTCCAGTCAACCCCGTGCATGGAGAAATAATGTGATAGGTGCTTAAGAAACATCATAAATATATTACATTTAGATATATACCCAGATACATACATACGTACATATTAGTAATAAAAAGAAATATACTGTCAGAGCAACTAAACATAGGAACAGAAACATCGAATCTACTGTACTCTGAAACAAAATACTTGAATTCAGTTTAACTTACTTACACCTATCATTTGAAACCAAACCCACAACACTGACCTAAATCAGGAGCCTGGGGTTTCTTTTCTTTTTTCGTTCGACAGTCTCCGGGAATCCTACAGCCCGCAGCTTCCACGAACCGGCCACACGTGAGCGCGGCACGGAGCCGTTGACGTACGAACTATGTCACGTTGGTCCACTTTCAGCTCCTCAATCACACCGGCTGACGCTGTTTACAACGATTGATGGATGGCACAAATTACAGCAACGTCTCGTTGTTAAATCACGTTTTCGTTACGTGGTATATGTTCACATTTAACTTCGACGAATATAACTTTAACTCTTGAGGAAAACTAAAATAGTTAAAAGTATATATAATTACTAGCTTTATAGGATTTAGGTTTTTTTAAAAATACCGTAGGAACGCTTTGATTTTTCGGAATTGAAAATATCCCAGGTCCGTCTCCAACAAAAGTAACTAACAGACCGAGGGATAGATAGAGTTACATTCGCATGTATAATATTAGTATGGATTATAGACGTTTATACATACATACATATAGTCACGCCTTTTTCTTATATGGAGTAGGCAGAGGCACCCCCGCGGGAAACAAGACGTGACGGGTGGCGAACTACATTTTAGTGCCGCTATTTTGGTACGAGTCAAAAAAATTATTCTAACTCTCCGTTGCGATCCTACGAACAGTATAGTGACAGCATTGGATATTATGGTGTTAATCTGCACGAATAAAGGCTGTCCGTACAATACCTTAGTCGCCTCTTACGACACCTCGGTAGAAAAGAGATAGGTAGAGATAGGCTATTTATTATACTCTGCCTGACACCTATAGACGTTTAAAGAACAAAATAATGAAATTCAAACGAATTAAATACTCAAACGCAAGACTACTGTAGCACAAGAGCACTTCAGCTAGAGAATAGATATATATAGACAAAGATAGATTCCTATGCATAAGTCTGTTTAGGTAGGTACCAACGCAACGCCAGTTATTCTATCGTGAAGCAATAGTGTGCGAACATAACTGCTTTTTTATTATAGAAGAAAGTGACGAGACGAACAAAACGATAAGTGCAACTTCACACTGCGTCCGTCACCTTGAGACATCAGTTCTTTAGTCTCATATGCCCAGTGATTACACTAGCTCTCAGTGCCGTTCAAACCGAAACACAGTAATGTTTGCACGCTGCTGCTTCGCAGAAGAATGACTGTTTCGATTTGAAGGCACTGATAGCTTGCGTAATTAGTGAGCATATGAGACTTAAGAATGGATGTTGAGGAGCGGTATGTGGTACAACACTGGTGGTAGGATTCCTATGCAGTAATCCGTCTAGGTAGGTACCACCCCAGGGCCAGTTATTCTGCCGTGAAGCAGTAGTGTGCAAACGTATGCCCAGTGATTACGCAAGCTCACAGTGCCCTTCAAACCGAAACACAGTTGTGTTTCTGTTTTCGGTTCGGGCATACGAGACTTAAGAACTTATGTCCCGGGGTGATGGGCACAGTGTGGTGTCACACAGAATTTTCTGGATGACACAGCATTTGTTATGGGCAGACGTTGCACTGACCATCAGGTGAACGTTTTGCTCGTTTCATCACTTTATCCAATAAAAAAAAAATATGAATGAGGTCACGTGACCGACACAATTCATTGCGGCCTGGCAACCTGCGAGCGGCTGCCAAGCAATGTTGCAATTTCTTTTACGCCCGTTGTTTGTTTACATTGTCCGAGGCGGGCAAGTTTTTAATTAAGAATAACTCGATCATTAAAGTTAAAAAAATACTCAAGCGGATCGCATTAAGCTGTCAAACACGCCAAAATATTGTCGTGAATGTGGGTCGATTTGTAAAAATACCGCAAAAAGCTGCACGGGCCAGTCAATCAAATATCGATAATAAAAATATTTAACGGATAATAAATATTGCGGCACATGGCGTCAATAAATCGAAATTACGTCAAACCTTCGATAGCACAAATCAGCGTAACGCCTGTCACGTACAAAGCGGGCCGATCGGGAGCGACGGCAATTAGCTGGTAATATTAAATATTTCTTCGCGAGACAAAATAAACCTAATGCTAAGCCCGTCAATGTCAGTTTTTCTTTTTTTCTTCTCGCTCCAACGACAGGCGGACCGAACGTCCTGCTGTCAATCACACGTCAGCGACTGGATTTCTGTCCGTCTTTCTGCCTGAGACGCGTAACCCGACTCTGGGAATCCACTTAATCTTTATTGACGTCGCATCAGATGGACTACGATTTTTTTCAGTCTGACCAAACGAAAATGCCGCCTCGGTGCATTGCAATAAGATCGCGATCGGACGCAGAATGATTTTTGCGAGACCTCTACCGAACGCTTCGTTCATTAGTAGCTCGTTTTCTTCTTAAGCAGACAACGTCTGTTATTTTCGATTTTTTATTGATAGGTTTTCACGTGTCTCTTTTTCGTCGTATTATTTGAGAGAAGGAATTGTTTATTCAGGATTTGATTCATTAATACTAACGGTGGATAAAATTGCAAATTGGGCATTCGATTGCCGACTGTATTATGATTATGACACAGAAGGTCAAGGCTCTGTTTAGTTTCTGTATACTATGACGGATTGCTTCGAGTTCAACAATAGCGACACAATCTATTTTTTAAGGGTAGACAGTGACGGGATGAACAAATCGTTTACCTGATGGTAAGTGCAACGTCTGCTTATAACAAATGCTGTGTCACGTAGAACATTTCTGTGTGGTACCACAATGCGCTCGTCATCCTGAGATATAAATTCTAAACTCCTATATGCCTCATCAGTGCCCTTGAGCCCGAAATACACTAATGTTTGTACACTACTGCTGAAGGCTTAATAACTGGCCCTGAATTGGTATCTACCTAGACGAATTTCTGCATAGAAATCCTACCACCAACTAAAATCTCTGCTTGCAATCAGAAGCCAACAACTGCGTGGAACATGTCACGTGCCACGAATCAAGATCAGAATATAATCAACACGTGAAAGTGAGTTTGCGTGACGCTTACGTATTGGCCTTACTACAGTCAGTCTGTGCCCTGGTATAGGTACGCTGCGGGAAATAAGTGGGCTTCACTGGAAAAGCAGCACGCTCTCACATAATTAAAAAAAAACAGCCTATAGATACCTCTAGAGCACAGTCCTCCCCCCATTTGTGGGAGGCATTTAACTAAAAACATACTTAAAGTTTCGTTTGGTGAGGTTAGTGGAAAATCGCTAACCGCAGCGGGTGTAGGTCACCTAGGTTCAAATCCAATCATCATCATCATTTCAGCCTACCATAGTCGACTGTTGAACATAGGCCTCCCCCATAGATTGCCACAAAACACGGTCCTGAGCCACTTGCATTCATCGACTTCCTGCAAAACCGTGTAGGTCGCCGCTCCATCTAGCGGGGGGTCGCCCTACACTCCGTTTGCCGGTACGAGATTGTCACTCGAGAACCTTTCTTCCCCAACGGTTATCGGTTCTCCGAGCTATATGGCCGGCCCATTGCCACTTCGAGCATAGATTTTGGGGGGATTTGCAATAGTTGCGATGCTTGGCAGGCGGGTTGGCAACCGCAGTTTGTTTTTTTTTGATGTTCCAGGAAGACGCTGCTGCCCATCTCCTGGTTTTCATTTCCCTCTGTCGACTTATACGACACCCACGGGATGAGATGGGTTCTGTGTCTGCGCCACCACTTTCAACTTTTACTCCGTGGTGAAACATCTCTGGGATTTGCTTGTTGTTACGACACTTTTTTTTTTTATTTCATAAAAGTGACGGAACGAGCAAAACGTTCACCTGATGGTAAGTGTAACGTCTGCCCATAACAAATGTTGTGTCCCTCAGAAAATTACTGTGTGACACCACACTGTGCCCGTCACCCTGAGACATCAGTTCTTAAGTCTCATATGCCCAGTGATTACGCTAGCTCACAGTGCCCTTCAAACCGAAACACAGCAACGTTTGCACACTACTGCTTCACGGCAGAATAACTGGCCCTGGGGTGGTACCTACCTAGACGGATTCCTGCATAGGAATCCTACCACCAGTATGCACTGCGCGAATGGCATATTATAGTTAAAATGTGGTAGGATTCCTATGCAGGAATCCGTCTAGGTAGGTACCACCCCAGGGCCAGTTGTTCTGCCGTGAACCAGTAGTGAGCAAACATTACTGTGTTTCGGTTTGAAGGGCACTGAGACCTAATGTAATCACTGGGAAAATATGAGACTTAAGAACTGATGTATCAGGGTGTCGGGCGCAGTGTGGTGTCACACAGAAATTTTCTGGGTGACGCAGCATTTGTTATTGGCAAACGTTGCACTTACCATCAGGTGAACGTTTTGCTCGTCTCGTCTCTATTTTCAATAAAAAAAAAGATGTAGCTATCATTGTTTTGAGCACTGAGAGACGTGCCCTAATACAATACTATCTGTGCCTGCGGTTTCACCCGCCGTTTAATTTAAAAGAAATCGCTCTAAGGGTCGTAGCGTGATGTGATATAGTCTATAACCTTCCTCGATAAATGAGCTAACTAACACTAGAATAATTTTTCAATTCGAACCAGTTCTAAGATTAGCGAATTAAACCAAACATACTCTTCAGCTCTGTAACATTAGTATAGATATAAACAATAAATATTACAATTATTAATTTTTTACAGCACAAAATTCTAGACAGCTGGACTCAAATCAGCGCGAATGTCTTCTTAACCTTTAGGACGTGACACCCGCAGCGGTGCGCGGTACTGACAGATGTCAAAGCTAAGTCAAGCCACACCTGACGGCCCCACCGGCTGAGAGTAACAAAAATAAACACACCGCCACACCGAGCCGGGCCGTGCTCGCGCATCGACCTTACATTTCAACGGCTCATTGTCAGGCAAACACCAGTTCTTTTCATTTCATGAAAGAGTTGTATGGATAAGCAATAAGCTGTCACTATATGTATTGAAGTTTAGATTTAGGGCTGTGCATTATGGCACAATGTAGAGGAATAGTAAATTTGCATTGGATTCGCGATAGGTTTAAATGACGGTGGCGATCACATGTCGAAATCTTATAACTAATGTGTATTTAAAAAAAATATGTTTCTTCAATGGTTCATTTGTCACTTTATAAATTGCTAGGTTTAAAAAAAAATTAATATTAGAAAAAAAACAATGTGTGAGTGTAGGTTTCTGATTCTTAACTTATGATTCTGTCTTTTCAGAAGGTAAACTGGACATTAGCTGTAAATTTGTTTCTCTTCAAATGTAAATTGCAGTTTAATAAATGGAGTGACATGTGGTGACTGCCTAAGAGAATCTCATCCCGTAGGTGCCGTAAAAGTCGACAGAGGGAAAATGAAAACCAGGCGATAGGCAGCAACATCTTTCTGGAACAACAATGGCAAAATCCCTCCAAACTGAGAGCTACAAACTTTTGTGCCTTTCTATAGGTAAGGCCTATGTTCAGCAGTGGACTTATAATAGGCTGAAACGATGACGACGACGACGACGATGAAATGGATGCAGTCACAATTTAGATTTCAACAAAATTTCAAAAAATTAAAAAATATTAAATTCCTACAGACGACATATCCGTACTATTCCGTCGTACAAGAAAAAGTTTTTGCTGCAAGTTTAAACACATCAAGAGCACTGATTGATTGATGTTTGTTCAACGAGCATTAGTGGACCCTACCTGAGTTATTTGTGCCTTTATTGATATTAAGACGTATCCCGGGGCCCGTAATTATAACATTATTCATAACTCCTGCCTTGCTATTAACTCTGACAGAGCGATCACTCGGTCAATCATACTTCACTAAGATTGTTTGACCCGTTAATCGAATACCTTTTTAGAGATGTCAGGATGAGGCTGGAAATTGATTCATTCATTCCTCCTAACCAAAAGGGTGTTTATTTTGAAGGATGAACTATAATGTGTTGATGATTCGGACGTGTTAACAGCGATGAGGACTTAAAGCGGAGCAACGATGCACGTGAATCATGTTCTAAATTTACCAAAAAAAATCAAGTGCTGTAACATCCTGTAAATGCCCAACCACTAATCACAAGCCTCCTCTTATTTTTGAGAGGGCTTTCGAGCTGGGAAGAGTCGACCACACGGCTCCAATTCGCGCGGGAATTCGCGATCTACACATTTCCTCTTATTATTTTTAATTGTCAGGCATGCAGATTTCCTCGCGATGTTTTCCTTCTCCGCTGTTACCACGAGGCGGCAGTTATAATTGAAAGACAATTTTGTTTTCGCTTGCTCGCTTGCGCTCTTCTATAAAAGAAAAAAAAACGATTGGTACACCATAACAAATATTTCGTAAAGCTAAATGCTCAGCCATGGCGCCGACGAGCAATATGATATGATGATGTTCTCCTAGCCGATTTCGACCACGGCGACAACTGCCGACTACTGTCGGGAGCCATCAACTGCGCAGGAGATATTATAGTGCCACAAGTGTACGCGCAAACACAGAGGCACTCACTCGTCCCAACCTACCCGCGCCCGATGTAACGCTGATGTGATAAGATCGGAGGTAGGCTAGGAGGCAGTGTCAGAAACACGGGGACAAACACAACACAACCAGACCCGAAAACCAACATTTTATGTTTTAGCACAAATGTTGGCTCCGGCTGGGATTCGAACCCAGGACCCGCGGCTTAGAAGTCAGGTACTCTGACCACTAGGCCACAAGATCGTTATTGCGACGAGCAATAATTGCCCTATCGAGGAAATCGCGCGCGTAAAAAAGGATTTATGTCAATAAGTTACCGTGTTTAACAAAATAATTTACTTACCTATTCGGACCTTGCAAAGACAGCCAAGACAGCCGCGTATCTCCCTCGTCCGTCACACCGTTTCTTTCCCCCGTCACACCCGATAGCAGACGTAAAAATCGATTCGTCAAACAAATACATATACGGGATTATTTAGTAAGATACTTATATTTGTTCGACTCGTACTTATTGCGTACGTTTTCTCTTTTATACTCGTATATACTGTTTTTGTACATTTTCTAGAATCTGTATTTGCGTAATACATATTTCCGTAAGACATGTTTGCGCTAAAATCAAAAACTTTCTGATTTCCGAATATTCCATTTGAAAATTCGGAACGCTAATAATAACTTGAAAGTAGTTTGAAATGGTCATTATTACCTTAGACCATGCTAACCATCATTACTTTGGATAATTTAGGGCTGGCATATCTGTGACGATTATCCTGCTATCTCTGCCACGTAAATTTCTGGGGTTTTCCTTCGTCGTTTCAGCCTATCACTAGTCCGCTGCAGGCCTTCCCCATAGATTGCCACAACAGTTTGTAACTCTCGTTTTGGGGGGATTTTTCGATAGTTGCCACGCTTGGCAGGCGGGCTGGCAACCGCAGTTTATTTATTCAGATGTTCCAGGAAGATGCCGCTGCCCATCCCCTGGTTTTATTATCCCTCTGTCGACTTTTACGACACCCACGCGATGATTTCCTTAATCGACTGTAATCGACTTTTACTGTTGGTATGATTCCTATAGAGGAATCCGTCTAAGTAGGTATCACCGCAGTACCAGTTATTCTGCCGTGAAGCAGTGGTGGCTGTGTATATATTATATATTAACACGACCTGTTAATATACAATGTATATGTTATAAAATACTAATAAATATAAAATAAGTATAATATTGCAACGCAATTTTCAATGTAGCCAAGTTACAAAGAAGCTGTAACCGACGGAGCGCAACCGCTGTATCTATCAAGACGCATATTCCTAAAGTCGACTGCATAGAAATGCAAATGAATGCTCTCATTTAACGCCGGTTAATCATTATTGCACTCCCGGGATACCTCGTTCAGCTTGCCGGTGGGGATCGCGGTGTGCGCCGTCTCTGCTAGGTTCGTAAGTGTACTCAAACACTGATATGGCTTCCATGTGGCGATGTGAACGTTACGGTATCAAGAGTCAGTCAAGGCTGAACATGCAATTTTATTAAAGAACCAACTGCGTCGCAATAAGTATTTTAAATTCGATTACGCGTATATAACTAGTTCGGAGCAGATTTCCTTTTTGTATCTCTATATTGTACAGAGTACATATTTAAATACCTTCTACAGTCCACTTCATCTTACTACTGTAATAAACTTGGGGAGTATATATGTTTGAACGCGCTAATATCAGGAAATAAAAATCCGATTTGAAAAATTCCTTCGTCGCATACTAAATACTTACCCTCAACGCCAAGTTTAAAAATGGAGTATTCAACTCAGTACATGTGACAGAAGTGTAACTTACATGTATTAGAATTTAGGATTATAATTGGAAATTACCAAAGTAAACATAAACAAAAATATTACTCACTTTAAAATAACTGCTCCGTATATAAACAATAAAGAAACGCTGCACTCGAATTCAACCTAGATATTTTACTCTCATAGTGCGCAAAGAAAACCTCTTTCTTCACTTCAAAAAACATGAATGTATTTGATTTTGTTATATATTGTATTCTTTCTTAGGATTGTGTTTGAGGTCATTGAAAATTTGAAAACTTTTTAAACGTGTATGCAGATAAAAAAAAGTTCTCAGATCGCGTGACGTCCCAAGTATAGCAATTGAATAATGCAATCAATTAAATCGGTTTATCAATGTGATGGATGCGGCGGCGCGGTGCCGCTACACCTGGGCCTCGTCGCTAATTTGTCGCTTTCGCCTTCCGTCATTGACGAATTGGGAATGGGATAAAGACGACGCTTCTATAAAACCGACGTCAAATGAAAATGGAATTAGATATACGTTTATTGATGCTACGTATCTAAGATATTACGGAACAAGCTAAATAAGAAATATGCGATCCTCGCAAACGTTAATTAATCTTAAATAAAACTATTTTTTACGGATTTTATCGCGTTTAATTTAATAGAATTATTAAATAATTATTCATTAAATAATAATTCTATTAAATTAAACGCGATAAAATCCGTAAAAAATAGTTTTATTTAAATGTGTAATATTCGCGTAAATAAAAGAAAACATTATGTTAAGTAATTAATCTTAAATGTGCTATGAAAAAATTACACGTTCTATTGAAAAATTTGCCTCTTTTTGCAATCAATACTGTTAACAATGGTACTCATTGCAAACAACTGACTGCAGACTGTGTTGATAGAATTTACAATTAGTATTTCATATTAAAATACTAAAATCAAGAATAGTTTTTTAATAACTTTATGTTATTTTTCAACTAAATGTAGGTACTCTCAATTATAAAGATACAATGCTATAAAAATAGTAAAGAAAAGGATGCATCAAGCTCAGACCGACACCATCATACCTTTGATATTTGTTGGTCTTTGTTTCATATCGCCGTAACTTAGCTTATTCATGCGTCAGCTTGCATCTTCAGGGATGCCACGAGTACTTCATTATACATTTTTAAACAAACTAAGAAAAAAATATAGTTAAAGTGGGCCAGTTACAACAGTAATTTTTTTTTTTTCAGTACTTATATCACTGTTAGCCCGAAGGCTTTCACAGCTTCGCCGGATTGAAAGGTGGAAGAGCTCTGAGGGCGCTTAGCCGAAACCATTATTTGTCGATGACTGGCGCAAGGGCGCCCGAGAGGGGACCTCGGCTTGGACCTTCATCCTGTTCGCGAGAGTAACTGACACGAGTGTGCCCAAGGGGGCCGGACTCGGCTCGGTCAGTTACTTCAATCGGAAGGACAGTATCACTACTACTATTACTAATATCAGAATTATTAACAGCTAAGTTTACTACCAATTCGGAATGCGTTTCCGCAGGAGAAGAAACAGCGCAAGAAACTCCAGCGCCGCTTCTATTTATGACACTATTGCTAGGGGAAAACCGGCCTGAAATGTAGCGGTATCGCGAATAACTTTGATACGCCCTCACCGATATCGGGGGCGGTATGATGGTGATGTTATGTGTGTGTGTCGTGCTGAGTAGAGCGGCCTTGGGCCCTAATGGTCGCGTCGTCAGGGTCCTCGAGGACGTGCCTCGGTCTCCTTTTTCCACGAGTCGAGTTTTGGTGTGACGCGATGGGGTTGTATGTGGCGGCACTTACAACCAGCGGGTTGGGGTGCGTGGCGGCAGACTCGAAGTATCAGCGAGAGGCCAACTTTAGATATTGGGCTATGGTAGGAAGTGCCGTGTGGTGGGTGCCGTGTGGTGGCGGCTCGTTAAAAGAATACTACCACTCCATCTCATCCAATGGATCTCGTAAAAGGCGAGTAAGGAATTAAACTGCACTGTGCACCTAACAGCGCATGGTGGCGATGGGCTCACCACCTATCACACCAAGTGCATTATATTGTTTTGGTGAAACGTGGATTGTGGCAGTCATCTGCTTTTGCAGTGAGTGCCCAGTCTCTGACTACCCCTTATGGGATACAGTCGTGACCTGTATGTATGTATGTAGGAAGGCCTAAATCGATATGAAGATTAGCATTACGCACGAACCACGGTGCTCCCGTGGCTTTACGCATGAATCGATTTTAGATATTTTATTTTAGATTGTAGAACCTAAAGTCGGTGAATTTGACGCGGGGAGGCCAGCGCAAATACGGGGCTTGCGTATGTCATAATTGGCCGAATACTGGCTTTGTATAGTGTAATTTTATTACGTAGGAACATTTTACTATTTTTATTTAATATCGGGTGTAAGTAAAAAGGAATGGGAGTTTAGTTACAAGTTGAGGAGTACAAATTAGAACAGATTTCGCTTTTAAATTTTTGGGGACTAATTGTTAGTATTTCGATATCCAATTCATTGTTTATTCAATTATACTGAACCTGTAGTCAGTCGATTCATGCAAGAATAATGAACTAGATTAATTCTAAAGTGTTTAGGTCTAAAAAGGGTGTGTTGAGATTTACGAGGGAGTGATTCATGTAATAAAACTTACAATAGCTTTATTAAACCTAATTTAAACAGAAATATGATCCTTCATCTTCAACAGCCGGTTATGAGTCCACTGTTGGATATAGGCCTCTCATGCAAGGGATGGATTTGCTGTAATCACCACGTTTAGCAGGAGGTTTGGTGTTAATTTTTGTTAGACGGAAAGTTATTTTAAAAAATAGGCTTTCACAGCTTCATCGGTTTGATTCAGATTGGTGAACGCAGATCGCCTTGTAATGCGATCACCAATCTGTAAAGCTTAAAACGCATACTGGTGGTAGGATTTCTGTGCAGAAATTCGACTAAGCAGGTACTACCCCAGGCGAGTTCTTTTGCCGTTACGTAGTAGTGTGCAAACATTACTGTGTTTCGCTTTGAAGAGCACTGTGAGCTAGCGTAATCACCGTGCATATGCGACTTAGAGCTGATGTCTCAGGGTCACAGGCGCAGTGTGGTCTCACGCAGAAATGTTCTGAGTGACACATCATTTGATATGGGCAGACGCTGCACTTACCATTAGGTGAACGTTTCGTTCGTTCCGGCACTTAATACAAAAATAATCATGTAATGGGCTATCGATTGTTTACGTTCACACTGCCAATGTCAAACACATAATAGTCTATGGTCAATCAGTCGCACAGAGTAGAGATTGTCGCTACAGAGTTTTAAAATTTTGCCAACAACCTCAATAATTACTTAAACCTCAATAATGTTTAAAGCGTATTTTTTTTATTATTAACGGATTTATTATCTACTTATAATGAGAAGCCGGTAATTATTGTCAATTGAAATAACAAATAGATTTAGATAACCGCTGCGCTTAGAGACAGCGAATTAATAAACAATTTAGTTTTATCACCGACCTATGCGTGATTCTCTATCAGCTCATACGATTTTATTACTCAAACTGGCTTTGCCTCGCCGTTTCCCCCGCGTGAAATAATGTTCGGTTCTGAACGTGCTGCTCCTGTAAGTCATAGTGTGAAGTTTTATAGCCTTAAACCTTTCTCATTAAACGGACTACCTACAGATTTTTTTTTAATAAAATCAGATTTTTATTTCCTAATATTAGCGCGATCAAACTAACAAACTCTCCAGCTTTATTGTAGTTTTAAGATAAGCAAGAAAGCAACATGCTGTTTGTGAAAAACTCCACGCAGAAGATTATAGCGGCCTATAGATAAAAGTATTTCTTTATCGATCTTATCAGTTATCTAATATTGTAATAGAAGTAGATCTAATTATAAAAAACTGTGAACAGGGAACGATTTCATGGAATTTTCATAAATTTTTAAACTTCATCCAGAAAGTAGCCTGTTATCCGAATATCTGAAAACTCTTAAGATCGGGTTTCTGACTCTAAATATCTGTTTTTTAATCAGCCATGGAAAAAGTCCACTGCTGGACATAGGGCTCCGCCAAGTTGAAAGGATTTATCGTAGCCGCCACGCCTTCGATCTGATCGTGATACATTCGCCTATAGGAGACCAATATCAGCTTGCCAATTCACATTCGTCCCGTAAATCTGTTTCGTCAATCTTCTTTCTCCTCTCCATCGTCTCTACGTGTCCAAAACAATCAAAGCATCCCTTTCTTCATCTTTGTCACGACATCTTCTATCGCAATGTAACATTCCTTTTTCACGCTATTCCTCAATTTGTCCATCAAAGTTACTCCAGTTATTACTTTTCAAACTTCTCATTTCCACAGCATTAATCTTGCTTTCATGCGTCTTCCAAACCCAACATTAACTATCACACGTAAGTGTGGGGACCAGTAGTCGATCGTGCCGTCGTGTCGTGGCTTCCCTTCAATATTGGTATTTCTTTGATTGTTGCGTGTGAAATTTTTCAAATTAATTGGTCATCATAGGCAGCGGTTCCGTATGCTCTTTTTAGGATAGGTTATTAGAAATTTTTCAATATCAATTATTCACTTTGATAGTTGAAGGTAACCTAAATTCATAACAAATAATCATTAAGAACATCCACGCCAATGTTTTTGGCCAGCGTTTGGTCTCAATGAAAAATGAAGACAAAGACACAACGTGAGCAACCCTAGCCGCGAGGCTACGTCAGTAGATTCGCATCGGGCCGGCCGGCCATCAATCAGCCGGGCGCTGGAGGGCGCGGGTTCGAGCGCCGGGCCGCGCAGATCCCACAGATAACGCCCCCGTGTGTGATGCGATTAATGCCGATTATTGCCGGTGCGTACGACTAAGACGACCGGCACTGACTACGTGGGTTTGTAACCTTCTCAAACGAACAATCTCTTTCAGTTTGGCGTGTTTTAAATTATGAAACTCATATAGGTTTCTTCTATTTTTATGGAAATTACGTAGTGGAGGAATATCGCTGTCTACAGTTATGGTGTTAGTATTTTTTTGCACATCATACTTAACACCTACGGTAGGATGTGCAAAAAAACTATTTTTCAGAGGCAATCCAACAGATTGCAATCCGCAGATCCGTGGAGGCTTGTGGTTTTTCATCCATACATTGTACAGATGACCACAAGATTTTGGCACACCAGATTTTTCGTAGGAGAAAGTGACGAGATTACCAAAACTTTCACCTGATGGTAAGTGCAACGTCTGCTATAACAAATACTATGTCACAAAGAACCTTTGTGTGTGGAATCACACAGTGCCCGTCACGCTGCGACATCAGTTCTTGAGTCTCAAATGCTTATTACCTCGGATAGCTACTGCTTCATTGCAAAATAACGGCTAAGATCATGGTGGTAAATATCGGCTACCGGTTTTTACCCATATAATAATACTTAATGACGAAGCCATGTCGCAAAAAACCAGGTCGTGTTGTATGAAGACTAGTGAATCTAGTTTCTGCAGAGGTCTGGACAGTTTTAAGTCGTCTTCTTTTCTCCAAACTCATCTAAGGTAGCGTGCTGACCGCTTTGATCTTCATTATTGTTTTTAAATAAGTGCCTATTTTAACCTATTTTACTACCATGTTTTTACTAACTCATGTCTGTTCGGGTCAAATTTAGTAATTGATTTTAAACTAACTTGCCGTGGAGCTAGTGACTTGAAACTATAAACATAGTTTAGAACTGGATGACAATTAATTATTAACTTTCTTTCTTGTCTGTCTGTCTTTTTGTTTGTCTGTTGGGCATACATTTTATATACATGATAAACTAACCGTATACCTTTAGTCCGTTTTAAATACTCGTATATATCAAATATGTAAACTTCTTTTTTAGTTCACAATAAGTCATTAAACTGTTCATAGAGAAGAATACTTCAATGGTAGTATGTAATGTAATTAGTATGTTTAGCGGCCCAATCAACAAAAGTTATTATCTTTTTATTGACAAAAAATTTGATTATGAAGTCTACAAAAGAAAATTAAGGGCACTGTTGAAGCAGTTTTCAATTTAATACGATGCGGTTAATACCGATGCAAATTTATCTTCCCATCGTCTTTCACAAAAAGCGTCACCTACTATACTAGGCTATTCACTCGCTATTTTACCAAGTTGCTTATATATAGAAGTTATTACTACTATATATGTATAAATAACTTGGTAAAATATTTACTATGCTTTTTTCTATAGCGCGTGTAAGTAGTAAAAAGTTTAGTTTTTTAATTTATTGGGATAACAAACAGTGGCACTATAAAGTATTTTTTTTTATTGGATAAACTGAAGAAACGACAAAACGTTCACCTGATGGTAAGTGCAAAGTCTGGTCATAACAAACGTTGTGTCACCTAGAACATTTCTGTGCCACCAGCACACCACACTGCGTCCGTCAGCCTGAGATATTAGTTCTTAAGTCTCATATTCCCAATGATTACGCTAGCTCTCAGTACCCTTCAAACCGAAACTAGTAGTAATGTTTGCACACTACTGCTTCACGGCAGAATAACTGGCCCTGGGGTGGTACCTACCTAGACGGACAGACCATTTGTAGTACAGAGAAATTATAACTGTGACACCAAGAAAAACGAGTTACAAACAGAAAAGTGCGCGAAAAGTTGGTAGGGCTAATTAAAGCAAGAGTTTCAAAATTTTATTTTTAAATATGCTAGGACGTGATGCCGCAATGGGCACAGAGTTAAAGTTTGTATTCTAGGTGTGAACAATTCTGTATAGTGGACCATAACATATATGTATTAACATAGATGTATGATGCATTTTTGACGACCGCGTGGCCTAGTGGTCAGAGTACCTGACT
Organism: Luehdorfia chinensis; assembly: GCA_019845155.1. Classification (NCBI taxonomy): domain Eukaryota; kingdom Metazoa; phylum Arthropoda; class Insecta; order Lepidoptera; family Papilionidae; genus Luehdorfia; species Luehdorfia chinensis. The sequence goes on along the minus strand of JAHVAK010000423.1, from coordinate 2,140,061 downwards.
GCTACGCCGCGGGTCCTGGGTTCGTTTCCAAGCGGAGCCAACATTTGTGCTAAAACACAAATTGTTGGTTTTCGGGTCTGGTTGTGTTGTGATTGTCCCCGTGTTTCTGACACTGCATCCTAGTCTACCTCCGATCTTATCGCATCAGTGTTACATCGGGCGCGGGTAGGTTGGGACGAGTGAGTGCCTCTGTGTTTGCGCGTACACTTGTGGCGCTCTCGACAGTATTCGGAAGTTGTCGCCGAGGTCGAAATCGGCTAGGAGAACATCAATCAAATTCATCACATTTGCATACATTCTAATGTGACGTTTATAAAGTCACTAGCACAGCCTATACGTATCAATCGGCAAGAATGGTTTTAGCTTTTTGTGTTTCATTGTCATTCTTTGAAAACAAATGTTGCGTATGAGAAAAAAATAGACGTTACTCAACGCTATTCACCTACAGATCTATATTCAACAGACTGAATATTAAAATTCACTTCTAACGTGAATTGAAACAAAGAACGACCGGATCAAAATAATCAATTCATCCAAGACGCGAGATGAGCGATTAAAATCAACAAAGCTCGCCGTCAGCGGCGTCCTAGACTGACGTTTATCTCCTCGGGCGCGGAGTGACAGGGGGTGGGTGGGGGTTGTTAAGCCAGCCGTCACGTGGACTGCCCCCAAACCGTCCTATTCGAAGCTCTTTAAGAGGCATCATTGCATGATGGTTTCTTTTATTTCACGGAAATAATATAACTAGCAATGCAATCCCTGAAATACTAACAAATCTAATCATGTTACATACTCTATAATATTTTTTTTAATATTGTTCTATTACGTCAGCCGCGAGAGAAAATCACGTCATCAAATATGTCATTACCATGTGTTGATTACCTTAGTTCTCAGCAATGCCTATGAAATTTCAAATTTAATGTTAGTTAAAGATGAAAAAAAAGAACAATTACACCCTGTAATCGTATTTATTTTTTGACATTTATCGTATATGTATATCGTATATATATCGTATATTTTTGTCATGTATTCATCAAATAAACGCGTATAAAAATGATCTGTCAGTACTTTTATGTTGGCAAAATTTTAAAGTTCTTTGGCGATAATCTCTGATCTGTGCGATGTTTTACGACAGACTATTATGTGATGGACATTGTTAGTATGAATTTAAATAATGAATGTTGTATTTTGCTAAATTGAATGTAGGTATTTGTAACGTATGTTATATACAAAATATCAGCTTTCTCGTTTCTTCTCCATACAATCTTTAACCTCGCAAAATTTCAATTCATAACCATGTCAATTCTATGCAGGATTCCGTCTAGGTAGGTACCATCGCAGGGCCAGTTATTTTGCCGTGAAGCAGTAGTGTGCAAACCAAACTGTGTTTCGGTTGGAAGGGCATTGGGAGCTGGTGTAGTCACTGGGCATATGAGACTAAAGAACTGATGTCTCAGGGTGACATCACACAGAAATGTTCTGAGTGACACAGCCATTGTTATGGGCAGGCGTTGCACTTACCATCCACCTAGTGAACGTTTTGCAAATATCGTCTCTTGATCCAATAATAAAAGGAGGTACAAATTTTTCTCTTCACGTATTAGTATAGAGATGATAAAGGAAGACATAAACAACTTGATATCGTAACGAATGGATGTAAAAATAAATGCCTTCTTCCGATAATCAAATATTATATTGTCGTTATAAATATACAATCCGTATCTTATCATAGTGATGCTTAAAAATCATGCGATTTGATTGCGACTAATAATATCTTTTCGGACTGCCGCTTCGTGATATTGTGCAGACGAAGACCTTTCTACACTGCGGACTATAATCATGCGACTAATGTATTTAGACTATCACTGAAAGTAGATTTTAAGTTAGATTAGATTTATTACAGGCATTATCAATCAAAAGCTGTAAATTAACCGCCGTGGCCGATAGCTAAAAATACTTTTCAATCAGTAAGGGGCCTGGTGCTCGGCTTTAATTTCATAGTACGCGAGTAACCTGGGTTCGATCCACGGTGCCAGCACCTCTATAATTGTTCTACAATTTTAAGTGATGATTTACCACGTGCTTAGCGGTGAAGGAAAACATCGTGAGGAAACCTTCATTGCGGTGGAATAGAAATAGACATGTGAAGTCCGCCAACCGGGCATTGGAGCAGCGTGACGGACTATTCCCAGCTTCAAAACCCTCTCAGAAATGAGATGAGGCCTGTGCTCAGCAGTAGGACATTTATAGGCTGCTACTTTACTTTTTTTTTAATGGCTTTAGTTAATATGAATTCATAACATTAAAAATGTTATGGGTAGGTTGGGACGAGTCTCCTGCGCAGTTAAAGATTCCAACAGTATTCGTCGGAGTTCGATCGTAGTTGCTGCCCTGTTCGAAATGACGAACCATAAACCTGCATAAAGAGAATTAGTTCATTTACATTTTAAAATCGCGTTTCGTAATCAATGATTTAATATAGATTGTTACTGTAACAAATTGATGTTAATCGTGATTGAGTGCTTTGACATGTTTTGTAGATCGCAGTAAATAGTTTTTTTCTGGGCGATCCTGGGTTTTATTCCATCCAGCATCAAGCCAACATTTGGTGGAAAACACAAATTGTTCTCGTTCAGTTGTGAATGTCTCCGAGTCTCTCTCGTCTATGACTATTCGATCTTATCGCAAGATCGTTACATCGGGCGCGGATCAGTCAGGCCGATTCGTGGCAGTGCCTATGCATTTGCGCATATACCTATGGCACTATAATATCTTCCGCACAGTCGGAAGCGTCCAACGACAGTAAGACGGGAGTTGTTACCGTCTTCGACTTCACATCGTATATTTTCTTGAAATTTACGAATTTTCTAAAAACTTATCAGAAACATAGAGAGTGCGACATTATTTATTTTAAATACCCTATTTTTTTTAAACTACTATTCGTCGATTAAACAAAATCTCCTGAAACATGTGGATTAAATACACTACACTAATAAATAATTAAGATAAGGCGATAAATATGATTTGTTGATAAATTATCGAAACGACATAGAAATCTGATAGACTGATTGAATAACAATGAATTTTCTAGAACTTCACTACAACTTTACCACTGATAAAGTTACTGTATTAAATAACCGGCATGGTAAAAACTTTACTATTTCTGTGGCAATTTTCAATTATCTTATTCAAAGACAGATGAAACTACGAGTTAACAATGATGCATGCTAAAATATTACATACATACATACATAAGATCACGACTGTATCCCATAAGGGGTAGTCAGAGACTGGGCACTCACTGCAAAAGCAGATGACTGTCACAATCCACGTTTCACCAAAACAATATAATGCACTTGGTGTGATAGGTGGTGAGCCCATCGCCACCATGCGCTGTTGGGTGCATAGTGCAGTTTATTTCCTTACTCGCCTTTTACGAGATCCAATGGATGAGATGGAGTGGTAGAATTCTTTTAACGAGCCGAAATAAAAAATTAATTGTAAATATATTACGATGTAATCGATAAATAAGTCATAAGGATTGTTATCAAATAATGATTAATGGTTGAATGTAACGGACACTGAATGCTAAAATTAGTAGCTTGGACTTAACTATTTTACACTTGAATAAAAGCTTTATTAGAGTGAATAAAGAAAGCTGTGACTGTCACGGAAGAGAACAGTCGATAATTTCGTGATTTTTTTTTATTTGATAAAGTGACCAAACGAGCAAAACGTTCACCTGATGGTAAGTGCAACGTCTGCCTATAACAAATTCTGTGACACCGCACTGCGCCCGTCACCCCGTGGTGAAATCTTTTCAGTTAGTTAGTTATTCTGACGTGAAGCAGTAGTGTGCAAACATTGCTGTGTCTCGGCCTGAAAGGCACTGTGAGCTAGCGTAATCACTGGGGCATATGAGACTTAAGAACTGATGTCTCAGGGTGACGGGCGCATTGCGGTGTCACACTGTTCTGGGTGACATAGCATTTGTTATGGGCAGACGTTGCACTTAACATCAGGTGAACGCTTTGCTCGTTCCGTCACTTTTATTAAATAAAAAATAAAAATCACTGGGCATATGAAACTTAAGAACCGATGTCTCTGTGTGATGTGTATTCTGAGTGACACAATAGTTATGAGCAGACGTTGCACCTATCGTGTGAACGTATTGCTCGGTTCGTCTCTTACTCCGATAAAAAAAAAATTCGTTGAAAAAAAATTCCAATTCACTTCAATAAATTATACAACACGCCATCAAGTCCATCGTTCGCTGGTAGCCCAATAAAAATTAGGGGCAAACAGTCAACGCACGGCAATGACCCCGCGACCCCTTGAATCCAATCAGCCGCGAGATTGACAGATGATTGACATAATTAGCTTAACAAGGCGGCATGTTAATAAATTGTCCCACAGCGGCCACGCCGACCATATTTGTGCGCGGCGCACGACAACCAATTTGTTTTCGCATGTAGACAGACGGAATTCAATAATAGTAAAACAATGCGCCGTTTATTCCACTGGTCTTGAGTCAAGCGTCAGAAGCATTCGCTAATAGAGCCGGACATATTTCGATCGCGTCTATGGAAATATTTGTGATTTCGTTACAGAATTTCCATTCGTAAAATGAAAATTTTCTTGTGCTGCTGCAACATTTACATGTAACCTTTAAATTTTGCTTTGTTTATTTAAGTAAATTTTTTAGAATAAAAATGAATGACTCTTGCTTAATAATGTACGTTTGTTATTCAATAAATCTAATGTAATTTGTTAATAAATATATAATAGGCCGTCTGGTAGCGGCTTAAGAGAATCTACCACCCGATCTCATCCCGTGGACACCCAGGTAAAAGTCGACGTAGGGAAATTAAAACTAGAGATGGGCAGCAGCGTCTTCCAGGTCCACGTCAAAAATACACGCAACCGACGAGCGTGTATGAAAACACTGAAAGTAGAAGAAGCGAAAGATGTCTGTCAGGATCGTGGCAACTGAAATACGTGGTCTCTGCCTACCCCACTGAGAAAGAGGCGTGAATTTATGTATGTACAGTAATTATTTGTTAGCAACATTTTAAAATTATTTTGCAACATCTCTACACTGTTCGACTGTTTGACCATTATGTGACATTGTCAGTATGATTATGTAATTTCATGTTGTTGTAACATATTATATATAAAATGTAGCTTCCTTCATCCCTCCATAAAAACTTTATGCCAAATCTCATACTCCTCCGTGCGCGCAATATGCTTAAAAAGGGGTACACAGTATTCTCTTTAATTGCAAATTATTTCAGATTCTCACATCTACAACAGTTCATAAAATACTGTCGGCTCGGTTGGCTCAGTGAACGACACAGGAGAAATCCTACTGTGGGGCAACGTTTAAAAAAAAATTCCTACAACAAGTACGAGGCACATATAAGCCTATAAAAGGTGACAAATTATCGGAAATAAAAAAACAATACTTCTATCAAGTACATTATGTTAAAAGAGTCAGAGTAGAATTCTGTGTAGTCACACATTGGAATACTACGGCGTGGGAGTCAAACATTATGATTCGTTCGACAATTTGATTCGGAATATATAGGATTCGGTCAAGTTGTAAATAAGCCGTACGTAGGTGGGTGCGGGTTCGATTCTCAACGAAAGCGCCGTTTGGCACGCTCCCGGTGTGTGGCGCCGTAAAATATGTCTATTTGGACACTTACGTTGCGAAGAGAAATTTGCGTCAGTTTAGTTCTTGTTTTATTGTGCAAACGTTATTCATATCGACTGCTAAATCTGTCAAACCAATTTAATTGGCTCGCTTTCGACGTAGACTTATGTGATTTTCGTAGCAAAATGTTATATTCTTTGCAAATATTAATATATCTTTATCCAATATAATTAGCACATTTATTTTTTAAATGGAAGTGAATAACAGGACGAGCAAATAATTTATCTGATAGTGAGTTTACTGGTGGTAGGATTCCTATGCAGATAACAAGCGCGTAAGTGTAGTGAAGCAGTAGTGTGTAAACATTCCTGTTTCGGTTTGAAGGGCACTGAGAGCTAGCATAATCATTTAGCATAATGATTTAAGAAAAGATGTCTCAGGTTGACGGGCGCAGTGTAGTGCTGCAAAGAAATGTTCTTATGCATACCTTAGCACATCGCTGCTTAACGATCGACTAAATGGAACTGCTACCACCAATAACTCGAGGGGATTCTAATGAAGGTTCAATGTTGAATCTGACTTTTTTTTATTCAATGAGGATGATACGGCACACAGTTCTTCTGAAAGTGCATACAGTCTCTTCTTATTCCTAAATGAGGGGAAGGCAAAGACCCTACCCTTGGCCCGCGGTAAATAAGACGTGACGCAGGTGGTCTTTTTTATTTTATTTTTATTTCATAAAGTGACGAGACGAGCAAAACGTTCACCTGATGGTGAGTACAACGTCTGCCCATAACAGATACTGTGCTACTCTGAATATTTCTGTGTAGCACCACACTGCGCCCGTCACTCTGAGACATAAGTTCTTAAGTCTCAAATGCCCAGTGATTACGCTAGCTCTCATTGCCATTCAGACCGAAACGCAGTAATGTTTGCACACTACTGCTTCACGGCAGAAAACCTAGAAAAGTAAAAAAAGAAAAGTAGAAAACCTCGGGGTGGTACCTACCTAGACGGATTACTGCATAGGAATCCTACCACCAGTAAAAGTCGCTCAATCTCTCCATTTACTTCAATTAAAAGAAAATGAACATCGAAACATATACAACGCAAATTCGCAGATAACATATCTTAATAAACATTATTTATAATATTAGCGAACAAAGATAACAAGGTGTAAGCAAAGTGGACGGACGTATAGGACGTACCCCGGCTGATTACCTGTCCGTCCGTCCACCCGCGGCCGTTACTACGTTGCGTGTCCGGATTTACCACGTTCTATTTCGTATTAAGCTTAATACTTACATTATTTCTGTATTAAATATACAGAAAATATTTGATTGGATCCATATGTAACTAGGTAGAAGGAAAGAGTTACATTGTAAACATCCAATGTGTTAGATGAAATACAGCGTCTTATTGTTTTAATGTAAGGACTATTGAAGTGTGGTAATAACATCTGTCCTCGATGAAGTCCCGTCTGGAAAAACTGTCATCTAGTCAAGATGGAATGTTTCATTATCAATAACCTTTAACGTTAATCAAATACCAGTTAACTCCTACTGAGACTGACTGTTTGCCTGTGTGATCTGCGTACGTTAATCGTGTGTATTCACTAGGCATATGAGACTACAGAACTGGTGTCTCACAGTGACAGGCGCGGTGTGGTGGCACACAGAAATGTTCTGAGAGACAGCTTTTCATGGACAGACGTTACACTTACCATCAGATGAACGTTTTGCACGTCTCGTAAACATAGTATCGTAGTGTAGCGAAGATTTTTTAGATGCTATTGGCGCTGCATTTTTTTTTATTGTATAAAGTGATGAAACGAGCAACACGTTCACCTGATGGTAAGTGCAACGTCCGCCCACAACAAATGCCGTGTCACCCAGAAAATCTCTGTGTGACACCACACTGTGCCCATCACCTTGAGACAGGTTCTTAAGTCTCATATGCCCAGTGATTACGCTAGCTCTCAGTGCCCTTCAAACCGAAACACAGTAATGTTTGCACACTACTGCTTCACGGCAGTATAACTGAGAGCATTTACCAGCAGGTGAACTTTTCGCTGGTGTTGTCTCTTTAATAAACCGATTGAAATAAATAAAATATTAACTTAAGGTTTCTATGTCACGAAGTACCAATGACAAAAATCAAACTAGCGCTATCCAAAAACTGTACATCTTAATTTATTTTACATAAAAATACTTTTTATTATGTAAATGCTACGTTTTTTCCCACGATTTATTCTCAAGTTACGAAGCAAGACTAAAATACCTCGACTTAAATGAAATTAGCGCTTATTATTTCACGGAACATTCCAGAGCCTTCCATCAAGAAAGCGTCATGTGCGGAACGTGATATCTAATTGCGAACACGCCGCGAAGCGCATTAAAAACGATGCACCATATTTTAATTCATAAGAACATTGCATTGAGCTCCGTTAGAAACGTTGTAACTTACAGCACACGCTAACAAAATCCTCGCATATATTTAAAAGCCATAAAGCCGATAATCGCATGAAGTGAATGTGTAGTTACGGTCTTCGAAATACAAAGTTGCGTCTCGCCCGAGCGCATTAAGGCTTGAGTCACTCTCAATCACTCAAGCTGTCTGGCTGTCAGTCATAAGCAAGACGAACGGGGGGCCGGTAGCCCACGTCGCCCCCTTCCACTAGGTAAAGGGGGTTGGTCAGCTCTTGAAGACAATTTAGCGGGTGAATCGAGCCAGCCGGCTGCGATGGAATTTATTTGAAGAAACTAGCACGGACCGCGTTAAAGGATTTTATCCAGTCTTACGTTTCGATTGCATTTGGTGCATTTTAACACAGACATTTTGCAATGTATTTTTGTTTCGTGATAATTCACATATTAACAAGAGCAAAAAGTTCGTATCTACAAAAATAAAAAAAAATAAGTGTCTGTTTGTAATAACAAAATAACAGCTTTTGAGTCAATGCTTATGAAAGAACTTATTAAAAAAAAAACGACTTTAAATTTTTTTGTCTGTCCGTTTGTTCGGGCTAATCTCCGAAACGGCTGGACTGATTTTGACGGGACTTTCACTGATTGATAGCTTATATTATAGCGGGCCCCACGGTTTCACCCGCGTAAAAAAAACCGACCCGATGAATGACATACATAATATGTACTTCCCTATTTGAATCGAATTTTAGGGTTTCATTTTTTTTCCTGGAGACCCCAATTATTCTTCTGAAATTAAAGTAGCCTAAATTACCCGCATTAATATCAGCTATCTGTTAGTGAAAGTCCCGCCCAAATCGGTCCAGCCGTTTCGGAGATTAGCCGGAACAAACAGACAAACAGACAGGGCAAAAATTTCAAATAATTTTTTCTTATAAGTACCGTATATAATTTCATAAGCATTGAGTAAAAATCGGTTATTTTGTTATTACAAAGACACTCTTAAATTTTATTTATTTGTATAGAAATACAGAAGGATATCGCTTGATTGGTGGTCATAGTTTTTATAATGCTGTACTGAAAAACGCGAAGTATGTGAATGTAGAACAAACACGCACGCTCAGCACAGTTCATTCTTGTGTCCTTAAAAATATGATACGACCTTTATACCCTAGACCCTTTATAAATACGAAAATCCATGAGTGGCTTTTCAGTTTGGTATTGCCGTAATATTTGTTTGCAATACCAGAATACATGAACATTCGAGTAACAATCATAATTAGACTTTATAAAAAAAAAAAAAAAAACCTGACTTAAATCTCACAACGAGAACACAGAAAACGCAACCCTAATCGATAAGAAATGTGTATTATAACTGTTAAACTTCCAAAACAAAAGTAAGTTCAAAATATTTTTCTTTTTTCATCGCTGGCGATACGATTCGTTCTTAAAAACAATACGCATCGCCCCCAGCCCCTGACGACCGGCAAACAGACTGAAAAACGCGACAAAGCAGCCGGACCGGGCGGTGAGTTAACATCATTATCGGCACAAGCCTGGGGCTGGGAGGTAGCGGAAGGGGGGTAAGGGGGAGGCCAGGGGGCGACACACGTCGCTCAGATGTCGCGCGCAGACGGACGTCTTTGTCGACCGCTTTATTTACTCACTGCCTTTGCAGCGAGCAGAGGCGGCCAGTATCCATACAACTGGTTTTATTCAACACAAATTCAACTACTTGCAGATAGATATACAACAATAATTTGTACCAGAGCGAACCGATAAATTCTATTTAAAGATGACTCGGCATACGTCTTCATATCATGGAAATAGATGGTCCTCAACGTCTCACGGCTCTGTGTTTTCATTTTATGTTATATATAGCCATGAAATTAGCAGGAGAAAGCGCTTAATGTGCTTTATTAGGTACATACATACATAAGATCACGACTGTATCCCATACGGGGTAGTCAGAGACTGGGCACTCACTGCAAAAACAGATGACAGCCACAATCCACGTTTCACCAAAACAATATAATGCGCTCGGTGTGATACCACCACCACCACCACCACCACTTCAGCCTACCATTAGTCCACTGCTGAACATAGGCCTCCCCCATAGTGCAACAAAAGTTTGCAGCTCTCATTTTGGGGGGATTTTGCCATAGTTGCCACGCTTGGCAGGCGGGTTGGCAACCGCAGTTTATTTATTATGATGTTCCAAGAAGATGCTGCTGCCCATCTTCTGCTTTTAATTTTCCCTCTGTCGACTTTTACGACACCCACGGGACGAGATGGGGTGGTAGATTCTCTTAAGCCGCTACCACACGGCAAATGATAGGTGGTGAGTTATTAGGTAAAGGATCGCAATTAATAAACAATAGTGTTCAAACCTTTCCATGTTTCGGTTTGAAGGGCAGTGATAGCTAGCGTAATCACTGGACACACGAGTATGAGACATAAGAAAGATGTCTCAGGATGACGAGTGCAGTGTGGTGTCACACAGTAATGTTCACACGGCATTTGTTAATGGGCAGACGTTGCAGTTACCATCAGGTGAACGTTTTGCTCGTTTCATCACTTTATACAATAAAAGAACACATAGTAGGATTCCTATGCAGGAATCCGTCTAGGTACCACCCCAGACCAGTTATTCTGCCGTGAAGCAGTAGTATGCAAGCATTACTGTGTTACGGTTTGAAGAGCATTGTGAGCTAGCGTAATCACTGGGCATTTGAGACTTAAGAACTGATGTCTCAGGGTGACGGACGAAGAAATATTCTGGGTGACACAGCATTTGTTGTGGGCGGACGTTTCACGTACCATCAGGTGAACGTTTTGCTCGTTTCGTCACTTTATACAATAAAAAAAATATAATTCGACATTAACAACTTGTTTAAGGAGTGAAAGAAATACACAAAAATGTTGTAAACAGGCAATGTGACCTTTCTACGCATTATCTACGTCTTCAAAGAGTTGATTCAATCAAACTTGACAGCTCAAAGTCGATGTGGGTCGGACAATGTGCCGATCATCGATTTTTTCCTCCCCTTTATACGTTTTAAGAATAACTTACGCTAAATAGCCGCATGTTAACAGATATAATATGTTTATACATTATATTTATAATGTGAAATATCTATGGATTACATTATGATAGCGGTGGTAGCTCAGGGGCGAGGCGCTCGCTTTTAATTTCATAGTACGCGAGTGACCTGGGTTCGATTCCCGGTGCCGGCACCACTAAAATTGTTAATTGCAATTTTAAGTGCTGACTTACCACGTGCTCGACGGTGAAGGAAAACATCGTGAGGGAAACCTGCATGTCTGAGAAATTAAAAAAATATTTCGAAGACATGTGAAGTCCGCCAACCCGCATTGGAGCAGCGTGGCGGATTCTTCCTAGCTCCAAAACCCCTCTCAGAAATGAGAGGAGGCCTGTGCTCAGTAGTGGGACATTTATAGGCTGAAACTTTACTTTACTTTACATTATGATAATTTTTTAAATTGTTTTCCACAATGACGTCTCTTGTACTCTTGGTGCGTTTCAAGACACAAACTGGCACGTGAACACTGAAACCCGGGACAACTACCTGTAAGCCACAAATGCGTGAGGGAATCGAACCTGCGACTCGTACACAAGCAAAAACTCGTACATAGCCATTGGACGCACCGAGAAATCAAAGGCAATTACGGATTAACTACACTTTACCGAGTTTAGATAGGATTGTAATTAAAGTAAATGATCTTCACTTAACTCATCTGTCAGATAATGTCGAAGATGACAAACAATTTTTCTCTTAAATGTACTAGCTGCGTTGTGTGCGCGTTTGTGTGCGCGTGTGCGTGTGTGTGTGTGTGTTATACAAATTTATTTATAATCATATCTTCTGAAACCTATATGCAAATGGCATATACACGAAGAGGAAAGGTCACGTTAAAATTACCCGCAACCGACGAGCGTGTGTGAAAACGCTAATGAAAGTAGAAGAAGCTAAAGATGTGTGTCAGGATCGTAGCAAGTGGAAAGATGTGGTCTCTGCCTACCCCTATGGGAAAGAGGCGTGACTGTATGTATGTATGTATGTATGTATGTATATACACGAAAATTTAAGTTAAAATTCTTGTTTTAATGCCTTTTACATTGAAATCTGATGAGCCGCTTCGGGCCCATTCGAGATAAACTTCATTAGACATCGTATAATAGCAGTTTTGACTTAAATTTTATTATTTATTTTATATAAATATAAATTTTCATACACAGACAGACACTAATTTTATTACTATTGGTTTAAATTTGTAATAGGCTTCAAAAATAGGACGTTAATATATATTTATGCTAGGGCATAATGCCGACAAAATGGTACGGAGTAGTCTAATTTTTATTTAATTAGAAAGTGAACACTTATTGTGGCGTCCTGTGTATAAATGAAGAGCGGTACTCTGGCGACTAGGCCATAGTCGCCAGAGTACCTGTCTTCTCCGGTCCTGGGTTCTAATTCCAGCCGCATCAGACGGTTGTGCAAAAAATCCTGCCGCGGTCAGGCCGCGTTGTGATTGTCCCCATGTATCCGACATCGCGTCCTAGCTTACCTCCTATTGCGTGAGCATTTCTTCGGTCGCGGTTAGGATAGGGCGAGTCGCGCCTGTGGTTGCGAGTCGCGCCTGTGTCTGCGAGTCGCGCCTGTGTTTGCGCGTACGCTAGTGTAACTATAATCACTTCTGTGCAGTTAATACCTTTCAACAGTATTCGTTAGTTTTTGCGGTGGCTTGGAGGTCATCAAATAAATTAAGTTTTTTTTATAATATAAAGTGACGAAACGAGCAAAACGTTCACCTGATGGTAAGTGCAACATAACAAATGTTGTGTCACGCAGAACATTTCTGTGTGACACCTCACTGCGCCCGTCACCCTGAGACATCGGTTCTTAAGTCTCATATGCCCAGTGATTACGCTAGCTCTCAGTGCCCTTCAAACCGAAATACAGTAATGTTTGCACACTACAGCTTCACGGCAGAATTAATATATAATTTTAAAAGAATTAATAATATTCTGCCGTCAATTAGTAGTGTGCAAACGTTAGTGTTACGATCTAAAGGGCATTTTAATTGTGTAATAATGGGACATGAGACTTAAGAGCTGATGTTTAGATTGACGAGCGTACCATCAGAGCGTACATCGCTATTACCATCAGGTGTATACAACTTCTTTTAGGTGTATACAATTTCTTGATTCTTCGATCTCGACTCCTCACTTTGTACCTCAGAATGGTCTAACTCATAAAAAAATACTTATGATAAATTTATAACACAGAATAATTATAAGCTACTAAACTTATTATAAAATTATTTTATGGGATACTTAAACGTGGTTATGTTGTCGTCCTAATCAAATTTCATATCTACGTAGGTGAAACATCTGCGAGTTTGTATATATTTGGCGGCAAACTTATGTCAGAAATGAGTAACCTCTTTGTAACAAGGCTATGAACCAGGGGTGCGCAAACTTGAACGGCTGGCGATCTACCTCAATTTATTTATTTTATTGTATGAAGTGATGAAACGAGCAAAACGTGCACCTGATGGTAATTGCAACGACTGCCCATAACAAATGCTGTGCCACACAGAAAACTGCTTCACGGTAGAATAACTGGCCCTGGGGTGGTACCTACCTAGACGGACTCCTGCATAGGAATCCTACCACCAGTATAAAATATTGGTAGACTACGATCGATCGACTCTCAGATGCTGCAAGTATGTGTGATGCAGAGTTGTCGTGGCATAGATGTTACTTTTTTATATATATGTACACACATATATATAAAAAACCTTATGATAACGGTCGATCGCCATCGACTTGAGCACCCCTGCTATAAACCTTCTATATATTTATGAATAAGACCGTTCATCTATACTACGATGAGTGATTAATTCTTAAAGTTTACATGATGTGCTTCGCGTTACATAAATACGATTTTAAAAAGATTTAAAGTTACTGACGAAAAAAGCAACAAACGAGGATACAAAGCGATATCTTCAAAGTAAATCTGCATCACTGCACTCAATCATACAGTAGACGTACTGAGTACTCGCCTATTTAATTGACGGTCCACTCCATCAAAACAACCTTGGCGTCTGTCACCAACTAACATTCAACGCCTTAAACCGATAATTTTAAACTTTATTCCAAAGCAACAAGCCCTAGTTCGCGTGAAAAGGTAACTTGTTAAAATATCTCGTAAGAAACCAAAACAGTCGGTTTTATGTTCGCAGCAAATTAGACTTTAATTCCACAATAACAAAGACGACGTATAAGGTAATAAGATTTTAAAGAAATTCAGATGTTTCACTGTCATTGGCAAACGTAACATGGCGCAGTGGAATATCAAAGTAAAGACGCCCTTGTGCCGGTGAGCGTACGCCGTTAGAAATTGTGGAGAAAAATTGTAAAGGTACGGTTTTGGTGAGGGTCGATTGAATGAAAATTAATTAATACATCTTGCATCCACTGATATACAGAACCCAAGACGCAGTTCCATACAAATATCACTTCAACAATCGTCCACGATTGATCAAAACACGTCGTCGTTGCAGCCTAATGCACTGCTGATCATAGGCCTCCCCCAAAGATTTCCACAAAAGTTAGTAGCTCTCCTTTTGGAGGGATTTTGCCTTGCCACGCTTGGCAGTTTTTAGTAAAGATGCTGATGCCCATCTCGTGGTTTTCATTTTCCCCTGTCGACTTTTACGACACCCACGGGATGAGATGGGGTTGTAGATTATTTTAAGCCGCCGCCACACGTGGAATTATATTATTCCGATTAAATAAACACAAATTGAATCTTTTGCCCGCGACGTAAAGTAGTTTCATAAATTAAATCACCGCGAAGTCTAATTTGTCGCAACAAAATTTGAATCTGATACAACCAAGCAAATAGCTCTAAGTAATGTTTAAAGCCATATCAACTATTAATTCATAATCATCATCATTTGAACGAAAAACGAAGCCCCACGGTAGGATTATTCCTGTATCGTGGGTGCGTTTTACAGACATAAATTTCACATGCACAACATAAAAAGACCCGAAAACCAACAATTTGTGTTTTTGCACAAATGTTTGCTCGGGCTGGGATGCAAACATAGGACTGGCGGCGTAGAAGTCAGATACTCTGACCGCTAGGCCACGCGGTCGTCTGTCATTCATCATCATTTCAGCCTGTCACTAGTCCACTGCTGAACATTGGCCTCCCCCATAGATTGCTACAAAAGTTTTGTAGCTCTCATTTGGGGGTGATTTTGCCATAGTTGCCACGCTTGGCAGGCGGGTTGGCAACCGCAGTTTATTTATTCTGATGTTCCAGGAAGATGCTGCTGCGCATCTTCTATTTGTAATTTTCCCTCTGTCGACTTTTACGACACCCAAGGGACGAGATGGGGTGGTAGATTCTCTTAAGCCGCTACCACACGGCGGTATTTTGGATTAATACAGGTATATTTATTAGTTATTCAGTACTGTATATGATTATATGAGAGCCGTGGTAGCTCAGGGGCTAGGCGCTCGCTTTAAATTTCATAGTACGCGAGTGACCTGGGATCGATTCCCGGTGCCGGCACCACTAAAATTGTTAATTGCAATTTTAAGTGCTGATTTACCACGTGCTCGGCGGTGAAGGAAAAGTGGTCGAGTGGTTTGACTTGATTACCAACCAACAAACTAATTAAAATTACGAGGATCTAGAACATTCCTATTTTAGCATGGCCGTATATTAAATTTTGCAAAAGATATCGTAGCCGATCAAAACTCCCCGAGCGCTGTGCTGTGAAATATTAATTCTCATCATATCGCGAGTGATTGACGGCTGTCTACGCGAGGATATATCCGTCACGGGCGGTAAACACCCCCTCCGCACCACCCCGACCCCGGCCAGTTTCCCGTCCGGCCCCCTCGAGTGAAATATCTCAATCTTTAGCTCGATTTATTGATTGATTCATTGATTCGACTCCTGCCGAATCGAATTTATGGTTCCTCGTCAGATTTGACTCGGCGCTCGTCAAACGGCGTTCAGTTTTAATAATTTATTCGGTTGGAGGGTTATTTACGTCTTCGCTCTCTGTTTTTGTTTGTGAACAGGTTCGCTAAATCGTATGCCATGTAGAATGTAAACGCGATGCTTATATCTTGCGCGATTGTACTATCGTTATTTTTAGTAGTTCATATCATATTTTGACGGGTCTTTTACTGACAGATAGCTGATGTTATCGCGGCTAACTTGGCTACTTTAATTGTAGAAAAATAATTAGGGTTTCTCGCAAAAAATAAAATCAAATTGGGAAGTATATCATCGATGGGGGACGGCTTTTTTACCGCGGGGCACAGCTAGTTCAATTTTTTTTATTACATAAAGTGATGAAACGAGCAAAACTTCTGCCCATAACAAATGCTGTGCCTCTCAGAAAATTTCTGTGTGACACTGAACTGTGCCCATCACCCTGAGACATAGGTTCTTAAGTCTCATATGCCCAGCGATTACGCTAGCTCACAGTGCCCTTCAAACCGAAACACAGTAATGATTGCACACTACTGCCTCACGGTAGAATAACTGGCCCTGGGGTGGTACCCACGTAGACGGACTCTTGCATAGGAATCCTACCACCACATTTCGTTGTTTTTTAAAATATTCTTAGATGAGTACCTCGGCGACACTTTAGGTCACTAAAATGAATGATTGTTATTGAATAGGACGTCTAAAAAGATTAGAAAAGTCAAAGATTTCTTAAATATTTTCACATTCTCTAATAAATAAGAAATAGGGTTATTAAAATGGTAACATTCACTTTTCCCTTAACTGTCTCCAAATCGTTGCGTTTTAAATGTTCCTGTAGAAACGGTACTCCTAATCACGGAGACCAGAACATCAATCAGACGCCAACGACGTGTCACTACAAACTGACAAATTTGAAAATAAAAATTTATTTTCATTAAGCTACCGCACTTGTTAATTTTCGTTTTAAACCGTGTAACTTAACTAGTTAATTTTTGGTGAATCTACGTTGTATCACTATGTCAAGTTATGAAATAAATAAGAATCCGTCTTATATTTAGAAACTATTTGATTAGATCTCGTGGGTGTCGTAAAAGCCGAAAGAGGGAAAAAAAACCAGTCGATGGGCAGCAGCATCTTCCTGGAACATCTGAATAAATAAACTGCGGTTGCCAACCCGCCTGCCAAGTGTGGTTATGGCGAAAACTCTCCAAAATTAGAGCTACAAACTTTTGAGGCTATCAATGTACTTGTATCGAGCCTATGTTCAGCAGTGTACTTGTGATAGGCTAAAATTATGATGATTAGAAAAAATGTTAAATTGTATCCACTGTCTATTAATTTGCTACATTAAAATTGCATCATGATACTTTAAATTATTTCATATGTTAAAAAAAGTAAAAATATAATTAAAAAAAGAAAGCTTATGTAATGAATTGTAAATCTTAATTAGGGCTTCGTAAGGTTTCTAATGAGGTATTAAATAAAATACTTCGAGTAATAACGTCCTTATCTATAAACAATAAGGTCAACGAAAAAGCAAAAGAAAAATACTAAAGCGAATTTGACTGACGTGTAAGGACTCCTGATATAATCTGCATTAATCTCTACTTACCTTTAAATAAAAAAAAGTTGCAACTGTCAATAAATTGTTTGCAGCACTGCTTAAAATCTTGGTAATAAAACCAATATTTTCAGTCCAGTGCCGACCGACCTTCATACGGTGACAGCTGACCCTGAGCGATCAATTATAACCAGTCCAGTTATACAATTACTCACGCAATTTAAAATACACGTCATACGTCAATTAATGCTAAAATGTGTCAATCAGATACTGTGCAGTCGTAGCAGCGGACACACTGAATTTTAAATAATTAATCAATCTAAAGAGTCAACAATCCGTTGTTAATTAAAATGGAGGTTTTATTCACACACTCTCGTTACCTTCGATGCGATGTCAGAGATAGAGGTGCTTACCTGAAATTGAGAAAATAAAGTTAGTATATAACTTTAGAAGACTATTATACTATTATATTATTATTATACCATATATATAGTAATATTACTAAACTACGTAAAGTAAATTCTTTTATAGTTCCATAAAAGTTTAATAAATATAAATAAACTGAATACAGTATAATATTTATTAGGTAAAGCAAAATTATTTAATGGCAATACGCACATAACCTGCATGAGCAGTGGAAAGCCTTGGATTTTCATCACCATCAAAACAGATTCCGAAAAATACAAATCGATTTTATGTATGTAAACATTTATTTATTTTCTGTGTACGATACTAATAGTGTGGTGGCGGCTAATAAGAATCTACCGCCGCATCTTATCCCGTGGGTTTCGTAAAAGTTGACACAGGGAAAATGAGAACCAGGCAGCAGCATCTTCTTTCTTGTTTCTTTAATAAAAAACTGCCGTTGACAACCGGTCTACCAGGCGCGGCAACTATGGCAAAGAGCTACCGATTTTTATAGCAATGGGGGAGGCCTACGTTCAGCTGCGAACTAGTGATTGAAATGATGATAATTTTAAGGTTAATAGAATCAGGCGTTACTTTGCGGAAATCCATTATAATGAAGGAAGCTAAGTTACTTTGCTAAGATCCGCATGCAAAATATAAAAATGGTGTATACTACCTAGTTTTTAGCGTGCACAAGCAAACTAGAGTCTATGACGCTTGATAATGCCTCGTTTTGGGGCGAAATACGTGTCGTGTTCTCGACTTCAGTGGTGTATATTATCTAGTGGTGGTATAGTTTGCTTGTGCACGCTACTGAGGGAGGGCGGGTGGTGCTCTTCAAAAAACTAGGTAATATACACCATTTTTATATTTTGCATGCGGATCTTAGCAAAGTAACTTACCTTCCTACATTATGATGATAATTATTACGAGTATCTTCATTGACAAAACTGATCTATGAGGTGAGTGTGAATGGCAAGTCGGTAGAGGTCGACGTAGGCGAACTTATTAAGATCACATCGAAATCGTTTTAAGGAAAGGTCACGTCAAAAGTACCCACAACCGACGAGCTTGTACGAAAACGCTCATGAAAGTAGATGAAGCGAAAGATGTGATGTATCAGGATCGTAGCAGGTGGAAAGACATGGTCTCTGTCTGTCATTATGGGAAAGAAGCGTGACTATATGAAAGTATGTATCATTTATCTTTTTTTTTTTTTTGAATTTTATAGTACTACAACCTGGAGTCCGTCTCCAGGTTGTAGTACTATAAAATTACACAGGATACTTTCTTATCCCGGAAAATCAAAGAATTCTAATCTGTATGATATGTAATCCACTAATATTATAAATGCGAAAGTAACTCTCTCTGTCCCTCTGTCTGTTTGTTACCTTTTCACGGCTCTACGACTAGTGATGGCTGAAATGAAGATGACGATGATCAATTAATAGTAAAATAATAAAGCAACAAGTGCAATCCTTACTAATATTATAAATGCTAAAGTAACTCTCTATCTCCCTTTTCACGGTTCAACCGCTGAACCGATCTTGACAAAATTCGGCAAGAGATAGCTTGCATCCTAGAGACGGACATAGTATACTTTTTATCCCGGAAAAGTAAATAATTCCCACGGGATTTTTAAAAAACCTTAATCCACGCGGACTATGTCGCGGGCATTAGCTATTAAATAAATAATAAATAAATATGTGTATACAGATAAGTTACAAGCAGCGAAGAAACAAATCTGTTTAGCTAAAAGTACTAACACTTTCCTCATAAGATTTTCGTTCAGTTCAGAATTTTCAAATCAACTGCGTCAGCGTTTTTTGATAAAATTGAGCGTACGAAACGAAGACATATTCAGAAGTGAGAAACCTTTTCGCTTCTACCTTCTACAATTCAGATAAAAGTGTTCGTATTGGAAGCGCCCGACACGGCTCCACTCGAGTTATAGACACACGCGCCACTCCGTTATTGCCAAGAGAATGGCCTATCTGCCGTCTCTCTCCCACCAGTCTAAAAGGACAATGCCGGAGTGCTAAAATTTTATTCGCCTCACACGTGGGCTACAGCCGGGCCTGCATAATGCAAAGTTACGTTAACTAAAAAGAAAGATAAGTGCATATTTATACTATCCCTACTCGATATTTCGCAGCGACCGTCAGTGTAAAGCGTTCGATTACAATTTAATGTCGCGATGGCGGGCTGCGGTTCGAAATTTAGAATCTCGACCGGTCGTTTTTTCACATACTAAATCGGACTCAACTCCGTTGTGATAGGATTTGAAATTGTGCGATCGCGGTAAGATATATGTCGCCTGAGAGACGCGCCGTTGCTGCGACGGGGTCGTTTCATTACTGCAACGGAGTCTAGAAGTAGTCGCTAGTATGTGACGGCACATTGTCGCTATATTTGTAACATTAGCGCCACAGTCGGGTTCATTTAACGTTTGCAGGACTATTTTATCGAAAAAACTGGAAGCGTTTTTTTCAATGGAATTAAAATATTCAGAAATCCCAAAAAAAAATTAAACAAAAACGTCTGAAGTATCGATATGATAGTTGTGCAGCAATTCAAGATAACCAAATTTTTGTTACTTACCGGTGGTAGGATTCCTATGCAGGAATCCGTCTAGGTAGGTACTATCGCAGTCCCATAATTATATTTTAAATTAATATAATAATAATAATTTAAATTAATAAAATAATTAATTAAATTTTAAATTAATATAATAATAATAATTATATTTTTAATTATATATTAAAGTTTTGATAATTACCGGTGGTAGGATTCCTATGCAGGAATCCGTCTCGGTAGGTACTATCGCAGTCCCATAATTATACAGTGAAATAGTAATGTGTTCCCATTACTATAGTGGCAGGATTACTTTGCAGGAGTCCTTCTAGGTAGGTACCACCCCAGGGCCAGTTATTCTGCCGTGAAGCAGTATTGTGCAAACATTACTGTGTTTCGACACTGAGAGCTAGCGTAATCACTGGGCATTTGAGACATAGGAACTTATATCTCAGGGTGATGGGCATAGTGTAGTGTCACACAGAAATTTTCTGGGTGACAATACACGGTTACACATTTGTTATGGGTAAACGGTGCACTTACCATCAGGTGAACGTTTTGGTTAAAAACACAGAAATGTTCTGTGTAACACAGTATTTGTTATGGGCAGAAGTTGCTACACGATTCGGTAGGCCTAGTGGTCAGAGTACCTGACTTCTATGCTACTTCTACGGTCCTGGGTTGAAATCCCAGCCAGAGCCAACAGTTATACAAAAACGCGAATCGTTGGTTTTCGGGTCTAGTTGTTTTGTGAACGACAGATTTATTAAACGCACCCACGATACAGGAGAAATCCCACTGTGGGGATTTAAAAAAAATATAAAATTAATATTACTTATAGACAGTTGTTCCGAGTTGGCGCTTGTGAAATTTATGTCTATAAAATGCACCCACGACATAGGAGAAATCATCCTATTGTTGTGGTAATCATCATCATCTTCATAATTTCAGCCTATCACTAGTCCACTACTGAATAGGCCTCCCCTAAAGACTGCGAGAAAAGTTTTTGGCTCTCATTCACTCATTGGGGACATTTCGCCATAGTTGCCAAGCATGTAAAACTAGTTTTTTTTTATTGGACAAAGTTATGAAACGAGCAAAAAGTTCACCTGATGATAAGTGCAACGTCTGCCCATAACAAATGCTGTGTCAGCCAGAAATTTTCTGTGTGACACCACACTGAGTCCATCACCGTGAGACATAAGTTCTTAAGTCTTATACGCTGAGTGATTACGCTAGCTCACAGTGCCCTTCAAACCGAAACACAGTAATGTTTGCACACTACTGCTTCACGGTAGAATAACTGGCCCTGGGGTGGTACCTACCTAGACGGATTCCTGCATAATACAAACATTTTAAATTTTGCATTCGGATTCTTTTCAGATCTTAGCAAATTAACTTTCTTTCCTTCATTATAATAGGTTTCCGCAAATTACGCCTGATTCTATTAACTGTTTTCAATTATACAACTATCACTATATATTTGAAGCAGATTGTAGGTGCCATTAGCTTGACTTTATATGCGAACCTTGCAAATTAACTTTCTTTACATCTGTATAATCTAAAATATTCATAGATATGAAGATACGAAATCGTAGCACGCTGACACATTTACACTTTAAAAACGTTCAAAATCCATGATTCATTGGAAGCTTTACGACGACAAACAATTTCCGTTGAGACAATTTTCGGATGAAGTCATAATCCGTTTCTTTACGGATTTATTTACGATTCAAACGGTCACAAACTAATAAGGTAGTACATCCATCAAGTTTATTATAGTAAGGTAAAATTTACAACTTACAACGTTACAGAATCTTAACAATTCTCAAATCTTTAAAACCAAAGTATAATTTTAGTCTCGACAAATGTATATAGGCGAGACAGAATACATAACGATGATATCCTTAGAAGAACTAGAATCGACTTGCCTTTAGGATCAACAAGCCGAAGTGACACTAGACGAAGGGGCGAACTGCATGGACTCGCGGCAAATCGATGGGCGCAGGTGGTTCCGCACAAATCGATGAATGCCGGGTGTTTTGTGATAATATATGGAGGAAGCCTATGTTCAACAGTCACCTAGTGATAGGCTAACAGAGGGTAATTAAATCGATAAAAAAATTCGGACGCCACATAGCTTACAGCTTGTGATGTCAATAGTTTAAACTGACAGTAGCTGTAAGCTAAGTGGTGTCCGAATTTTTTAGTAGATTAATTTACTCTCCTAATATCAAAGGAATAAACATTTCCTTCATCATCATTTTAGCCTATCACTAGTTCACCAAACACCCGGCATTCATCGACATTCACATTACAAGATTAAATCGTCAATTCCCTGACTGGGAACACCCACACAACTGGGCAAACATTTCCGAGTTTAGTTTAGTTTTTACTGGTGGTAGGATTCCTATGCAGGAATCCGTCTAGGTAGGTACCACCCCAGGGCCAGTTATTCTGCCGTGAAGCAGTAGTGTGCAAGCATTACCGTGTTTCGGTTTGAAGGGCACTGTGAACTAGCGTAATCACTGTGCATTTGAGACTAAAGAACTGATTACTTAGGGTGACGGGCGAAGTGTGGTGTCACACAGAAATATTCTGGGTAACACAGCATTTGTTGTGGGCGGACGTTGCAATTACCATCAGGTGGACATTTTGCTCGTTTCGCCACTTTATACAATAAAAAAGAGACCTTTTCGTTGTGTCTATTGACAAGGAACAATAGACAATGGTGAATTGGCACTAAAAATTACTATTAAAAAATTTACAATTATTGTATTCACATTGGTTACGGTTAACGAAAATGACTATTATTTTTCATATGACGTCTTTTTTGTTAATCATAACCAGTATGCATTACAGTTATTTGCCAGATATTCGTTCGACACACTTATAAGTGATCATCACTTTGGATACGCAATAGCCCGGATGGTCACTCGCGTGCTGAAATATGTTATGGGTAAACGGTGCACTTACCATCAGGTGAACGTTTTGGTTAAAAACACAGAAATGTTCTGTGTAACACAGTATTTGTTATGGGCAGAAGTTGCTACACGATTCGGTAGGCCTAGTGGTCAGAGTACCTGACTTCTATGCTACTTCTACGGTCCTGGGTTGAAATCCCAGCCAGAGCCAACAGTTATACAAAAACGCGAATCGTTGGTCTTCGGGTCTAGTTGTTTTGTGAACGACAGATTTATTAAACGCACCCACGATACAGGAGAAATCCCACTGTGGGGATTTAAAAAAAATATAAAATTAATATTACTTATAGACAGTTGTTCCGAGTTGGCGCTTGTGAAATTTATGTCTATAAAATGCACCCACGACATAGGAGAAATCATCCTATTGTTGTGGTAATCATCATCATCTTCATAATTTCAGCCTATCACTATACACACAAAAATTACTATTAAAAAATTTACAATTATTGTTTTCACATTGGTTACGGTTAACGAAAATGACTATTATTTTTCATATGACGTCTTTTTTGTTAATCATAACCAGTATGCATTACAGTTATTTGCCAGATATTCGTTCGACACACTTATAAGTGATCATCACTTTGGATACGCAATAGCCCTGATGGTCACTCGCGTGCTGAAATTCAAGGCGAACGCCCGACCCCTGAGCTCTAATAAACTACCACGGCTCGTAATAAACATAATCCAAAAAAAAAACAATAAAAAAATATTTCGTTAATTAACTGGGAGATTAATTCTTTGCCAACCTTTATATCTGTAGTAAAATATTAAGATACTCAACCATCGAATTGCACAACTGCATTGGACATTTTTGAAAGTTGTTGTGCGTTTCATCTTCGCCAGAAACAAATCGCACCTGTATAAATTAATAAATGAGAGATGGCGGCGACCGAGGTACAGTCGACAATATACTTCAGTCACGTCGCAGTCGCGCTGGCTTTAATGCCAGTTCATTAATAAAGCCCACACGAGAAGGGCGAATGATTATATCGATAACAGGTAATTTATCGCTGTCCATGAACACAGCACTATGATATCGATTACATAATCAATAAGTAGGATAATGCAGACTCCAGATATACTAGTATACCTTTCGACAAAAAATAAATTCTACTGGTGGTAGGATTCCTTTGCAGGAAATCCGTACAGGTTATTCTGCCGTGAAGCAGTAGTGTGCAAATATTAATGTGTTTCGGTCTGAAGGGCACTGAGATGCTAGCGTAATCACTGCACATATGAGTTTTAAGAACTGATCGCCTCAAGGTGACAGGCAGTGTGGTGTAACACAGAAACGTTCTGGGTGACACAGCATTTGTTATGGGCAGAGGTTGCGCTTACCATCAAGTGAACGTTTTGCTTGTTTCGTCAAAATTAGAATCATGTGCGTTTTCACATTTTTTTATATACATTATATAGTGACGTATGTCCACCACATACGTTATATTTTGGGGCTAAATAAGGGAACTCCAAACATGAAATGTAGTTCAAAGTACGAGGAAAAATAATCGAGACTTTAATTTCGTTTTAATAATACTGAATCCAAATCATTATCGGTCTGCATTCATAGCGGCTGTCAGCGTCGCTTCGAAACGCTACACGAATATCACGGGAGCGTCACTTGAGGAATCATTAGCTAGACGTGTTTTATTTGGCACTTCCACACTCGCGGCAAGTCGCCGCGCGTCTTAATACGCTTGATGGATTGCGGACGGCTTGCTACATTTTTTCATTGTTTTTTTTTTTTAGATGATTCGTTTTGATTTTGTTATCGGATATTTGGAATATTGTCGGCACTCGTCTATTGTAAATAACGAAACCCAATGTTTAAATTGTTTTCTTAAAAACTTTCACTACGTCTTTTGCTATAGTTACTAGTGGTTTCTATATAAATAGTTTTACTCAATATTCTTATCAAACATAAAAAATATCTAAGAAACATACATACATTTAGTCACGTCCTGTTCGCATATAAGGGGTAGGCAGAGGCTACACATGTGGACTCACTTTTCGCCCCCGCGGGAAACGAGACGTGACGGGTGGCGAAACACGTCGCAGCCATTTTGGTACGGGTCCTAAATATTTCTGCCTCTCCGTTGCGTTCCCACGAGCAGTATAGTGACAGCATTGCATATTATGGTGTTATTTTGCACGAATGAAGGATGTCCCTACAATACCTTAATCGCCTCTTACGACACCTCGGTAGGAAAGAGGTAGGTGCTTCTACTCTGCCGGACACCTATCGGCTAATCTAAGAAACCTCACAAATATTTTAAAATCACTATCAAACTTTGATATCCCCACATTATAAACAACACTCGTAAGACGTGTCTTACGAGTGTTGTTTATAATGTGGGGATGGGATAGCCCGTGGGCTATTATAAAGATTTAAACAAAAAAACCCAACCATGTTTAGGTTGGGTGTTGCTTACGTGAATTTAAGAGTTTGATGATATTTTCATGATTCCATAATCACAACTTCACCAAATTTATAGGGGTTCAGCCTTCAGGTACTTTCTAATAAATAATCACCGGAAGCGGTCCTCGTGATAAAGAATTATCGCTGAACATACCTTAAAAAAAGATACAGACGAATTGAGGTCCTTCACCTTTTTTTGAAGTCGAACCCCGATCGAAAATATCCATATATATAATGTTTTCTTTTATTAACGCGAATGTTACACATTTAAATAAAACTACTTTTTACGGATTTTATCGCGTTTAATTTAGAGCTATTTTTAACCCGACGTTTCGGGCGCTTTTTCCTCCCGTGACCATGGGTGGCTGTAAAGCGCCCGAAACGTCGGGTTAAAAATAGTTCTAAATTAAACGCGATAAAATCCGTAAAAAGTAGTTTTATTTAAATATACATACTCGTATATACTTCCCTATTTGAATCGGACTTTGGGGTTTTGATTTTTTTGCGCGGAACCGTAATTATTTTTCTAAAATTAAAGTAGCTTACGTTACCCGCTATAATATCAGATATCGGTAAGTAAAAGTCCCGGCAAAATCGGTCCAGCCGTTTCGGAAATTAACCGGAACAAACAAACAGACAGACAAACAGACGACAAAAATTTCAAAATTGTTTTTTTCTTATTAAGTACCGCATATACTTCCATAACCATTGAGTAAGAAGCTGTTATTTTGTTATTACAAACTGACACTTCAATTTTATTTTACATAAACAATAAAATTTATTGAACACAAAGTTACAATTTTCCAAAATAAGTGATTTGTAAAAAGAGGTTTACGACCCGAGAATTATGCGTTTAAGTTTGGACAAGGTGTTTTACCAACTACGAACCAGCACTGGCTAATATAGCAAATGGTTGGCGAACCGCACGATATCGCGATGTGAAAGAGGCCCGTCGCGTGGGCGTCACGCCAATTATTTACGACCGTAAAATTAAACATGTCGCTGTCATAAAACAAGAAAAAATAATGCGTTATTTTTAATATTTTACGAGTTCCGACCTGTAGGCGGCTGGGGAACAATAAATACGGGAGACGTCTCGTCGTCACCTCTCCAACAGACGTTACAGGAATTTCTGCTCTTGATGATTTATATTGTACTTTTAATCATAACGTAATGGGCAATAAAAATGGCCTAGAAAGTCCAGGCCGATGCTGTTTCTAATTTCATACATTAGGTCGGTGTCGCAATTTCAAAAGCGAAACAGACGAGTTCTTTATAAAACGGTACTAACATTTCTCCGGTATCATGAGTCCGTTCCACCGACAAAAATCACATGATCAACGCAAAGAGATCCGAAAACCAACGATTTGTGTTTTAGCACAAATGTTGACGTCTGCTGGGATTCTAATCCCATGACACGCGAAATATAAGTCAGGGTACCCTGACCTCTAAGTCCCGCGGTCAAAATCAATCAATTCAGACCCGATCGCTTTGGAAACCAAGTTTAATAAAACCATGTTTTACTTAACTGAGTTCAAGTGTATCATTTTGTGATATCAAACAGCCTGTTTCTATGCATAGGTCACATACAGTACATACATAAGTGATACATAATTAAAAAAAAATCAATAATATATCCAGAAGTTTATTTATCACCAACCCGCCTGCTAGACTTAGTTATTACGGGAAATCCTTCCCCTTTCCGAGAGAGACCTACGGCCAACAGTAGACTGTAACAAGCTGAAGAAAAAGAAGATAATTTTTTTCCTGAAACATCGATCTGGTGAGTCTTTTCTTTAACTTTTCTCAAGCTTCTTCTAAAGTACTGTGATCATTTTGGAACACGAGATTTTTATGTGCTTAATGGGGCCACTGCCTTCTTTATGGTGTTAGGTAAGGTTTATTGAATCCCACAACAAAAATATCAACATAATCAAAATGAAGGGGTTATGTCACCTCAAATGATTATTGTGGTAGAATAAGGTATAACTACATCTGGTCATCTGCTCGAAGCACATGGTAGTTGTAATTACACTAACTCTCAGTGCCCTTCAGATCGAAACACAGTAATGTTTGGACACTACTACTTGACAGCAGAATAAGTGGTACTGCGCTGGTATCTTTTTTTATTGGAGATAGTGACGAAACGAGTAAAACGATCACCTGATAGGTAAGTGCAGCGTCTGCCCATAACAAATGCCGTGTCACCCAGAACAATTCTGTGTAACACCACACTGGGCCCGACACCCTGAGACATCAGTTCTTAAGCCCAGTGATTACACTAACTCTCAGTACACTTCAAGCCGAAACACAGTAATGTTTGCAGACTACTGCTTCGGGGCAGAATAACTGTCCGGTGGTACCTACCTAGACGGATTCCTGTACAGAAATCCTAACTACCAGAAAAATTCATTGATAATATTAGGTTTCAACATAAAAAAACTCCACTTCGCAACCGCGTATCGAAAGATTTTGAATTAATTGAATACATTACAAGTAATGCAGAGGAAATTCAGCCCAAACAGAAAGCAGTACAGCCTAAAATAGAACACTATGATATTCGGTAAACGGTGTACTGAACGATAAACAAAATAATAATTCACACTGTTCACGATTATGATCGACGCCTTTTAAACTCTAATTAATAGGAATACCAAATGCGACTTCAGATTTTATGCTTCTCGATAGATGGAAGCTGATAAATGCCATTATATTAGAGTTCAATGACCTGGATTGGAGAGTGACGGCTGGGAAGGTTGTAGGTGGTTTGGAAAGCTTAGAATTATGTTTTCTATACGAAAGAATCAAGGTAGTCTGCGATCGAGCAATGCTAAAAAAGTTTAATGACACTAGCTAATGCCCGTGACTAGATCCGCGATAGAAATAGGTTTTTATAAATATCCAGTGGGAACTATATTAAATTTCCGAGATAAAATATCCTATTTCAGCCTCCAGGATGCAAGCTATCTCTGTGCCGAATTTCGGCAAGATCGATTCAGCGGTTAAGCCGTGATAAGGTAACAAGCAGACAAAGGGACAATGAGAGTTACTTTCGCATTTATAATATTCCTAGCTGATGCCCGCGACTTTGCCCTCATGGATTAAGATTTTTAAAAATCCCGTGAGAACTTTTTAATTTTCCGGGATAAAAGGTATACTATTCCCGTCTATAGGATAAAAGCTATGAGTGTGCCGAATTTCGTCAAGATCGGTTCAGCGATTGAGCCGTGAAAAGGTAACAAACAGAGCAGAAGGGCAGAGAGAGTTATTTTCGCATTTATATTATTAGTATAGATTGTATAAGTATATAGTATATAGTATATAGTATGGATGGCCTAATTGACACGAATTTCTAATTAAGTTAAAAAATATTGATATTTAAAGTGAACAAGTATAGGGTCCATATGTGATATCGTTCTGGGCGATTTTAGACCACAGCGACAGCTATCGAATAATAACGGAAATTATCAACTGCGCAGTAAGTATTATAGTGACACACAGGGACTACTTACTCGTCCGAACCTAGTGCGATAAGATCGGAGGTAGGCTAGGATGCAATGTCAGAGACACAAGGACAATAACAACACAATCACACCCGAAGACTAACAATTAGTCACACACACAAATGTTGTCTCTGGCTGGGTTACAAACCCTGGACCTGCGGCGTCGCAGTCAGTTAATTTAACCACTAGGCCACGGGGTCGTCCAAATACCACACTCTTAAAAAAACTTATACTCTTAAGAAACGGTATTCTTAACATGAAAAACTTCTGACCGTTTTTTTTGTAAGCAGTGTTGTCATAACTACTCGTACTTAGAGAATTGTAAAGGTGTAATAATACTATAGGAAGTAACAAAAGTAAAGTAACAGCCTATTAATGTCCCACTGCTGAACAACAGGCCTCCTCTTATTTCTGAGATGGTTTTGGTGTCAGGAAGATTCCACCACGCTGCTCCAATGCGGGTTCGCGGACATCACATATCCTCGAAATATTGTTATTCGTCAGACATGCAGGTTTCCTCACGATGTATTCCTTCACCGCTGAGCACGTCGTAAATCAACACTTAAAATTTACTGGTGGTAGGATTCCTATGCTAGAATCCGTCTAGGTAGGTCCAGTTACCACCCCAGAGTCAGTTATTATGCCTTGAAGCTTGCACTTACCATCAGGTGAACGTTTTGCTCGTTTCAACACTTTATGCAAATTAAAAAAAAAATCGCAGTACGTTTTTAAAGGTGCCGGCACAAGGGATCGAACTCAGGTCACTCGCGTGCTATTTAATTTAACATGCTCCTATTTAAACTTCTACGATCAACATGTTACAGTCGCGGCCACTGGATTAAGTACGCTTACATGCCACATACATTCGCATACATCGAATGCTGTTTATGCATCACACACCGACGCCATCTATAATAACGCGCAATATGCACTTATCGCAACACGAAGCCGCGAATGAGATTGAACAGGTGCAGTGAGTTACTGCGCCGCTGATGTATGCAGCGCTGCAGCGTGAAAATGTGCAGAGGTGCGGTAAATACGCGAATTCGCCGGTCAATCAGCGGGATGATCCGTTGCATCGAATGTTTAAGCGAAACCCAAACAACGGTGGGCTACTTCGAAAGAATAATAAACAATGCACAAAGAACAGCTCTTGTTGGGTGCATTGTTTGAAAAACAAAATAATGGTACTAATAAATATGATAAGTGTGAATTAAAAAAAAAAGTTTTACATAAGAAAAATAAAACTAAAAACTCCATTGAACAGCAATGGGCTTTTGATCCTGGTGAGAATACCAGGTCATATTTATAAAAATTATTTCGTCGGTATTTTTTTTGCGGTGGTACGTTTGCCTGATGGTAGGTGAAGCGTCTGTGTGTCACGACACTGAGCCCGTCACCCTGAGAAATCAGTTCTCAAATCTCATATGCCCAGTGATTACCCTAGCTCTAAGTGTCCTTCAGACTGAAACACAGTAATGTTTGCACACTACTGCTTCACGGCAGAGTAACTGGTCCTAAGATGGTACCTACCTAGAGGGATTCTGGCATAGGAATCCTACCACTAGTGAATATTGATACGTGTACTAAATTTCAAATTATTCGGATGTCAGCAAGTAGAATTGGACGATTCCATTACATTCATACATAGTTACGTACATACACACAGGTCAAACTAATAAAAGCTTGTTAATAACATTGTCCTTTATAAAATGTGGCAACATTTTTAAATAAATGATGAGAACACTAATAATTTTAATTTGCCCTACATATAACTAACCTTTTCAATTCAGACCCCTAACGAGGTAAAATACCTAGTAGCCAAAGATCACAATATTTGCCTTCTTCGCCTTTAACGGCAATTATTTCTAATTTACTTACTTATAAGGGTACGTTTCAGTTTAACTTTCTCTAATCTGGTTCCTTCTGTTGTTAAGAAATTATTTTTCAAATTTTCATTTAAAGATAACAATTATATACAAATTACCGAAACGTAAACAAATATTAAAGACGCCGATCATTTCAACTCATTAAAGGGAAGATTATTTACTTACATGGAGACATTATGACTTATTAAACGCAAAATTAAATATAAAAAGACTAACCTCCCGTTTCATAAGATCTATAATTATTGAATGGTTACAAAATTAAGACTATGATAATACAGAAAAGCTATTAACCAGAATTTACTAAGCGTACATTTAATACACACTCACACGCGCACACACACATATACATAAAAACTAGCTGCATTACCTGTATTTTAAATATAAACGGTGATTTTGTATTGCATTTAAGAAGCTATAATGTTGGGGAAGACACTCCCTGCTGCAACACAGTTAAAACTAAAGCAGCAGGCAGGGATTCCATCACAATGTTTGTTAGTGTTTGTATGGAAATGAAGATTTTTGTATTTGTATTATTTTTTGTATTATTGAAGCAATTCACCCGCCACAATTAAGTCCAGCCGTGTCTATAAAGCCCCCACCGCTAAATGCGGGGTGCCACTTAGATCTGTCATCTGGCAATTCGCGACCAAATGCTAAAGGTGACTGGCCCGTCGCCAGCCCGTCACAGAAACACGCCGGTATATAGTGTTCTTTGATTTATTAGCGCTTCAAACGCTAGACTTCTTGAGTGAACTAGAATACACAAAATATCATCCCTTTGAGACGTACATTGCTTGCTTTGTGGAACAATTGATTCTGTAAAGAGGACTAAACTCTCAATATACTCACTTTCATCGTTATCATCGGTATGATAAACACAAGTATAATTCAATCAATTAACGAAAGGTTTACTTTGTGGCTGACACTAAATGTTCTTGGCTTGCCCATGTATACGTTGCCGTATAAAGTCCATTAATAAAAACTTTAAAACACTTTACAACTATAAAAACCTTTACATTGTATTATGGAATAAAATGCCATTAATTTTGTTTGAAATGAATTCCGTCAAATCACCGGGGCGACTGCTGCACTCCGATTGGCTGGTCTCTAAGGAATTTCTAAGGAATGTTCAGATTTAATTCGATTGGATTAAATCTGAAAAGGAATATTTAGATTTACTGTATACGCATATGAAACCGCAGTGTACAGATAAACCTATAAAGGAAGTAGCTGTTCCTTAGTATTATTTATATGAGTGATTACTCATATGCCTTGTGTAATGCCCAGTGCATTTGAGACTTAAGAACTGATGTACACAGGGTGACGGACGCAGTGTGGTGTCATACAGAAATATTGTGGATAACACAAAGTCATTTTGCTCGTTTCGTCACTATATTCAATATAAAAAAGTCAAATATTTGATCAGATAAGTGTTCAGAATATCGCTGTGCAAGTAAATACCCAAATATAAGATATGATATTTAGATATTTTGTCCTCTAAATTTACGTTTTACGTGACTGAATGACTAAGACAAACAATTCAAGAACTTTAAGCCAATGTCAAACGCCAAGTATTGTTTTATATTGTTTCCCTAATAGGACAGTACGCGTCTGTCAAATTTTGGCAATTTGCAACTATTTCAAAATATTTTGTAAATAATATGCGACCAGGAACCTACATTGTTAAAAAAGAGTAAAACAGTTGAAATTCGAACCAGGTTCAAAACTGTTTTCTTAATTCCAAGCTTATCGTTGATGTGGTGATAAAAAAAAAACAATAATTAGGACGCCTTACAATGTAAGATTTTCGTTGTGTTAGTAGGCATCTGATATATATATATATATATATATATATATATATATATATATATATATATATATATACGAGTATATATATATATAGATATACACGAGTATATATAAAAGTAATGAACACAGTTTCAGTATAGTGACAGAATTTATTAATATGGTGTTATTCTGCACTAATATGGGCTGTCCGTACTATACCTTGGTCTTCTCTTACGACACTTCGGTAGGAAAGAGGTAGGTGCTATACTTTGCCGGACATATTCTTATTTATCATTTTACTCAGAAATTAGTAACTATACAAATACAATCAATATATTTTAACATTATGCGTGTAAGTTTGTTCAAATAACACCATCATCATCATCATTGTTTCAGCCTATCACTAGTCCACTGCTCACATTGGATTCCCGTATAGATTGCCACTAAATTTGTAGCGGGTTGTCAATCGCAGTTTCTTTATTTTCGTGTCCCAGGAAGATGTTGTCCATCTCCCGGAATAATATCATAGTATCATTAAAATCCATCATCAATTCCTATGCAGGAATCCGTCTAGGTAGGTACCACGCCAGGGCCAGTTATTCTGCCGTGAAGCAGTAGTGTGCAAACATTACTGTGTTTCGGTTTGAAGGGTACTGTGAGCTAGCGTAATCACAGGGCATATGAGACTTAAGAACTGATGTCTCAGGGTGATGGGCACAGTCAGGTGTCACACAGAAATGTTCTGGGTGACACAGCATTTGTTATGAGCAGACGTTGCACTTACCATCAGGTGAACGTTTCGCTCGTTTCATCACTTTATACAATAAAAAAACAAAAAAAACTTTTTGCTTTTATGTTATAACCATGAAGAGAAAATACAATTTATTACGTCCATGTTAGTTATTTAATATCGCTCGTATTTTAATAATTTGATCAATATAAACACCTTAACACAGTCATATCATAGCAAGACTAGTGGCCCGTCCATCCGTCCGAGATATTTACTTCTGCACAACGTCTATCGAGCCGTTCCTTTGATACTTTAGCGTCTACTGGCTGACAGTTCAAACGCTGATATAATTGCACTGAGGAACAATTACGTTCGCAATCTGAAATGAAATATTCAAAATCATCAATTGAAAATTGCGTTGCCAACGTCTTAGATTCCTGGCACCGATCTCACTTCACTCACACTGGTAGCGAATGCGAGAAGAAATAGACAATCCATTGCTCGCTATAAAGTACTGCATGTAAATTTGTCTCATATCAACCTTTCTTATATTGAAAATGCTAAAGTAACTCTCCACGGTTAAACCGCTGAACCAATCTTGACGAAATTCAGCACAGAGATAGCTTGCATCCTGGAGACGGACATTTCGGAAAATCAAACAGTTTCCACAGGATATTTAAACAGCCTATATCCACGCGGACAAAGTCGCGAGCATCAGCTAGTATTTAAAAACAACTAATTTTACGAATTTTATCGCGTTTAATTTTGAACAATTTATAACCCGACGTTTCGAGCGCTTTACAGCACCCATGGTCACGAGGGGTATTTTGTTAAAGGCAGACGTTGCGCTTACCATCACGTCAATATTTTGTTCGTCTCGTCACTTTCGCGGCTCGTTAAAAACTGAAAAACTGCCACTCCATCTCATCCAATGGATCTCGTAAAAGGCGAGTAAGGAATTAAACTGCACTGTGCACCCAACAGCGCATGATGGCGATGGGCTCACCACCTATCACACCAAGTGCATTATATTGTTTTGGTGAAACGTGGATTGTGGCAGTCATCAGTTTTTGCAGTGAGTGCCCAGTCTCTGACTACCCCTTATGGGATACAGTCGTGATCTTATGTATGTATGAAAAGAATTACCGACGTTAACCGACGATCGTTCCAAGTTTGTAAGCTGAAGTGGCAATGGGACGGTCACATCTATAGAAATGATAAAACTAGGAATAGGCTCATCAAGAAAACATAGATCCTGGGCTGGATAGAGTGACAGTCTGCGCAGGATAATTGGCAGACTTCTTGGAAGCCTACAGGCAACCGTACCACCCCAGGGCCAGTTATTCTGCCGTGAAGCAGTAGTGTGCAAGCATTACTGTGTTTCGGTTTGAAGGACACTGTGAGCTAGCGTAATCACTGGGCATTTGAGACGTAAGAACTGATGTCTCAGGGTGACGGGCGCAGTGTGGTTTCACACAGAAATATTCTCGGTAACACAGCATTTGTTGTGGGCGGACGTTGCACTTACTATTAGACGAACGTTTTGCTCGTTTGGTCACACACAAAAAAAAGGACAGCATAAGTTTAATACATACATATGTACAGTCACGCCTTTTTCTCATACAGGGGGTAGGCAGAGGCCACTTTTCGTTACGGGTGGCGGATCACGTCACTGCCATTTTGGTACGAGTCAGAAAAATTGTTACTCTCCATTGCGTACCCACAATCAATATACTGACAGAATTGCATATTATGGTGTTTTTCTTTACGAATAAAGGATCCGTATGTACGAATAAATGTCCGTTCAATACCTCAGTAGCCTCTTACAACACTTCGGCAGGAAAGAGGTAGGTGCTATGCCGGATACCTATCGGCTTAGTGATAATGACTATTAAAGAAAAATATTGTAATTAAAAAAAATATTAAAAATATAAAAGTTTTTCATATTCAAAGTACTATATCGTAAACTATGATAAAATAAAATTTATAAAAATGTGACCAAACTAATAAGCACCTTTCATACACAATTCTAATGTTACGAGTACAATTTTTTCTGAGTTGCTCTTTTGTTACCAAAAGGTGATCTCGTAAAGGAATTCCTCTAGGTACGCAAACCTCACTATATGATATATATTTTCGGTGATGTAATTGCTGTTAGCCTTCTCGGCTCTTACAGCTTCATCGGAGACTGTGCTCGCGGGCCAGGGGCCCGCGTGCCAGGTTTGGTTTGACCCAAACATAAATAAATAAATAAAAACTCCTACAAAACCCTCGAAGTTCGGACTGTGTCGCGTTCGCTGCGTGCTTTCGCCATTTCGAAAATCTTAAATATTTTAAGTCGTCTAATGACCGTCCGAAGGAGGCTGCGCGCGTCCATTCGGACTGTCGACTTGTGTGTCGGTAACTCTGGGCGATGAGAACCGCCCTGGAACACGGGTGAATCTTGTGTACGCGATGTGATTATTGACTATTGCGCGCCGCTCTCTACGGCGGTCGCGCGTCGTGGTGCGTGTTATATTAAAGCTATTGACTGTGTGTACAGTGTGGCCTGGATCGTGACTGACAGTATCGTGGCCAGGAAGAGCTGAGACGTCTGTGTCGTCTAGCACGTTTCACGGGCGACGTTTGCGTTCGGTCGCGTTTCTGTTTGGTCGTCACTTTATGAATGAGACTTATAAAGCGATGTCTTGTAGTAATGTATGGTGCTTTCCAATACAAATTTCTGGATGGGTAGTTAAGTTATGGGCAGGTGTGGCTACCCAATGGGGTAGTCTTGTCGCTTCGTCGTTCGTCGTCGTTTCAGCCTATCACAAGTTCACTGCTGAACATAGGCCTCCCCCATAGACGGACCACAAAAGTTTGTAGCTCTCATTTTGGAGAATTTTGCCATAGTTGCCACGCTTGGCAGGCGGGTTGGCAACCGCAGTTGATTTATTCAGATGTTCCAGGAAGATGCTGCTGCCCATCTGCTGGTTTTCATTTTCCCTTTGTCGACTTTTACGACACCCACGGGATGAGATGGTGTGGTAGATTCTCTTAGGCCGCCAATACACTTGCCGCTTACTTAGTTTAAAATAAATCAAATTCGATATCATAAAAGTAGATAAAGAAATGTTTTTCCGCGGTTGCGTATTATTTTTAGAAAGCCAACGTGCTCTTAAACAGTGACCAATAAAACAAGCGACTAATGAAATAAAGTAACGTAAATCGGTCCGCGATATAAAAATCACTAAATAAAATGTCGCGACATGAAAATCACGGAACCAATAAAACCCGGTGCGCACGAGTCGACGATAGTATATCACGGAGCATCAGCTCGCCTCCCGGTAATCGTTGCGCTAAAAGCGCTATTTTAGTCGCCTGAGTGACGGACGTCATTCAAGTATACAGGATGTGTAATATTTATAATTTATATAATAAAAAAAAAACATTGTCACTAACAATAAAATACAACACGACTTTCAAAGCGTAGTTTAAATGTATCGATAATGGGGAAAATCTCTAATTTATGTCTAATCTAAACACTACAAGAATTTAAGGAACGCAATTTAATACACCCAGCTAGATGGAGCAACGAGCTGCACGATATGAGGGAATTCTTTGAAGATGGCTCAGTACCGTTTGTTGTGGCAGTCTGCGGGGGAAGCCTACGTTCAGCAGTGGACTAGTGATGGGCTGAAATGAAGATGATGATGATCAACTAATAGCAAAATAATAAAGCAACAAGTGCAATCCTTACTAATATTATAAATGCTAAAGTAACTCTCTATCTCCCTTTTCACGGTTCAACCGCTAAACCGATCTTGATGAAATTTGGCACAGAGGTAGCTTGCATCCTGGAGACGGATATAGGATACTTTTTATTCCGGAAAATCAAATAGTTCCCATGGGATATTTAAAAAACCTACTCGTATATTCACGCGGATGAAGTCGCGAGCTTCAGTTAGTAATGTTATAAGTTTCTTAAGAATTTTATGCAGCTCTGATACAACAAATCCACAAATGCGATACGAACTCAAACCGATGACCTCAGCTTTCGCAACCGTAACCTCAAACCATTAGCGTTCAAGCCCATTTAATCGCCCATTGTAATTGTCAAGATATCGCCTCAGCCTGTATACACTGACTTCAAATTCTCCGTCTAAGAGGATTCCAATTGGTCGTAAAATTTACTAAGATTAGATATTAATACTGTTCAGTAATTTTGTTAGGAATCTACGCACTCAATACTTTACGGAATAAACACATACTGTAATGAATATACAAGTATTTGTTAGTGGTTTTGCATATTTCATTCTAGATTTAATGTTCGGAAACTTGTGCATTTTAATTTGACGTGGTAGATTTTCTGTGCAGGAGTCCGTCTAGGTAGGCACCACCCCAGGGCCAGTTAATCTGCCGTGAAACAATGGTGTGCAAATATTAAATAATATGAGATTTTTGGCTTGATGATACCGCCAAGGAAAAGAGTAGCTACTCGTTTAAATGAAACTAAGTTTACGGATTTTATCGCGTTTAATTTTTTACTATTTATAACCCGACGTTTCGAGTGCTTTACAGCACCCATGGTCACGGGAGGACTGAGGTGACAGATGTCCTGATGTCATAGTTAACCTGGGGTACCTTCAGCTTTTAATTATTATTTTTGGTCCGATCTACGCAGAAAGAGAATAAATAGTAAAAAATTAAACGCGATAAAATCCGTAAACTTAGTTTCATTTAAATGTGTAGTGTTCGCGTAAATATAAGAAATCATTATGTGAACCAGTAGCTACTCGGCCAGCTCCAGATCAGGTGGTCTGATCTGGTGAGGACGTCTCCTCCTACTAGTAACATTTAGATGTTGTATATATAGTTCGCATCTCAGAAAACTTTCATAGCGCGATTATGGAATGAATGAAATATTTCTTGAACCTCACATGTGGTGACAAAGATATCGCTACAGATTTAAGAACTAATGTCTCAGGGTGGCGCAGTGTGGTGTCTCACAGAAATATTCCGGGTATCACAGCATTTGTTATGAGCAGACGTGTCACTTACCATCAGGTGAACTATTTTCTCGTCCCGTCATTCTTTTTCAAATATAGAATACTGATGATGTTTTTCTAGCTGATTTTCGACGACGGCGACGACTATCAATTACTGTCCGAAGTTATCAAGAGATGTTACAGTGCCACAAGTAACGGTAACACATGGACACTCACTAGTCCCTACCTACCCGTGGCCGATGTAACGCTCATGCGATAAGTTCGGAGGTAGCCTAGGATGCAGTGTCAGAGAGACAAGGATAGTCACAACACAACCAGGCCCGAAAATCATCAATTTATTATCATTATCACCTATTCTGTCTATCACTACTCCACTACTGAACATAGGCCTGCCCCATAAATTATCACAAAATTTGTAGCTCTAATTTTGGGGGGATTTTGCCACAGTGGCCACGCTTGGCAGGTGGGTTGGCAACCGCAGTATATTTATTCAGATGTTCCAGGCAGACTCATCGCCTGGTATTCATTTTCCCTCTGTCGACTTTTACGACACCCACGGCAACTGTTTATGTTTTTGCACAAATCGTGGCTGGGATTCGAACCCAGGACCCGCGACGTGGTAGTCAGGAATTCCAAACACTAGGTCACGCGGTCCTCAAGACACCATACGATCACCGACACAGACACCGCCAAATAGCTACGTTACTCCATTAAGATGCGTCCTAACGAAGGCGAGTTACTTAAAAATTCCAATAACAAAAAGACAAGGTACACAAGACAAGCAAACGACTATACCATTAAGTCAACAAGTATAGATACCCGAGCAGGGGCCTACCGCACACAGGTAGCTCGCATTAAAATTCGTATTTCGACATGAAAAGTCAATTAGTACGTCCCGTGGGGCGAGCAGCGCCATCTTTTAATTGCCGCTGACAGCTGCGCGGGCGCAAATGAATTCAAGTGTGGCGGCGAACGTGGGTGTTCGGGACGCTTTGAGGCCTGTATAAACTTGCACTTTCAATATTAGTTTCTTTCTTGGTCCCCTAGTCACTTCCTTAAAAAAACTGTATGCATGTTTTGTCTTTTGGCATAACAATTGCGTTCTCACCACGTACTTTTGAGAATTGTAAAGGTATCTCATAAAAGGCGAGTAAGGAATAAAACTGCACTGTGCACCTAATAGCGCATGGTGGCGACGGGCTCACCACCTATCACACCAAGTGCATTATATTGTTTTGGTGAAACGTGGATTGTGGCAGTCATCTGCTTTTGCAGTGAGTGCCCAGTCTCTGACTACCCCTTATGGGATACAGTCGTGATCTTATGTATGTATGTAAAGGTCTGTGAAGTAAGAAAATGGTTGGATAAAGTGACGAATCGAGCAAAACGTTCACCTGATGGTAAGTTCAACGTCTGTCCATGACAAATGCTGTGTCGTCCAGAACATTTTTGTGAGACACCACACTACGCCCGTCAATTCTGAGACGTCAGTTCTTAAGTCGCATATGACCAGTGTTTACACTAGCTCACAGTGTCCCCTTCAAATCGAAACACAGTAATGTTTGCATACTGCTTCGTGGCGTAACTGTTCCTGGGGTGGTACCTACTTAGACGGATTCCTGCAAAGGAATCCTACCACCATGCTAGTACAGTAACCTTCAAACCGAAACGCAGTGGTGCTTGTATACCTCTGGTTGAAAGCGGAATATCACTGCTGTGGTTACCTAGAATTTCCCGATTACCTAGATTCCCCTAATAGGATTGTTATCACCACTTTTCCATTAAAATGTACACTAGCTGACCTATCCAAGCTTAGCAAGGAACTTATTGTTCTGTTGAAGTAATTATAAACAGCACCAGTCAATTTACATAATCTATAGTAAATTATCGTAAAATCCGTTCTTAATCTGTGTCTATATCGGGAAAGGAATATATATGCCAAATTTCAAGTGAAATAAGTCTTGAAGTCTTCGCCATTAGGTGTCCGGCAGAGTAAAATAGCACCGACCGAGGCGTCGTAAGAGACGACTAAGGTATTGTACGGACAGCCTTTTTTCGTGCAGAATAATACCATAATACGAAAGAGGTAGGTGCCATTCTACTCTGCCGCACACTATTGTTATTATATATAACCAGTGAAGATTTCATGCCTATAGCTTAAGAAGCTCAACAAGATACTTCTTTATATAGACACATGTATAATATGATAACTTTTTAACATTTCTTAATCTTCGCATAAAAGTAAAGTTTCAGCCTATAAATGTCCCACTACTGAGCACAGGCCTCCTCTCATTTCTGAGAGGGTTTTGGAGCTAGGAAGAATCCGCCACGCTGCTCCAATGCGGGTTGGCGGACTTCACATGTCTTCGAAATATTTTTTATTCCTCAGACATGCAGGTTTCCTCACGATGTTTTCCTTCACCGCCGAGCACGTGGTAAATCAGCACTTAAAATTGCAATTAACAATTTTAGTGGTGCCGGCACCGGGGATCGAACCCAGGTCACTCGCGTACTATGAAATTTTAAAGCGAGCGCCTAGCCCCTGAGCTACCACGGCTATGTGTATATAATCTTCGCATAGTGGTTAATTATTACGTTTGAACGTCTGACAAATGGAAACAAATTTTAAGTTATTAAAATAATTACATTGCCATCAACGCAACATTGAAAAGAACAAATAACTATGCTAAACATTGCCAATTACTTTAAACGCGTATAAGTAACGACCCGTATGCTCGTGCATGTT
Organism: Luehdorfia chinensis; assembly: GCA_019845155.1. Classification (NCBI taxonomy): domain Eukaryota; kingdom Metazoa; phylum Arthropoda; class Insecta; order Lepidoptera; family Papilionidae; genus Luehdorfia; species Luehdorfia chinensis. Next base: position 2,098,350 of record JAHVAK010000423.1, on the reverse strand, counting down.
CGTAAATTAAATTATTTTATATTACCGACTAACTACGAGTTTACGTACTGAGTGTGAAAAAGTATTCCTTAATTGTATAATGTAATGGGCTATGTTAAAGTTTGTCAGGTGGTCGTTACATTTTATTTTATGAATGTGTTTTGTAAAAATGTTTAGTGCGCTGTTAGTCCGGCGGCTTTCACAGGCTTGTTAAGAAGATATTGACGAGCAAGAGGCCCGCGACTATAAGATACGAGGGTGGATTGAAAAGTACTCGGCCTAACCAAGAAAATAAACACATACTAAATCAGTTATATTTTTATTTTTCTACATAATCACCATCAAGTTCAATACACTTTTGCCACCTCCCCTTCCAAGCATTTAGACCGTTAAAAAAAATGATTCTTCCTTAGAGTCAAAATATGCGTCTCCAGCTGCTTTGACCTCGTCGTTTGTCGAAAATCTTTGACCTCCCAAGTGCTTTTTTAGGTTAGGGAACAGAAAGAAGTCTGATGGTGCCAGATCAGGTGAATACGGCGGATGCGGTAACAGTTCAAAGCCACAGTTGTGAATTCCAGCCATTGACTGTACTGACGTGTGAACACGGGCGTTATCTTGATGAAACAGGACTTTTCTTCTGAGCATTCCTCGACGTTTTTCTTTTATTTCCTCTCGTAAACGACGTAGTAAGGTGCAGTAGTAATCAGAGTTTATAGTCTGACCCCTTTCAAGATAATCAATCATAATCACACCTTTCGAGTCCCAGAATACTGAAGCCATCACCTTATTTGCCGACAAAATCGACTTAGCCTTTTTAGGGGGTGGTGAACCAGGTCTTCTCCACTGTTTTGATTGTTGTTTTGTTTCCGGTGTACAGTAATGAACCCATGTTTCGTCCATAGTAACAAAACGATTCAAAAAATCATCTGCATCGGCTTCAAATAACTCCAAACAGTCGCGTGAAATAGTCAATCGCGTCCTTTTTTGTTCAACTGAAAGCAGTCGCGGAACCCACCTCGCAGACACCTTGTGGAAACCCAACTCGTTGACAATGATGTTTTGAGTTCGTTCATAAGAGATGCCTATAATCTCGGCTATCTCTCTAATTTTTAATCTGCGGTCTCCCATTATTAAATCAAGTACTTTTTTAATATTTTCGTCAGTAGTTGACGTCGAAGGCCTTCCAGAGCGGGGTTTATCTTTCACACTCTCTCTACCACGCTTAAATTCTGCTATCCATTTTTTGACGGATGAATATGACAGAGCACAATCCCCTAATGTACTGACCATGTCATCATGGATGGCTTTTGATGATAGCCCCTTCTTATGGAGGTACTTAATGACGGCACGCTGCTCGATTTGCTCCATTCGCGGAAATTATGACCGATTACTTTGTTAATAAATTTATAAAATCACAACTAATTATCGCACACGTTTCGAACTTCACACAATGAACTAGTCTGAACTGAACTAAATAATGTGGGTAGATTTGATTTTTAGAATTGAATGGATCTGTGTTAGGCCGAGTACTTTTCAATCCACCCTCGTACATTCATACTAATATTATAAATTCGAAACTCTCTCTGTCCCTCTGTCCGTTTGTTACCTTTTCACGTTTCAACCGCTGAACCGATCTTGACGAAATTAGGCACACAGATAGCTTGCATCCTGGAGACGGACATAGGCTACTTTTTAACCCACGGGATATTTAAAAACCTATATCCACGTGGACAAAGTCGCTGGCATAATGTAGTTTTATATAAATGGTAGGATTGCTATGCGGGAATCCGTCTAGGTAGGAACCAACGCAGTGGTAGGTTTTTAGCCATCAAGCAGTAGTGTGCAAACGTTACTGTGCCGTCGGCTCGGTTTAGTGATAGCTAGTGAGACCGAAGAACTGATGTGTCAGGGTGACGGGCGCGGTATGGTGACACATAGAAATGTTCTGGTTAATACAGAATTTGTTTAGGGCAGGCGTTGCTCTTACAATCAGGTGAAGGACAGGTCGTCTTGTGATTTTCTTTCATAAAAAAATAGATGTAACTTTTTTGTCTGTCTGTACGCATACAGACAAAATGTAACACGGGAACTATTGAAGCATTTCACATCATGTTTACAACGGTTAGAAATTATAACAGGACCAACCTAGACTATGTTTCACCAGTTCCGAAGTTGTGAACTTCTTTATTATTTTGATAATATTTCACACAACACATTTATGGTATATAGAAGAAACGTTGGCTATTGAAAACTTTGACATAAGCCACTATCTCTGATGTACATTTAATAAGACTTTCGATAATTACCTATCGGAGTTTTATAGAGGGCCATTTCCGTAGATTCTCTAATAAGTATGAAATATATATATATATATATAGGTTCGCGATTGGCAACCTCGTATTGTCTGTCTGTACGAACGGATTTAACTCAGGTAATAGTGAAGCTATTCAGAAGAACTTTACGAAGGTTGTAGATCATAATAGTACAAACCTATACCCAGTTCCGAAGCTATGGACTTTTTTACATTTTCGATAATATTCGACAGAGATTCATGTGTAATATAGCGTAAACCTTGATATTATATTATGCTCAGATGTATAATGGAAAAGACTACGGTTAATTGACTAACGGACTTAGTAATGAAAGAAGGTAAGTTACTTTGCTAAGATCCGGCGCCGACTCGGCGGCCGTCTGTCGTAGAGTCTATAACGCTTGATAATGCCTCGTTTTGGGGCGAAACACGTGTCGTGTTCTCGACTTCAGTGGTGTATATTACCTAGTGGTGGTATTGTAGTGGTTGGTGGAGGGTACCTGGCGGCGGTTCCTGGTGGCGGTGTTAGTTTGCTTGTGCACGCTACTGAGGGAGGGCGGGCGGTGCTCTTCAAAAAACTAGGTAATATACACCATTTTTATATTTTGCATGCGGATCTTAGCAAAGTAACTTACCTTCCTTCATTATAATGCATTTCCGCAAAGTAACGCCTGTTTCTATTAACTAACGGACTTAGATCATGCACCTAATAAGATTTTATAGAACAACATTCTAGGAGGTTCTCTTATAACTATAGCCTCGTACCAGCAAACGCAGTACAGGGCGACTAGATGGAGCGACGACCTGCACGGCTCTATGGGAACTATGGATGCAGGTGGTTCGGGACCGTGTTTTGTGGCAATATGTGTGGGTAGCCTTTTTCATCAGAAAATTTCGACGGGCTGAAATGATGTTGATGATGTATACTTAGATTTTTTTTAGTAACCTGAATGATGAAATCCAAAAGTCCACTCGAACGGAGTTTAGTAAAGTCACACGGCCTCCTATACAATATCGGAAAAAGTGAATTTATGGTTTTTCGATAAGATCATACTAACATATCATACTCAAGATAATACTCAAGATATTATTTAGTTATTTTGAACAGTAATTCATTATATCAAAAAAGAGAATACGAATGACGATGAAACTATAATTGATTAAATTTTTTCTTTTTTTTAAATGTTATATTATATATTTTTATACATTGTACATTTTTAAATTTTAAACCAACAGCTTAAGAGAATCTAACACCCCACTTCATCCCGTGGGTGTCCTTTCCCGTCAACAGAGTCAAAATTACAACCAGAAGTTCTGCAGCCGCATCGTCTTGCAACATCTGAATAAACAAACTGCGGTTGCCGCCTGCCAAGCAAGCGGCAACTATGGCGAAATCCCCCCAAAATCGTCTATTTTTAGTGTGTGCATTAAATAGATAACTGTCTGACAGTGACACTAATCTCCATATCAGTGGCACAGACGGCACTGAGGAACGGCAACGGCAACTCGGCGGTTGACAGTCGTAGAGTCAATATCACTTGATAATGCCACGTTTTAAAGTGAAACACGTGTCGTGTTCTCGACTTCAGTGGTGTGTATTGCCTAGTGATAGTGTTGTAGTGGCGGAGGGTATCTGGTGGCGGTATTAGTTTGCTCGTGAACGCTACTGTAGGGGGCGGGCATTGCTCTTCAAAACTAGGTAATATACACCATTTTATATTTTGCATGCGGATCTTAGCAAATGATCTTTTGTCTATACGGAACATAACCATAAAAAAAGGTTTTAGGACATAAACAACAACTGTTATAGTGTTGTTGTTGTTCACAGTTTACGTGACACATTAAAATGTCGAGCTCGATACTCAGATTAGAGTGCGTTACTTTATTAAAAGCATTCCCGTTAACAAATGTACATACGTTTAGTTTTAACAACTAAACCTTAACGTAATAGTCAAACTATAACTAAACGTAATAATACTAAACGTAATAATAAAACTAAACTTAAACGTAATGATTTAACTATTTTTAGAAGTAAGTTAAGTTAGTAAATGAGTTTTTAGAAGTAAGTTCATAAATGACATAAAAATACCAGAATGCTGGGTTGCGCACGCGCTCAGTCCGGACAGTCCCGTCCGCATTTGAATGTGCCACCTACGCCCCCCCCCCCCCCCACTGAGGAGGGGGGACCTTAAAGAAGACGTATCTCGGCACCACAATCCATTGTCCATTGTTTTTGCCCGCTGTTATTTATGACGGACGACATTAATTCCCGTCCCGCTCCGGCATCGGCTTAACTTATATAACTATCCCGCTCTCCCGAAGCTTCCGTCCGGTAATGCCGTAGCTAATAAATTATGTTTCAAAAGATTATTTATTAGATTATTCAGGGCGAGGTATTCTTGTGCCGTATTGGTTTGAAGGACATTTAGTGTTCCGCTGTGGTGTTTCGGATTTTTTTGTGATTGATTTGTGGCGTAGCATACTCGACGAACAATGGAGCTTAAACATTGGAATGCATCTCCAATGTTTTAATACTTGATGAATGGAAATCACGTACGATGTTCAGAATTGTCCATTGCAACAAAAAAATTAAAAAAAAGTAAAGTTTCAGCCTATCAATGTCCCACTGCTAAGAACAGGCCTCCTCATTTCAGGGTTTTGGAGCTAGGAAGAATCCGCCACGCTGCTCCAATGCGGGTTGGCGGACGGCACATGTCTTCGAAATATTTTTTATTTCTTAGACATGCCGATTTCCTAACGATGTTTTCCTTCACCGCCGAGCACGTGGTAAATCAGCACTTAAATTTGCAATTAACAATTTTATTGGTGCTGGCACCGGGGCTCGAACCCTGGTCACTACTATGAAATTTAAAGCGAGCGCCTAGCTACCACAGATCTTACACTCACGGCTCGTACATCATAAAGAATGATATAATGTTTTATATCGCTTTCCATCATCATCATCACTTTTCACCAGCCTTTCACTAGTCCACTACTGAACATAGGCCTCCCCCGTAAAATGCCACAAAAGTTTGTACTTCTCATTTTGGGGGGCCATAGTTGCTACGCTCGGCAGGCGGGTTGGCGACCGCAGTTTATTTATTGAGATGAGATGATCCATATCACTGTGAAAAAATTATTTTGATGTTATATATTTTAGGATTAACTAGTTAGATGTACGGATAATTAGCCCTATGGTAGCTAGCAGCTTAAGATAATCTACCAACCCATCTCATCCCTTGGGTGCCGTAAAAATCAAAAGCAAGAGATGGGCAGCAGCATCTTCCAGGAACATCTGAATAAATAAACTGCGGTTGCCAACCCGCCTGCCAAGCGTGGCGACTATGACAAAATCCCCCAAAATGAGAACTACAAACTTTTGTGGCAATCTATAAGGGATGACTATGTTCAGCAGTGGACGAGTGATAGGCTGAAATTATGATGATGATGACGTACAATTAATTCGACATTCTACAACTTTGAGTAAAAAAAGTACCTGTTATGGAATTACACCAGCGCAGAATTTTAAAATGTTCTATATTAATTCCCCGCACTACGTCCAGACAGCTTGCCTCAAATCAAGACGTCGACGCAAATTAACTTGGTGCTCATTTGAAAGGAATCCGTCCACATTATTATGCGCGGCCATTAATTAACCTACACGAAAGTTTTAATTAAAAAAAAAGGAACTCTCCACAAGAAAGGAGCGACAGACGCGCCGACGAATTCAAAATCCCCCGCGTCTCAACCGCCATAAATAATTGGGACAAAAACAGCCCCCCGCCGCGCGCCGCGCACCCCTCCACCTCCCTCGGATAAGTGTCTAAAATTTTCACAATCCGGCAATAAAAAGATAATTTATTAGAATAGCTCTTATTGTTTTCATTATTTATGTGTATGGAGTAATGTAATCTAGCCGAGCCCTAAATAAATAATTTCACTTTAATGTCGCTCCTTGCCTAATCTCCTGAGCGGTCCGCTCAGTCCGCGTTTTGTGCGCCCTAATGGCGACCCGAGGTATTTTTAGGTCTAAATAAATATGATTTGTTGTGCCGGCTCTGACAGAATTTAATTTTGTTCCGCCACCGCGGTTAGCTGTTGCAAATCTTTGAATTATTTTAATGACTCATCGTGGAATGAATCTTCGATAATGGGCCATTTCGAGGTCCTTGAACCCGAGGGCTTAACAATGCAGGCGTAATGTTTGATGAAAGATTATATATAAACACACAACAGTTTGTGACATATGTTACCGTTGCCATGGTAACCATTTAATGTACTTTTAAGGCTACTGCTTTACGGTCAATTCAATATCTGTTTATAGTGTATCAACTATTTCTTTTACAAACTTATAAAAATAAAAAATAAAAGATGAAAGTGCCGAGACAAGCAGTTCGTTCACCTGACGGTAAGTGCAACGTCTGCCTATAATAAATACTGTGTCATCCAGAACATTTCTGTGTGGCACCTCGTCCCATGAGACATTAGTTTCTAAGTCTCATATGCTCATTAATTACGCTAGATATCAGTGCTCTTCTGGCATTCTCCTCCTTCAATTGGCATTGCTGTGATACCTGAATAGAAGAATTCCCGCATAGGAGTCCTGACAGCATAAGACAATAAAATAGAAAATAGAAAAATACAAATAAAAATATTCCAAATTCAAAACTGAACGTCATCTACAACAGAACTGCAACGTTTTGATAACGCCAACGTAAAGTCTAAACGTAATAAGTTTAATAACTTTACAGAATTGAACCTGGCGCTCAGCAATGAAACGAGCAAAAAAACATTAAAAGCCAGCAGGCACCCTGCGCATATCACATGCAGATTTCAAAGCGTCGTGGAGCGTCTGAACTTCAGTGGCCATTTCAGAAAATTAGTGGACGTTTGGGTGGGGGGGTGGAGGGGGTGGTTGCCGCGGCGCATGATTTACGCCACTCCCGTATTATGTTTTGACTTTAATAAACAGAGCGTTTGTCACGACGGCAGACGGGTCGACGCCGTTCTTGTACGGCGGGCGACGCAAGTAACTTAACTGGTGTCTACGGACGGGCTTAAAGGACCAATGTTAAAATGCCAACTCAGGACTTATAACATAACGGTCTCAAGCTATATAAAGGAATATTATATATAATATAGTTAAAAAAAATATTCATTTCATATCTGTTTTGTCTGAAATGATACATGCTACCAAAAAATACTATATTAAAGGCCTTAATTTTATTTGTCTTTTAAGCACAAAATGTATGTGTATCAACACATACATTTTGTGCTTAAAAGACACGTGAAGTTAGCTAACTAGTTACAGCAGTGCAATGTGCCGGTAAATCTGCCACTCCAACCTTTCCCCTGGGTGTCGAAAAACTCGACTAAGGGAAATCCCAGATGGCAGGACTGCAATTATGCCAAATCTTAATTATTTAGACTGGTGACAAACACCCGTGTTGTTCGGTTCAACGATTGCCAATCCGCCTGCCAAGCGTGTCGATTATGGCAAATTCTATCAAGAGGATAGAAGAAACAGGAGGTTCATCTGTATATTACTTAGAGGCTGAAGAAGAAGTAGAATACACTGCATGATGAGATGAGAAGTGACCATGGCCTTGTTTTGGAACTTGTCAAGAGTTAATACGCCCATAAAAAGTCACAGTTACCTTAACAATACAACGAATAAATTACATTACGCATATTATAGTTGCGCGGTGTATTATAATCCTGTGGATATCGCAAGTCTACTAGTAGTAGTTTACTGGTGAAAGAATTCCCGCATAGAAAAAGTGTAGGTAGGTATCACTGCAGTGTCAGTTATTCTGATGTGAAGCAGTAGTGTACAAACATTCCTGTGTCCTTCTGAAAGGCCACTGTTAGCTAGTGTAATTCACAGCGATTTCACAGAGTGAAAAGCAGAGTGTGATAGCATTAGGAACAGTAACCTCAAAATTGTAATGTCGATCCATCCATGTTTAGAATTCGAACTCACGCAGCTGTGACGTTTGGGAGTTGCAGTTTTAATTAAACAGGGACGCGGTCAGAAACTTTTCTTCGTTACAGCAACAACGGAAGCGTATGTTCCACACGACTTAATAAAACACAATGTCGTTTTTAAGTGTGAGTACAAAAGTGGTATGCGTGTGTAACTGCATGAACATTGAAGACGAATTATTTAAGATTTATATTATGATGTATAATGCCGTCACCCTGAGACATCAGGTTTCAAGTCTCATGTGCCCAGTGATTACACTAGCTCTCAGTGCCCTTCAGACCGAAACACAGTAATATTTGCACACTACTGCTTTACTGGCCCTGGAGTGGTGGACCTAATCAGACAGATTCCTAAATCCTAACAGAGAATAATACATAAAGAAAGAAAAGGCAAGTAGAAAGAATGAAAGAAAGAACGAAAGAAATAAATCAAGAAAGAAATGTTTTTGTTGCTCTTTACGACACAAGCATAAAAATCAACAAACCTACTTGTAATATAAAATAAAGCATGTCAAGAGAATAAAACCGGAAATACATACTAATTGTAGTAGGAATCATAATGTAGACTGAATCGTCTACATTATGATTCCTCATTACCGATCTACATTCACTTAATACATCCATCTACCAAAATATAATTGGTCACTCTGACTCACAGAAATGCTCACATTATTAATAGGTAGACTATAAACTCCTTCATCACCCTTAGTTACATAAAAATCATATCAATTATATCTCTTATCAGTAAATCTAATTCTAATTCAGTAGTAGTAATCTAATTAAATTCCTTGTAGTCCGTAGACAAGCGGCATTGTAATACAATTATAATATAAAAGATTGTGAACTTCGCGACAGGCGGTACGGGCACTCGGGTCGCCGTGTATACCTGGCCGATCATCGCCGCTATTACAACATTTGCGGGCTCGCAAACGGGCCATAGTTCCGTCCACCGTATAGTTTCACCCCCTCGTTTCCAGCTTTTAATTATAATACTTTATAGCCCAATAAATCACGGCGTACGTCCCTCGGCACCGCCCGCCCTCCCGCGACTCCCCCCATCGCGCCTTTGAAGGATATCAGTTCAATTCTCACTCGCCGTAATAATTTATAAAGAAATTATTCGTTTTTTTCTGCAACGGGGAAAAGGGGGGCGAGTGGGGTTAAAGAATGTTTCTGACGTGATCTTCCTGCGTGATTACGTGTCATTCGTTTCATAATGTATAGCTGCTTGTACTAATGGAACACGGATATCTTCGGATTGCGCGGGGTTGGTCCCATCACCTGAACGCAAGACGATGGTCGTTAGGAAAATAATGCTTGGAGTTATAGACTCCATGCCGTTACTGCTATGGATTTTCAATTTTCTTTCTAGCACAATGTTTGGCAAATTAATGATCTCTTTTCACGTTACTCGATGATTTACTGATAACAGTGTAGTTATGTCATTTTTCGAAAATAGATTACATAGAAAACAGATACAATTTTTTATCCATATCGATACACTGACCGATCTAAATACGGTGCTACCTTCACAGAACAGCCGGTAAATATTAGCTACAAAGATAAACGTATTCCGGATATATGTATGCCTTATCCTTATACGATATAATGGAATAACATCGGAAAAATTATAATGAATATAGGAGTAGAGACACAAGTCAATTGCCATGCAACCAAATCCTCATTCAATAAGGGATTAGAATTCAGAACCAAAACTCCGTTGTTAAACGCGGCACTGAGGAACGGCAACGGCAACCCGGCGGTTGACAGTCGTAGAGTCAATATCACTTGATAATGCCTCGTTTTGAGGTGAAACACGTGTCGTGTTCTCGACTTCAGTGGTGTGTATTGCCTAGTGGTAGTGTTGTAGTGGTGGAGGGTATCTGGTGGCGGCATTGGTTTTCTTGTGCACGCTGTTGAGGGGGGACGGGCGGTGCTCTACAAAACTAGGTAATACACACCATTTTACATTTTGCATGCGGATCTTAGCAAATTAACTTTCTCTCCTTTACTATAATGGATTTCCGCAAAGTAACGCCTGATTCTATTAAGTAGAAACAAATACGTTGAAAACATGTATAAACTTCAATGGAAATTTTCTATACTTCCATGTTTTTTTTTTCTATTTATGCTTCATCTTATGACTTCAATGACACTAATGTAATTTATCCGCAAAGTGAACACATAGCAGAAAAAAAACAAGCGGTCCCTAATCAATCAGTCGTCACAACGGAGCGCCCATAAGTCAGTCGGAGTAAAAAACGTAGCTCCCGTCCCGGGAGCTGACTGACTTATGGCGGGGCTGCAATTGTTGCACTTCAACTCAGAAAGACTATGAAATAGACGCACAGAGGTGGCTAGATAAATTTAATGCCTAATATAGTTTCAGATATTCTGGATCTGGATGGCCGTGTGGTGGCGGCCTGTTAAAAGAATACTACCACTCCATCTCATCTAATGGATCTCGTAAAAGGCGAGTAAGGAATTAAACTGCACTATGCACCCAACAGCGCATGGTGGCGATGGGCTCACCACCTATCACACCAAGTGCATTATACTGTTTTGGTGAAACGTGGATTGTGGCAGTCATCTGTTTTTGCAGTGAGTGCCCAGTCTCTGACCACCCCTTATGGGATATAGTCGTGATCTTATGTATGTATGTATATTCTGGATGCTTTAGAATATTCGTTATCTTCTTATTTTTTTCATCAGCCTGTAAACGACGACTTTGACATCTGACCTCGACGGGATGAGGCGGGACAACAGATTCTCAGAACATGAGGAAACTTGAGTAATAAATCCAATAATTTCGATCCTAATATCATTAAAGAATATAAAAATTATGTTTTGTTGCAGGTAAACTTTTTCTTAACCATGAGTACCAGTGATACAGTTTGTCCTTTCTACTATTATTACTATTGTAATCTTTGCCAGGCGCCCGGTCTAGTGGAACTTCAACGTGAATGATTTAAAATCGAGACGTTATGTACGGTGGGCGGATTCAAGTCGCCCACCGCTCTCAATCGCGTGTGTAATTAGAAATGACCTTTATACTCGAATGTTTAAATTCTCCTAATTACAATATGATACAAGTGAAATCGATCAACAGTTAAAAGTCTCAGGGTTATTTGACTTAGAGCTATAGTAAAAACCTTAATACTGTCTTTTCTTTTAATTATCATCATCATCATCACAGCCTATCTATCACTAGTCCACTGCTGAACATATGCCTCCCCCATAGATCGCCTCAAAAGTTAGTAGCTCTCATTCGGGGGGATTTCGCCGTAGTTGCCTCACTTCGCAGCGGATTGGCAACCGCAGTTTATTTATTCAGACGTTCCAGGAAGACGCTGCTGCCCATCTCCTGGTTTTTATTTTCCCTCTGTCGACTTTTACGACACTCACGGGATGAGACGGGGCGGTAGATTCTCTTAAGCCGCTACCACACGGCACTTTTAATTATGATCCTTAGTAAAATGACTTATAATTACTTATAATTAATTGTAAAATAATGAAAATAATTTTAGAATGCATGAATTTCAAATTAATTTTAGAAAATTATAAAACAAAATTGTAGTCCAGGTGCTAAATAATGATTTCTTATATTTACGCGAACACTACACATTTAAATGAAACTAAGTTTACGGATTTTATCGCGTTTAACGCGTAAACGCGATAAAATCCGTAAACTTAGTTTCATTTAAAGGTGCTAAATAGTAGGCAATCAATATTTTAACATAGCCGCCCGGCAACTGTATGATAAATAGCGAAATAAAACCGGCGCCGTAATCAGGTCAAGAAGTCCAAAGCAGTCATCATTCAAGCAGCTAGCAGGCCATCATGCCGGTTTCCGCTCGTTTAAAACTTGGCACGGTCTACTGGGGGGTGCGTGCAAATATGACAAATTTATGTAAAGCGTCGCTCCTCTTTGTGCGCGGGAAGGCAGCGCGGGGAAATTAGTGTTCATTCCGCTTCATGTTTACGAGAGTCGGTGCTGCGCGCCTCAAAAATATGATAATGCTCGCCGCGGTTGGTTTCGTCTGGCAATGCTGGCTCCGTATCGATTGTCAGTTCCGCGTGTAACATATTATAGCACTGTTTTTAGTTAGAAAACTGAATGTGGAGTGGTGCCGCTTTTGCGATATCGGTGTTAGCGTTTTGTTTCCTATCTAACGAAGTTAGTTAGTTTAGCGATTAGAGGATGATTCCACAAGACTGTGGAAGACGACTTAAGGAACTGGACGACCGCGTCTAGTGGTCAGGGTACCGAACTTCAAGGTCGCGGGCCCTGGGCTCGAAGCCTAGCGGGTGTCAACGTTTGTGCGAAAACACAAATTGTTGATATTCGGGTCTGGTTGTGTTGTGTGTGTGTGCAATGTATGTCTGTAAAACACACTCGAATGTAGGTGTGTGATACAGGAGAGATTCTTATGTGCGGCCCCAGACTGACAAAATGGATAATTTCCTTGTCTGAGTGTGGGGCATCGTTTTTTTTTTATAAAACAAAACCGTTAACAATGCACGGCATATAGAGAAAATAAGAAAAACTCGGATTAAAATCAATTATCATCTTCATCACCATCATTTCAGCCTATCAGCAGTCCACTGCTGAACATAGGCCTCCCCATAGATTGCCACAAAAGTTTATGGCTCTCATTCGGGGGGATTTTGCCATAGTTGCCTCGCTTTACAGCGGGTTGGCAACCGCAGTTTATTTATTCAGACGTTCCAGGAAGATGCTGCTGCCCGTCTCCTGGTTTTTATTTTCCCTCTGTCGACTTTAACGACACCCACGGGATAAGATGGGGTGGTAGATTCTATTAAGCCGCTACCGCACGGCCATCAACTGCACTACTTAATAAAGCGCAAAAATGTAATGTAACCCGTAGTATAAATATATTATTTTGTCTAGAAACATTTATTTAAATAAATGAACAATAAATGTAGTATTTTTATTGCACGAAGCCTCGGTCGCAGATAAATTCGGACCATAGCACTAACTTTTGCACAAAACAGTGAAATCTACGGAGCCGCAAACCGGGTTATTGTTCGCCTCCGAGAGTTTTGTTTGCGCAAATGAGACTTATGGATATTCGGTAAGTTCGCAAATGATGGCCGGCGATTTGGCAGCGACGTGCGAGCAAAGACGGCGCGGTCACGCAGCGTGATGTTTACACAGGGAGCGCTGTTCGAGTTTCAGACTCCGGACGGAGCAGCCGAAGTTGTGTCTTAACTTTGTTAAGTAAGGAATTGTCCGTGCCGGTGGATATATATCTATTAATACATTTGTAACTATGCTAATCCCTAGGGCTATGTCGGTATACGGTTACTTTAGTTCCGCTCATGATATCATCATGGATTGCCAAGCTGAAGTCACGACGGGCCGGTCGTACAGCTCGTAGAACCGATAGCCGTTGGGGAAGAAAGATTCTACAGTGGCAACCTCGTAGCGGCAAACGACGTGCACGATTTTGCGGGAAATCGATGGATGCAGGACCGTGTTTTGTGGCAGTATCAGAGAGGCCTATGTTCGACACTGGACTAAAAAAGACTGAAACGATAATTTTGATGATGTAACTACGGTTTACTGTGAAAATATTAGTACGTGCGGAGAAAACCTTTTTACTTTTTAAGAATATTGTGAGCACGGAAGAGTGTAAGATTCGGCATAGTTAAAGTTCATTTGGAGGAGGAGTGGAGAAAGCTTTAATTTATATATAATTCAATAAGACAAAAATACTGACTTACTGTCGAATTTCAATCATTAGGCGACCATTAGCTATAATAAATGTACATGTGTACCTACAGTCAGTCTTTACATACTACTAATACTGTTTGAGTTATGGTAGCACAGGGGCAAGGACCTCGCTATAAAATACGTTACTACGTACGTACCACAGAATACGTTACCACGTTCGGTGGTAACGTATATTCGTAACGTAAATGATTATTACATTGTTGTCAAATTTTCACAAATTAAAGTTTTTTAAGTATAGTTGATAGAATCGGGCGTTACTTTGCGTAAATACATTAGAAGAGAAAGTTAATTTTCTAAGATCCGCATGCAAAATTTAAAATGGTGTGTATTACCCTGTTTTTACCCTGTATCTTTGAAGAGCACCGCCCGCCCTATCTCAACAGCGTCCACAAGTAGTGCTCATTTCTATCTATAATACACACCAATGAAGTCAAGAACACGACAGACGCTGTTGAAGGTGGACTGGTGATTTGCTCTTCAAAAACTAGGTAATACACACCGCGTGGCCTAGTGGTCAGAATACCCGACTTCTAAGCCGCGGGTTCTGGGTTCGAATCCCAGCCGGAACCAACATTTGTGCTAAAACATAAATTGTTTGTTTTCGGGTCTGGTTGTGTTGTGATTGTCCCCGTGTTTCTTACACTGCATCCTAGCCTACCTCCGATCTTATCGCATCAGCGTTATATCGGGCGCGGGTAGGTTGGGACGAATGAGTGCCTCTGTGTTTGCGCGTACACTTGTGGCACTATAATATCTCCTGCGCAGTTGATGGCTCTCGATAGTAGTCGGAAGTTGTCGCCGTGGTCGAAATCGGCTAGGAGAACATCATCAATACACGCCATTTTAAATTTTGCATGCGGATCTTGGCAAATTAACTTTCTTCCCTTTATTAATTTCCAACAGGTTAAGTACAGGTGTGGATCATATCGATTAGCGCAAGCAAATACAACTTGACTAACGTTTGCCCAGATGCGACGCGTGGTAATAGTGACATACTGCTTTATTTTCATCGAACACGAAACGTTCGTACGAACACGTTCGTTGTACACGAAAGAAAGAAAGAAAGAAAGAAAGAAAGAAACACATTTATTCACGGTCTAATTACAATAGATACAAAAACAAGAAAAAAAATGGAATTACACAGAACATAAAATAATATTACAAAAGTGAAAAAATTATATGAAATGAGTCTGTGTAGCAGCATAATACCGTGAAATGGACAGGACTCAGTAAAAATCGAGATACAGAGACTTAAATTGCTCTGATCCCGACACTGTTGCAAGAGAGGAACTAAGGCGTGAATAAGACGGATGATTCCTAAATGAATTAAGATATTAATGGTAAGCACTACCGACCATCATCAATTACTATTTCATTACTAATCCACTGCCGAACATAGGCGTCCCCCATAGATCGCTACCTAAAGTTCGTAGCTCTCACTTTGGGGGCATTTTGCCATAGTTGCCACGCTTGGCAGGCGGGTAGGCAACCGCAGGTGATTTATTGATATGTACCAGAAAGATGCTGCTGCCAATCTCCTGTTTTTTTCTCTGTCGACTTTTACGACACTGACGGGATTAGATGGGGTGACTAATTCCCCGCCACACGGCTAAGGGAACCGACCACCGACATATGTAATAACTATGCCACTTGTGGTAGGACTTATATGTGAGGAAACAATTTAAGTAGGTACCACCGCAGTGCCAGTTATTCTGCCGTGAAGCAGTAGTGTGCAAACGTTACTGTTTCCGTTTGAAGGGTACTGATACCTACTGTAATTACTGGGCATATACAGCTGATCCAGGGTGACGGGAGCAATGTGCACCACACAGAACTATTCTGGGATACACAGCATTCGGTTGTGGGCAGACTTTATACTTACCATCCGGTGATTTATCGAACGGTCATTCAGTAAAAAGAAAATTTAATAAATAGTAAAATTGAACACTATAAAATCTCTTAATTTAGTTTTTAATTATAATTTGTATTGTCTAGAAAAACTAATAGTAAAACTGTATTGATATTTTTGATCGCATGCTACAGTCGCACGGCCGTCACTCGTCTGCTCCGGCCCTACACGTTCCTCTGACAGATAGAAGTCAGATTTATGTGTTTACCGTATAAATCACGTTGGAGACGTCACCGTTGCCACCGCCAGCGGCTTCTTTTTTCGTCTGCAACTCCTGTTAGCTATATATCATAGCTCGGTCGTTTTATGTCTTCCGCGCTTCACGCTTTTCGAAGTTTTTCACCGCACTAAAAGCGCTCGATATGTACCCTGTGCGGTGCGGTCGTTCAACTTAGTTAAAGTATAAATTTCAGGTGATATTAACATCTGATTAGTGTATGTCACGTAAAGTCTTTGTACCTTTTTTTTTAATCAAATACATCTATTATAAATAAGTGCACATTATAATACCTGAATTCTTCACACATATATAAATATTCAGTACAATTGTCGGATGGTATCAACTACGCAGACGATTTTTTTTGTGACGATACGAGCAAAAAGTTCACCTGATGGTAAATGCAACGTCTGTCCATAAAAAATGCTGTCCAGAAAATTTCTGTGCGGCACCACACTGCGCCCTGTCACCCTGAGACATCAGTTCTTTAGTCTCATATGCCCATTAATTACACCAGCTATCAGTACCCTTCAGACTGAAACACTTTTGCACACTACTGCTTGACGGCAGAATAACTGGCCCTGCGGTGGTAACTACCCAGACGGATTCGTGCACAGGAATCTTATCATCACTAAATATGTCATCATCTTTATGTTCTAAAATGAAATATATTAGTTTTGGTCATTTACGTCATCATTTCAGCCGTCTATCACACTGCCGAACATATTTGAAGGAGACCTAAGTTCAGCAGTGGTCTAGTTGTGGGCTGAAATGATGATGATGACTCTTTTTTTTCTTTTTTCGATGGTATTGTTTATTTTTATAATACGATTATTTGGGTAGATCAGAGGGTAAATATCAATAATGTTTCTAAATAATGTAAGTGGACAATATTTAAATAGATGAAAAGATAAATGAATAAACAAATCTATACAAAAAATAAAATTGATGTGTCTGTTTGTAATAACAAAATAACAGCTTTTTATATAATGTTTTCTTATATTTAAACGAATATTACACATTTAATAAAGCAAAATGATTTTAAAATTTTTGTCTGTCTATTTGTTCCGGCTAATCTACGAAATGGCTGGACTGATTTTGACGGGACTTTCACTGACAGATAGCTGATATTATAGCGGGTAACTTAGGCTACTTTAATTTAAAAAAAAATAGGGTTCTTCGCCAAAAAATTAAAACTCCAAAATCCGATTCAAATAGGGAAGCATAAATTTATATCATCGATCGATGTCGGCTTTTATACGCGGGTGAAACCGCGAGGCACAGGTAGTATATAATATATAAATTTTAAATATTTACACACACTACTTATATAGATATACATATTTAAATATATTTCCGATTGATTGATGATTCTATTGGAAATGCAAACACATCATCATTATCATTACAGCCTATCACCAGTCTACAGCTGAACGCAGGCCTCCCCCATAGATTGCCACAAAGTTTGTAGCTCTCATTTGGAGGAGATTTTGCCATAGTTGCCAATCTTGGCAGGCGGGTTGTTAGCCGCAGTTTTTTTATTCAGATGTTACAGGAAGATGCTGCAGCCCATCTCCTGTTTTCTATTTTATCTCTGTCGTCTTTTACGACACCCACGGGATGAGATAGGGTGGTAGATTCTTCAAATACAAACAAGGGTTACTTCTAAATAGTCAAAACTACATGAACTATTTTGATACAACTCGACAAATCAACTTTCCGACAAACAATCACAATTCACCAAATCCACGACGCTCCGCAGTCGCACAGCGAGACAAACGTCCAAGAATTTCAACAACAATACGATAAATTTACGTAATCCGCACCACGAAAATATTCCGTGGATTTATGCGGTGGCCGTCGCTACGACATCGCGAGATCAATCATCGTCCTCTTAACGAGTGGTCCAGCTGCTGTACGGGGGATTGATAGAGCTATAAAGTATATTTATAGTTGCTAGAGCTGTTCGAGAATTGTCGGCGATGCGTGCCGTCGAAGACGCCGGGAGTATGTCTGTACGGACGTTTGTGTGTTTTGATTTGGATACGGCGTAATTATTTAATCAAAAAAAGCGACCTTCACGATTCATGATTCATCATTCATCATTTCAGCCATCCTAGTGATAGGCTGAAATGATCCACTGCTGAACGAAGACCTCCCCCATAGATTGCCAGAAAAGTTCGTAGTTCTCATTTTGGGAGGGTTTTGCCTTAGTCGCCACGCTTGGCAGGCGGGTTGGCAACAGCAGATAATTTATTCGGAAGTACCAGGAAGACGCTGCTGCTCATCTTCTGGTTTTGATTTTCCCTCTGTCGACTTTTACGACACCCACGTGATGAGATGGGGATTACACGTAGATTCTCTAACGCCGCCACACGGTTAAAAAAAAAACAAGATGATATTTAATAGTTTTCTCATTAAAATCGGTTCTTAAACAAATAAGTAAAACCCAAACATACATAAAAAAAACATCCAAACGAATTGAGAACCTCTTAATTTTTTGAAGTCGGCTCAAATTTTATTAAAATTATCGATTTGTATGTCCAAATATTTAAAATGGCGACTGCATAGCCTAATGGTTAGAGTACTTACTACGTCACGGGTTGGATTCCCAGCCGTAGCCAAAATTTGTGCAAAAACACATAATGTTAGTTTTCGTTTCTGTCCGTATTCTTACTGTCTCCGTGTCTCCAGCACCGTCTTCTAGACTACTTCCGAACGAAAGGGACGAGAAAACTTTGTCACTCAGGACATTTGTGTGTGATACCACACTGCGCCTGTCACCCAGAGACATGAGTTCTTAATTCTCATATGCCCAGTGATTACTAGCTCTCAGTGCCCTTCAGACCAAAGCACAGTAATATTTTCATACTGCTGCTTCTAGGTAGAATAACAAGCCCGGGGTGGTACCTAACAGACGGATTGCTGCATCTTACTTTTTCTTTCACGTTCTACAGGTAGTCTTGAAGTAGAGAACGTTTCTATGCCCTTAACAATTCTATTTATCATTCTAATGCCGCATCAAAACCGCTTCGCTGCTTCCGCTGCCCTATTTGACAAGCGATAATGTCGTAAACAGAGGCCCACGCCCACGCCGCGCGGCGACGCTCCGACAACTATAAAACATGCGTTATTCTCATCAAACGAATATATCCCCTAACGTCGCTGCGAACGCTAGTTTTTATTGCCACTTTCTCTATTTCTTTCTAATTATCCTTGACACGGGGACGGCTACCGCAATCGTGACGGACGCCGCGTCTGTCTCATTCAGTCGTTAGTTCCATAACGATTCCTAGTACTTACACCTTTTAACACCAACCGAATGAAATTGGGCGATGGATTCCCTGACGCTTTTAGCGATAAATCATTTTAAATTTTAACGCAATACGTGTTCTAAGATATTTATTTATTTAAATCGTTATTGCTTCCTTTACAATACAAGGATACAAAAGGCGGGCTTAATGCCTTTAGGCATTTTCTCTTAATCAACCCATGGCAATAAAGAAAAGCAGAGAAAGAAAGATTATTAATAATTTGTGATAGCTAAACAATGGTAAGTGCAACAATTTATGTGTGGCACCACACTGCGTCCGTCCCCCTGAGACGTCAGTTCTTAAGTCCTCATATTCCCATTGGTTACACTAGCTCTCAGTGCGCTTGAGATTGAAACACATGTAAAGTTTGCACGCTACTGCTTCACGGTACAATTATCTTTAAAATTAAACTACTATTTGTAAAAATAAGTATTTTGTATACCTCACACTAGGATTTCTCCTGTGTTATTAGATAGAGCGTTCGACAGACTCGATTATTGGTCGTTTTCGATTCGTCGATTAATAGAAAGCTATCAACTGCGCGGGAGATATTGAACGGCTAGGATACGCACAGAACGCAAGCTAACAGAAGCGCTCGCTCGTCTTAACGCTCTGGAAGTAACCCTCATGCAATAAGACCGCGGGTCACACAGTCCGACTCTGAAACCTACAGCTTGTGTTATGCACCAATGGGGATTCGAACCCAGGACTCGCGAAGGGGAATTCAGGTACTTTGTCTACTAAGACATGCGGACAGTCAAGTATTACCAAACAAAGTATTATGGACAAAACTTGAACATGGAAAATAAAATTGGAATCAGAACAAAGAATTACACGAAAACCAGATATTTTTTAAGTAACTTAACTTTTTCAATTCATAAAAATGAAAAATAAAATATACTTGTAACATTTTATAAATTCATACGTAGATAAGCTAAAGAATTATATTTCAAAGTTAAATTAAATTCGTCGAAAGAAAAAAAATCCTTAAGAGAATTAGTATCGGCTGGGATTCGAACGCAACAACCATTTTAGAAAAGGCGTTACAACGAATACTGCGCCAAATGGCCGTGCAAATGCCCGGAGGACGTGATGGCAACTATAAGCAGCAAAATAATAGACACAAAGTGAGTTCTATAAAAGCATAAGCATACTGCATTTTCGTATAAATGCATCGAGTCTTCAAAACTTCTTCGTGAATGTATCCCACACCGCCCGATCCGCTGCACTCCTTGACAATCGATTGACGGGTGTCCCCCCTTCCCCCCACGCCTCCTTGCACCACCACCCCCAACCCGGGCGCATCGCCTGACCCACATCCCCGCCATATTTATAATAATTGAACCGCGCCAGCGAATTCGAATAAGTAATAAATCGGACATGGTTAGTATGATAATGGCACCGAGTTTGCCAGTGCCGGAGTTCGGGTGAAGAGTTTGTGTAGCAAATTTTCTTTTGCGGCGATCCTGTATTACTGCTAATAAATAAACAGACTTGTGTTTCGCATCGTCTATTGAAATATTGCAAAAAAATTTTTTCAGGTCAAAAAAAGCTTACTTAATAATTTTCGTTTCTCATGGATCCCATCATCAGAACATTGACCAAAATTATATGGGCCCGCCGAAAATCGGTTCATAAACTAAAAAGTTATGCGTGGTTATACACAAAAAAATATCTAAATAGGCCGTATTTTTCTTCGGTTAAATTAAATAAATATGATTGAACAAAAATGTAAGTCACTCTAAAATATAATATATTATAACGAATAATTAATAATCGTTTATGTGTTGCAAACAATTATTTATTATATAAATATTATTTAGTAATGTAAAAGAAACTTTCCACGAGAATTAAACGCGATAAAATCCGTAAAATTAGATTAATTTAAAAAAAAATACACTAATCGCACATTCAAAAACACATTTAAACGCTTTAATTAATTACTTTGTACAAGCCGCTTGGTGGCCGCGTTAGGGAATCTGTCACCAAGTGATGGTGGAATTAGCGTCTCAATTGTGTCATTTCTAAATTATGAAGACAGGTGATGGCGAGCCGCGTCGAAGGTGCGAAGAATCTCACTACCATGCCGCGAGTCCTGGATTCAAATCTGGGATTTGAAACCAGGACTCCCGAGCCAACATTTTTGCAAAAACACAAATTCTTAATTTAAGGCAGTAGTTGTGTGTGCATATGAAAGTGTCTGTAAAACGCACCCACGATACAGGAGAAATCCTACCCCACCGTAGGACACTTCGTTTGAAAAATAATATAGACGTTTGGAAATCTGCCTGCGTCAGTTTTACCAGACCGATATGACATAGTGGGAATATGATTCTGGCTTATGTGCATCTTACCGCAGTGGTATTAACCATTAGGTTGATTAACCAATTACTAGTGGTCAAAATTCGGCCTAATCTATGAATAAAAAAAATGCCGTAAGTGAATAACGACATATCACGGTAAAAGTGTCTTTGATTCGAACTCCGGACGCGCGATGCATGAGTAAAAAATAATAGCGTATGGATTGTTATAGTATCATTACAAACACTATGTCACGCAAATCGGATCTATGTTAAGCATGCGTGCAGATCGGCACGGTCGCAGGACAGATAAATTATATGACATACCGTGAATTATGGACTTAATATAAATGCGTCGTCTTTTACTGATGGCTCGCCGCCGCGGAATACCAATTGGGTAACGTAAAATAGGAACAATTGATTAACCCAATGGAATCTCATCGTAAAAAATATATGAAAATTAAATGTGCTTTTCCTTGCAATGCATAAGCACAATGGTTTCTTACATTTACGCGAACACATTTCAATAAAACTACATTTTACGTATTTTGTCGCGTTTAATTTATTATTTATAACCCGATGTTTCGAGCGCTTAACAGCGCTTTACGCCTATGGTCAACGGAGTTGACAGATGTCCCGATGTCATAGAATCCGGAGTAAATTTAGCGTTTAATTTTTATTTTTAGTTTCATTTTATTGGAGAAGGGGACGAGACGAGCAAAACGTTCACCTGATGTTACGTGCAACATCCACCCAACATTGCTATAATGTGTGTAAGAGACGTCAGTTCTTCAGTCTCAAATGCCCAGTGATTATGCCAGCTCACAATGCCCTTCAAACCGAAACACGGTAATGTTTGCACACTACTGCTTCACGGTAGAATAACTGGCCCTGGTGTGGTGGCTAACTAGACGGATTTGTGCATAGGAATTCTACCACCAGTGAAATGATCACCGCAGAATGAGCTTACTGTGTCTTGAAGTGGTATGCTTGGCTTTGATTTAATTTTATTAATAATATGATCCCAGGCCGGTGGTAGTACCGAAGACTATTGAAATTACGATGTTTTTTTAATTTCAATAGCCTCGCGAATCACTCTTGGTAGGAATCGGTGTTCTTTGCAAGGATTTGTGGTCTATGAAATCTGATGTAATGGTTGGGACGATCAGAACATGGTCACAACCTTCCGAAACTTTAGAGCGTCGATGCGTCGGATTATAGATAGTAAATAAACGCGATAAAATCCGTAGGATCTAATTTTATTTAAACGCCTGTATCGTCAACTCGATATTTTAACTGACGAATTAGAACAGAATTAAATTTGTTATTATTAAATATATTTAATTACAAACTTTATATCGATCAGCTTTAGTGTATTTGTACGGAATGTGTAAACGTCAACAAATTATGACTTTTTCTTATTGTGAAAAGGCCAACGTTTCATCAAGAACCTAGTGTTATTTTTTTGTTCGATAAAGTGACGAAACGAGTAAAACGTTCACCTGATGGTAAACGCATCGTCTGCCCATAACAAATGCTGTGTCACCCAGAACATTTCTGGGTAACACCACACTGCGCCCGTCATCCTGAGACATCAGTTCTTAAGTCTTATATGCCCAGTGATTACGCTAGCTCTCAGTGCCCTTCAAACCGAAACATAGTAATGTTTGCACACTACTGTTTCACGGCAGAATAACTGGCCCTAGGTGATGCCTACTTAGACGGATCCCTGCATAGGAATCCTACCGCCAATAGTTAAGTGGGGAGATGTTCAAAGATAGACTAGACACGTTAGCCTAGATCATGAATGATGGGTCATTCTTGATTTGAGGAGTTCCATATTAAAGTGGTCTAGGAAGACCGACGCCAGTAAAGAGCCTACTAACAACGGAAACGAAGCTACAAAATGTCACGTTCGAGTCCAGGGCACGTCGACCACGTCAAGGATGAAACCGCTCCGTGCGTCAGCTTCGTTCGACATTAAAACGAGGACGAGGATGAATGAATGTATCATATTATATACTTTGTAATGTTATTTATTTTAATGAACTAGCAATGGAATTTTCCTCCGTACGTACAACGCTAGAATGAAATATCTAATAGCCTGATATCGTATTTATCAATTTTCGTTTTTTGTATTTACCGATTCGATCGATTAATTAATTATTAACCTGAAACATTAATCGATTCAGCGTTGATATTGCAGTGCCGCAATAGAGCAGGAGATGTCCGCACGGCTTAATAGACCAGAGGCGGGATATAATAAATTTTAGGAATGTCTGAGATCAAGAATTTGTAAGCATTGCAGTTAGAGCTGGGATTCCGACCTTCGATTTACGAATTAGTGGTCAGGGAAACTACCGAGTGAAAAAACATTTTAAACATCGCTAAAAACCCAAAATAACTAACCCTGTATTCGCTTTTAAAGAAAGAAACCCGGGAAACAGGGCAAGCTACAGATGCGAGTGACGAATCGACTGGCCGGGAGAGACGGACCAACGAAGCCGTTCCCTTTGACTCCCGTCTTAAATTATGTCCGAGACGTGATAACGAAGCCCGGGTGCCCGGGGCGGGCGGGCGACTCTTGGGGGACGATGTACAATTTCGCGACACACTCGCCCGCCAAACACTATTGTTTAACGTTTGTGACAGGCTTTACGTAATCTATAAACACTATCTAGTTTGTGACAGCAATTTTATTTTACAGCAATAATACTTTGTTCGCCGAAAGTGAAGTAATTTTTTGCTTATTTTGCTAGTGGTTTATTGAAGCGGAAATGAATATGACATGTCAAGCAAACGTATACTTACAGTCATGCCTGTTTCCCGTATAAGGGGTAGGCGGAGGCCATCACGTAGCCCATTTTTCGCCCTCGCGGGAACGAGACGCGACGGGTGGCGCACCACGTCGCCGCCAATTTGATACCAGTAAAAAAAATCCTCATTGCGTTCCTACGAGTGTATCTATATGTATAGTGACAGTAACGCATATAACGGTATCTGCACGAGTAAAGGCTGTGCTATTCTACTTTGCCGGACACCCATCGTCGGCGGCTATAGGCGGCTTAGGAAACATTCTTTTTATTTTTATATAGAAATATATTTCCGGCGATGCAGTGTAGTTGTGGCCAGAGAATCTACCACCTCGTCTCTTCCCCGCGGGTGTCGTAAAAATCGACAGAGGGCAATTTAAAACCGGAACATGGGCAGCAGCACCTTCCAGGGACATCTTAATAAATAAACTGCGGTTGCCAACCCGCCTGCCAAGCATGGCAACTATAGCAAAATCCTCCAAAATGAATGCTATAGACTCTTGTGGCAATTTATTGGGGAGGCCTATGTTCTGCAGTGGACTAGTGATAGACGGAAGTGATGATGTTATTTCGTACATAGTCTACACAAAAAGTCTTTATAACGTTTTATATAACATCATAAAACCAAAAGATAACAAAAAACAATGTCTGTTCCAGAAAAAAAAATATCAAAAGGTAAGTGATTTCCCTCGAAAACCTACAAAAAGTTTTCGGTCATTGCAAAATGAATAATATTCAGATTTCTCCGACACGAATTTCATAAAAGCTTCATCCTCCATGACGACAGGAACAAGACGTCCCGTGACGTCATCGAGATAACGTCAAAAGGGTTGAGTTCCGTACAAAAAAATAAAAAACTTGTTATCTGCGGCCATTCACAATGATACGTCTGGAAATATTTCAAATGTAAAATAACACGCTCTTTAAGTTTAGGATAAGGCGAAAAGATTGTAATTGCAAATCAGAAATCTGGAAACTTGGATGATTAAAAGCAATATGGCTTCGTTAGAGAGCCCTCGCAGCTTAGGGCCCAGGCTGGTCCCAAATTTCACATAACAGTAATTCACATCACAAATTTAATGCAAACTTGCCACGTGTATGGCGGTGAAGGTGCCGGCAAACTCTACAAAACTATCTCAAAAAAAAAACCCGGACTGTATACAATACTTTAGTTAGTTTTCCTTCGCAACCAAGTACGTCTTATCATCATCATCATCAGTTCAGGCAATCATTAGTCCACTGCTGAAAATAGTCCTCCTTCATAGATTGCCACAAAAGTTTGTAGCTCTCATTTTAAGGTGATTTTGCCATAGTTCCCACGCTTGGCAACCAGAGTTTATTTATTCAGATGTTCCAGGAAGATGCTGCTGCTCATCTCGTGGTAAATCAGCGCTTAATAATTTTAGGAGTGCCGGCACCGGGCATCAAACCCAGGCTACACGCGTACTTTGAAAATTAAAGCGAGCGCCTAGCCCATGAGCTACCACGGCTCTTAATTTCCAACTTTGAATTCCAGAAAATCACTACATTTAAAATATCAAATACAATGCGCATTCTATTGTCCATCACAAAATACACTCTTGAGAATTCCCTGCAATATAATCGTGAAAAAAAAGAAAAAAAATATATAAAACATGTTGAAAGACAAAGACGAGGCACGTAGCATGCCGTCTCCTCTAGAATTAAAAGTCCAGGTGGGGTTGTCCGGCATTGATCTGCCGCTGACGACGGACGATGGAGACGTCACCCCACCCCCCACGCCTTGCCCCCCTGCAAGGACGTGTGGACGCTTAGCGATGTCCAATTGATAATAGGGGATGGACGGTATTTATTTAGACTCATGCTGAATAGACGGCTTCTGATTCGAGACGTAGTGTGAATTTAAATATTGATAAAGAATTGTTTCGATAAATTTTAATAATAATAAGTGGAAAATTTTTAAATGTTGCCACATGAGAAGTTCATGAAAAAACTCATACGTTCAACATCGCGCTATTGAAGTTTCCTCGATGCGAAACGGAATATACCAGATGTGTATATTACTGTCAGAAGGAGACGTCCTCCCCTGGTCAGACTATCCATTCTTGCGGGTACCATTTTCCTTAGCAACATCATCCGCAAAAGATAGATTGAAAATTTGGTTGGTAATTAATGGACCTTCCCTGGGGAATCTAGTCTTATTTGATAAATACATAAATGCACCTTTACACTAGGCGGAACAGTTTCTGATCCACTTAGACAGTAGTAACTATTTTATAAGTCGCTAGAACTTACGTCGCTTATAATATATAGACAATCCAATATTTTATTTTATTTTATTCCAAACACAAATAAGACCCTATAATTCAAAAGAGTATCATTATACATTTAATTTAGACTTCAATTATAACGAATTATTAATTAATTATTTAATCAATAAAGATGCCGACTAAAAATCAATGCTACATCACACAGATTATTACTGAAGCAGGATCCTTTTTGACATCGCACTATAAACTTTGTTTTTTTTACACTGAAGGAAAGGAAGTTAATAGAACTTATAGACTCTACGACAGACAGCCGCCGAGTCGGATGTTAGTTTGCTTGTGCACGCTACTGAGGGAGGGCGGGCAGTGCTCTTCAAAAACTAGGTAATGTACATCATTTTATATTTTACATGCGGATCTTAGCAAATTAACTTTCTTTCCTTCATGATAATGGATTTCCGCAAAGTAACGCCTGATTCTATTAACTATTTTTTACACAGTTTCTTACGTTCTTTAGTTTCTCTTCTTATTGTACTAGACGCCTTTAACCTGATCGCCGTGGTTGTAATTGCCCGTCAAGGATTTGAAAATATCCGATCTTGCATTTGTCGAGATGGTTATTCCGCTATCTTTCGGAGGCCATCTCTCTTCGATGCTAATGACACATACGACGACATATATTTCTGGTGCCAGGGTTCCTTTACAGATCCGTTTAGGTAGATACCACCCCAGGGCCAGTTATACTGCCGTGATACATAATTTCGGTGATGTAATTGCTGTTAGCCTTTTTGGCTTTTACAGCTTCATCGGATACTACTGCCGTGAAGCAGTAGTACGCAAACATTACTGTTTCGGTTAGAAGGGCACTGTGAGCTAGCGTAATCACAGGGCATATTAAACTTAAGAACTGACGTCTCAGGGTAATAGGCACAGTGAGGTGTCACACAGAAATGTGGCTATGCGGAATGCACTGAAATTCTGTCGTAAAGCGGTAGTGAACATTAATGTGTTTCGGTCTGAAGAGCACTAGCGTAATTACTGGTCATATGGTACTTAAGAAATAATATCTCGGGGTGTCGAGCGCTGTGTACATAAATGTTTTGAGTGACATAGCATTTGTTATGGGCAGATGTTGCACTTACCCTATGGTAAAAGATTTGTCTCGTCACTTTCTTCTATAAAACCCACGGAACGAGACGACTTGAACCACTACGTAACGATTCGCAACACACTAGAGATGAAGTTTCAATGGTCGCCAGAATGAAACGTCGACTATACAGGAATTAGTCGCTCACTCGTGCCGACCCATCGCCACATCCGCTCTACAGATGGTTACCAAACTATTGTTTAAATGAAGACAAGGACAAGAATTGAACTTTACTGGAGACGACTAATAAAAAGTTATTTTTTTTGTTATTGTAAATGACATATAATATGGCATTGAAAAAAAGAAGGCCCAGAGTTTCTTGCCGGTTCCTCTCTGAGGTCATTTTTTGAACCGATGTAGATTTTGACGTTCATAATAGCTTTAAACAAGCCTAAATTGAATAAAGAAATTTTGACTTTGACTTTGACTATAGTAAATGACGTCCGCATTGATAACTGGCGACAACGCGGCGGGTCGTGGGTTCGAATCCGCACCGGGGCCAACATTTCTACAAAGATAAAAATTATTGCTTTACGGTTACGTGATGATTAATCAGGACATCGGGTCGCATGTACGTTAGGTCAAGTAAGTACCTCTGTTTTAGTTCAAGTAAGTATTCTGCCGTGAAGCAGCAGTGTGCAAACCTTACTGTGCTTCGGTTTGAAGTGCACTGAGAGCTAGTGTAATTACTGGGCATATGAGACTTAAGAACTTATATCTTAGGGCTGACGGGGGCAGTGTGGTGTCACACAGAAATATTCTAGGTGACACGGCATTTGTTATGGGCAGACGTTGCACTTACAATCAGGTGAACGTTTTGCTCGTTTTTACTTAAAGTTAAGTGAAAGATATCAAATTTTAAAACATTTCATTACAATTTTGACAAGCACGGTTAATAAAAGTATTAGAAGCATATTTAGTTTTAGTTAAGGGAACATAAAAAGTTTTTATTTAGTTTTAGTTAAGGGAACATAAAAAGGTTTTTTATTGCGAGCACTGGCTCTGTTACATAAATAGTTTATTTTGTGACAATATCCAAACCTATTATGGAAAGCAGAGTCCGTACCAGTACCGCCAGCTTTGGAGATACCAACGTCCAACAGTACTCTGTACACCGGTTCATGAAGATGACTATTTTTGTTCACCGTCAGCTGCCCTTATACATTACTCTATTTCCAAGCAGACAAAGTCGCGGGCATAAGCTAGTAATAAAAAATACAAAAACCTATGGAGTCCGCGTCCCTGCCTAGAAAACCCTCTCAGAAATGAGAGGAGGCCCGTTCTCAGCAGCCTTACATTGACATGCCGTTACTTTTGCTACTAATTTTGTTCAAGATAACATTACAATATAAGAATGCAAAGACAGACCTTACGATAATAATAAAGTTACGTCTCCACCAGACACAAAACGCATGGTCACCCCGTCCTTACACGTCCGAACCGGACCTCGCCCGTCTTGCAGCGTTTGACTGAGCGAAATCACTCAAAAGTTTTAATGCCGCTTCCGTGGGGACGTCGCGTTTTGCTTCGCTGGACACCGCTCTAGTGTGTGTGCGCCCCCACGATTTGTCTCACGAGTGTTCGTCAGAATAAGGCTTTATAGGTACTTTTTATTACATGTGTCGTTATAATATTGACGTGGCACGCAAAACTCTTAAATTCATTGTTCATGCTATTCGACGTTGGAAGTTAACAGATTTAAACAGTTTTCGACATTGTCCTAAATTTAAAGATAAGTTCGTGTAAAAGACTCAATAGTATTTTTTGTACGAGTCTATAATAATTTCTACGGTTACTTAAAAAAAAAAAATATTTTATTTATAAAACGTCAAAAGTACCCGCAGCCGAAGAGACTTTTGCTTGTATGAAAACTCTCATTAAAGTAGAGTTCATTGAAGTAGTGTCAGGGTCGTAGCAAGTGCAAAGAATAGGTCTCAGACTACCCCAATGGGAAAGAGGAGTGACTGTATGTTTTTTTTATATCAAAGAGAGGGCAAACGAGCAAGCGGCTCACGTGATGTTAAGTGATCACCGCCGGCCATGAAAATCCGCAACACCAGGAGAGTCGCGTGTGCGTTGCCGGCCTTTGAGAAAGGAATAGGCTCCTTTTTTGAATGTCCCTAACTTATTTCGGTCCGGAAAAACCGTATGTATGTATATATAATTATTATTATCATTATTATCATCATTATTATCGTTACGAACTAACAACATAATAAAAGTTAATACACTCAAACGTGGTATCTCAGGGGCTAGGCGCTCGCTTTAAATTTCATAGTACGCGAGTGACCTGGGTTCGATTCCCGGTGCCGGCTACCACTAAAATTGTTAATTGCAATTTTAAGTACCGACTTACCACGTGCTCGGCGGTGAAGGAAAACATCGTGAGGAAACCTGCATGTCTGAGAAATTAAAAATATTTCGAAGACATGTGAAGTCCGCCAACCCGCATTGGGGCAGCGTGGCGGATTCTTTCTAGCTCCAAAACCCTCTCAGAAAATAGAAGAGGCCTGTGCTCAGTAGCGGGACATTTATAGTCTGAAACTTTGCTTTTTTTTACACTGAAACGTCCTACTCGCGGGTCTCCTGCTCGCGACTTTCTACCGACGTAGCTGTGGAAGCCCCCGGGCTACCAGGTTACACATTAAAATATTTTTTAAAGAAAAAATTAGATTTCAACGCAGCAGCTCTACGAGTTTCATGGTTTTCATGAATGAAACTAGATTTATAGATCGTCGTTTCAGTCTATCACTAAGTCCACTGCTGAACATAGGCCTCCTCTCCCCCAAAGATACCCACAAAAGTTGGTTACTCTCATTTTGGAGGGATTTTGCCAAAGTTTCCATGCTTGGCAGGCGTCTTGGCAACCGCAGTTTATTTATTCAGATGTTTGAGGAAGATGCTGCTGCCCATTTCCTGGTTTTTATTTTCCCTGTGTTGACTTTTACGACATCCAAGGGGAGCGATGGGGTGGTAGATTCTCTTTGACCGCCACCACACGGCACGTATCATAACGTATGTTAAATGTTAAACGTCTTACGCAAAGCGAGCTTACAGTATCTATGAGTCTTGCAGTCTTGCTTGGCTATGGATTCTATTTTATTAATTATAGGATCCCAAGACGGTGATAGTACCTATAAAACTTTATAAAACTTTGGATGTTTTTTACCTGGTGAAACATCCGTGCTAGGAATCGGTGTTTTTGCTAGGATTTGTGGTCTATTAAATCTGATATAACATTGAGGACGATTTTTAAAATGAACACAAACTGCAGTGCAGTGTAGGACCAAAGTACAGGATAAGCGACATAATCAGTAAATCTAGTCTTATTTGATATCAATAATCAATCAAATCCATTAAAAGTCATAAAGAAATTGAACGTATGTCCTTTTTTTGTTTATTAGTTAACATTTTTATATAAGAGAAAGTGACGGGACGAAAAAAACGTTCGTCTGTCGTAATCTGTGTCTGTACTGTCTGTGCAACATCTGCCTATAACAAATGCTGTGTCACTCAGAACATTTCTGTACCGCATCACACAGCATCCGTCCCCCTGAGACATAATTTCTTGATTCTTCTCATATGATCAGTTATTACATTACCTCTCAATATCCTTCAGACCGAAACAGTAATAAACAAATTAATGTTTTACGGGGGCTAGGGCCAGTTATTCCGCCGTGAAGCAGTAGTGTGCAAGCATTACTGTGTTTCGGTTCGAAGGGCACTGTGAGCTAGCGTAATCACTGGGCATTTGAGACTTAAGAACAGATGTCTCAGGGTGACTGGGCGCAGTATAGCACAGAAATATTCTGGGTAACACAGCATATGTTGTGGGCGGATGTTGCACTTACCATCAGGTGAACCATTTGCTCGTTTCGTCCCTTTCTACAATAAAAAAAAGAATAACTGGCATTACGGTGGTACGAAATAGACGGATTCCTGTATAGGATTTCTACCAATAAACAGTTACAGACAAAAGCAGACATGCCTATTAGGAATAACCATGTGTAGTTTATACAAATACCAGATGATGCCAGCGACTTGACCGCGTGGACATAGGCTTTTTTAATATCCCATGGGAACGATTACATTTTACGGGATATAAAGTATCTTATGTCCGTCTACAGGTTCCAAGCTATCTCTGTACTAAATTTCATCAAGATCGGTTCAGCGGTTAAACCGTTATAGGGTAACAAACAGACAGAGGGACAGAGAGAGTTACTTTCGCATTTTTAGTATTAGTATGGATATTTGATTCGTATTAATCAACAACTAAACCCGTAGCGCACACACCTCTCTCCCTAACTGAAACTACTACTGGTGGTAGGATTCCTATGCAGGAATCCGTCTAGGTAGGTACCACCCCAGGGCCAGTTATTCTGCCGTGAAGCAGTAGTGTGCAAACATTACTGTATTACTGTGTACAGGTGAACGTTTTACTCGTCTCGTCACTTTATCCAATAAAAAAAACTTTACTTCTTTGACAATGCTTAAAAATCTTTCGACAATGTTCGAAAACATAAATACAAATGCTACGGAAATTTTTGACGTCAGCTGAAAAATTCTGAATGCACTTAATTTCATCCCGGACTGGGCCTGCGAGTCTCGTGATACCGAGGCGCCGTGATCCCGGGATGATTGGCAATACCGGGCCGCGGGATAAGGCGGCCATATTAATGGGAATGCTCACCTGGATAAGCATCACGAAATGAAATGTACTTTTGGCGGAATGACATCCGCTTTTTATATCACGTGGTAATAATTTCACATTTAAGCAATAAATACTTTAAAAATATTTTTTAACCGACCTCAGAAGGAGGATTCCTATGCAGAAATCCGTCTAGGTAAGTACAACCCCAAGGCCAGTTATTGATATGAAGGGCACTGAGAGCTAGCGTAATCACTGGGCATATGAGACTTAAGAACTGACGTCTCAAGGTGACGGGCTCAGTGTGGTGCCACTCGTTGTTCTTGGTGACACAGCATTTGTTATGGGCAGACGTGGCACTTACCATCAGGTGATCGTTTCGCTCGTCTCGTCATATTATCCAATAAAAGGTTCTCAAGTCGTCTGCAATTTTTTTTATATATGCTCGGGCATACATAAAAAAAACGGGTCCCGTAGTTGGTCAAATTCTGATGATCGGTTTCATAAGAAAAACATGAAACTTAAATTCGCATAAGCATGTTTAGAGCTGCTGCGTAGAAGTCAGTTTTTTTATTAAATAGTTTATGTTCGTAGCGATTAAGTGAAGTTATTTTATATATATAAGAAATCTTAGTGTGGGAGATCGTTTTGACACATACCATATGTGTCAAAACGATCTCCCACACTAAGATTTCTTCTGTATCGTGGGTGCGTTTTACAGACGTAAATTGCACATGCTGAAACACCCAGACCCAAAACAACTGTCTGCAGGACACACAAATCTTGTTCCGTACCGAAACCGAACCTGCAAGCCGTTGCCAAGAAGCTAATCCCTTAGCCACTGCGCCAACCGATCCGTTAAAATTAAGCGAGTATCATTAACGAATAATTTTCAACTTCTTAAAACAGCTAAAAATAACTTTCTCCATAAAATAGCTCAGATTATAAAATATTTAGAACACTTTACTCAACACGCAGTAAGGTGATGTAGAAAGTGGTGAAGCGATCCATTACACATAAATATATTTTTAAATCTTTAATGTAGTCTAGGCGCGTCACAACACGTCCAAAATTATAATTCTTTTCGAGGTGTCTCTCAAAATTTTAGCAAATTAAAACTTACTGAAAATGTTTAATGAAAGAGTTTCGTCTTGTAATGCTTTCAGATGTTAAATTACCTGAAACAAAGTTAAGACAGTTATTAGTATGTATTAAAAAAAAAATCACAAATATTATATAATGTTGACGTAGTACGGCAATTTGCATTGGAACAGCGTTACGCAGTTTTCTCGGCTCCAAAATACTCTCAGAAATTAGAGGGAGGCCAGTAGTGGGACATTAATATTAAAGTCGCATACTTTACTTTTTGAGGACTATAGAAATCTATGATTAAGGAATAATTATTGATCTTTATATGAACTAAAAGCAAATGATTATGAATAGCCCGTTGAAAAAAGTAATACTGTAAGCCTGTCACTGCAAATTAACTTTAAAATAAATATTTGGAATGGTTTTTCCCGGAACAAGTGGTCTTTTAAAACTAAGCTGAACCTGCACTATTATATATTTTACTGGTGGTAGGATTCCTATGCAGGAATCCGTCTAGGTAGGTACCATTCCAGGGCCAGTTATTCTGTCGTGAAGCAGTATTGTGCAAGCATTACTGTGTTTCGGTTTGAAGGGCACTGTGAGCTAGCGTAATCACTGGTCATATGAGACTTAAGAACTGATGTCTCAGGGTGACGGGCGCAGTGTGGTGGCATTTGTTGTGGGTGGACGTTGCACTTACCATCAGGTGAACGTTTTGCTCGTTTCGTCACTTAATACAATAAAAAAAAACTATTCGGACACGTAATTAAACTTGATTTTTATTATATATATTATATCCTTATATTACTTTGTATATTTAAGTTTAGTTGTATATTGTTTTTACATATATATTTACATATATCTATATGATGTGTGTGTGTGTACATGAATGTGTGTTTATTCATACATCTAAGTATATGTCTATATATGTATCTTTTTCTTTTTTGTTTATGTTTTTCTCTCTTGCCACCGCAACCGCCGTTTTCTGGGCCCCACACTCCTGTTTGACTGGGGGCCTGTGTCTTGTTTAAATAAATTACCTGTTGGCAGCCCCACTACTCTCTGCCTCTTCTGGTTGAATATTACGAAGCCCACTGGATGAGATGGTGTGGTAGATTCTCTTAAGCCGCCACCACACTACACGGTTTATATGGTGTAAATAAATAATCGCTCCCACAAAATGTTCTAATAACGTTAACACAAACGTGTTAATAAAATGCCAGCGAAACGCGTCAAAGCAATATTTTTAAATAATTCGCGAAAATGGGAATCGCAGAAATACCGAAAGCAGAGCCCCCCTTTGTTTCGTCGGACGCGGGGACAGACCCGGGACACGTGGGACAAGGGGAGTCCATTGGAATTCTTTATAGAATGAACTGGATTTAATATCGGCTGGTATGCCGCATTGAAAGATAGTGTCCGTCCGAGCCGCGCGGTCTCCTCCCGGGGACGTGCGATTTCGTGATTTATTTTATTATGTATGTGGTTCTTAGCTTTCTACATAACTAATCGATAAAATAACAGGCTTTTTTATGTTTCGACATTTGGGAGCAATAGCACAAAATGAAAGTATAACTACCTTAATTTTTCCTCTTTCTTTATCAGATTTAAAAAGTTCACTGCTGGACATACACATATATTGCCGTGTGATGGCGGCATTAGAGAATCTACCACCCCATCTCATCCCGTGGGTGTCGTAAAATTCGACAGAGGGAAAATATTAAACTAGATCATGGGCAGCAGCACCTTCTTGGAACATCTGAATAAATAAACTGCGAAGAGCTACAAGCTTTTGTGGCAATCTATGGGGGGAGGCCTACAGCAGTGGACTATGATAGGCCGAAATGATGAATGATGGTGATGATTTACATTTTAAGTAGCATAATATAATCGATTGAATTCTGAATATGATAATTTTTGTTAGTCAAATTATAGAGAAGTATACAGAATTGGTTTAACCCCGCGTGCGACCCCAAAATTTTATAACATACCGACGCGATACGATCGCGCGTGATCGAATTATATTTTACGAAGTGCGAACTTTTTATTGGGGCCAGTTACGCGTGCAGTTATGTTTTATTGAACGTCCGTTACGTGGATTTGAAAGGATTTGATAGCATATTCAGTAAGATGCTGTAGACTCCAAAGCAACTTAGTTATTCCCGCTTTAATTCGAACATGTAGGCGCACTACTTAGTATATTTCTAATTCTGTTTTAATATCTACATACATCAATTTTGAAAAGTGTTGTTTCGTCGGTATGAAATATCTCCCTTAATACTGTAGAAAAATTAATGTTTGTTACGCCATTTTGAAGATATTTTTTTTACTCTAATGACGAAAAATATGTTAAGGTCTTGAAATTAATGTTATCGTTTGAATATGTTAAAAGGATTGAATTCATTCATTTAATTGTAGAAAGCGCAATCTATATTTATATTGCACGACAGCTGTCGGTTGGAGTTGTTTACATTATTTAAGAAAGGTAGATGGCGCCATCTGTTTACGACCACGATACTGTGCGGAATATTTACACGGGTCTCATATTGTTAAATATACATAAAATGTAGGTAATATACACCATTTTATATTTTGCATGCGGATGTTAGCAAATTAACTTCCTTTCTTTCATTATAATGGATTTCCGCAAAGTAACGCCTGAGTCTATTACGAGTATCTATGTCTATACTGTTAGAATGTCATTCCACCACATTACCAGCTAACTTACTTTATTAAAAATATACAAAACGTACATACATACACTGTTGGAATACTTATTTCAAGTGTGGAGCCCATACTTTCTAAAGGACATCAACCTACTCGAAAGTGTATGTACAAAGAAGAAACACAAAACTCCCTCACGGTTTGTACAAAAAGTCTAATGAAGAAAGAAATAAAATACATAATCTTGACACATTACACCAACGCCGTGGCGATTTAATAGAAACGTACCAAATCCTAACACAGAAATATAACTGTCAAGACTGAGCAAATATACGAGTATATAAAATAAACACGAATTGGCACCCAAGACACTGCAATGACTTCAAATTGACATAGATGATGATGTTCTCCTGGCCGATTTCGAC
Source organism: Luehdorfia chinensis (assembly GCA_019845155.1). Taxonomy (NCBI): domain Eukaryota; kingdom Metazoa; phylum Arthropoda; class Insecta; order Lepidoptera; family Papilionidae; genus Luehdorfia; species Luehdorfia chinensis. The sequence continues at coordinate 2,061,545 of JAHVAK010000423.1, read as the reverse complement.
CACGGCGACAACTTTCGACTACTGTCGAGAGCCATCAACTGCGCAGGAGATATTATAGTGCCGCAAGGGTACGCGCAAACACAGAGCACTCACGCGTCCCAACCTACCCGCGCCCGATGTAACGCTGATGCGATAAGATCGGAGGCAGGCTAGGATGCAGTGTCAGAAACACGGGGACAATCACAACACAACCAGACCCGAAAACCAACAATTTATGTTTTAGCACAAATGTTGACTCCGACTGGGATTCGAACCCAGGACCCGCGACTTAGAAGTCAGGTACTCTGACCACTGAGCCACACGGTCGTCAGATTGACATAGACACTAACTAAGACCAAAGCAGGCCGTTATACTATCAATAACAGGGTTATGGACACATGAAACAAACTGCCACAGGAAATCATTGACTCTGCATCAGTCAATGTCTTTAAAAATAGACTTGCTAATTGGCTTTGTGGAAAAGAGAAGAGATATGACGAAAACTAGAAATTCTGCTCACCTATTATATACATAATAATAATAATAGCGCTATATCCAAATCGGATGTTAAACAAAAATTTAATAAAAACTTCAAAGTTTTTTTATTACTTTCGCATCTCCCTAGCATGTTACGATCAGTGCGATATTGAGAGGATGCAAAGGGTACGCGGCGATCTACGTCACGCTAACAAAGTCGAGACAGTCAGTGTAAACGTGGGCAATATTGTTACCCGGCCGCAATCTCGTATCAGCCCGGCCAATAGCTCGGATACTTATGTAAATCGGACCACGACCGCGCTTATTGTATATCTAATTTGATTTCTTTTGCAATACAGCGATGGGGTTGAACGAGTATTGGCCCTACCTGCCCATCTAATATCGCGGGGTCTGAAATGTCCGCGCTCGCAGTTACGGGGTTAAGAGATCCTGATAGGAGTAGTTTTGCGGGGCTGAGTTTTTTAAAATATTTACGAGGGCTTGACGGTGAGAGGTCGCGTATTTCCCTAATCCAATTTCGGGTTATGTCTTTGGGAAGTCACTTACTTTGCGGGGATGTTGTAGGAAGGGTCAATGTTTTCATACATTTTAATTAAAGTTAATACAGTGTGTTCCCGGTGGATTAGGGGACACATGTGTAATGGAAACATGTGATTTGATTGCGAGGTGAGTGGAATGATAACTAGTAGGTGATAACCGTAAATGCAAGAAATTATCTTCTTTTTCAGATTCTTCTTTCAAAATTACCACTGATTTAACCATTTGTTTAATGTACTTTACTTATTGTTTACTTTCTTTTTAGTTACTTTTTGTCCACTGTAGAATTTCTGCTGTATCGTGTGTGCGTTTTACTTGCACAACACAACCAGATCCGGAGACCAGCAATTTATGTTATTGCACAAAAGTTGGCTCCGAATGGAATTCGAGACCAGGACCTGCGGCGTAGGAGTCAGGTACCCTTGACCGCTGGGCCACGCGATCGTCAAAATTGCATAGGCTAAGAAAAATAAATAACACGGATAAAAACATTTAAAATGAACTGTTTAGTAGTTTTGGGTCCTTGTATATCTTTCCTTTTTCTTCTTTGAAGTACAAAACTAGAGACTTTTTGCTAAAATTATACTACAACGAAATAGACAATCTGTTTACAAATATTAAGTAGGTAGTTACCAATAACGTTCTTCATACGAAGGCACTTGCTTGTTAAGGGAAGGCGGCGCTATTTGCCACACCGTTTGTACTAACTCGTAACACAGTCATCTTCATTAAATCGAATCTAATTTAATCTTTCAATAATGCCCTGACAGTCTATTTTAAGATTATCTTAATAAAATATTAAAAAACTAAACACATTATTCCTAACAGGACGAAAGCATTGGAGTATTAATTCGACGTTATTATCTTCGCCATAAAACAAAAAAATCTATGATATTTGATATGAAAACTTTCTACTTAAAATAGTGGTAAAACCGATCAATACAATACATATATCTCATGTTTTCTGTCTCGATGATTTGATGTCCCATGACCATTTAAAAGTCGAAATGAACAGTGAAAGTTGAAAATAATAATTGAAAAGCACGTAACGAAAAATATCACCTCAATATTATTAGGAATACCCGTCAAACTCTTTAACAGCCTGAATTATTTCGAGAGCTAACAAAAAAAACCTTAAATTCGTTCCACACGAGACACACGCTAAGTAGTTCACGTCTAATCTGTCACGGAACTTGCTAAAAGGGTTTTTAAAAACACCCCGAATATTGGAGGAAATATTTTCTCCGTTACGAAAACTCGTACTGATGTTTCAAATGTCGCTGTCTGACCACATAAGTAGAGTACTTCAACCACGTCTAGTAAGGGGTTAATTCTGAAGTTAGACTTATTTTCCGGGAAAATTTTGGAAAAACTTACAGTGATGTGACGCTGTAATTATGGTTAATAACAGTATTTTTCTATGAAGTAACGAGAGGAAGAAGTCGTTCACTTGATAGTAAGTACAACGTCTGCCTATAACAAATACTTTGTCACCCAGAACATTTCCGTGTGGGACCACACCGCACTTTCTCCCTGTGACATAAGTTCTTACCCAGGAATTACTCATGCAAAAGATAATTTAATGGTTCCTGAATGCATTTGACTCTTATATAGGAATCCTTGTGCCAGGAAAGTTCAAGCTTAATGTAAAAAATAAGGTTATCTTCCATGTAATTTCTCTTTACAGCTACTCTCAAATGTAGCCCATTATAAATGTTTATCATGAGAGGACAAATTTCACTTTGTAAATGCAATGTTCTTAATTGGTAATAACAACCACATGTCTACACACGATTTTCAACTTTTCTAAAACTCCATCGACGAGTGTTAAGAAATGCATTTTGTAAGTCAACAGAACGCCTGAACGCGGCGAATGTTTCCGAACAAATCAACACAGTTGTAACTGTGAACGTCAAGTTAATTAAAACAGCGAAAAGTTGGCGATTTAAGAGCAGGTGAAGCGGTGCGATTACACTGCGAAGTGGAAGCGTTTAACGAAAACAAACATGAATTCGAAACAGTACAGCAAATATCAAAAGTAAAGTAACACCCTATAAATGTCCCACCGCTGAGCACAGGTCTCCTCTTATATTTGAGAGTGTTTTAGGAACCAGGAAGAGTTCACCACGCTACTTCAATGCGGGTAACAGACCTTAGACATCGAAATGCGCGTGATAAATAGACAATTAAAATTGCAGACCATTTTAGAGATCGAACTCAGGTCACTGGCGTACGAGTATTATGAAATTTGAAGTTATAGCCCGGCCCCTGAGCAAGCATTCAGCAAATATTACATTACATTACGTTACAATATTTTTACTTGGTCACTTTCTGTCAACATCGATAAATTAAACTAATGATTGTTGTTTGCTTACTGATGCTAATAATTACAGTAGAATTAGTATTGTTACTATAATTTCGATTAAAATATTTTAAATATTAAGAAAATAAGTCAACGTCAATTTTTTTTAATTTAATAAAGTGACGAATCGAGCAAAACGTCCACTTGATGGTAAGCGCAACGTCTGCGTACAACAAATTCTCTGTCACCCAGAACATTTCTATGTGACACCACACTGCGCCCGTCACGCTGAGACATCAGTTCATAAGTCACGTATGCCCAGTGATTACGCTAGCTATCAGTGCCCTTCAAACCGAAGCACAGTAATGTTTGCACACTACTGCTTCACCGCAGAATAACTGGCCTTGGGGTGGTAACTACTTATATGGATTCCTACATATGAATCCTATCACCAAATCTTGTGCATATCGACAATAAGCGAATTAACCTTCTCAGATGTATTGGTACCACAACACACAGACGGGTGTCGGTATAGTAGTAGTCATTACAGTATGTCAAGTAGATAAGTTCTTGTAAAGGCTGGTATTGTTATGGCCAATGAGCCTTTAAAGCATAGTCATTATGTCAAATTTGGGGAAGGCGTATGTTCAGCAGTGGACTGTGGATAAGATTTACATGTGTTATAATTGTACTGCTGTACTAGAACTTTACAAGTCAGTTTCCGCTACCCGCTTGCTGCATGCTCCGTGTCTAAACGTAGCGAGCGCCTGTATTAGTGAACTGTCGAACCGAAAGAAACTGTTTCGAAATATACCAACCAACTACTTATTAACCGTACCGGACTAAACGGTTTCCCTTGGAACACTTACTTAATGGAGACCATTATAAGTCGCAAATTAAGCTGTCATGTGAGTTTCTGTTTATGAGAGAACTCATGAATTTTCATAGACCAGTTCTCGGCACATTCTGGTGTACTACGTGTATCGAGATCCCGGTTTAAAACATACATACATGCAGTCAACATACATACGCCTTTTTACGCAGTATAGCGACAGCACTGCATATTATGGTGTTATTCTGCGGGGGCACCCCAGTGCCAGCTCCTTCCTTTTGACCGTATTCAACGAAGAGCGGCTCGAATCGTCGACGACCAGGTTCTTTCCGATCGGCTTGATACACTGGCCTTGCGAAGAGATGTTGCATCTCTTTGCATTTTTTACCGGATTTACAACGGGGAGTGTTCCGAGGAATTGTTCGGAATAATTCCAGCCGCTGGTTTTCACCATCGCACCTTGCGGCAGAACACAAAATTCCATCGGCACCACCTGGATGGTTGGCATTCCACCACAGTGCGTTTTTTGCGGAATTTTCTGCCACGCACTACCACTTTATGGAATCGGCTGCCGCCGGCGGTTTTTCCGGACCGATACGACTTAGGGACCTTCAAGAAAAGAGCCTATTCCTTCCTCAAAGGCCGGCAACGCACCCGCGATTCCTCTGGTGTTGCGGTTGTTCATGGGCGGTGGTGATCACTTACCATCAGGTGAGCCACTTGCTCGTTTGCCCCCTTTCCTATAAAAAAAAAATAAAAAAAAAAAAACAAAATTAAGACTGCGGGTATAATACCTTATTTTACTCTCTCTTACCTCGCATTTTACGACACCTCGGTAGGAAAGAGGTAGGTGCTGTACTATTCTGCCGGACACCTTTAAATTTAATATGCATTTTAAATATTGTAAAAGTAGACAGACTTCAAATGTCTACCGCTGAGCTTTGCTGGGCACAGCCGTACTTTCATTTTTGAGAGGTTTCTAAACGAGGCGCGTCCGTCCGTTTTTAGGCCTAGTGGTAAACGAAGAAAAACATATTGCAGACTATCAAATGAGTAAAAATTATTACACGTAGCCTAATGTTGGATCAAATTTATATACCATACCCACCTTCTAATAAAACAAGAATCATTAAAATCGGGTTACAAACAAAGATGTTATACCAGAACATACATAAAAACACCCAGGCGAACGGGAACCTACTTCGTTTTTGGAGTCGGTGAAAAAATCAAGCAAATTTCATGTTTGATAATTGGCTTAATGTCAATATATTGATTGGCTTTTTACTGATTATAGTTAGACTTGGACATACTTACGACTTTCTGGAACATGTGAATAATTAAACTGCGGTTGCCAAATCCCACCCCATCAAAATGAGACATGAACAAAACTTTGTGGTTATATATGGTGGCAGTGGGACTAGTGATAGTCAGAAATTATAATGATTTATTTTTGTATTTTTTTTTTGTATATCATAAAAGTGACAGAACGAGCAAAACGTTCATTTGATTGTAAGTGTAACGTCTGCCCATAACAAATGCTGTGTCAACTAGAAAATTACTGTATGACATCCTCACTGCGCCCGTCACCCTGAGACATCAGTTCTTAAGTCGCATATGCCCCGTGATTACGCTAGCTCTCGGTGCCCTTCAAACCGAAACACAGTAATGCTTGCGCACTACTGCTTCACGGCAGGATAACTGGCCCTGGGGTGGTACCTACCTAGACGGATTCCTGCATAGGAATAGTACCACTAAAAAACTGAAAATAAATGTTTTTTCTTCAAGTTGTGCAAATTGAAATCTCTTTTTAATAACGTTTCCAATGATTAAAAGAATAGCTAATTAATTTCTCGTAGTCGATCCAACGAGTCAAGTCAAGTCGTAGTCGACCCGCTCAAAGCCAATCATCCCGAGCTGCACGCCTTCACGCGCTACAACTCTTACGTTTCTATACTGAAGTCGATTTAATCTCCAACTTTAATTTGAAAAGTTCTAGCCGATAGTAATTTCGGGTGACGTGTAAGCAGACGAGCTTCCGTTTGACCGTCTGTCTCGCTCATAATGAGCTGCATTTCCTTGTTTCTTTGTCCTTTTTCTGTAGAAAACTTTGTCCCGTTCGGCGACTGCTTGCAGGTTTCGTGTTTAGATTGTTTTTCTTTGCTTATATTTTAGCGTGCAGTAACTGGAATATTTTAGTTTAGTCTTTTTTTTTGACATTATGTTACAGATATGTATTTTATTCAGTATGATAGATAATATTTTTTTTTCGACTCATACCAAAATTCCCGCGGGGGCGAAAAGTGGGCTGCACGTGTGGCTCTCTGCCTACTCCTTATAATGGAAAAAGGCGTGATTGTATGTATAAAGATAAGCGGTGTGGTATGCATTGAAAAGTGTCGTTTAGTTTACACATACTAGTGGTGGGATTCCTATGCAGGAATTCATCTAGGTAGGCACCAACGCAGTACTAGTTATTCTGTCTTCAAGCGGTAGTATGCAAACATTACTGTGTTTTGATTTGAAAGGCACTGATTGCTAGAGTATATACTGGTCATATAAGACTTAAGAACTGTGATTCCGCACAGAAATTTTCTGGGTGACACAGCATTTGTTAGAGGTAGACGTTGCACTTGCAACGATTTGGCTGTCTCGTCCCTTTCTTCCCTATAAAAAAACCTGTAATATAAAAAATTGCTTCACTATTTTGGCATAACGGTTGGCGCAGTGGTTAAGATCTTGAATTCTGCGCCGCGGGTCGCGGGTTCTCGCACGGGACATATTTGTATGGCCTACAGATAGTTCCGGGTCTGGGTGTTAGTGCATGTAAAACGCACCCACGAAACAGGAGAAATCCTAGCGTGGGGCATCGTTTTTTTAAAACAATATGGAGGTTGTGATGTTAATAAAAGGCCTTTCCAATTTAATGACTTAAGCTAAAAAGCGACGTAATATTATTTAAGTAAATTGTTTCTTATGCTGAAAAACTAAACTACGTGCTTAATGATAAAGCATTTCGAATATAGATAATAGAATCAGGCGTTACTTTGCGGAAATCCATTATAATGAAAGAAAGTAAGTTAATTTGCTAAGATCCGCATGCAATAGTAAAAGTGCATGCGGATCTTAGCAAATTAACTTACTTTCCTGCATTTCGAACTTATTCAGTAAGCATACTGGATAAACCGCGGTTGCATTGTACGCCCGACAATACAGCACCGGCATCGTTTGAAAGCCACCACCGGCGCCAATGAGCACTAATCAATACGCTGGGATGGTGGCGAAAAATAACGAATGTTGTATTACTGATGCTCGTGTGTTTCCGTGCGAAGCTGCAGGTAGGGATAGCAGAATAGTAATCGAAATTATAAAATTAATTAAATAAAAAAGAAATAGGATTTTGAGAAAAAAATTAACGAACGAAGACCAATAACTTCGAAACAACGAGGACCGTCAACACAACCTTTTTCCCATGTAAGAGGTAGACAGGGGCCAGTCACGTAGTCCCACTTTTCGCCCTCGCGGGAAACGAGACTTGACTGGTGGAGAGCCACGTCGCCGCCATTTTGGTATGATTCAAACGATTTTTACTACCCATTGCGTTCACACCAGCAGAATTGTGATAGCATTGGATATTACGGAGTTATTCTTCACGAATAAAGACTGTCCGTACAATACCTTAGTAGCCTCATATGAAACCCCGTAGGAAAGATGTAGGTGCTCTTCTACTCTGCCGGACACCTATCGCCACGGTAGGCAGCTTTCTAACGGTCCGGTAGTCGCGATTCTTCCATCAAAGCTACCGATGGTAGGATTCCTATTCAGGAAGTCCGTATAGGTAGGTACCACCCCAGGGCCAGTTATTCTGCCGTGAAGCAGTAGTGTGCAAACATTATTGTGTTTCGGTCTGAAGGGCACTGACAGCCTAGCGTAATCACTGGGCATATGAGACTTCAGAACCAATGTCTCAAGCTGACGGGCGCAGTGTGGTGCTACACAGAAATATTCGGTTACTCCGATCTGCATCTGTTATGGGCAGACTGTTGCACTTACCATCAGGTGAACGTTTTGCTCGTCTCGTCACTTTAACCAATAAAAAAAATCTAAGTTGTTTTGCAAAACATTGCCTTATTCAAATTCTTTCTACATTATGCAGGCGGTCCGCGATATAAATACTCGAGATTAGAAACAGTTTTTTCTATATGTCATAACTTCCACTTAATTATACTTCTGAGACTAAAGTGTAATTTCCCAAACACAAGTTACATGGTTTCATAGTTTTTAAATTATTTCGCAATGGATAATTATAATTTTGTTGTTTGTCTGCTGACCTTCCAGCAACGTATGCAGCGGTGCTCGTAATCGACGGCCGGCCGGGGACGTATTGGGCCGTCGCTGAGACGCCGCTGGCTCTCTGTGTTTTTAAAGCTTTCTTCTCCCCACCGGGGGGCGGCCTCGAGTGCGCCACCCAACAATCGATGGACATCACGCTAGTGCAGAGTCCGATCAAGTGCATACGCGACTTCTTTGATCTGTCTTTGTGTAGGGTCAGAACGTTATAGCGCCGGTGGGGAATTGGTTAATTGTTTATCAGATTTTAGGGTTGGAAGGCTGTATCGGACATTCGGGATAGACTTCCGTAAATGATTAGTATTTTTGATTAATGATTATAATTAATTTATTTTTAGAAATAAATATTTCATTGAAAGTTAAGAGGGTCATATGTATAATTCAAGTCGTAAGGACAATTTAAAAAAATCTTCAAATTGTTAAAGATTTCACCTGCCTTATAAAATGACGTAATAAAATTGATGACATTTTCTCCGTTCGGTGTCGCAAAAGTCAAATGTAAAAAGGCTTTTTACATTTGTCCCTTAAAAATACTGATACACTATCATCTTACCTATACTAGTCTTGCTACTGACGACCGCTTGGCCTAGTGGCGTAATGGGTAAGAGTACTTTTCTACGCCGCGGGTCCTGTGTATTCGAATAACAGACGAGACAAACATTTCCATACAAATGGTTTTCGGCTCTGATTTTGTTGTGGTTGTCTCTGACACCGCATCTTAACCGGCCTACGATCTTAAAGAGTTAGCATTAAAGCATTAGCTTACAGCATTATATTACATCGGGCGCGGGTAGAATACTTGGAGTGCTTTTGTGTTTGCGCTTACATTTGCGGCACTATAATATCTCCTACGCAGTTGACAGCTGACAGTATTCAGAAGTTGTAGCTGTAGTCGAAAATCGATCAGGAAGATATCATTCAATAAAACTGACTTTTACGGATTTTATCGCGTTTATTTATTGACTATTTATAATCCGATGTTTCGAGAGCTTTACAACGCCCATGGTTGACACATTGACATTTGAATTCTGATTCAATAATATAATCAGGCGTTACTTTGCGGAAATCCATTATAATAAAGTAAAGAAATTCAATTTGCATTGTGTTTTTGCATGCGAATCTTAGCAAATTAATTTTTTATTTGAAAAAGTGTCGAGACGAGCAAAACGTTCAGCTGATGGTAATTGCAACGTTTGCCCATTACAGATGCTGTGTTACTCAGAATATTTCTGTGTAGCACCCGCACTGCGCCCTGAGACATAAGTTCGTAAGTCTCATATGCCCAGTGATTACGCCAGCTCTTAGTGCCCTTCAGATCGAAACACAGTAACGTTTGCACACTACTGCTTCACGGCAGAATAACTGGGCCTGGGGTGGTACCTACCTAGACGGATTCCTGCATAGGAATCCTACCACCAGTAAAATTATTAATTTCCTTTTTTAATTGTGATTCAGTTAAATATGTTGTGTGTTAATTATAATTTAAGATCCTAATGTTATGCCATATACCGGCAAATAAATACGCTTCCCTTCTTGCAATATATATCAACAAATGTGACATCTCATAAGATCGGGTTTTTCCTCGATACACAGTTAGGTCGGCAAGGCAGAGGCGCGTGCGGGCGAGTGACGTGACAAGATGTCAGCGGCAGCGCGCCCCGACCGGGTGACTGCGCTGTGCTGGATCCACTGCATTTTGTATTATTTTGCAGCTACTTGAATCAGCGACATGCATGTAAAACTTTTTTATAGATATATAGTAGCAATCGCCCTGTCGAATTTCGACGTTTCGACGAAATTATTACAGTTATAATAATAATAATATATTAATTTATGAATATATTTAAATAATTAATATAAATTATTAAATATTAAATAACTTCTTTTTTTTATATTAATATTATATTAAATACCTAATTTGCTATTTAAATTTTTGTAATTTAATAAATAATAATAATAATATTATATTAATTTATATATAATAAAATATTTAATACAAAATAATAATATTAAATTAAATATTTAAATTATTATTAATAATATATTGAATATTTAATATTAATAATAAATAAAAAATTATAATTATAATTATATATTAATTTATGAATATATTTAAATAATAAATATAAATTATTAATTTTTTTTTTTTATTTGATTAAGTGACGAAACGAGAAAAACGTTCACCTGATGGTAAGTGCAACGTCTGCCCATAACAAATGCTGTGTCACCCAGAACATTTCCGTGTGACACCACACTGCGCCCGTCACCCTGAGACATCAGTTCTTAAGTCTCATATGCCCAGTGGTTACGCTAGCTCTCAGTGCCCTTCAGACCGAAACACAGTAATGTTTGCACACTACTGCTTCACGGCAGAATAACTTGGCCCTGGGGTGGTACCTACCTAGACGGATTTCTGCATAGGAATCCTACCACCAGTGAAATAATTAGGTATCATAATTGTTTTAAGTTTGAACGTTATTGAGAATTTTTTTTTTTTTTTTTTGATAAAGTGACGAAACTATTGAAACGGTGGACATGTCGGCAACTTTTTAAAATTCTGTAGCGACAATCTCTACTCTGTACGACTGTTTGACCGGAGACTATAACGTGTTTGAAATCAGGCAGTATGAATGCAAATAAACGACAGACTATTATGTGAGTGACATTATCAGTATGAACGTAAAAATAATGTTTTATTTTATTCAAATTAATGTAATGATTTTTTTTAATTTTTTTTTCCAATATCAGCTCAAACACATTACAATGTATCTTAAAAGTAATTCGGATTGTTGATGCTTCGATAGAGTTAACGAAGGTATCTGTGCTAGTATAAACTGTGTGACAGACTCCTTCCCTCAACAAAAAAAAATATATATCTATCATAATTAACAGGAAGCAGATTGAGTATAACGTGCTACAAATTCAAGTCTAAATAAGAAAACTAGCGAAAAGACATGCAAAATAACAAAACTTAAAAAAAAAATTTCCTTTTCTTTTCTAAGATGAATGTAATGAAATACATATTATATATAAATTTTAGCTGTCTGACTTCTTCTTCATGCAAACTTTAACTATGCCGAATCTTATGCTCTTCCGTGCGCGCAATACGCTTAAAAAGAGGTACACAATTTTCTCTTTACGTATCAATATATAGATAAATTTGAAGTTGTTGGGTTTCTAATAAAATTTTATTGAAAATTCTTACCAATGATTCCCGCTAGTGTAAAATAATAACAGTAATATGAAACTTTCACATGTAAAGGAAGCATTTGTCGTGTTTTATTAAGTTTAAGATAACATTAATAGGAAATAGTATGCAATAAACAGATATGCTAAATTATAAGCATCAGATCCACTCTACGTGAATCGTTAGAAAATCGAGCTGTCATTGCTAATTTCACTGATTTCACATAAAATCTTATCTATAGTTTAACATCTTTCTAATGTACAAGACTGTTCTAAAATATAATTTAACGATAATTTAAAGTTTCAACAGACGTCTAGAATAAACAGGTACTAGACCGGTACAGTTGGACTAACTTGTCGTAACCATTAAATCTGCAATCAAACTCAGCTACAGAACTTGACGAAGTCTTTGTGTCCACATAAAGTTACTAGAAGTGATAAAGGTAAAAAAATATACTGTAACCTAACTTTCTCCTGTTTCTAAACGAGAAGTTAAAGTAAATTTTCAGCCTATAAATGTCTCACTGCTGAGCACAGGCCTTCTCTCATTTCTGAGAGGGTTTTGGAGCTATGAAGAATCCGCCACGCTGCTCCAATGCGGGTTGGCGGACTGCACATGTCTTCGAAATATTTATTTTATTTCTCAGACATGCAGGTTTCCTCACGATGTTTTCTTTTACCGCCGAGCAGCGTGGTAAAACGAGAAGTACTTCAAGATAATGAAAAATATTCGTTATGCAATGTTATTATATAACGATAACAAAGTTAAATTGTTGATGTTATAAAAACATTATTATCCTTGTTTAACAAATATGTAAAATATATCATTGATCGAAAATACTAAATAAGTGGTGGTAGGATTCCTATGCATGAATCAGTGCAGGTAGGTACGACTGCAATGCCAATTACTCTTTCTTCAAGCAGTATTGTGCAAACATTACAGTCGGTCTGAATGGCACTGATAGCTAGTGTAATAACTGAGCAAATGGGACTTAAGAACTGATGTTTGAGGGTGAAGAGCGCAGTGTGGTACTATACAGAAATTTTCTGGGTGACACAGCACTTGTTATGGGCAAAAGGTTCCACTTCCCATCAGGTGAACGTTTTGCTCGACTCGTCAGTTAGTTCAATAAAAAAGTCAACTCTTGCGATACAGAACGTGATGGGATGACAGACTATATTACTCAATCATTAGACCCTTTTTTTTAAAAACCTATTTTATGGATGAAGCAAAGGATGTGTAAATGAGCAGAAGTAAAAACTTGTTCCTATTACAATTAGAAATATTCAGAACACGGCAATGAAATAACGATTTTCTAGGGTCACAAAACTCGCAAACACCAAAATAAAAATCGGAAAAAAGTAAAAAAAAGGTGTTAAAAATCACATTAAATCTTTCACTTACACTTTCACAGGAAGTCAAACCAATTTATCACGTGATAACGTCTTCTAAATTGATGAACATCGGCAGCGCGCACGAAAGTGTCCCGTTCCGCCCGAGCCTGTGCGTGCAAGCGAGAGCGCGCAACAAGCGATAGAGAGGCACGATCGGCCCAAGCGTTGGCTTGTGACACATATATCTTTCTTCTCGCGTGTCAGAGCTAGCAGTTAGAGTAGTTCTGCTACTGGAACGCCACCACGCGAGCTTCTTCGAGAACTCTTACAATAACCCCCTCCCACCTCGACGAAGCCATTATTCATAACAAATGTTGAATACGCGACCAAGTGTTTTGTATATTATCTATAAAAGTATGCAATTTTTCATCAATGTTTCTTTATGACGTTATCACGTAAAACTATCGTCCGTAAACCGACTTTACAGACAACCAATTTTTTTTGACTTTGAGAAAATTCGAAATGAAAATTCAAATTGAATTTGTCGCTTCCAGTGCTGTATACGTCGTGTGTCCGAGCTAGCCGAATCAGCGACAAGTCTGGGACAGTGACGCGACGTCCGCGCGGCTGTCGGGCGCACTCTCCCCGACCCCGCCCCGCCTGTCTTTGTCCGTTCGTAACATGAACTTTGCTATTCATTACACTTTTGATAAATGTTGATTAATGAGAATCAAAATCCTTTGTAAAATTTACGCATACTTTCTGCACATATTAGAGCAAGTTGTTCGTAAATGAACTTGTGCCGTGTGGTAGCGGCTTAAGAGAATCTACCACTTCATCTCAACCTGTGGGTGTAATAAAAGTCGACAGAAGGAAAATGAAAACCAAAAGATGGGCAGCATTTTTAAGCATATTGCGCAAAGGAGTGAGAGATTTAGCGTAGTAAAAGTATCCATCTGGTGGCTTAAGAGAATCTATCACCCGATCTCGTGTAGTAAAAGTCGACAAAGGGAAAATAGAAACCAGGTGATAAACAGCAGCATATTCCAGCAACATCTGAATAAATAAACTGCGGTTGCCAACCCGCCTGCCAAGCGTGATAACTATGGCAAAATCCCCCTAAAAGAGAGCAACAAACTTTTGTGGCAAACTATGGGGGAGGCCTGTATTCAGCAGTGGACTAGTGATAGGCTGAAATGATGATGATGATGAAATGAACTTTATGTATTCATTATAACGCATGGCCTAGTGGTTAGAGTACCTGATTTTCACGCCGCGGGACTAGGGTTCGACTCCCGCATCCAACATTTGTGCAAACACACAAATTATAAGTTTTCGGGACTGGGTGCGTTGTAATTGACCTTATGTCTTTGACACTGCATCCTGGCCTACCTCCGATCTTAGCCCACCTGGGGCACTGTTATATTTCTTGCTCAGCTCTCCCCCATCAGCATTCTGTACTTGTAGCCGTGGTCGAAAATTGAACAGGAGAACATAATTGAAACAAGGTGATCTAGACGTGACTGGAAAGCCAGCTTCATCTACAAATCTTATTATTTATTTATTTATTAGATTACATAGATAAACAAATCTAAATTTAAATTAGCACATCAATAAGCCATCACAGCGCCGTTCTTTACGCCGGAGATCAATCTAATTCGTTCCCACCACATACCCGAACGTAATGTGTCAATCCATCGGACGACCAGTGCACAATCAATAACATTGCACCACCGAAATAAACTGAAGACGAGCGAGCCGATTCAGAAGTGGCGCGGAACAATTCAGTCGCGGGCTGTCATCGCCGCCGAGACAGTCGGGAGCACTGACGTGACAGGAGTGACTTGAAGGCGCGGGCGATAAGAGGTAGCGGGAAGGTTCTTAATAAGTTTTTGCTAAGCGTTCAGTGTATTAAGGATGCTTTCTTTCATTGCATACATTGACTCAATAATTCACTTCGATAACTAAATAACCCGTTTGTGTAATTAAGACAATGAGTTTGTAATGCGCTTCATACGATTAAACTTATGTAATTACTATACACAAAGAGTTTGAAAGGCGCTTTATACGCTTCATCATTTCAGCCTACTTTCCTTTCTTTTTTATTTCACTGGTGAACATAGGCCTCTCTCTCCACAAAAATTTGTAGATCTCGATTTGGGGGTGATTTTGACATAGTTGCCACGCTCGGCAGGCGGGTGGGCAACCGCAGTTTATTGATCCAGATGATCCCGGAGGATGCCGCTACTCATCTCCTAGCTTTTATTTTCCCTCTGTCGACTTTGACTACACCCACGGGATGAGATGGGGTGGTAGATTCTCTTAAGCATCTACAATATACGCTTCATACGCTTAAACTTATGTAATTACAACAAGGACTAAAGACATGACGAACTCCAGGAAATACAAATAACATTATATAGGCGGTTCGCCTAATTCATAAAAAAAAATAGAAAGTTTACGAAGAGATACAAATTCCCAGATGTTTCACCTATGCAGATATGAAATTTGATTATGACGACATATCCATGTATAAGTACACCGTAGCGGAGTTTTATAATACGTTTAGTAGGCCTAATTAGCTTTACAATTATTCAGTGCTATAAATATATGTATACATATAAATATTTTTTATGAATAAGACCAAAAATCTTTCTACATAGTCACCAATGATACAAATAGGTTTTTTTTTGCTTCTCTAAAATAGTTTATGTAGGGTAAATACTTAATGAATCTAATAAGATGTGTCTTTTAGCACAAGAGTTTTTGTGAATTGACTTAATCATTGCAAAATGGCTTTGTAACAGTGAACTTTTTCACACAACTGATGATGAAGTTACTAATCGTTCAACTGGAGACCGTGAACAACTTACAAATTTACGAAGACATTCTCACTCCGCTTATCACTCGGACCGTCTACCGTCAAGTCTGAAGTGAAATTTCCAACGGTGCCGAGTAAACTTGGAGACATGGGAGCGACAGCGATGCTCGCGTCATCCCGATGCAAGTTGATAATGCAAGTGAATGCTCCCCGGCGGGCTGCCACTCGCGGCGCGTTTTAACTCGCGATAGTTCAACTAAACTGTTTGACGGCTGCCGCCGACATCTACAGTTGAGAGTAATTCGGTTCTGTTATGTTCATTCATATATAAGCTGTATAGAAGTAGAATATGTGAAGTGATAAAGAGATTTGAAAAAACTGTCCTTGTAAAATCACAACATATCTGATCTACATCAAAAATGTCAAAGCCAAAATAAATATTTGCTTGGCTTTGTAACTCAGACTCGAAAATTAAACAGACGAGCGTGACGACTCTTGGCTACGTGGTCTGCTAAGTTTATGTCAAGTGTTTGTGCATTTTGAAACGCTCTTAAGTTTTCTAACAAGAACTCGTCTCTAATAGATGTGATAGAAATAGCGTTAGCTATCTAGATACCGATTCATCGCGCCGGCTTCAAACTTTGAATCTTGTGATTTAGTTTCTATTTCGTTGTTTTAAAACCCTGTCGTTTCTTTTACAACTTCTGACAAAAAGACAACACTAATGTCACATGTGTTTAAAAGTGCTAAAAGTCTTTCAATCAAAAAGTTTAAATTTTATATTAAACAAAGACTTCATAAAAAGGGTTATTATACTATTAAAGAATACATAGATGATGATAACCCCTGGAAATTAGGTGATCGCCGCCAAGCCATTTCTACATCTTTATAATACTGGTGTTATTGTACATTATTTTAAAAATGACAAAAAAAAAGGTTTCTTACTGGTTCTTCCCAGGACAGAGGAATTTTTGCGAACCAGTGTAGTTTAAAAAAAAAGAAAAAAACTGACTTTCAATAAGTATTATGTAAATAATCTATATTGAATAAAAATTTATTTTATTCTATTCTATTCTAAACATTATGCCTTATCAACGATTATTGGACTTCTTTCAAAAACAACTACAAGATAAAAAAAAGGTGTATTCATTTAAAGTGAGGTATTATGTAATTTACGACTTTATTTAATCTGGTAGAAAAAGCTACTGATTGTATGCCTTTATAATTAATAATAAACGAGAGAATATGCCGTAATGAAAGTAAACGTATGGTAGGAGAAGATATGTCAAACTGACGGAAGCATGTCAGCTGTTATGACAGACGACGTTGCGACCGACGGAAGTCATTTGATTAACAAGCGAGTAGAAGTGACGTTTACATGATAGCGTTATAGTACGAAAGTAGCCAGTAACAGACGTGGATAAACCGGTAGCGAGGGTTATAAAATCAGCTTGCCTACCCACGTTCTACGCTATAAAAATGTAGTCCCTTGGAGTAGCTAAACTGGAATATTTTGTTGTATCATAAATAATATATTCTAATCTATAATCATAGTATCTTTTTTATTGGATAGGGTGACAAAACGAGTGAAACGTTTACCTGAGGGTAAGTGCAACGTCTGCCCATAACAAATGCTATGATCAATGCCACTCAGAAGTAACAACACACTGCGCCTACCCTGAGACATCAGCTCTTAAGTCTCATATGTTTACACTAGCTCTCAGTGTCCGAAACACAGAAATATTTGTACACTACTGCTTCACGGCAGAATAACTGTCCTGAGATGGTACATACCTAGACGGATTCCTATGCAGGAGTCCGTCTAGGTAGGTACCACCCCTGGGCCAGTTATTCTACCGTTAAGCAGTAGTGTGCAAACATTACTGTGTTTCGGTTTGAAGGGCACTGTGAGCTAGCGTATTCACTGGGCATTTGAGACTTAAGAACTGATGTCTCAGGCAGGCACAGTGATGCGTCACACAGAAATGTTCTGGGTGACACAGCGTTGTGTGTGATTACGCTAGCTCACAGTGCCCTTCAAACCGAAACACAGTAATGTTTGCACACTACTGCTTCACGGCAGAATAACTGGCCTTGGGGTGGTACTTACCTAGACGTATTCTTGCATAGGAATCCTATCAAACCTACCATTCAGTTCTTTCACGTTTACGGTATTATTATTATAAGGATATAAAGAAAGGATAAGCTAAGTTCGGATATTCCTTCGTACTACCTACCACCAGTAAAAAAAATACTTACATACTGTGCATACTGTTTTTAAGCGCATTCACTTTAACTTGTTTTACAAACAATTAAGCTGAGGCCTCTCGCCGTTAGTGCGTAATACAATGGGTAAATAAAGTCAAAGTTTATTCAATCACCGTGCTAAAATAAAATCCCAGCGATGGCAAAGTGGGCATTAGTTGGATCAATAAACGTTGACGATCGCGTGGCCTAGTGGTTAATGTACCTGACTTACTACGCCGCGGGTCCTGGGTTTGAATCCCAGCCGGAGCCAACGTTTGTGCAGAACTCAAATTGTTGGTTTTCGGGTCTGGTTGTGTTGTGCATGTGAAATGTATGTCATTTACTTAAAGAAAAAAAATACCAGAGCATCTGCGCTGTGGATTACGGTTTCGATTCCAGAACATAAACAATATTTATTTGACCTTCAGAAAGGTATACGCTTCATCATCATCGGGGTCAGCGATTATAGGCATTTTTTCAATGAGATAACTTTTAACGAAAAAAAAACTGGATGTCTTACATTTACGGGAATAAACAAATATTCTTAATTCACAGATTTTTATTTATTTATCCATTGAAAGTAATCGCAATAATTATTAAAAGCTATAATTGTTCAATTTCCGTTCAACGTTTTATCAATTCTGTAGTGGCGACAACAATAAGTTGAATAAAAAAAGTAAAGTAAAGTTAGCCTATAAATGTCCCACTGCTGAGCACAGGCCTCCTCTCATTTCTGAGAGGGTTGTGGAGCCAGGAAGAGTCCGCCACGCTGCTTCAATTCGGATAGGCAGACTTCACATGTCCTCGAAATATTTATTATGACAGGTTAGACATGCAGGTTTCCTCACGATGTTTTCCTTCACCGCCGAGCACGTGGTAAATCGACACTTGATATTGCAATTAACAATTTTAGTTGTGCCGTGCGAAACCAAGTTACTCGCATAGTATCAAATTTAAAGCAAGCGCCTACACTTAGTATTACTCAACTTTTTGATTAGCACCTTGTATTCGTAGGGTTACTTTACCTAGTGTGGAGCACGGAGTTAAGTAACCCACGCGACACTTAAAGCTCCATGCAAGAAAAAAACCGTAACACTGAAGGCTTTTCAAGACTGGTAAAAACAAATTCGTCGCGAAATTCGTGAAAATATTGCGACTTTCGTACGCGACGGTACCATCAGATTGCATGTTCTAAGAAGACTCGAAACATAGAATAGATAAACTCTTACGCTGGTACGTGTCGCGGAGCCCGGCCCGCTATCGGTCCCGGATTGACGCTGAATGCGCGTTAAGGAGACATCGCAAAGAGTCCAACTAAACCCGCGAGAGACGAGGTGAAACGCCACGACACACGATCAGAATCATATAATGTTCTATTGATGTTCTGGTACTATTCATATTAAAATGTGCCTAGCTTTGATGTTTTAAATATGGTTCGTGGTATTTTTTTTTATTGGATATAGTGACTAGACGAGCAAAACGTTCACCTGATGATAAGTGCAACGTCTGCCCATAACAAATGCTGTGTCACCCAGAACATTTCTGTATAAAACCACACAGCGTCCGTCACCCTGAGACATCAGTTCTTAAGTCTCAAATGCCTAGTGATTACACTAGATCTCAGTGCCCAGAGAGTTAGCTAAATAAGTTTAAAATTTAAATGACGACGTGTAAAATAATTACGATTATTGTTCACGTCTTACTATAATGCCGTGTCTATCTCTTTCGAAATTAAAAATAAATAGATAAAGATAAGAAAAATGGATAGAAAAAGGTAATGTGTTGAACATATACAAATGTACATATTTGAGAGAAACGTTTTAAAATCACTACGTTAGATGTGTTTAAAAAAGGGTGACCGGGCGCAGTGTGGTGCCACACAGAAATGTTCTGAGTGGCACAGCATTTGTTATGGGCAAACGCTGCATTTGATATCAGGTGAACGATTTGCTCGTCTCGTCATTTTCTTCCATAAAAAAGAAATGTTGTAGCGTCTTCTCTTTGCCACAGTATAGCGAGCAAAAAAATGGCATCCTGTGAGCTGTAATTTGTACGTATTAACATTCAACACCTGCGGAAACGCAAACGTACGAACCCCCCGCGCCCTCAGATGAGTGAAATTCAAAACAACGCGGCAGCGCAATACAATAACAGGTAACGAGGTAATATCGGGGCGGTGCAAAGCCGTCCGTCCACCGCTCCTCAGACGGTCGGATGCCCGAGTGCACCCGTGACAGTCATTTAAGACTGACGTGATGCCTCCACGCGACCCACCACCCCACAGTTAGGAGCACCACTTCTTAGCTTAAAAATGGTCAGTCTTCATTTACGGAATGTGGAAGTAATCGAAATTTCTAAGCGTCTAGAGTTAGGTGGATGTGATTAAGATCTCAAAGGCTGTTCGCAGAATATTTTGTAAGCCACATTTAATTATTATTTTTTATTAATTAATGTTTTTGTGACAATTTTTAATGATTACCGATTTACAATCGATACTAATATTATAAGTGCG
Source organism: Luehdorfia chinensis (assembly GCA_019845155.1). Classification (NCBI taxonomy): domain Eukaryota; kingdom Metazoa; phylum Arthropoda; class Insecta; order Lepidoptera; family Papilionidae; genus Luehdorfia; species Luehdorfia chinensis. The sequence continues at coordinate 2,040,949 of JAHVAK010000423.1, read as the reverse complement.
AAAGTAACTCTCTCTGTCCCTCTGTCTGTTTGTTACCTTTTCACGGTTCAACTGCTGAAGCGATCTTGACGAAATTTTGAACAGAGATAGCTTGCATTTTGGAGACGCACGTAGGATACTTTTTTCCGAAAGATCAAAGAGGTCTCACGACATTTTTGGATAAACTAAATACCAGCGGACGTAGTAGCTCGTTTCAGATAGTAATATACAAAAAGTCGGCCGTGAGCTGCGATAGCTCAGTGGTGAGGCGATCGCCTTAAATTTTACAAGTGTTCAAATGATGCTTTGCGGTGAAGGAAGACTTCGTGGGGAAACGCATATCTGAGGAATAAAAATACTTCGAGGGAATGTAAAGTTAATAACCAATTTTTTTTAATTTTATTTTTTTTATTGTGAGGTGTCATTTCACCCTTGTTGGCTCAGACTACAGATGGTCACGGATATTTATTTTACTTGACGGAACAAGCAAAACGATATACACCGTGATGTGTGTGACTTTGCCAGTAGTTGCGAGGCAGATTAATTTTTTTTTATTTTTTTCATACACGCTTCGTAACTGAACGTATTTCCGCCCAGAAGTCAATATCAGGCTCTATTTGAAATCAGCGCTGCAGCATCTTAGTGCTGCCGCAATTTGCTGAAATAGAGACCTTATTTGACTTCACATTTTTTTCTTTTTTTTTCTTGTGTCACATTTTTTTTCTCTCGCTTCATTTTCGTTTTTTTGTTTTTTAATATTTTATTGTGTATTTGTGATGTCAAATAAAATAACTTTTCTTTCTTTCTTTCCTTTTCTTTTCTTTCTAAAGTCCGCCAACCCGCATTGGAGCAGCTTGGCGGACTCTTCCTGGCTTCAAAACCCTCTCAGAAATGAGATGGGACCGCTATATTAACATTGAAAGATTGTAGTCTGCCGGACACCTATTGACTATTAATTTAATAAAGGAATAAAAAAAAAACTTTTTATTTTTATAATAAATAATTATATACATACTTAAATAATTAATAAAATAAATATGTATTAGATAAATAATATATAAATTAGATTATGCAGGAATTCATGGACAAAAATGTGAATTAGCATACTGTCTCAAAGATTTCCTTTAAACATGGTTACCCTATGAAAGCCACCCGCCGCCCGCCAGATGGATTGATATTGCGCCAAGCAGACGTAAGACGAGGTGATTGCATACGGGCAAATAAAAAAAAACACATGGCCCGTACTTCCCAGTCGCTTTGAGATCCGGAGGAAACTCTCGAATGCATTAGCTGCGATGAAGTTTTTGCGACGGCAAATACTTTTTTTTATGTCTCCCAATTTGATACCAGTCATCTATTAGCATGACTTTATAATGCGAGGTTTTCAATAGAAATCTATACAAATAAGTAAAATTTAAGTGTCTGTTTGTGATAAAAAAATAACAGCTTTTTACTCGATGCTTATGTTAGTGTATACGTTAATTATAAGAAAAAAACTATCTTTTGTCTGTCTGTTTGTTCCGGCTAATCTCCTCAGACGGCTGATATTATAGCGGATAACTTAGGCTACTTTAATTTCGAAAAACGCTGATGAAACCGCGGAGCGCATCTAGTAAAATTTAGTAATTACAATAGACAAAAGTATTTCAAATTAAATATATTAATACTCCTTTAAATAAAATAATCAACAGAACACTAAAAAATGAACAAACGCTCACATAGACATTTCGTTTGCAACCCTTCAACTTGGAGACTTGGGACACAAACGAGCCCGAGCCGCGTGATGGCGATCGGGGGACAGTGACGTGACGGACCCCACCCCCACCGCCCAAGCTGACCCCGCCGGATAATAAGGGGGTCGCGCAGAAGTCGCGGCTACTGCCCTGGGAGTGTGTACGTTTTTAAAAAACTTCAACCGTGTAGACAAATAAAATTTACTACTGTTGAACTACACAGTTACGTAAATGTGTTTCAATAAAAATATATACGAATTTCATGCAGAATATGTTACCCCTGGGCTCATATAACGTGTACTTACATAAATTCCCGTGCGAGTTAATTTATGATTTTTAATAAATTTATTGTTTCAGAGGTCAATCAAAAATGCTCAGAAAGCATGTTAAAAATTAATATGTATATGACATTAAATTAGGTAAATATCTATGATACGCGTCTAAAAATACGAACTGGCAATACTTTATAAATGAATCTGTTACAACTTGCGAGATACAAAACACAACCACTTTAATTAATTCAGAATGAGATATCTAAACGAGTTAAAGCTTGAATAGTACCTATTAATTTTTGCGACATGTAATGAACAGAAAAAAATATGTAGACATTACTGAATGGTAAGTAACGACACTGTCGCGTCAGTGAAACCTGTCGCTGACGTCCGCGTCATTTACACAAAATTAAATACCCTTCAAAGACGTCCCGTCAACTTCACCGGACGGCCCCTCCACCCTTGCGCCCACCCCACAACATCCCCTTGCCCGCAGCAGATGGATTGATATTACTCCACGAATGCAGGTGGGCGATCTTGCTACAATGGCGATTTATACAGTCGTGTCTTAAGCCCCGAGGTGGCTTATGGCGCGTATCATGGAGTATTGAATGGCTCCACACTTGAGATCTTATGTTTCAATTAATCTATAAAAAGAAGTATTACGCTAGTGTATATTACCTTTACATTATGTTAATCTATGAACTGAATGTTTAAAGTTAACACTGCACGTAAATTAGAACTAAGAAATAATTAATTAGCAACTTCAGCAATGATTAATTTTTATAACAAAAAAAAATTGTTTAAAAAGTATACGAAAACATTTACCGTGGCGAAATATGCCTAATTTCATTAAAATCCATTATTTTATTTGATGGCAAGTGCGACGTCTGCCCATAACAAATGCCGTGTCAACCAGAGCATTTGAGCACCCTGAGACATCAGTTCTTAAGTCTCATATGCCCAGTGATTACGCTAGCTCTCAGTGCCCTTGAAGGACACAGTAATGTTTGCCCACTACTGCTTCACGGCAGAATAACTGGCCCTGGGGTGGTACCTATCCGCATAAGAATCCTACCACCTATCAAACCTAACATTCAGTCGTATGACGTTTACAGTATTATTACTATAAGGATATAAAGAAAGGACAAGCAAAGTTCGGACATTACTTCGTACATTGTAAGTCTTTTAAGAGACGCGTAGGTGACAGTTTTAGAAGATTTTAAGCTTAAACTTTAACGTTTCCAACATAATTAATAGTTTACGGTCGCGCCTTTTACGCATATAAGGGGTAGGCCGAGTGAAGACCCGTAGCCCACTTTTCGCCTCCGTGGGAAAAGAGACGTGACGGGTGGCGAACCACGTCGCCGCAATTTTGGTACGAGTCAAAAAAAATCTCTCCATTGCGTTCCCACGTTCAGTATAGTGACAGCATTGCATATTATGGTGTTATTCTCGAATAAAGGAAAAAGTCCGTGTCATACCTTAATCGCCTTATATGACAATCTCACTAGGAAAGAGGTAGGTGCTATTCTACTCTGACAGACACCTATCGGCTAGACAGATAGAAATATCACTATTTCCGTATCGATGTATCAATTGCATTTCAAAACAGAACCTCATATATACTCGTATATTAGAAATTAGATTAAAATAAAAATAAACAAACATAAATTAACAATAATATAACTCGATGTAAAATAACTACTGAAAATATCAGTAAAGAATAACATAAACGTTGCACTAAAACGCACTAAAACTCTCAAACTCGACCTCGAAACTTTACTCTCATCACTCCAAAAAAAGTTTCACCACATAAAAAGATAAAAGTAAAATAAATTATTCTACAAAAGACGAATTATTAGTAGACAATTGATAAACAATAAGTGATTTAAAAAAATAAGCTCTCTAGTAATAGACGTTTGACGTCGATGAATAGCCGGACATAACGAGTCTCGACAAAAAAAACGAAACACTTCCCATCCCTCTTACACCCCATAAAATGCGACAAAGACACATGTCCCCCCTTATTATCTTCAATTAAGAGGCACCGATAATGTACCGTGACATACGCTCGACACATCCGACGTAACCAGACCTTTAAATTTGCTGGAGAATCTCTTCTCTGATCCCGTCCGTGTGAGTCAGAGCAAGGTGAGGAAGCTCTAGCTCTGTTGGACATTTTATATGTACAAAGTACCCGATACATACAAGTCACTGGAAAATAAACTCTTTGCAGTTGTGTTAAGTATGGAGCGAACTGCATCAGAGCCTAAGCATAAGACACTGTCGTGAGTGATGCACGAAGGACGGTGACGAATGGGCGACCGTTACATGTGATTAGTAGATCTAAGTAGTGATGGGATATGGTCGTGGTCTCAGACGTCTACAATAGTCAACGTAAATAAAACAAAACTCTAAACTCAAAAAACCTCGCAAAAAAACTACGCTAACGCTATAACGGTTTACAGCAGTAGTGGTCTATAGTAGTTTATTTAACTATTAAAAAAAAGTCAAAGCAAAAGCTTAAAATTAAATATAAAACTTTAATTTAACATCTGACATAAATAACAAATGTAACATATTCAAACATAAAAAATCCAAACTAGACAATAATAATATACAAGTAGCAATTTACGCATATGCGTGCAAATTTTTTTCGGGATTATTTTTCCAAATTGAATAAAGCGATAGAAAATACGCTAGTTCGTGTATGAGATTAAGTAGGGATTTTTTAATACAAGCTATTTTGTAAAATATGATCATTGAATTTTCATTACATTATTTTACATTAGAGGACAAGGATGTGTGGAAATAACTGTTACTCTGTACTTGCAAATCCCTGGCTGTCGAATATGTCATATTGTAATTAAATCATGTATTTTGTACATGACATTATGTAATATGACATTGTAAAAAAGAAAGACCCAGAGCTTATTGCCGGTTCTTCTTTGAGAAGGTCTTATTTTTGAACAAGTATAGATTTTGACATTCATAAGAGGTTTGTACAAGCCTACACTTATTAAAGAAATTTTTACTTAACTTGACTTTCTTTAAGTAGTCCTGGCAGCTCAGAAGCCGGGCGATTGCCAATAAATTTTACTGATATACAAATGACCAGGGATCGATCGCAGTTCCGATACCTATAATGTTTTTAATTGCTCTTAAGGTGCCTCACACGTGCTCAGCGGTGAAGGAAAACAACGCGAGAAAACATCGAGAACATTTATAATCTAAATCATTGATCTTCACAATGATCAAAACCCCATTTCTATATTTAGTTATGTCGTCCCCTCACTAGCTACGACACGTTTCCATAATCAGCACGAATAATGAGACGTGATACGTATAATCACCACGAGTCCACGACGTAGCGGTGACTGACAGTTGTCATTTGTCGCACGACAGTAAAAATTGAGGCGTTATTAGTAAAGATCGACGCAACGGACACATAGACAGATTTTAAATATTATTCAACGTCATCCAATAAGGCTGGAATAATGTATAAGGGGATATCCAAAAATATATACGTTTTTATTATTCAATGTTGATGACAGAAAATGTACGACACTGAAAGTGAAGGCGAATTAGACTTGAATTTATAGTTTGAATGATATCTTGTCAACTCAATACAATAAGATTTTTTATATTTTGCTTTTTGTAATATAAATTTGAGAGTCGTAGATACTCGAAATTCACTTTCTAGCACACGTACTCGTACATATTTGAGTGTACCACAAAATGCAACTTTCTGAAGGATACCTTAGGAACTTTACGTTTTACTAGTGGCAGGATTCCTATGAAGGGTTCCGTATAGGTAAGTAACGACGCAGGGCCAGTATTCTATCGTGGAGGTATAGTATGCAAATATTACTGTGTTTCGGTCTCAGGGGCACTTGAAGCTAGTGTTGATTACTGGACATATGAGACTTAAGAAGTAATACGTCAGGTTGGAGTGCGCAGTGTGGTGTCCACGCAGAAACTTTCTTGATGACACAGCAGTTGTTATGGGCAGACGATGCACTTACGTACATACATACAGTCACGCCTCATTCCCATTGGGGTAGGCAGAGACCACATCTTTTTACTTGCTACGATCCTGACACACTACACATTCTTCTACTTTCGTTACCGTTTTCATACACGCTCGTGGGTTGCGGGTACTACTTTTAACGTAACACACTTACCTTAAGGTGAACGATTTGCTCGTCAAGTTACTTTCTTAAAAAAAAAGTTTAGGTACACAGCGTAGATTATCTTCAACATTCAATGCTTAAATACTTTTTAGTCTGCGTTATTAAAGGCTTTATTACGTAACTTGTTCTGCCGGAATAGAGTTGTGTCCTCTATTTGTCCTTCACCTTCAGCTTAAATGTTTATAATTATAATAATATGCTTTATTATGAGCAGGTTTATAAATAATAAATATATTTTTTTTATTTCTTGGTAATTTAAGTTCATCTCTTGTATTTGATAGAAATAGTTTTTGGGAATAATGTTATTGTCAAATAATCTTTATAGTTTGAAGTAACAGTTGAGATTTGTGGAACAATCCATCCGATAAATACATACATACATAAGATCACGACTGTATCCCATAAGGAGTAGTCAGAGACTGGGTACTCACTGCAAAATCAGATGACTGCCACAATCCACGTTTCGCCAAAACAATATAATGCACTTGGTGTGATAGGTGGTGAGCCCATCGCCACCATGCGCCATTGGGTGCACAGTGCAGTTCCTTAACATAACTATTATAAATCCGAATAGATATTTAGATTATTAAGCGATAGCAATAACATATGCTTTTTATTTATTTTAAAACAGACTTAAATACATTAAATCGTTTTCATTGGAGTTCATAAAGTGCAACAGGATTTGTCAGGATGTGCCTTCCACAAATCCTGAAGCAGAAAAGTCGTTAAATAATTTCGTATGTAGTTACTTCATCTAGCATTATGTTATCTTACGCGTACGTTTAGTTACTAAATTTACTTTGATACAACCAGTGGCGTTTCTTAGTCTGCAATACTAAACAATCGTTAGGCCACAAAACTGTCGGTAAGCAGCCTTTCAATATTGCAGTAAAGTTAACAGATATTTCAATAGTCGACGGTTTGGATTACTTACTACGAGTATGTTGGTCGGCATCTTTTCACGAATAGTATATTAAAAGTTTTCGCCACATTAAATTAAGTGACATGCCCGGTGCAAAAAAAGTTCATAGTCCCTCAGACACATGATTCATATAGTATTTTGAGTGAGTGGTAATTATATTTCATTACAAGCTGTACCACACGGTTTCACCCGCGTATGTTCCAGGGCGGTTCTTGTTCCAGGGCGGTTCTCACCGCCCAGAGTTACCGACACACAAGTCGACAGTCCGAATGGACGCGCGCAGCCTCCTTCGGACGGTCATTAGACGACTTAAAATATTTAAGAATTTCGAAATCGCGAAAGCACGCAGCGAACGCGACACAGTCCGAACTTCGAGGTTTTTGTAGGAGTTTTTATTTATTTATTTATGTTTGGGTCAAACCAAACCTGGCACGCGGGCCCCTGGCCCGCGAGCACAGTATCCGATGAAGCTGTAAAAGCCGAGAAGGCTAACAGCAATTACATCACCGAAAAAATATTTAGATAGCCCGCGTAAAAAAGTCGACCCCGATCGATGATATGTACTTCCCTATTTGACTCGGATTTTGGGATTTCATTTTTTTTGCGCGGAAACCGAATTTTCAAAATTTAAAGTGACCTAAGTTACCTTATATCCACATATCTGCCAGGGAAAGACCCGTCAAAATCGGTCCAGCCGTTTCGGAGATTTGCCGTAATGTTTTACGACAGACACACTTTTAAAAATTGTTTTTTTTCTTATAAGTACCGTATATGCTTTCATAAGCATTGAGTAAAAAGCTGTTACGAGTATTTTATTACTACAAACAGACACTTCGATTTTATTTATTTGTATAGAAATTTTGCACACTACTGCTTCACGGCAGAATAACTGGCCCTGGGGTGTGACCTACCTAGACAGATTGCTGCATAGAAATCCTACCACCTTTTTTCTGGCAATTAATGAGGGAGGCCTTTGTTCAGTGGACTAGTGATGGGCTGAAATGGTGATGATAATCCGGTTGAGATTAAAGGAAGGAAATCAATATTATTTCGGCCATTAGATGCTTCACTATATTTGAAATAGCTGTACGTTTTTATTTATTCTCCGCGTTTGAATATTTAAACATAGCCCAAGAATCGTGAGGAGCTTAGCCGTCCAGACTGTGGGGGCGGATCCCATACCAAATAGGTGAACGGGTCAACACATAAACTAAAACGATGACAAATTAACACGACGTCATAGTTGATACGTCGTTAATCACATTATACGAGTACGTTGTGGTAGAAGCTTTATATTCCCAAGTCGACGTGCATCAGTCACTTTGACGCGAGATTGCGTCCATGTTTATTAGAATATAATTGACTTTTCTCTTTAACACTGGATTTACGAAGCCCTTGACGGTTTTTCAATTTTATACTTTAAATTCTGAACAAACAAATATTATTCTTTAGCGATTATATAATGGTTTTAAATAATCTTATGCAGCGAATATATATATCTAGTAGTTTTATCTGGAACACCTATATTTTATTATATCTAGTTTATAATACCTACCGTCCTGTCCCGTTATAAACGCCCGTAAATCTAGTGTTAAAGTAACAAATTCGTCAGTATATTTTCTAAAAAGCATACTTTAATATTTATCAAGATACCGTGTGTTATTTTAGAAATCTAAAAGAGTTTATGGCAATAGATGGATCAGGAGCCGGGCGTTCGCCTACTCGACTACCCTCTACACGTCTACAAAGCATCTTAGCATACCTTTCTCTATCTTTGTCATTACATTTTCTAACCACCACAGCGGTCCCTTACCTCGCTGTTTCTCACTTTGTTCATCAAAGTCACTCCAGCTATAGCTGGAGTATAATGGAGGAGAGCTGGAGGAGAATAATGCTATGGAAATGAAAAGTTTGAGAAGTATACTTCTCAAACTTTTCATTTCCATAGCATTATTCTTACTTTCATGCTTCTTCTACCAGACCCAACATTTGCTATACGAACGTATGAAAGTATTTTCATTTTAATGAATATTTCTATTATTAAAAGATTTTTTCGCTCTAAGGCGTCGGCGTAAGAAAATCTGCCAACTTATCTAATTCCGAGGGTGTCGTAAGATTCGACTGAGGGAAATGGAAATACTAGTAGAACGTTAGTAGAGTCTGAGGGCCGTCTGCTAAACGTGATGATAATGAAAAATCATCCTCTATCGGGAGAGACCGTGACTACGCAGCCTAGAGGTCAGACCATCTTATTCCTACGCCAACGATGTGAAAAACAAACAAGTAGTTGATTTTCGAGGCCTGGTTGTGTTGAGCATGTAAAATTTGTCTCTGTAAAACGCATTCACGGTACAGGAGAAATCCGTGTGAGGCATTTTTTTTAAGAAAATAACAGAGAAGAAGAACAATAACTGGTGGTAGGATTCCTATGAATCCATCTAGGTAGGTACCACCCCATGGCCAGTTATTGTGCCGTGAAGTAGTGTAAAAACATTACTGTGTTTCGGTTTGAAGGGCACTGTGAGCTAGCGTAATCACTGGGCTTAAGAGACTTAAGAACATATGTCTCTGGGTGATAGGCACAGTGTGGTGTCACAAAGAAATTTCGCTGGGTGACACAGCATTTGTTATGGGCAGATTTTGCTCTTTTCATCACTTTATCCAATAAAAAAAACGACTTATATCCGGCAGTGGTAAATTAACAGGCTGGTAAAGAACGAGCGAGCATGTTAATAGAAGCGTGTTCAGGTTAGCTATTGCGCGATCCCGCTCCACAAATGATATCAGCAAAAGAAATTTAAGTACTTATTATGTAACTCTTTTGCTAAAGACCCGCGGGATGCTTACCCCGGTACGTTAATGCATAGGACTTTGTAAGCATCAGTTAATTTTCCTTTAAGTCAGTTCCGTGTATGAAGAAAAATTTAGTACGTACTTTTTTTTGTTAAGCTTCGAACACACAGTGGGATCACATCGCGCCTTTACAATCGCCGTGCTGACGCGAACAGACCTCCGTCGCTCGTTCGGGGCCAAGCGTAGTGGAAAGGAAAGCGATTAACTAGCGTTTTATTCTTAGATTTTTTAATAACGATATGTTTATTTTGCTTGCTAAATACTAATTTTGGGTACAGTGAGCCATTATGATTCTATTTTGTTTGTATGGGTTTGATTTGCAGTCATGGTACGATTTGTTGTATATATATAAATCTAATGATCTAAACATATTTAAAGGGTCAGGCGAAGTGACGAAAACGTTCACCAAATGTTAAGTGCAACATTTGCCCATAACAGTTCCGTGTGGTACCACACTGCGCACATCACCTTGAGACATTAATTATTTAGTATCATATGCCCAGTGAACAGACCGAAGCATAATTTGAAAATAGCTTTAGGCAAGAGAAAGTATCGATGGCCGGCAGAGTGGAATAGCACCTACCTCTTTCCTACGGAGGTGTCGTAAGAGGCGACTACGGTATTGTACGGACAGCCTTTATTCCTGCAGAATGAAACCATAATATGAAATGCTGTCACTATACTGCTCGTGGGAACTCAATGGGGAGTAAGATTTTATTTGACTACCTAAACGGCAGCGAAGTGGTTTGCCACCCGTCACGTTTCGTTTCCTACGGGAAAAAGGCGTGTCTGTATGTATCAATGTATGTACGATATCGATATATTAACATTTCATAAGAGAAATTCAACCAAAAATGAATAAATTATCGACTAATTCTGATTTCCTCTCATGGAAGAATCAGAATCTTATCTAGAAAAGACTGCTACACCGCAGCATTCGCTCCCGCCGGCGAACATCACACGGGCCCTTGTTCGAAAACACACTAGCCATTTCCCGCCAGCGAAATAAGCGAATTAAAATCGCCTCAAAGCAACTGCTCAGCAAAGAAACGCCTGCATACGGTGAGGTTTATTTTTAGCTATTTATGCGGGGGCGCAGACTCCCTCGCGCCGCTGAGTGACGGCCGGACAGCCTTTGAGACTGCGGCAGAGGTCGATTTAACTAACAACTAAGTATAACCATACACGAGTGAAATTTTCAAGGAGACGAGGAAACGCTAGTTTAATTACTGGGCATATGAGACTAAAGCACTGATATCTCAGGGTGACGGGTGCAGTGTAGTGGCACACAGAAATTTTCTGGATGACACAGCGTTTGTTACGGACACACATTGGACTTACCATCGGATGCGTTTTGCTCGTCACTTTCTCATATAAAAAAAACTTTCCATATACTTAACTTTATAAATTAATAACGTTAAAATCAAAAATCAACTGTCAAATGAAAGGTCAATGTACTTTCACGTCAGTGGTGGCAACGGCCGAGTCCTTGAAATATCCTAGCCGTGGCAGGTTGTAAGCCCCTCGTATACATTCACTAAACTCTACACTCATATAAGTGAGTGAAGTGAAGGGAAAATATTAGATACTCCAGTTCTGCTGAACGTGAACTTACTGAAACTTATTGTCAGATAAAAAAAATGCAACAAATAAAAGATACTATTTGTCGCGATCTTGTCGAAATTCGACTGTAATTCATAAAAAAATTAAGTTTGAACGTGTGGTGGCGGCTTAAGAGAATCTACCACCCCATCTCGTCCCGTGGGTGTCGTAAAAGTCGACAGAGAGAAAATTTAAACCAGGATATAGGCAGCAGCATCTTCCTGGAACAACTGAACAAAGAAATAAACTGCGGCTGCCAAGCCGCCTCATAAGCGTGGCAACTATGGCAAAATCCCCCCAAAATGAGAGCTACAAATTTTTGTGGCAATCTAAGGGGGGGGGGGGCTATGTTCAGCAGTGGATTATTGATAGGCTAAAATGATGGTGATGATGTTATTGAGGTTTGAGTAATGATTTGTCGACATTTAAAAATTATATGGCGTGCGCGATTGTTTGACTACAGACTATTGTGTTTGACATCGGCCGTATCAACGTAAACAAACCACAGACTATTACGTGATTTACATTGTCAGTAAACAATTAATGTTTTTTTTTTCAGACGTATACGAGTATATATAAATTTTAACTTCCTCGCTTCTGCTCCATACTTTAGGTATGCCAAATCTCTCACTCCGTCGCGCAATTTGCTTAAAAATTGTAATAAAGTTCTCTTTTCATGTATTAACATACTCGTATAGATAGGAATTCATTATAACTAACCGGCTCATCCATGTCTGTCTCTCCGAATAACTAAAAAAGTAGCAAAGTATTGTTAAAAAATATATTTGATGTTCACACTAATTAAAGATCACTTCATACCGTACCAGCATAGGATTATAATCAGGCTGTGCTGAAAGTCGGTGTTGCGAGCATCCGTAACTTATACTGATGACTATTTCGTTGCGTCACACTGTAGTACAGAAACTGTCATGTATACTAAAATTTTAGGATGCAACTTTAGTATGTTTAGTTATTTTTTTGTATAATTTGATTTATTTCTGTTTTTTATTTGTAAATATTATTTTATTGTAACTTTTTGATTGCGTCTTGTGAGCAATGAATACAGTATCTACCTATCTATCTATATATCTATCTATCTATATATCTAGATAGATATTGTATAGATATACACACAAACCTTGTATTTTTTTATTTCATAAAAGTATACGGAACGAGCAAAACGTTCACCTTATGGTAAGTGCAACGTCTGCATATAACAAATGCTGTGTCACCCAGAAAATTACTGTGTGACACCACACTGCGCCCGTCACCCTGAGACATGAGTTCTTGAGTCTCATATGCCCAGTGATTACGCTAGCTCACAGTGCCCTTCCAACCGAAACACTGTAATGTTTGCACACTACTGCTTCACGGCAGAGTAACTGGCTCTGGGGTGGTACCTACCTAGACGGATTCCTGCATAGGAATCCTACCACCAGTAGTAGTATTTGTTTCATTTGTAATACAAACTTACTTATGTTACATAATACTTTGAAAGATTTTGGATCCAAAGTACAAATAAAGTCGCGGACACAGTTTGTAATCACTGAATTAAAAACATTTAAAATGAATCAAATAAATATTTGGGAGAGAAGTTTTCTCTGTAAAAGACCATTTGAATATACCGTACATATATAATCGTTAATGCTTCCAAGACTACGGAAGCTCTAATTCGAGCCGAGCAAATCGAGCGTCACCCGAAGCAGGACCGATCCGTAGGTCTGTCCCATCTAATTAACCATTTTAAAATCAGCGAGCGAAGCAGTAGTCTTTAAAAAACGTCCACGCTCCTGTTTTACACGATTATCGAGTGGGGGGGAGGGTTCGACGGGGGCTAGCAAATGTACACTTGCTAACAAAAATCGGTCGATTTTTAATTAGGAACCGGAGGAGGGCGCGCGTGATCGGAATGAACCGATCGCTCATTGCATAACTCGTGCCCGTATCATTGAAGGAGCAGTAATAATGTTACGTCCGATTTGACTGTACAATTAGCTATCTCGCTTAATCAGTTGTCTTGTTCTGTTAAATTGGTATATGCAGAAGATTTAATTTCAAACTTTTAAAACTTTCAGAATTGAAAAAAGTTTGAGAATTTTCTCTTCGCCGTACGCAGGCGGTAAGGGAATCCCTAACTCGTTCCGAGGGAGTTTAAAGTCTAATAAGAACAATGATATAAAAATGCCATAAAATTTCATCGATACCAGAATTACCACTTTAAATGTGGGCGTACATATATACATACATACAGTCACGCCTTTTTCCTATGGGGTAGGCAGAGGCCACACACGTAGCCTACTTTTCGCACCCAGTGGGAAACGAGACGTAACGGGTAGCGAACCAAGTCACCGCAAAAAAAACCTTTCTCCTCGTTTCTTTCCCACGAGGAGTATGGTGTAAGCATTTAATATGGTATTATTCTGTTACGAATAAAAGCTGTCCGTATAATACCTTAGTTATCTCTTACGACAGCTCGGTAGGAAATAGGCAGGTGCTACTATACTCTGCCGGACACCTATCGGCACGTGGCAAACGTGTGATGCCTAAACACCCAGACCTATGAAGAGGAAAGGCGTCTTAGATGGCTCTGGTCTAGATGGTGCTAGATAGTCTGGTACAACGTTCGTTTTGCGTGGCAATTAAAGAAAGATCCTCCATCTTCGTATCAGCTTTGCGTCAGTCCAGCAGAGGATTGTTGACTTGCTCATCATCATCATTTCAGCCTATCACTAGTCCACTGCTGAACATAGGCCTCCCCCATAGGTCGCCACAAAAGTAAGTAGTTCACGTTTTGGGAGGGATTTTGCCTAAGTTGCCACGCTGGGCAGGCGGGTTTGCAGCCCTGCTGCCCATCTTCCGGTTTTAATTTTCCATCTATCGACTTCTACGACACCCACGGGATGAGACGGGGTGGTAGATTCTCTTAAGCCGTCACCACACGGCGGTGACTTGGTAACATGGTTTATTCAACGAGTAAGCCTGTGTCAATAAATTGCTTAGATTATACATTAGTCAAACGTCACGTATAAATGTCTATGCACGTTTATTATAAAGGTTAGATATATTATTAAAGTCAACGACCTGCAGGTATAGGCAACTTGTACGTATTTCTTTACGACTGCCCCCACCCCGGCTCCGTTCTCGTCCGAGCCTCATGCTTACAAACTGTCGCATTACAGGCCATCCCTTGCACAACAGCGTCACATTTCGTTTGCGCTAAAAGCGAACAAAAAGAGTCTTTACCTCTCTCCTCTTACGAATTCCGCCAATGGCGAAACAAAAGTTTGCTGGAAAGATACAAGCGAGCATTAATGCGCCGATCGCGCGAATGTAAACCTTAAGCACTTGCGCTAGAATAACTCGGGATTGTATTCGAAAGTTTGCGGACTAATGTTAATTCTAAGGTAATGATATGAGGAAACGGGGTTGTTTTGTTCAATGTTGTTTAGCTTTACTGTTTCAAGTAGTTTTACGGACGCCGCGATAAACAATAATACAGCGCTAAAGTTGGAACTGTGGTCATCGTAGATAGCCATTAACAGTTAAAACTGGGGACGTTGTTGTCTATGGGGTGAAATAATTACCAATTTGAACGGCCATAGAAACCATTCTAATGCAAGTTGTTTTAATGAAGTTAGAAATACGCGGATATATGCAATGATGTCACTGGTGGTAGGATTCCTATGCAGGAATCCGTCTGCCACCGCAGGGCCAGTTATTGCTGTGTTTCGGTCAGAACGGCACTGGAGCTAGTGTAATCACTGGGCATATGAGACTTACTAATGTCCCAGGGGGAGAGGCGCAGTGTATTGCCACTTAGAAATAATCCGCATTGCTATAGGCGGACGTTGCACTTACCAGGTGAACGTTTGCTCGTCTCGTTCGTTTATCAAATAAAAAAATGCGGATTTAATTGAATCTACTGATGGAATCCGGCCTCCTTTCATTTTTGTGGGGTCTGCTGTAGTGCGAGTTCTCGGACTTCACACATCATCGAAATGTTATTAATGCAATCGAATCAAAATATATTTATTATTTTTTGTCTTTTGCTAAATTTATTATGATCACGTTGTTATAGGAAATTGGTAATCGCAAGCATATGAATCGATTAAAAAACTTTAATTATCCTTTGGCCAGAAGGTTAAAAAAGTCAAGAGACTTATTTATCTGTTTTCGATCAGAAAAAACCTCTTTAAGAAACGTACAACTGCGTAAATACTGTATTTCTAAAATCACATTTTAAATATTTTTTTTTATTTTTTTTATTGTATACAGTGACGAAACGAGCAGAACGTTCACCTGATGGTAAGTGCATCGTCCGTCCACAACAAATGTTGTGTCACCCAGAATATTTCTGTGTGACTCCACACTGCGACCGTCACCCTGAGACATCAGTTCTTAAGTCCCAAATGCCCAGTGATTACGCTAGCTCACAGTGCCCTTCAAACCGAAACACAGTAATGCTAGCCTACAGTGATATGAGAACTGTGACAATTCCTAGTGGTGGCAGTGGTAAGGGGATGGTGTTCTAAAAAACCCTGGCAATATATATATAACTTTATTTTGATTTATCGTGCGGATATCAAAAAATTAATTTAGTATCTCTCACACTTTATTCATCATCATCATTTCAGCCTATCACTAGTCGACTGCTGAACATAGGCCTTCTCCATATATTGGCACAAAAGTTTGCAGCTATCATTTCAGGGGGATTTTGCCATAGTTGCCACGCTTGTCAGGCGGATTGGCAACCGCAGTTTATGTATTCAGATGTGGCAGGAAGATGCTGCTGCACATCTCCTGGTTTTGATTTTCCCTCTGTCGAATTTCACGACACCCACGGTATGAGACGGGGTGGTAGATTCTCTTAAGCCGCGATCACACGGTAACTTTATTCATGTAGGGAGTTGATCAAGATAAGCGTAAAAACGTAGAACATACAATTGTTGTGAAATAACGCAGTAACATATATCCTCTTTAGTTAATAGTCGTGCAAGTGAATCGTTAACAAATAATCGATGACAGGCATTAGATTTTACGCGAACATGACAATGCACTACACTGCTTGCGGGTCATTCCACGCTCGCCGGTGAACACCCAATCGCGCTGAGTGAAAACTGACATAAACGAAGCCATAGGAGAACAACACAGAGTATAAATATAAGCAGAATGGCAATGACGTGATAGTTTCTGAAGATTTATTTAGATATGTACCTAGTCCGGCCATAAGTTCTGTTACAAATGAAAAAGCATTTTTTTTAATGCAGTAATGTAATAGTATTGAAACTTATACCTACATATTTAATAGTCTCAGCCAAAAAATTAAAAATAAATTCTATTCGAAATGGTCACCTTTGGCTTTTATACAGGCCTTTAATCTGTTTGGTCACGACTCTATGGACTCACCACTGCTTGCTCCAAAGATTTTTTAAGAGACTCAATGTCGCCGTATCGTTTAGAGCAGGCCATGTCCTCTAAAACTGACCATAATTTGAAGTCTAAAGGGTTGAGGTCTGGGCTAGATGAGGGCCAGTCTTCAGCTCTTATAAATTTCGGAACTTTGGTTTCAAGCTAGCCTGGGGTAGTTCGTGCCTTGTGACCAGGTGCAGAGTCCTGCTGGAAAGTCCACGGTATATTTTTAAAAAGTGTATTGCTGAGAGGTTTCACATGATCCAAGACTGTATCTTGATACACTTTGGCCGAAGTTTTCACTCATTTTTCACAAAAATTTAGTTTTATGACTCCTTGATAAGACACGCCCCACCAAACCATCACTGACGCAGGATTATGACCATGTTGTACCTTTCCGACCATGAGCAGCTTCTTTAGAACTGTGAGCGTACACTTCATCATTTTGATTATTGTAGTGTTCTTCAATCGTGAAAATATTTTCATCGGTAGAGAGGATATTTCTGTGCCTTTCACCTGCGTATCGCGACAGAAGGCGTTACGGCTGATACCAAGCTTTTGAAGTGTCTGGAATATGACCGACGGCTCCATACCCACTTTGTGCAAGGCGATCACTGCAATCCTATTTTCTTTAACACCCCATTCCATATTGTAATTTGATAATGAACACGAAAAAATACGTGACTTGAAGTGAATTGGCGCAAAATCGGAAGAAGTTTTTAAAATAATATACCTGTTTCAAATTAAAATTAATTAAAAAGTTGAAAAAAAGAAAAGTTTTTATGTAACAGTATTTATGGCCAAAACAGTTATAAATAACGACATCATTTACCTTTATGTTGAATTAGACCGTTTATAGCGACACATGATTTTTTTTCTTTCATAAAACGATGTCCTACATTAGAATGACTGCTGTATCGGTGCGTTACTAAAGAGAGGTTTCACATGTGCAGCACAACCAGACCTGTTTTTTTTTTTATTTGATAAGAGTGACGGAACGAGCAAAACGTTTACCTGATGGTAAGTGCAACGACTGCCCATAGCAAATGCTGTGTCACCCAGAACTTTTCTGTCTGACACCTCACTGCGCCCGCCACCCTGCGACATCAGTTTCTAAGTCTCATATGCCCAGTGATTACTCTAGCTCTCAGTGCCCTTCAAACCGAAACACAGTAATGTTTGCAAACTACTGCTTCACGGCAGTATTACTGGCTCTGGGGTGGTACCTACCTGCAATTTGTTTCTGTACAAATGTTGGCTCCAGGACAGGTAAGGTAGTAACTGACTACTGGGCAACGCGGTAGTCGTAGGCAATTTCATAAAAGCTTTTATTTATTCTATTGTATGACCACTCGTGTGGTGGCGGCTTACGAGAATCTACCACCCCATCTCATCCCGTGGGTGTTGTAAAATGGCGTAAAATCGACAGGGGGTAAATAAAAACCAGGAGATGGGCAGCAGCGTCTTACTGAAAGATCTTATTAAATAAACTGCGGCAAAATCCCCCGAAAATAGAGGCTACAAACTTTTTGGGGCAATCTATGTAGGCCTCCCTATGTTTGGCAGTGGACTAGTGATAGGCTGAAATAATGATGATGATGACAATTTTGTTCACGACTGAACCACCAACTTTGTTAAACATATTTAAGTACAATTATCAAGACAGTGTAGAAAAATCCAACAATCATTATAACATCAAAACGAGTATTACTACCATACATATACAAGCCGAAGAGGTATTATGAAATCAAACATACCAGCCAGACATCGGAACTACTTCCTTTAAAATGTCTCCTTACATCTCAGGCTACATTAACTTGACTGTAAAATGCCGATCCGCCCTGACCTCGAGGAAACTGGGACGGACATCAAAATTTAAAGTCAACTTCAAAGGAAATGGGGATAAGAAGACTGCACAGCTCTACCATTAGCCGTAACTTATTATAGACAATTTCCTAGATCCGAGCGCGACCAATCCGACTGAGCGAGATCCGCCGTAAAGGAAACGGTTAGTTTCAAGCACAGTGCGGAATTACAAGCTGGGGGAATTAACTCGCGGGCGATGTATATAGGTAGAATAGTCGGTCTGTCTGCCGCGTTCCTTTTATTACTCTTTGATAGTTTTTACATTAACTTCTACAGTGTAAAAACGTTCGGTTACTGTTTGTGTAGTACAGCTAATATATAGCTGATGCACACGACTTCTAACGCGAACTATTCATTTTTCCGGCATAAAAAGTATCCTATGACCGTCATCAGGTTGCAAGCTAGCGTATGTGAATTTCTTTATGGTCGGTTCAGAGGTTAAATCGTGAATACGTAACAAACAGCTAGTTTAATCACTGACTTGGGCACAGCATTTGTTATGGGCAGACGTTGCACTCACCATCAGGTGAACGTTTCGCTCGTTTCGTCACTTTATACAATAAAAAACCCAGCCACACTGCGCTGCTCGTCACCCTGAGACATCAGTTCTTAAGTCTCATATTTCCAGTGATTACGCTAGCTTTTAGTGCCGTGAAAACCGAAACACAGTAATGTTTGCACATTACTGCTTTACGGCAGAATAACTGGCCCACCTAGACGGATTCCTGCATAGGAATCCTACCACCAGTTTGATGTGCACTAATTCTCGTGTTTATATATGAGACTAAAGGACCGATCTCTCGTGGGACGATCGCAGTGCGGCGCGCGGTATACAGAACTTTCTAATGCAATGTTCAGACAGTCGTGGAACTTAAGATTTGCTGAACGAGTTGCTTATCTTTACTTCCATAAATAACTTTGAAAATCTGTTAAAGGGTTCTTAACGACGATTCTCTGAAATTAACACTGACCATTATCGTTTTATTTTTATGTTTTAATGCTGGATTGCTCGTGGGGACGCAATGGGGGGTAAGAATTTTTTTTATCGCACCAAAATGGCAGCGACGTGGTTCGCCAACCGTCACGTTTCCCGCGAGAGCGAAAAGTGGGCTACGTGAGTGGCTTCTGCCCACCCCTGGCATGGGAAAAAGGCGTGTCTGAATGTATGTAACACAGAAATGTATGTCTGCAATCTTTCGAAATTTTACATTTAAAATATTTTCTACTATTTTATATTCTCTTAAATAAATAGGAATGATCTATCTGTCTTGACGAATTAAGAGGTACTGAAGCTGTTTACATACTACGAGATCAACTTAGTATTTGTTCCAGCGTAATATTTCAAATAGTTTTCGATTTACATCAATTCCAAAGTCGACGAATAAAGCCGCGGGCTCAGCTCAGTAGGCAGTGTCAGCCACGGGACACTAACTACATAACTAGACACGAAAATCTGCTATTAGTGTTATACACATACGTTGACTTCGGATTGGATTCGAACCCAGGCGCCGAGGCGGAGTACCATAAAAGGTTAGGGTTACACAGAAGAAGAATCTGCAAAGGATTTCTTTTAAAGAAACGTTGGCTCACATTGAAATATATCCTGTGTCATGGTTGTATTTTACATACATAAATTGCAAATGCTCACCCAGATTTGAAATTGATATCTGTAGGCAATAACAACATTTGTTGCGTTCGAGAACCGAACCCACGACCCCTCAGAAGCTAATCACGTAGCTAATGCACAAACCGAGCCGTTGCGATTACAAAATCGACTCTTCACAGTTAATACGCTGTTAAGATATCAATCAGCACATGAGTCGGGATTGTTTATTGTAAGTGTCGATGGATGAATGTAATAAAATTAGCATTGAAATGTTCACGCAGCGCTCAGATCATTAGGAAAACGGACTCAAGGTGTGAGTGCAGAGGTGACGAGAATAGAGGTCACACTATGAGGTTCATCTGTTCTCTGTTGATGTATGCAGTATAACAATCGTAGATGGAAAGAAATGTGTGAAGGTGTTAACACCCACTTTAAAAAAGGCATTGGACTTGAAACGGGAAAAGGAATCCGTCTAGGTAAGTACCACCCCGGGGCCAGTTATTCTGCCATGAAGCAGTGGTGTGCAAACATTACTGTGTTTCTGTTTGAAGGCTACTGTGAGCTAGCGTAATCACTGGGCATATGAGACTTAAGAACTTACGTCGCAGGGTGATGGGCACAGTGTGGTGTGACACAGAAATTTTCTGGGTGACACAGCATTTGTTATGGGAAGACGTTGTACATACCATCAGGTGAACGTTTTCCTCGTTTCATCACTTTATCCAATAAAAAAACTACAGGTTTAGCACTATTTAAATACATACACATATATAGAGTCACACCTCTTTCCCATTAGGGTCTCCACATCTTTCCAGTTGCTAACGATCCTGACACACATCTTTCGCTTCTTCAACTTTCACGAGCCTAGCTCGTCTGTTGCGGGTTTTTTTTTGACGTGGCCTCTCCTTAAAACGTCTTCGATCTGATCGATATGCATTTGCCTAGGTAGACCATTCCGGCTTACCTATTTACACTTGCCTCATAAATATGTTTTGTCAATCTTCTTCCATCCATCCCTTTTACGTGTCCAACTCATTTTCTATTTAATACTTTAAACATTCAAATAACAGTTAATAAATTATGTGATGGACATACATCCCCCTTCCCAATGGGGTAGGCAGCGACCACGTCTTTCCGCATGCTACGATTCTGAGACACATCTTTCTCTTCTACTTTCATGAGCGTTTTCATACATGCTAGTCGATTTCGGGTACTTTTGACGTGATCTTTCCTTAAAACGTGAGTTATGTGATGTGATATTATCATTTAAAGTGGTTTGTTACGTAAAAGCATTTCTTTTCAAATTTAAAAACCATTTGCAAAAAGACGTTCTTAAAAATCTGCGATAATATTCCCCATATGATAATAACGTGAAACTTAAAGTTTACAGGAACATTACAATAAGAGTCCTATACATACAGATTTCTGTAAATTACCATTACCACGAACGGTTACGACATTAGATAAAAAAATTGTGCGGAAAGATCTGAAAGCGAGTTGAACTCACACCCGCTTTTTTTCTTGTTCACCTTCGCTTTTAAATTTGTAATTATTTAGTGGCCGTTAGATGGACTGTGATGAGTATTTTACTTTAGAATCTTATTTGTTTTATTTTATAGAATTGATGATATTTAGAATTCTCCACTTTCTTAAAGCATTAGTGATATCAGAACTGCGAAAGATTATATTAGTATTCTTGTTTAACATTTTACGAAAGTTGGGTTGAGTAGAGTAATAACCCTTTCATTTCTAATTTAAAAACAAATTGAACAGCTTTTAAATTATAAATACTAATAACTAATGTGCTATTTGTTTTAAAACATAATTTGAATTACAAATAATGTAAAAATATGACTAAAAAGGGTATACCTGCGGAATTTCCTTCGCCTGTTTCTTCTCCGTCAGGTGATCTTCATTACGAAACGGTGGCAGTTTGTAATAAAAATTACATTTCATTTCTTATGTCACTTAATGTCCTATTACTAGGTGAAAGTCTCACATTTGAGTTTTGAAACCAGAATGAACACCTATATTGCTCCTATCCACCCAGTCCGTGCCAATATTCAATACCACAATTTAGTTCCAGTAAAAAAAAGTAAAGTTTCAGCCTATAAATGTCCCACTGCCGAGCAAAGGCCTCCTCTCATTTCTGAGAGGGTTTTTGGAGCTAGTTTTAGGTCCGAAACATAGTAATGTTTAGTTCCAGGCATTAATATAATTAAAATACAATGTTCTAAATAATTTTAGTGTCGAGGAGAAGTAAACGGTATAATTCGGATTCTACGTCTTATTTATGCGATGCAAAAAGATAATTCAAACGTCCAAATAGCACACCGGGGGATTAAATTTATAGCGTAAGAGTTCAAAACGCGGAATATTAAAATGCTGACTTAAACAAATTAGCCGAGGTGACATCATGGCCGAGCCAGCTGCCACAAATCAACATGTCAATATGAATGACTATTTTTAGAGAATTTTAACGCGCCGTGAATCAATCATCGGCTTTGTAATAGGATTTAAAATAAAATATGAGTATAACTCATTCTCTCGTCGCCCCGACTTCACCGTTTATGGTCATTGAATCGGATATGTAACCTTGTGTTTCACTTTGGTCTTTATTGCTTCCTGTGTTTTTCCAACAACAAATAAATTTACTGCTGGTCATATGCCTCTTCATCGCACATACGACTCTTGTCTTAAATTTCATAGTACTCGAGTGAGTTCGATCCCCGGGACCTCTAAAACTGTTCTGCAGTTTTGAATGCTGAATTGCCACCATCGCGAGGAAAACTGCATGTCTCAGAAATAAAAATATTTCGAGGACATGTGAAGTCCAGCGTGGCGGACTATTCCCAGCTCCAAAGACCTATCAAAAAAGAGAGGAGGCCTGTGCTCAGCAGGTGGGACATTTAAAGAAGCTTAAGCTTTATTATTTTTATAGCCATGATTAGGTAATTAGCGTTTTGTGAAACGAGTCACATGTTAGGAAGATGAAACTTTTTTTTTTATTTGATAAAAGTGACGGAACGAGCAAAACGTTCACCTGATGGTAAGTACAACGTCTGCCCATAACAAATGCTGTGTGACACCGATCTGCGCCCGTCACCCGGAGACATCAGTTCTTAAGTGTCATATGCCCAATGATTACACTAGCTGTCGGTGATATTCAGACCGAAACATAGTAATGTAATTAATTTTGAAATACCTATATGCAGCTTTAAAGCTAATTTGAAAATAGCTTTACGCAAGAGAAACTATCGATGTCCGCTACTTCTCAGTGCCCTTCAAACCGAAACACAGTAATGTTTGCACCTACCTAAATGGATTCCTGCATACCTATCACCAGTTTCTAAACTTTAAATAACCGCACAAAAGTTTCCAACCGTCATTATATAAAACATTAAGATCCAATAGCCTTCTGATGGAAGTTTAAGAATTTATTAGTGATTTAATATCTAATTATGAGACTTTAATATCGAACTAGTTAATTATACACATAAGGATAAATTTCTTTAGCCTTTACATCTAACTGTTGTTTTTCCAGACGTGTCATATATTGTTGGCTGACTTTGACGTTGATAAATTTCAGAATTAAATATTTCCATAACTGTTAAGTTTATCGAATTACCATATTAATGGATTGATTTCTCTTCTACCGAGAACTGTGCGTGTTTTGTCGCTGGCGCCATATAAACCACATATTTGGAATCAACAGTGAGGAAATACTGGAAAAAAAACTGATTCACACTATCATATACAACACTAGCTGATGCCCGCGACTCGTCAGCGTGGATATTGGCTTTATTAAATATCCCGTGGGAACTATTTGATTTTTCGTCATAAAAAGTAGCCTAGTTCTGTCTCAACGATAAAAAATCGCGGTTGAACCGTGAAAAGGTAACAAACACACAGAGGAACAGAGAGAGTTACTTTCGCATTTATAATATTAGTATGGATAATTATATGTATTTTACGAACATGTGTGTATGTAAATAAACACATCAATGTATTCTTCGAAACTATAAAATTGAATCTAAATAAATTAATAAAATCAATAAATTAAAAGTCGATAATAATAGCACTGATATCTAATGACCCATACATTATTATCATCAGCTGTTCTACTGGTGGTAGTACTGGTGGTTCTACCTAGACTACTATTCCTATGCAGGAATAGTAGTCTAGGTAGGTACCACCCCAGGGCCAGTCATTCTGCCGTGAAACAGTAGTGTGCAAACATTACTGTGTATCGGTTTGAAGGGCACTGTGAGCTAACGTAATCACTGGGCATATGAGACTTAAGAACTAATGTCTTAAGGTGACGGGCGCAGTGTGGTGCTACACAGAAATATGGCCTAGTGGGTTGAATCCTAGCCGGAGTCAACTTGGTTTTCGGGTCTGGTTGTGTTGTGATTGTCCCAGTGTTTCTGACACTGCGTCCTGTGAAAAGGTAACAAACAGACAGGGGGGCAGTGAGAGTTACTTTCGCATTTATAATGTCAATGTAAAAATCCATACTAAAAAAATGTTTTGACGGTATGTCAATTCCGCCAAACTGAAGCGTCATGAAAGACTTGGCTCAAACAAACCTCTCATAAAATTGAAAGATTGTCTTCAAAACCTTACGACTAAACGAAATTGACGATTCTCGACACTACGATTACAAGTCATTACAAGTCCTTTACAGTTTCAGTGGTCGTTTAGATTAAAAATATGGATGTACTCGTAGCTACGGCTTTAATTAACGAATTAGTTTTAACGCTGCCCCTTCATTCATCATCATCGTCATCATTTCAGTCTGTCACTAGTCCACTGCTGAACATAGGCCTCCCCCATAGATTGCCACAAAAGTTTGTAGCTATCGTCTCGGGGGGATTTTGCCATAGTTACCATACTTGGCACGCGGGTTCGCAACCGCACTTTATTTATTTAGATCTTCCAAGAAAGTTCTGCTGCCCATCTTCTGGTTTTAATTTTCACTCTGTCGACTATTACGACACCTTCACTGGTGGTAGGATTCCTATGCAGCAATCCGTCTAGGTAGGTACCACCCCAGGACCAGTTACTCTGCGGTGAAGCAGTAGTGTGCAAACATTACTGTGTTTCGGTTTGAAGGCCACTGAAACCTAGCGTAATCACTGGGAATATGAGATGTCATACCTCATGTCTCATGTGACGTGCGCAGTGTGGTGTCACACAGAAATGTTCTGGGAGAAAATCTACTAAGATTCTCTTAAGCCGTCGTTCGTCTTTATTGTTACGTTGTTATTAAAACAACGCTTTTGACGATCCTTGTTCAACATGCATAAAATTCAGAAACTTCTGCATTTAAATATTATCGTTTCTTCATGGAAATTCAAAACTATTAGAAGATAATCAATATAATTAATTATCGGAAACGTCCATTTTGTTGTGATTTATCTGTGACTGCCTCTTGATGTAATCATTTTCTGAAGCATTAAAATATTATGACAATTCCCGAGTTATGTAATTAATAATACATGTCGACTGGTATTTTTTAGTAATTAAAATTAACATATCGGACGCTACGGGCCAAGTGATATATCAATAATTTACGTTTCTAATATTTGATTTGTCGAAGGGCAATGTTTTTTAAGCATATCTTAATTTGCTCGAGATTCAACACAACACTCGCGTCTTTTAAATAGTGCGGAGACAGTTGTTAAACCGATCATTCTCTGACTCAATAGGGTCAATTCCTTAACCAGAATCCGCACCACGCCCCTGTCAACATGTGAACATAATTGTAATTATAAATTGAACAATAAATTCTGTAAAGTAAATGAATGGCCCGGATTATTTAAATAATTTGTCACAACCACGTGTAATAAGTATACATATGGCGAGCGAGACGTATGTTATACTGATAAATGTAAACAACATCGTTATAGTACTTTTGTATTTAGTACCAATGCTTATTTATATCGACCTACAATAAAAAAAAGTAAGAATCACTAGTGGTAGGAGTCTATCCAGATAGGTACAGCCACAGTGTCAGTTATTCTGCAACCAAGTAATACGGATTACATTTACTGCATTGCGGTTTGAAAGACATTGTAACTAGTGTAAGTAAAGGGCACATGAGACGTCACAAGGTCAAGAGCACAGTGCGGTGTCAATTCAAAGTTTTGGGTGACACTGCACTCACCATCAAGTGAATGACTTTCTCGTCTCGTTATTTAATACCATAAAAAGCAAAAGTATTCTTAGTGCGGTGACATTTATTTCATATGAACATATATCAGAAACTAACGGACGCCCGCGACTACGTCCGCGTGGACGTATGTTTTTTAAGTATCCCGGGGAACTATTGGATTTTCGAGGACAAAATGTATTCTAAATCCGTCTGCAGGACGCAAGCTATTTGTGTGCCAAATTTCGAAAAGATCGGTTTAGCGGCTGAACCGTTAAAAGGTAACAATCAGACAGAGGGACAGAGAGAGTTACTTTCGTATATAACGTATTTGATACTAGAAAGGTATTTAAATCTAGAATTGTTAAAGATACTGTTGATGAAGCCAATAAAGACCAAAATAATAAGAATGGGATCTTACCAATAAACAAAATCCATTAAATGAAGCTGGATCGAATTCCAAAAAAAAAGTAGACGTTTCAAATCCGGGAGGGGTCAAACTGGCGCCTATAAATCTACAACAGACAGTCCCTAATATATTACAGAAATGATATTTTGTAATTTAAAACAAGATAGTTAATTTCATATTCGGCTGTAAATCATACATTTAATGGGCCGGTGGGCGGACGATACGCCTAGTGACCGCGTGCGATCCCGACTGATATTGTGATCAAGTTTTAACTTATTAACATCAACTTACTAAACAACTTGGCATGAAAATATGTTAAAGTGAATAAAATTATCGCCGCATCGCTGCCCCTCAGAGTCATCTCTTCATTTCATTCCGTGGGTGTCTCAGTCAAGTGAGGGAAAAAATAAACAGAGACGTGCGGTTGCAGCGAAAAATTTAAAACTTTAACAACTTTGGCATCCCTTTTCATGAGTTCATCTATGGTGAACGTAGAAAGATAATGTGAACTATCATCATCATCATTTCAGTCTATCACAAGCACATTGCTGAACATAGACCTCCCCCATAGATTGCCACAAAATTTGGAGCTCTCATTTTGGGGGGAATTTGGCCTATTTGCCACGCTTGGCAGGCGGGTTGACAACGGCAGTTTATTTATTTAGATGTTCCAGGAAGGTGCTGCTGCCCATCTACTGGTTTTCATTTTCCCTCTGTCGACTTTAACGAAACCCACGGTATGAGATGGGGTGGTGGATTCTCTTAGGCCGCTACCACCCGGCAACTGTGACAAGCAATGTGAACTACAAGTATGATAAGCTGAATCCATTTCAACCTATCAAACCTGTAATAAGTGATAGGTAAAAATCTACATGTATTGAAAGAAAGCTACGGATATTTTCAGCAATATTCCCCCGTCTAATGTGAAATAGACGCCGATAGATGTCCGGCAGAGTAGAATAGCATCTACCTCTTTCCTACTGAGGTGTCGTAAGAGGCCACTAAGGTATTATAATAATTATTATTATTTATTAAACCAAAAGAAAGCACACTTTACATAATGATGCGAAAAAATATATGAAACAATTCTAACAAAAGTTTGATTTAATTAAATCCTCGTGTATTACATTACAGGTCTTTAGCAGTCGGTCTTCCCTGACCTCAACACAAAATTAATGCAAAAGATAGCGGGGTAGGTACGGACGAAGTATATGTGCAGAATAATACCATAATATGCAATGCTGTCACTATACTGCTGGTAGGACCGCAATGGGGAGTAAGAATATTTTTTTACAACTTTACCAAAATAGCGGCCACGTGGTTCGCCACCCGTCACATCTCGCTTCCCGCGGGGACGAAGAGTAGGCTATGGATGTGGTCTCTGCTTACCCCTTATATAGAAAACTCGTGACTGTATATAAGTAATGTGAAATACAGATGTTGGATATTACGTACGATGTATTAGATAAGCCATCATTAGACCATTAAAAATCTGCTCCCGGACATAGACCTCTCAAGATTCCCAAGATAAAATGATTTGGGAGCAGCATAAGAATATCTGCAATTTTTGTCCCATCACCAGTATTTATTATACTTGGGATGAGACGGGAAATCATAGATGTGGAAAATATCATGGAGCCTAATGAAAATGCCAAACCAATTTGCTAAGCCATGACGAACTTTATTGTTGCAAGGTGTGTGGTGCTGGGATCGCCAAACAAATCAAGTCACCGGCAAATCATCCCACTGGAGTTAGAGAGATTATTTCTTCATACATACATACATAAGATCACGACTTTCCCATAAGGGGTAGTCAGAGACTGGGCACTCACTGCAAAAACGTTTCACCAAAACAATATAAAGCACTTGGTGTGATAGGTGATGAGCCCATCGCCACCATGCGCTGTTGGGTGCACAGTGCAGTTTAACTCCTTAATCGCCTTTTACGAGATCCATTGGATGAGATGGAGTGGCAGTATTCTTGTAACGAGCCGCCACCACACGGCTACCTCGAAAATAATCAATACACCCATAGTACATATATGTTAAGTTCGGTTTAACTTCAACGATAATTTTAACTTTAATCCAGAGCTTTAAAGTAATACAAAACAAAATAATTAAGAATATTCATAGTATTTAATCTAAGCAAATGAAAAAAAAAAAGGGTTTTCACGAGCGCCTCTCAGTGGGGACCGGCATAAATAAAAACCGTCCAATAACAAATCTCCAAGATTTTCCGTTCGCATCACGCACAGGAGTGCAGCTGTCCACAACATTTGGAAATAAATCAAGGTGTCAATTAAAGCGGTTATTAACGTCGCCGGCGGCAGCGACGGACTGTTATCACTTGGTTTCATTCGACGCCTGTCCTTTGTTAACTAAACTTTATTTTATAGTTATATTTCTATTATACTGACAATTCGACCCTAACCTCGTGTTGTGATTTCGACGACCGCGTGGCCTAGTGGTCAGAGCACCTGACTTCTAAGCCGCGGGTCCTGCGTTCGAATCCCAGCCGGAGCCGACATTTGTGCTAAAACACAAATTGTTGGTTTTCGGGTCTGGTTGTGTTGTGATTGTCCCCGTGTTTCTGACACTGCATCCTAGCCTACCTTATCGCCTATCTTATCGCATCAGCGTTACATCGGGCGCGGGTAGGTTGGGAAGAGTGAGTGCCTCTGTGTTTGCGCGTACACTTGTGGCACTATAATATCTCCTGCGCAGTTGATGGCTCTCGACTGTAGTCGGAAGTTGTCGCCGTGGTCGAAATCGGCTAGGAGAACATCATTGTAATTTCAAGAACTGAGTAGTATTTAACACATAAAGCGAGATGCTTTCAAAACCGAGTCAAAATGAAAATTAAAAGGCGTTTCTTTAAAACTAGTTCACCGCCATTTTCATTATTTATTTGTTTATTTAAATCTTTATTGCTTCCTTTACAATATATGGATACAAAGGACGGACTTAATGACTTCAGGTATGTTATTCCGGTCAACCCTTGGAGTCGTGAGATTTTGGGGATCTGTAGCTATAAAGACAAGCAGAGAAAGAATAAAAGAAAGACAAAGACTCATAAATAACTATACTATAAACACATATACGAGCATATATATAAATAAACGTATATAAAATATATACATTTATCATATAAATGTATCAAACCTATATAAAAAAATTAAACCCATAAGCATATACATAATATAAATATAAATAAACGTAAAAGTCTTAAAGTTTTATTTACTTTCAGTACCAACAGATTTTAAATTCTAAACACGGAGCGCTGTAATTATAACGATTTATAAAATTTCAACAGTGAAGCCGGTCAACGAAACAGTTGAGCACCTCTGATGGCGATCAAGATGTGTGCGTTACCGTGCGCCGGCGCAGAGCTGACAGATTTATGTGGGACGGCGATCGCGTCTCGCGCCTCCCGCCCTCATTATACCGGCCCGATTGCGTGCCCGATTAGATAATTAACGCTTTTAATGCTTCACCCGGCTTATATTGGAACTTCCACTATTGTTTATACATTGTTTCTCTGACGTGGCCATCTTTATGTGACTAAGAACCAATTTCACTGTCGCTTTGGAAACCAAGTTTAACAAAACCACGTTCTACTTAACTGATTTCAAATGTATAATTTGATCTCAGTTTTAGTCTATGCGATTTCACCGGCTCCATTTCGATCGCGTTTAGGAAAACGAAGTTTACACGAAATATCGTCACAATCTAAAACAAATACTCGATGTATTTCATATTTTGCGATATCAAACAGCCTGTTTTTATACATAGATCACATAGGTATGCAAACAATAAACAATACGAAATAAAAATAATTTTTGTATTTACATAGATGTGCAATTGACAATGACAGTTCGCTAAACGGGTTTAATGGAGCTACACGTACAAAATTGGGCGTAAAGAATTAGAACCGAGTTTAGCTTTAACTGCGTTCATTTGATGTTGATGAAATACAAACTGTAGCATTGAACTCATTTAGACGCTTAAACTTCGTTTAGCTTGTACTGATCGCGTTTATTTTCAACGGTGAAATCCGCCCTTAGCTGCTTTTTTAGTTAGGAGTCACTTCGTTTGGAAATGGAATACATAAAGAGTGAGATAGGTCTATTATTTAAATAATTTATCTCTTAGGACATAGTTGGCGCATATCAAAGCTATAATAATTATATTTGTTAACTGCGTCAGACTGTACAGTTAGAAAATCTAAAATCTTACATTGTCGCAGCCATCAATTCCGGGGCAGTACAGTGGCTACCACCGGTATAAATAGGCAGCTTTCAAATTGAAAGCAAAGCCCTAACTCAACCTGAGAGGAATTCAACCTGCATTGGATTAAATGCCACTGCATAGACTTGTTTAGTACATTAATATTTTATCACTATTATAGAACCGGTTTCTAATTTCTATGTTAGTGAAATGATACAATCAAATATTACAAGCAGGATTATTCATAGAACCATCCTATAATAGTAACAGCAGTAATTGGAACGAACGACTTTACTGGTGGTAGGATTCCTATGCAGGAATCCGTCTTGGTAGGTACCACCCCAGGGCCAGTTATTCTGCCGTGAAGCAGTAGTGTGCAAACATTACTGTGTTTCGGTTTGAAGGGCACTGTGAGCTAGCGTAATCACTGGGCATATGAGACTTAAGAACTGATGTTTAATTATAATAAAAAAAATAGATTAATACTTAATATTTATACAATACGAAAAATAGATAAAACTAAGAAAGTATTTTATTCTTGTCGAAAATTTTGTTCGAACATGTTCACAGATTTAAATGAAACTAAGTTTACGGATTTTATCGTGTTTAATTTATTACTATTTATAACCCGACGTTTCGAGTGCTTTACAGCACCCATGATCACGGGGGGACTGAGGTGACAGATGTCCTGATGTCATAGTTAACCTGGGGTACCTTCAGCTTTTAATTATTATTTTTGGGTCCGATCTACGCAGAAAGAGCTAACTGTGTCTTGAAGTTTGCAGTGGTATGCTTGGTTTTTGATTTAATTTTATTTATTATTGGATCCCAAGCTGGTGGTAATACCCAACCATCTTCTCTATTGAAATTAGGATGTTTTTTGATTTCAATAGCCTCGCGAATCATCATTGGTAGGAATCGGTGTTCTTTTGTGCTGTAAAGCACTCGAAACGTCGGGTTATAAATAGTAATAAATTAAACGCGATAAAATCCGTAAACTTAGTTTCAAAATGATGAACTGGAAAACGTTAAGCGTATGTTTTGGAGAAATAATAACATCCATACTAATATTATAAATGCTAAAGTAACTCTCTCTTTCCCTATGTCTGTTTGTTACTTTTCACGCATCAACCGCTGAGCCGATCTTGACAAAATTTCGCACAGAGATAGCTTGCCTCTTGGAGAGGGACGGTGATATCAAATAGATTCCACGAAATATTTAAAAACCTTTATCTACACGAACGATGTCTCGGGCATCAGATGGTATGAAATATTCATAATTGCAGTGTGAGAATTTTTCTCACACTGCAATTATTAAAATACAAATAACCTCGCAGTTCTCCTTTTTATAATTTATTTATATATTTATAATAATGACGGCATCTACAAATAATCCCTAGTCATTACACACATGAATGGCTGAGGATGATAAGTGGCGGCACGCAGACACTGTTGAATCGAATACCGCTGCACACGCGACCGTAAATCTGCCGGGACCGCGAAGCCAGGCAAATCATTCAAGACCACATCAGAAAAGGTACCTGGCATTAATCATTAAAAGTCCAGAATAAGTACCGCCGCGGGCACGCCATTGGCTCGCTCTGATCGAACAATTATTCAAACGTCGCTCCGTGATTGGTCGACAGAGAGTTCGTTTTTTAGACTTGACAGAGTGATGGATTCGGCCCTTCGACTCCTGCGCAGGTTGGCGATTGTTCGGTACGTATGTGCGTGTACATATTTTTTGTTGCTGTGCTTTTTGCTCAAGTAGCCTTAAATGTATAATGCTAACTATATATTGCTATTAATGTCTTCTCTCGATTGTGTACCATTCAAGTTTGATTACTTCTTAGTTCTTATATCAAACGATTCAAACAAGTTGTGTGTAATTAACACGTTTGAATTAAATTATTAAACATATTGTTAAATAGTAAACATTTATGACCCAAATAAAAAAAACTTTATCAATACATATTTTCTTAATTGACAACAATATTTCTTCCTCTTAAGGAAAATCGATTCTTAACACAATAAAAAAAAGTAAAGTTTCAGCCTATAAATGTCCCACTGCTGAGCATTTGTTATGGGCAGACGTTGCACTTACCATCAGGTGAACGTTTTGCTCGTTTCATCACTTTATCCAATAAAAGAAAGGAAGAATCCGCCACGCGGCTCCAATGCGGGATGGCGGACTGCACATGTCTTCGAAATATTTTTTTTAATTTCTCAGACATGCAGGGTTCCTCACGATGTTTTCCTTCACCGCCGAGCACGTCGTAAATCAGCACTTAAAATTGCAATTAACAATTTTAGTGGTGCCGGCAACGGGAATCGAACCCAGGTCACTCGCGTACCATGACATTTAAAGCGAGCGCCTAGCCCCTGAGCTACTATTTTATATAAAGAATATTTTAGTGGGATTCCGGTAAAAGTATTCCAATAGACTTCATGGTATTGACAAATCAAGCCTATTGGAATATTTACTGTTATCTGTTCCAATAGCTTTACTATTTACAAAGTAATAGCAAAGTGGGTTAACATGAGAAAGTGCCTTCCAATAAATGTCACTGTCGCATGAAACGTACAAGCAAGATCGGTCATGCGATCGCAGAGAAGAGAAAACTAAGCTTTCTAGGACAGTAAAATCATTCCGTCACATATGGAGAAGGCAACTATCGGCTCGGCTACCAATTACTACTGGATCTGTACGTCAATATTTTACGTACGGTTAACTAGGTGCACCGAGAACATGGCGGCGGCTCATCATTATTGGCTGTCGGTGCTGCGCCTGAGCCGACGCACAATCGACATCTAAAGCAACACGACCTAATATAGCATTTGCCTCCCCACTATAAGAGGTATATATTACGCTTGATTTGCGGACCGTACACCAAGTTACGACCTTTTCGAACGATTCTGTGTAGAACGCCGCCCATAGCAAAGCGTTGAAAATATTTAAACGCCATAACTTTTTATGGGTTAAACGATAATAGTTTAATGGGGACGAATGTTAAGCGATCCGTAATGAATGCTGGTGTTGCTTTATCGGAGGCCTGTTAACTGCTTTTTTAACTTAACTCGGCCGCTTTGATGTCAGACGTATGCGCAACTGTTCTGCTGTTCAAGTAAAATAATAATATGAATTTAAATGTTTCTATTGTAGCTTGTACGTCAGAATCTTTTTTACATTTCCCTTTCAATAAGCTTAATATCATTCCTTTGTGAATTTATAAATAAGCATAATTTTATTTTTGAAAAATGTGATTTAATTTTTTGCAATCTCAGTAAAACATATTTTATAGAAGATATTGTAAAAACTTATTTTGTATTGTTACTGAATAAAAAAACCAAGTTAACAGGTGCTGTTAATAGTAAATAACTTGAATTATCCGGCAAAGTCTTTCAGTTTTGGCCAAATGTCGCAACAAATGACACTCATTATACTTTAAGACTTACTATATTAAAAAGATCGATGTCGACACACGTCATCACTTACCTGTAAAGAAAAGAAAAACAATTATTAATATCATAAAAAAGTTGTTTTCGTTATGCCTTATCTTAACATATTTAACAAACATCGAGGATACAGAACTGAAACTGCTGCTTTGGTCATGATATATCTTTTTGTTTAAAAAGATCCCGTAAATTATAGTGGATGGTACGATAGTTACAAATCGTTTTGCTCAATTAATTGTTTAGTGCTTATAGGCAAGTGGGCATCCGCAAAACCCGCACCAAAATATTACTTTGCCCGTAGTAGTGTTCGGTTCCCTTTGAGATAAGAAAGTGTAATATATGTATGTTTTTCAAAACATTTCTTGGATTTGATAAAATGACTGAGTATAGTCAACATTGCAGAAGCTGTCTGGCATCGAGTTTTTACAGACCTACACAGATAGCGTTATTAGATAACCCCTAATTAAGACTACAGTATAATTTCGAAGAGTAATCAACAAGAAACTAAAAACTATAATTGACGCGTTCTGAAAATTCTGATTGAATCGCTTGCCTAAATAGTATAAAAAAACTGTTGTATTTTCTATAATTTAAGGAAAGGCTTTATTATTTACTTTCATAGTACCAATAGCTATAAATTAACCACACTTTAATGTGGAAAATAATGTACACTGCAATATTTACACTCGGTTATATGCTAAAAGTATGTTTCTATATCAGTAGCATGACGAACATGTAATATGAAATGAAATAAATCATAAATACAATGTTTTAAAGATTTGTTCAAAATATAAAACATGAAAGGAAAGCATAACAGTATGCAGAGAAGAATTACGTTACAAATACAACAATGAAAATTGGTCCTTCAAGCCGGATTGCTTATAATGAGAATGCACTCAACAGATAGAACTGAAATAACAGGCACAGTCAAGAAACCAAATTTAATGTCCAAAAAACTCATTACCCGAGCCGCAGCGAAGCAGAAATTGCTACAAATTGGAGGCGGCTGAAGAAGCCAAGAACCGCGGGCCGTTGCATTAAATAGCCTTGTGACAAGTGCGCTTAGGTTGTGTGCATGCCATCCTAGTAAAAATAAACTTAACAAAAAATACTATTACAAATTAAGATTAAGAATTTTCTGGTTAAGATTCTAAAGCACAAAATGTTCTGAAATGCTTTTTACTTTTAATTTGTATTTAGATCTGATAAATGAAAGTTTTGTTAAGTTTTTGTTTTTCTTAATTTAACACAGTATACACCGTCAAGGCGGGGCGTAGAGATCGGTGAGATGATTTGGAATACTAATCATAAAATTATATAGTAGCGCTCTAAGTATGTTGCATATTTTTTTTTATTGCA
Source organism: Luehdorfia chinensis (assembly GCA_019845155.1). Lineage (NCBI taxonomy): Eukaryota > Metazoa > Arthropoda > Insecta > Lepidoptera > Papilionidae > Luehdorfia > Luehdorfia chinensis. The sequence continues at coordinate 2,004,906 of JAHVAK010000423.1, read as the reverse complement.
TAAAGTGATGAAACGAGCAAAACGTTCACCTGATGATTAGTGCAACGTCTGCCCATAACAAATGCTGTGCATCCCAGAAAATTTCTGTGTGACACTACACTGTGTCCATCACCTTGAGACATAGGTTCTTAAGTCTCACATGCCCAGTGATTACGCTAGCTCTCAGTGCTCTTCAGACCGAAACACCACCAGTAAATTGTTGCGTGTGCTTATTATAAGTTTTAATTAAGTCAGATTGTAAGACAATTGTTCACCAATTTATCGACTCGGTTTGCGAAATGTCCAAGTGATGGGTTTTTATGCTACGGCTATCGGGTCTTTATACCTGCACGGAACAAATCTTTGTATGGCCTAGAAAAAGTTGGTATTTGTGTGTAAAATTAAAAAAAAATTACGTCTGTAAGCCCATGATATACGATAAATTCTAAAAGCAGAAATCGATTTCCATAAAATATCAATGATTATTTATTTTGTTTCAATTATTATTACTGGTTAATTATTTTTACTGGTGGTAGGATACCTATGCAGGAATTCGTCTAGGTAGGTACCACCCCAGGGCCAGTTATTCTGCCGTGAAGCAGTAGTGTGCAAACATTACTGTGTTTCGGTCTGAAGAGCACTGAGAGCTAGCGTAATCACTGGGCATGTGAGACTTAAGAACTTATGTCTCAGGGTGACGGGCGCAGTGTGGTGCTACACAGAAATATTCTGAGTAACACAGCATCTGTTATGGGCAAACGTTGCGCTTACCATCAGGTGAACGTTTTGCTCGTCTCGATACTTTATTAAATTAAAAAAAAAAATCAATTATACCATGAAATTTCGAGAATTAAAGTTATGAGGAAAGTCTCTTTTAAATAATCTTTGAAGCTTCCAAGCTTCGGGTAAAGCCTAATTTTGAGACAGTCGTTTTCGAATGCGAAAGCATTAATTAAAAAGATTTTCTATCAGAGGAGCCTACGTCGACTTTCAGTGTTGTCTGTGACAGTACGAGGGGAGGCTTTATTTTCAACAGACACGTGCCCGCAACTTGCAATTAAACCTTTTCTCTAGGCTCACTTAATGCAAGATACGATGCACAATTTTAATTAAAAGTCAAAATATCAAAAGCCAAGCCAGCGCGTTAGAAAAAATTAACTGAATTTGTGACAGTATAGATGATTATGTCGCTAGGGCTATGTCGGCTAAGGGTATTTCGGTTGTTGCTTCATCAATAAGGAGATACTGCGTGTAAATCGTTCTCCGCGCAGTATTTCCGGAGTGCATCAAGAAATCAAATTTTGATTACTAATTATATGAACTATGAAAGCGTGGCAGCGTTACGAAAGTTGCAGAGTTTTTTTTTTATTGTATAAAATGATGAAACGAGCAAAACGTACACCTGATGGTAAGTGCTACGTACGTACATAACAAATGCTGTGTCACCCACAAAAATTTCTGTGTGACACTACACCGTGTCCATCACCCTAAGACATACGTTGTTAAGTCTCATGTGCCCAGTGATTACGCTAGCTCACAGTGCCCTTCAAACAGAAACACAGTAATGTTTGCACACTACTGCTTCACGGCAGAATAACTGGCCCTGGGGTGGTACCTACCTAGACGGACTCCTAAATAGGAATCTTACCACCAGTAAAAGTTGACCGAGTTGCAACCACATATCGACAAACCGCGTGGCCCGGTGTAAGAGTACCTGATTTCTACGCTGCGGAACCTGCGTTTGAATCCCAGTCGGGGCCAACCTTTGTGCAAAAACACAAATTGTCCGGTTGAGTTGTGCAAGTGTCTTTAGATGTCTTTAAAACGCACTCACGATACATGTGAAATCTGTCATCGTTTCAAAATAAACGCCTCTTGAAGAGGCCACGGCTTTTACAATATTTTGCGGGAAGTCGATTGATGCAAGTGGATCGGGACCGAACATGGCCGCTAACGACCTATGTAGTCCTATAAGTTGTTCTTTATTTAGAAATGGACTTCATGATGGCGAAGAATATCATTTTTCAAAAATGAACTCAAGAAATTGATTCTGCAACAGCACAGATAGGTACAAACATAAAAACACTGTACTGTCGAATGACGAATCAATTCCTTCTTATGATCCCCCTCCAGCAATGGCTTCATTATATTAAAATTGATTTAAACAAAGTATCAATATAGTTAGATCTTACAAAATGCCTATTAAACGCTAAACATCGAGACGGCTCACGTTTAATTATCTTCACAATGTCTTTTCTCATACGTTTGACTTATAAATAAACAAATTAATGAATAGGTCATAAAATATATCCAAATTGAACGCGCGTTTGTTTACCATGGAAATTATAAATTCCATTTAATATCAAATCCGATTGAAACAATTTAATCGTCTGATAGACGAAATTAAATGTTATTATTAATGGCACTATGTTAAAATGATCGTAAAATATGAGCCCACACAAAAATAAACGTAGATAACACGAACAATTAGAATATTTCACCTCGAAACATTTTTCTAGGATTTTGACCGCCGTTCGACGACAATAAAAACTCAAATCGGACATATCAATGTGGTTTTACGACGCGTTAAAATGACGATAATTTAACTGCAATCTAAGCGTTCTGGTCATTATTGTACGTGTGCGTTACACGGTGCGTGGGCGCACACAAAAGCACGCGCACACAGATACGTCTCATTAAAATCTTTACTAAGCATTGGTGGTGTTTAGGAGGGATTGGGATAATGAGAAATTAAATCAATTGGGGAACTTTAAAACCATTTAGAATATGTAAGGTTACAAGAAACCCGCCACACGTGTGTTATGTCGAGTATTTAATTATTTCTGTTTAACGAATCAATTCATGAATGATACAATGTATGACCCGCGATTTCGTTCGCATGAATATAGAACTTTTACGAGTTACTTAATGAAGTAAGGATTTTTTTATACGAGAATGTGACGAGTTCAACGTGTGCTTATGACTACATAAAACATATTTCATGTTAAATACTTGCATCACTTTTTTCTGTTAACTCTTTCTTTAAGCATTCAATTAGATTTCTAAACAACCAAGCGTTACCTAATGCACTAGACAGACTTAGTTGTCACAGAATCTATCGGCCACTTTTGTATTGTCTAGTTATTTTCAGTAATTCCGCTTCCATCTTAATGTGTAGCGTAACATTCGAGAGTAGTGTCACAATACTTATACTACCGGTTCTCGATGTTAATTCGAATTCGATCGAAAAAGTCGAACGTATGAAATATAATTTATCAACACAATTACATTCACTAAAATACACGATATAACGTGATTATGAATGTTGCATTCACCTACAACCCTGTATTTTTTTGTCGATAACAAAGTATGATGTCAACAAATTCCCGAGCATTGCTTATCTAAATTAATTTGGTTAATTGCAAAAAAATAACAAATCATTTATTAATAGCAGCCATTTAAGCGGTTCATGAAGATTGCTTCGATATTAACACAACATATAGCGATAACAACGCACTCAGACTACCCAGAAATATTTGCACAAGTGACAAAACATCATTAAACATAATTGCCTGTACATTAAGTTCCGAAAAAATTAACAATAATTGCAGCTTTAAAAATATTTTGAATGAACATAACCGATTTTGAATAATTAATATTAAGTGTTTTTTTTTTATATTTTAACGGTTACCAATATTCAGAATAAAAATCATTGATATTATTGTGAACGTTTCATATTTTACTGTAAAAATGATGTTAAAATAAAAACTCGCAAGTGATAAACTTGTGACAAACTGCACCAATGGTACGGACCGGTCCTGGATATTACGAAGCTAGATAAGATCAACACACATTAGCTTTCAGACTTTGACCCGTTGCCCATTATTTATTGATGACGACAAAAATACATCGTCACGTCGTCTGGACAAATACAGAACTATTTCACTTGTACGGCATTTCCACCTTTACGTGTTGCCTGCCATCCACTTTTATTGTTATTGACTGGTTTAAGGGTAATTGTGTCTTGATGTTATTTTGATATTTTACTCTACATATTCAATTATTTAATGGTTGAAACTAACTATTGTATAGTAAACTAGCTAATGCCCGCGACTTCGTCCGCTTGGATATAGATTTTTTAAATATCCCGTGGGAACTATTTGATTTTCCAGTATAAAAATTATCCTAAGTCCGTCTCCAGGGTGCAAGCTTTCTTTCTTCTTTCTTCTTTTCTTTCGTCATGTTCGGTTTACCGGTTGAGCCGTGAAAAGGTAAGAGTCAGGGGGACAGAAATCGTTACTTTCACATTTATAATATTAATATGGATAATTAAACTCATTATTGTGACCTCAACACGCGTTGAACATATTGACCAACTGAATATGTGTTAATGTAATTATTGCACCCAAGACAAAACAACATGTGTGTAAGTGACGTGTCGAGTAAAATGTTCAGGTGATGGTAAGTGCCATGCCTGCGCGTGTGGTGGTGTCACTTAGGACTTAGCTTTGGAATGTTATGTACTGTACTAGCGCACTGTGCTCGTAACCACGGGTAATAACTAATAAATTTTTAAGTCTCATAGGTCGTGTAATGACAATAGAGAAACCATTCTGTGTTGGCATACCACTGCTCGACTACAGTATAACAAACACTACGGTGGTACCCACGGAGGCGGATTTCTATCTAATCTTAACATCGAAATATTATTCACTAGCTGATGCCCGCGTCTTCGTCCGCGTGGATATAGGTTTTTTAAATATCCCGTGTGAATTATTTGATTGTCTAGGATAAAAAGTCTCCAGGATGCAAGCTATCTCTGTCCCGAATTACATCAAGATCGGTTCAGCGGTTGAACTGTGAAAATGTAACCAACAGACAGAGATACCTCTGAGAGAGTTACTTTCACTATTAGTATGGATATAATATTAGTATGGATATAACTAATATAGCCGTGTGGTGGCGGCTCGTTAAAAGAATACTACCACTCCATCTCATCCAATGGATCTCGTAAAAGGCGAGTAAAGAATTAACTGCACTGTGAACCCAACAGCGCATGGTGGCGATGGGCTCACCACCTATCACATCAAGTGCATTATATTGTTTTGGTGAAACGTGGATTGTGGCAGTCATCTGTTTTTGCAGTAAGTGCCCAGTCTCTGACTACCCCTTATGGGATACAGTCGTGATCTTATATATGTATGTATAACTAATCAACTAATTAATTGATATGACATTGACTCCCGGGTTGATTTCCAGTGCAATGTTACATTAGACACGGGCATAAGCAACTGATTGAATAATTGATATAGATATTTATTGCGTTTACGTAATGATTAAATCGAGTAATGGGTGGAAGGCAAAATGAAGCAGGATTGAAGTAATTATTAGAGATATACATATTTTCGATCAGCCACTAACAAAAGTACAAGAGAAAAAAACTGTTCATTTGGTAAAGACAGAGAGTAAGCAGAAGAACCACAGAGTACAAAATGAGTATAAAGTAGTAACATGATATAGATTCATGAAACATAAGAGAGACCAATATCTATACAAATATGAAATTTAAGTGTCTGTTTGTAATAACAGGATAACAATTTTTTACTCAATGCTTATGAAAGTAGATACGAAACTTATAAGAAAAAAACAATTTTTAAATTTTCTGACTGTTTGTAGCGGCTAATCTCCGAAACGACTGGACCGATTTCGACGGGACTTTCACTGACAGATAGCTGATAATATAGCGGGTGACTTAGGCTACTATAATTTTACGAAAGATATTTAGTGTTCCGCGTAAATAAATTAGAAACCCCAAAATCCGATTCAAATGTGGAAGTAAATATGTATATCATCGATCGGGGTCGGCTATTCTACGCGGGCGAAACCGCGCGGCACACCTAGTTTATAATAAATAGTACATTGTAATGCATAAACTGTTTGGTTTATATTTCAATTCCTAAGCCACTGGTAGCTCAGTGGCAGAGCACTTTCTATATATTTCATATTACGATGGGTTTGAATCTAGTGCCGGCATCACTAAAATTAATGAAGGAAAGTAAGTTAATTTGCTAGGATCCGCATGCGGACCTTAACAAATTAACTTACTTTCCTTCATTATAATGGATTTCTGCAAATTAACGCCTGATTCTATTAACTATATCACTAAGTTGTTAAATGCATCAACAACAGGAAAACCATTATTAACAAACTTTTCCACGACATTCCAAGAGTTGCCGAAGCTGACTGGCTTCAACCTCTTAGAATTAAGGGGCGCTCAGCAGTGGGACATTCACAGGCTGTTTATTTTTTACATACTAAGTAATATTTACATAGTTACAGAGTTTTTATATATAATATAATGATATTGGAGCAGTTGATTGTTGTATTAAGCCCAACATAAACACAATTGAATCTTAATACTCGTACCAAGGAAAGCACACCTACGCAGCGTCCCTTTACTTGCGGTCATTGTGTTGACGTAAAGCACCGCATCGAGAGAGACGACACAGGTGCAACGGCCGTGCGAACTGCGGTATCCGACGTAGTGTTAGTTATGGAATATAATTTATAATAGAATAGAGTAGAATCAATTTTATTTATTACAGATTATTAACATTGAACTTCGTTTTTTTAACTCCATTGGTTCGGAAATATTCTTCAGTGGAACCGGAAAATTTTAAAAATATAATATACAATAACAATACTGTAATAAGATGTAGAAACAGTTAATTTTTTTTATTGGAGAAAGGGACGAGATGAGCAAAACGATGTAAAGTGCAACGTATGCCCATAACAAATGCTGCGTCCCCCGAGACGTCAGGTCTTAAGTCTCATATGCCCAGCGATAACGCTAGCTCTCAGTGCCCTTCAAACCGAAGCACAGTAATGTTTGCACACTACTGCTTCACGGCAGAATAACTGGCCCTGCGGTGGTACCTACCTAGACGGATTCCTGCATAGAAATCCTACCACCAGTAAGCTTGGTAGGATCACCTCATTTCCAAGGTTATTATCATCCATGTATTATTTAATATTATAATAACAACTTTCTTTCTTAGGTCTTTGTTTAATAAATAAATTGTTCTTTTGATTAAAAAACTTTGTGCACTTTCTGGGACATTGTTGTAAAAACGTATATATTGACTCATGAAAGAGTAGCTGACTCTGTCATGGAGAGTAACTGAAATTATTAGTTAGTATACAATACAGAACCAAATTCCCACCAGTTTATTTTACTAGACTTTTACAATCCCCACGGATTGAAAAGAGATGTTAAATCCTAATTATAACTTCCCCACATAGGAATCCTTCCATCAGTAGGAAGTAGGAATCTGTCAAGGAAGGTACCGCATGCCCAGTTATTCAGCCGTGAAGGAGTAATGTGTATAGGTGCCACACAGAACCTGCCACCAGCATCCACCGACTTCCCACGACTCGTCGAAGTCGTCGATACATCTAGTGAGGTAAACTGCATTTGCCGGTACGAGGTTTACCACACCACCGTTTTTTTCGTTTTATAATTTGTGTTTGTCCCCGCCTGTAATAACTTATAACATTCCAGTAATATTTTATTATTTACTTAAGTAGGCATCGAGTTTTTATACATATTGAGTTGTTCAAACTAAATCCTATAGATTATAGAGCTTGTTTTTTTTTCAGTTAATTTTTTTAACACAACCGGTTTGTTTGTATAATTTGTTTACAAAGATAATCAATTAAAAATAAGGCGTCAAGTAGCTGAACTTAAGGAGCATGGGCAATTAATATTAATAACTACTGTAATTATTTTGTATCAGGCCGCTGCATCTGGACATTGACAGCGCTACCAGCTGCTTCGTAATTACGACATTATTTTTAACGCATCTACCCATCAGCAACTTGTAAACTTGGTATAATGTTGTTATATTTAGTGAAACAACAAAAAATGCATTAGCGATAATCTTACTACTGTAAAAAAGCAGGAGAGTTTGTATGTTTGAACGCGCTTATCTCATGGAATACGAACACGATTTTAAAAATAATGTCTCCGTTAGATAGCTCGTTTATTCAGGAAAGTTTTAAATTACTATTTTTTTTACTATAGTCTTAAGGATTTGCACACTGAGAACCGAACTGAACACTCAGGTCAGCGAAGTACCGCGGCGCAATCATGTGGTCAGCTTCTTTCGCGCGGGTGAAACCGCATGGCACAGCTGATATTTTTATAAGAGGCATAAATCGCTTTCACGACCGCGTGGCTAAGTGGTCAGAACACATGACTACTGCACCGCGGATGCTGGGTTCAAATCTAAGTTGGAGCCAAAAATTTGGTACATAGACACAAATCGTAGGTACGGTCTGGTCATGTTGTCTCTAACTTTGCATCCCTACCTAGCGCCGATCTCAGCGCATCAATATTTTTGTCAGTATTCAAAAGAAGGGTGCCTATAGCTAGTGTAATTAGTGTGCATATGGGACTTAAGAACTGATTTGTCAGGGTGACGGGCGCTGTGAGGTGCCACACAGAAATGTTCCGGGCGACACAGCACCTGTTATGGGCAGACGTTGCGCTTACCATCAGGGGAACGATTTGCTCGTTTCGTCTTCAAAACTATGCCAGGTAGAGTGAACACTAAATAAATGAATAAATGAAGTAACTACTCTTTTATACCCTAATTGTAATTACCTAAACCGTTAAATTAAATTTATACGAATTGTTTTTAGTTTCTAGTTTCGCAATACAACATGTCAAAGGGTGTGTAAAGGTGAACACACACCAGCGCGGAAGCGAATAGACAGCGCGTGACGTTTGCATCGCTAACGTACGGGCGCCCGTCGAGTCACTGGAATGCGTAAGGTGGGGAGGAGTCGCTTCGTGAACGTTTTTTTTCTGTAAGCTTTATTTTAATTCATATGCTCATACATATTATGATCGTTAATAGAATAAGGCGTTATTCTGCGGAAATCCATTATAATAATGGAAAGATAGCGTCCATAATCCATTATAATAAAGGATGTGGTAGCGGCTTAAGAGAATCTACCACTGCATCTCATCCCGTGGGTATCGTAAAAGTCGACAGAGGGAAATTAAAACCAGGAGATGGGCAGCAGCATCTTCATCTGAATAAATAAACTGCGGTTGCCAACCGGCCTGCCAAGCGTGGCAACTATGGCAAAATTCCCCTTAAAATGGAAGGCATATGTTCAGCAGTCTAGCTAGTCAGAAGGAACTAGTGATAGGCTGATAAGACGATGATGATGATGTAAGGAAAGAAAGTTAATTTGCTAAGATCCGCATGCAAAATGTGAAGTGATGTGTATTACCTAGTTTTTGAAGAGCACCGCCCGCCCTCCCTCAACATCGTGCACAAGCAAACCAATAATACCACCACCGGGTGTCGCCATCAGTCATTTTAAATTTTGCATGCGGATCTTAGCAAATTAACTTTCTTTCCTTTATCATATTACGATAGTCTGTCATGCAAAAAAATTACTTTCGCCCCAAAAACAGTATACCTGAACCGTTCAATATGTCATATTTTGTTACAATGTTTGGTCATAATATTATCGTAATCAGAAAACCAAAATTACTTTCATCAACAACTACTCACTTTTTTGTATTATAGCTATAAATGGTTTTGGTACATGGGTCCTCTCCGATTGCATTGAGAATAGAATAGAATAGAATAGAATAGAATAGAAGAATAGAATCAATTTTTATTCAATATAGATTATTTACATAATACTTATTGAAAGTCATTTTTTTACTTTTTTTTAAACTACACTGGTTCGCAAAAATGCATCTGTCCTGGGACGAACCAGTAAGAAACCCAACGGGCCTTTTTTTAGTCATTTTTAAAATAATGTACAATAACACCAGTATTATAAAGATGTAGAAATGGCTTGGCGGCGATCACCTCATTCCCAGGGGTTATTACTCGTATCATCTATGTATTCTTTAATATTATAATAACCCTTTTTATGAAGTCTTTGTTTAACATAAAATTTAAACTTTTTGATTGAAAGACTTTTAGCACTTTCTGGGATTTTGTAGTAAAAACGTATACATTGCCCCATAAAAGAGTTACTGACTCTGTGAAGTCGGGTAACTGGCATAATTAATTTAAGCTTGTTCCTGGTATTCACATTATGAACATCACTTTTTTTAGTGAACTGGTTTATGTTCTTGTTTACATACAAAACGTTTTCAAATATATATTGAGAGGCCAAGGTTAAGATATTAATTTCTTTAAATTTATCCCTAAGAGACACTTTAGAGCCAAGATTATAAATAGCTCTTACGGCCCTCTTTTGCAAAACAAAAATCACTTCTACATCAGTTGCATTTCCCCATAGCAAAATACCATAAGACATTATGCTATGACAATAACTAAAATAAACCAATCTAGCAGTTTCAACGTTAGTCAAATTCCTATTTTTTTTACAGCATAAGCTGCAGAGCTAAGTCTACTTGCTAGTTTAGATATATGGGGGCTCCATTGAAGTTTTGCGTCAAGAGTTATTCCAAGAAAGACAGCAGTGTCCACAAGGCTCAACTCTTCCCTATTCACAAGCACATTTATATCTAATTGTTTAACATTTGGTGTTGTGAATTTAATACAGTTTGTTTTATTGCCGTTGAAAAGCAAATTATTAACGTTAAACCAATGTACTCATTTTGAAACAGCATTATTCACCTCGTCATATAATAAAAGTTGACGTTTTATCTTAAAAATCAAAGATGTATCATCAGCAAATAACACTATATCATGGTTGTCCCCTACTAGGTAAGGTAAGTCGTTAATGTAAATAAGAAACAGAAATGGGCCGAGAATCGAACCCTGCGGGACACCCATAGACTCTGCTGATCCGGAAGAACTCTTGCTATTGATAACTACTGTCTGCGTTCTATTACTCAAATATGAAATTAGAAGTTGAAGTGCAGAATACGGCCAAGTGTAACAAGAAAATGAATTGGCAATATTTTTATTACACACGAGTAAAATGTTTTTATAACATATAACAACAATGTCTCTGTTATTTAAAAAAAAAATGTGTCGATAACACAAGACACAATCTCCACGGCCGTCGCTGTTCCGGGTCCGCTTAATTCGTCCCGGCGTCAGCCGCGACCTCTCGCGACAGTTTTTGCATTTTATCACTGTTTATTTTACACCAGCCTTATATTTATACAAATAAAACGTCTCTTCATTTTCATAAAAAATATATTCCCCCGCATTAAGTACGGGAAGTGCTGAATGGGGAAGTTTATGTGGCTATACGCGTGCCTTGTACGCGTACCTTGTACGCGTACCTACACGTGTGAGTACTTCTTCTACTTAAGTCGTAACTGAGAGAGGTAAAAAAGTATCATCGCAAATGTAGGGGGAACGCTTCAATCTCAATGTCGATTCCAATCCCAATGTGTCGCTGAAGTGTCACTTCACTCATCCATTTTGTATTCGACGTGGTGGACGCGTGACGTGACGTGTGGATGAATAAAGTCGTTTGTTGACTTTACGCTTAATCGGCTCAACGTACGAGTATTTAAGTCCACGTGACCACTGTCGACGTACCTGTCTTCCGAATACTGGGTCCAGCGTTTGAATGCCGAAAGCAATGGTTGTGAGATACACAAATTATTGATGATTACATTCAGATAAGATGTCTGTAACCTATCATCTGGCCGTGAAGGAAGGTAATGATAAGTAAGTGCCTTTTTTATACTTATGGCAACGTAAAGATGCCACTCAGATGATATCTTCGTAGTAAATCGTCCAGGAAACTATATTAAATAATAAATGTTTCTTACCCTTAGCCGATAATTGTCCGGCAGAGTAGAATAGCACCTACCTCTTTCCTACCAAGGTGTCGAAAGAGGCGACTAAAGAACGAAGAGAGTACGGACCGCCTTTTTACGTGCAGAGTACACCATAATGTGCAATGCTCTCACTCTGACACTTACCAAAGTGGCGACGACATGGAGGCAAAGAGTGGGCTACGTGAGTGGCCTCTGTCTACCCCTTATATGGGACTAAGGCGTGATTGAATGTATTTATGTATGCTTACCGTCTCAAAAACCAGAGGTCTTCGCTCAGTAGAGGGATGTTCAAAGGCCGTTACTTATTTCTATTTTTAATATGCTTATATTTGTGTTCAGAAAATGGTTTTACCTCAGGTTTTAGATCCAAAGCTAAGAGTCGAACCTAAAATAGTTTTGTTAGAATAATAGGAATACTATTTGTATCTGTGCAATGTGCATCTGACTACATTTAATTATCTATATCTAAATGTGTGTGTGTCGCCGTGTGGAGGCGGCTCGTTAAAAGAGTACTACCACTCCATCTCATCCAATGGATCTCGTAAAAGGCAAGTAAGGAATTAAACTGCACTGTGCACCCAACAGCGCATGGTGGCGATGGGCTCACCACCTATCACACCAAGTGCATTATATTGTTTTGATGAAACGTGGATTGTGGCAGTCATCTGTTTTTGCAGTGAGTGCCCAGTCTCTGACTACCCCTTATGGGATACAGTCGTGATCTTATATATATATATATATCTATATATAAGTGTGATCTGAAGCTGATTCTAATTTTATAAAGTTATAAAAGGAATATTTTATTTTACTACAGTTTTACAAATTTTCGGGTGGTTGAATTCCTATGCAGGAATTCGTCTAGGTAGGTACCACCCCAGGGCCAGACAGTAGTGTGGAAACAACTGTTTCGGTCTGAAGGGCATTGAGAGCTAGTGTAATCACTGGGCATATCAGACATGAGAACTGATGTCTCAGGGTGACGGGCGCAATGTGGTGCCGCACAGAAATGTTCTGGGTTACACAGTAATTATTATGGGCGGATTTTGCACTTACCATCAGGTGAACGTTTTGCTCGTCTTGTATCTTTCTCTTATAAATAATAAATAAATAAAAATACATGTTATTCCAAAATTGAGGGTAGTTAACGCAGTACAAAGTAATACAATTGATTTAGAAATTACATGTAATTTGTAAATTACGTGTAAGTAGTAATTGTAAAGTTAATGAACTCCTTTTCCTATTGTACAATAAATACTTTACCTAAACCACAACTGGCACTGACGGACTTTTTAAAGAGCAGACATTCTAACACTCGACCGACAGACACGAGCTAAATGATTGAACTATTAAGTCCCGGGACCGAATGATCCCTCGGACAAATCACTCCAGTGCCCGCCCCAGCCGATAAGTACAGTCACGGAGAAAAGTTAAAGGTCGGCCGACGATCGATAGCCGCAGATGTCGGTATTAATCGGTGACTTTAATCCGTCGGGCCGCGTATAAATCAGCGCTAATTGTGTCTATTTGTATTAATCAACTCGTTCGGCCCACTCGGAGGTGTAATGACTTTGAACGCGACTGTACCGGGACCTCAGACGCGATATCTATTTTCGAAGTGTTTGAAGATGACTAAAGTGTTAATTTATCTTTGTTACTGACACAAAATAATGGACACGATGAACTTCATCAATTTCAATTAATAAGGATGTCTATTTATGTTGAGTATTAATAAGCCTGCAGCGGCATCAATTTCTTTACGCAATGACGATGTCGAACCGCACTGTCCATCTGTTAATAAGTGGCCACATTGGTAATACCGACCATCCTCGAAGAATATGTGTGCGTGTGTGTGTGTGTGTGTGTGGGAGAATCAAATATAACCAAAACAACTACTATGAAACAATCAATCTCTGTATTAAAATTTAATGCACTGTTACTACTAAATGTATAATAATCTCTCTATCTACTAGCAGATCCCGTCAGACGGTGTCCTGCCCGAACGTTGGCATGCCAGCTGTTAACAGATTCAGCAAATGATTTTTCGATATTCGAATTATCGATAAACTATATACTGAGTGACTTTTGTCATTCTCCTAGAACTCTATCGCAGCGCCACCCACCGGGTCCAATTCAGAATCTAAACCGTCCAGGGAACCACACAAACACACACAAAAAATTCATCAGAATCGGTCCAGACGTTTAAGATGAGTTTAGTGACATACACACGCACAGAAGAATTATATAAATAAAGATGTACATAGAAATCAATTGCCGTATCAATTGTCGCATCTATGAAAGCTCTTTAGAATAGGCTGATTTTTTTTATTGTATTCGTAAATGTCAGGTCAAGTGTATGAAAAAATTTTTTTTTAGATTATCCACCGGAAATGTCGGAAATTCGCATACTATTTTTTTTTTCAAATCTCAATAAAAAATGTACGTTCAGTTTGACAGTTCCGCTGTCAAAGCGCACTCCTCATTCTCTTCATTAGTAAATAGCACTCGTGCGAATGCCGGGGCGGGTCGCTAGTAATAAATAAATCAAAATAGCAGTAGTGGCATTGATGCCTGGGATCGAACCCAGATCACACGCGTATCGATGAAACTTAGATCAATGAGACGCTTGTATGCTTTTTTTCACCTAAAACACTTATGGCCTTCATCATTTCAGCCTATCACTAGTCCACTGCTGAACTAAGGCCTCCCCCATATATTGCCACAAAAGTTAGTAGCTCTCGTTTTGGGGGGATTTTGCCATAGTTGCCACGCTTGGCAGGCGGGTTGGCAACCGTAGTTTATTTATTCAAATGTTCCAGGAAGATGCTGCTGCCCACCTCCTGGTTTTCATTTTCCCTCTGTCCGACTTTTACGACACCCAGCGAGATGAGACGGGGTGGTAGATTCTCTTAAGTCGCGGAAATTGCCTTACGGCCTTACTAATAAACATTGTATAGTAGGTGAATCACCGATTTCTCTCTTTCCTACATCAGTAATTTAGACATTTGAAAGAACAAGAGAAAACATTGTGTAACTATACAACCGCTATACAACGTATTATTAGTAAGGGGGTTAATGTTTAGCTACACCCAAGTAATAAAAAGACATGATCGTTATCAACTAATGGTGATGTTCACAAATAAACGGACAAAACAACAAAACTTTATACTGAATGTACACATATTTTAATTTAAATAAAACGCTAATACCATTAAAATTCCTATCATACATATTTTCTCTCCACGATTATAAGCAAATGCAGCTTTTTGAGTGTTTGAATATTTAAACTTTTATAGTTGTTTTACAATCAGGTCACAGTTTAAATTAAGTGTAAGACGACTATTATAAACACTGATCGAAGTTCAACAGACAATTAGCACTTTAACATGAGATCTCTTTGAAAAAATCGTTTTGATATTTAAAAAAAGTAATAACGTGTAAAAGCTTTTTAACATGATTATACATTTGATTAAACATTTAATGAAATAAGCGCCAGCTGCGATAATTATTTCCATGCAATTGAGAATTAAAGAATGTCTAAAATGACCACTGTAATGTTTCTTATTAACGGTATACTCATGTACATTTAAGTTTGGAGTTATTTAGTGATTTTATCTATGTAGATAGGTGTCGGCAGAGTATTATAACACTTCTTTCCTACTGAGGTGTCGTAAACGGCGACTAAGTGTTGTACGGACCACCTTTACTCATTTTTTTTATTTGATAGAGTGACGAAACGAGACAAACGTTCACCTGATGTTAAGTGCAACGTCTACCCATAACAAATGCCATGTCACCCAGAACATTTCGGTGTGACACTACACTGCGTCCGTCGCCCTGAGACATCAGTTCTATAATTCTCATATGCCCAGTGATTACGCTAGCTCACAGTGCCCTTCAAACCGAAACACAGTAATGCTTGCACACTACTGCTTCACGGCAGAGTAACGGGTGTGGTACCTACCTAGACGGATTCCCGCATAGGAATCCTACCATAGTCGTGCAGAATAACACCATAATACTGTCACTATACTGCCCGTGGGAACGCAATGGGGAGAGAGAATTCTTTTGACTCCCGTTGTCTCGTTTCCCGTGAAAGTGAAAAGTGGGCTACGTCAGTGGCCTCTGCCCACCCCTTATGGGAAAAAGACGTGACGTTATGTATGGAATGTAGTTTTGTCACTTAATACATTCAAATAAAAGGACGGATAAAGAAAGGGTAAATAATAACTAAAGTTATTGTTCAGATTTTTGTGCCAAAGTGTATGTAAAAATATTAATAATCACCAAACGCTACACTTACAATAAATCGTTCGAAATGATCGCACAGACGGACGAAACTTGTGAAAATCCGTCACGGCGTCCATCTTTCACTTTTACGACCAGGGAAAAAAACGCCCGACCAACTCCAAAGTCGAATTTCGTCAATCGCCGCAACAATAACGTATTTCTGCCCCGTCCTCATTGTGTTATTTCTAATAAACTATCTCCAGAAGATATTCCGGGACGTTTATAGCTGTTTTTGACATATTTGTGATGGTCTGAAGATCGGGATCCCGCCATAGATTTATAGATTCCCGGGCAATTTCTTCCGAGTAACTAGTTCCTACGCGCGGTCATTCTTTCTGGCCGCTATTTCTTGTTTTTTTGTTACGTTTATGATTTAGTGTTATGTCTGCTCGTGCTTTATGGATTTATGTAGTATTTATCTTTATGTAGATACTATGATGACATGTATATGTACCTTACCGGCTGACGGAACCAAATATTCTTATGTATATTTAACTTCAAACGATTTCAGTGATAAACTTTTATTACGAAGCTGCGTTTTCCATCTTCCTTTATATGTTATTGTAGAGCATTGTATTTAGTATAGTTTGTTGTTTAGATAATTTTCATTAACAGGTTTTCAGTGAAAAGATTTTATATATTGTGATGGTGATCAATTGGTACAAATTAGTCACCATCACAATAAATAAAAGTAATAGTATCAAGCCATAGTAGCTTGTAGACCAAGCGTCCATAAGCCTAAAAATGTCATAGTACGTGAATGACCTGGGAATTGAAGTGCCGGGAACACCATAACAATCATTATCATTTCAGCCTATCGCTAGTCCACTGCTGAACATAGGCCTCCTCCATGAATTGCCACAAGTTTGTAGCTCTCGTTAGGAGGGATTTTGCCTCAGTTGCCTCTTGGCGGGCGGTTTGGTATCCGCAGTTTATTTATTCAGATGTTACAGGAAGATGCGGCCCATCTCCTGGTCTTTATTTTCCCTCTATCAACACCCACGGGATGAGATGGGGCGGTAGATTCTTTTAAGTGCCGATTTACCACGTACTCGCCAACGTGCAACGCCTGCCCATAGCAAATGCTGTGTACTGGTGGTAGGATTCCTATGAAGGAATCCGTCTAAGTAGCCGTCAAGCAGTAGTGTGCAAACATTACTGTTTCGGTTTGACGGGCACTGATAGCTTGTGTAATCACTGGGCTATGAGACTTAAGAACTGATTCCTCATGGTGACAGAGCGCAGTGTGCAGTGCAGTGGTGCTACACAGTAATGTTCTGGGTGACACAGTTTCTAACAGGCAGTCGTTGCTCTTACCGTCAGGCGCAGGTTTTGCTCCTATCGTCACTTTAGCCAATAAAATCTATTATTTCAACAGCCTAAATATATGTTAACGAACTCTTAAAGTTTCCACGTTCTTGTATCAAACTGTTTAGTAATAAATTAGGCTGATATGTTTTGAAATGTTTTAAAATGGGACGATCGTAAAACTCCACTCGATGCGACCTGATGTCGCTTCTTATATTATAGGTACGTCCTCCTAATTCTGTCACATTTTCCATTAAACAGCGACGGACATTAAATAGCGTCTGTCAAAATATTTCTGTGCGCCCCAGTAGTGGTGCGGCGGTACGGTCGTAAAACTTTTTGAAGGGAATTCCTGACGTGTATCGAAACGCAAACCGCCGCTTGCTTTGCCTCTATGATGAACTACGAGTACGTTACGTTATGAGGACACGAATTAAAACACCATAACGAAATTCCACCTTTTATCTTTATTAGAAATTACTCATGATTGAATAAACTAATTTTTACTAAAAATTTTATATTAATCAAAAAAAAAAAAATTCTGTCTGTCTGTACGAACGGTTTTAACTCGAGAACTACACATGAATCTTACACAGGTTATAGATAACTAGCTGAAGCCCGCGACTATGTCCGCATGGATTTAGTTATTTAAAAATACTATGGGAACTCTTTGTTTTCCGTAAAAAAAAGTATCCTATGTCCGTCTCCAGAACGCAAGTCATCTATGTGCCGAATTTTGTCTAGATTGGTACAACGGTCACGCCGTGAATAGGTCCAATCAGACAGAGGGACAGATGGAGTTACTTTCGCATTTATAAGTATGGATAACTCTGTCAGTGTCAGTTGTCAAGTTATGAACATTCTTTCTATAATTTTCCAAAGAACAATATCCACTTGTATGAACCCGAAGAGTGAAGAATTGAAAGATAGAATAGACTATCTATTGAAAACCTTGTCATAGGCCGTCAGGTGTTATATACTCGTATTTATTACTAGCTATAAACCGCGACTTCGTCCGCGTGGATATAGGTTTCTAAGTATCCCGTGGGAACTATTTGATTTTCCGGGACAAATAGTATACTTTGTCCGTCTCCAGAAATCAAGCTATCTCTATGCCAAATTTCGTCAAAATCAGTTCGGCGGTTTAGCCGTGAAAAGGTAACAAACAGACATAGGGACAGAGAGAGCTACTTTCGCATTTATAATTTTAGTATGGATTAAATAATTCATTGATTATCTAACTTAGATTTTTCAAGTAAGTTTTACAAGAAAGTTCTTTTCAAAAATTAAGTTTTATAATTTTGAGTCACTTCACACACTGAATAATAGAAGAATGGCAAGTTATAAAAATATCAATGAAAAATCGAACTCTATACTTAATGCATATGATTTATTACAATTAATTGGTCCAATACCACAGGATTGTCTAGTCACAGGTGATTTGGTTTACTTGGAATATATCAGGGTTAATGTATTGGCCGCACCGCCCACTACACTACCGATTGAGCTTGTCAACCCGACAGTCATAGACTAATACGTTATTCAGTTGTGACACTTGATGTAAAATAAATGATACAGTTTACAGTCATAGACAGGAGAATTCATAGAGAAACATAAGATAATTAAAACAGGTAAAAGTTCGCTATCTCATATATATATATCTCATATACACAAAAGATGTATCGATTTTCAAATGGTTCGTCTTACAAGTACTTTTTTCAATAGCTAAAATAACTCAATGAATGCGATGCTAAAAAACCTTCTTAATTTTTTTTTCTGTCTGTAACTACTGAAGCTATTGACATATAACAGAACGTAGACAGTGGCACTGAGACTTAGTCCAGTTTCGTCGTAACTTCTAAGACAGTTTGAAAATAACACAGATTATAAAGTCTGTGCAAACAAAGCCACGAGCAGAGCCAGTAAATACATTTATCAATAAGTTTTTTGATAGCAAATTCTGCAAAACATTTGCAACTTTGTGGCTTGTAAATAGAGCAGAAAAGCTAAATAGTAATCAACTGAACATCCACATCTAGTAACAAAATCTATTGACAAAAATAACAGGAACACTGCAACCGCGAACAATGTCAGTTATTACAATAATATCATAAAATAATTAAAGGCGTAAAACAAAAGGCCATCGCGGCCTGGCATAAGCAAATAATTTATAGTCTAGATGTAATATTTCAAGACACGCAGAGCAATAATTTCAACGCAAAATGTCTTAGATACAAAACCTATAAGCTACTTTGTATCCTAGATTACGTAAATTAATGATATTTTCGTGTTAGCAGCGTTCGTATAGGCATCAAAGTAATTACATTGTGACACGTCTGTCTGATTAAAGCGTCTAATCTAAGGTGCGCGTGCGCTGAAATACGGGTGGTTTGATACCTAGGGACGGGACAAGACAGCTGCATGACTAAAAATAGTCGCCGGACGCGCGATTCCGCGTTTTTCACTGTCCGTGTGCGCATCAATTTCTGTCTGCATTTGTTAGCGAATGACAGATGCTCTCCACTACTGACAGCAACGCAAGCATAAAATTTACAGTTTCAGTGGTTCTTATGACCTTCACCGTAAGTTGATTTTGCTGTAAACGTGTTGTTACATTATGTTTGCGAAGCGACACTCTCGACGCCTTGTAGTTGTCAACATCATAATGACGGTTGTGTTAAGGACGTATTTATGTGAACCCTTTGAGAGGTGCGGTTTTAGAGTTGAAAAATTATCGGTACTGCGCCGCGATGGTATCAACAAACGTGTCAAGTTGCCGAGGTATGTAATGTTTCGACGCGCAGGTGCAAAAATAGATTCAAGCCGTCCGACATTTGTGACAGTAAGCACTTTTAATAAGCTTGCCGTTTTATTACAAATAAAGATTTTGTCTGCATGTTCATTTATGTAAAGACATTAATAGTAAATCATTTATAAGTAAAATTATGATTAGCAAGGGCTTTAAACGTTATAAATAAAATCAAAAAATGGGGCTATCGATGGAGTTTCTTTAACACGTTTCCTCTCCAGGTAGTTCAACGTTAGTAAAAGTTAACAGTTCTCTTAAAAAAATCTTCATAACTTTTATAAAGTAGAACTGCGTACTGCTGTAAGACCAAAAACTTTGGAAAATCCAAAAGTGCACTTCTGATGACGCTCATTTAACTCTTAAGAAGAAGAAAAATCGCATTGAGGTTCCAATATTTCGAGTATTTTCAATTCAGATGAAAGCAATTAGAAATAATAAATGAGACGTGCAAAACGATTAACATTCTTAATAACTACAAGTGTTTCTTTTTGTGCAAGTGCGACTTTTGATATGAAATAAGAAACCAGTAGAAAAAAATCTGGCCACGATAAAACACCCGGTCTCGATACGTCTATTTCTTCGGGACATATCGTGACCACAGACCTAAAAAAAAATCCGGACGTCAACGTCAAATTTTTTTAAACTGTTTTTCAATTTAGCAATATTAGTTTTAATGAATGAAATTTTTTTTATTGATACGAGTCTATTAAAATTAGCATATAAGTGCAATATAATCGTGATAGAGACATTTGAAGAGCGCCGAATCGCTTGACATTGACATGACGGGTATTAAGCACTATCTCACGCCACTTCGCTCCATGATAGGAGTTTATTTATGTATTTATGTTTGGTTCAAACCAAACCAAACAGAGGCACGCGAGCCCCTGGCCCGTGAGCACAGTATCCGATGAAGCCTAAAAGCCTAAAAAGCTAACAGCAATTACATCACCGAAATTATATCGCTCCATGAGACGTGCAATAAGTAATTAATCATGTGTCATCAGTACCTTTCTGCCATCTGTGGAAACGTTATTAAACGTACGGCCTAAAGAGTATAACACATTTACATTGTTGCGAATTTTATCTGTGCCGTAAGAATTGAGTGAGGACCTATAAATTTTAACTAAATAACTAAAGGTGACGCACAATAATCAAAGACCTGGTTACCTCATCACTCCCCAACCGTGTCGGCGCGTCACATGTACCAAGTGCAATATTTCAATCGGGCTAGATCCCGCCTCGTAAAGTCGGGCGAGTTGCACCGACGGCTGTCACCACGTCTCTAAAACCATTACGAGCACAGACTAAAATAAGTCTGCCGACGTGACACGTCATAATCAAAATGGCGGCGGTTCGGTACGCGCTAATCGCTTAGATATATCAGTTGGCAGCTAATTGCTCCCGCGCACCTCTGACACTGGCACTTTGTGTTTGATGCACTGCTTTCCTGCTTGGTATGGCCATTCGAGATTTACTGGTTCGGACGTGATGGACATTTATTCCTATTTCATTTCCATACTTAAACACTATATTCCATACTTAATCAAACATTTATAATAATGTTTATCATTGTAAGTAGTAAAAGGCATAGTAATAGCATATGAACGTCCTACTTCTGAGGCCTCCTCTGATTTTCGGAAGGGTTTCGGTGCCGGGAAGAGCCCGCGACGCTGCACCAATGCGAGTTGGCGAATGTCACATGTCCTTTATATTTTCACTCCATCCAGGTTTCCTTACACATGCAGTCCTTCCGATGTTTGTCTCCATCGCCGAATACGCGGCACATCAACATTTAAAACTGCAGAACAAATTTTCAAGTGCCGGCATCGAGGATCGAACTCACTTATTATGTAATTTAAGTCTAGTGCACGGCCCCTAAGCTCCCACGGCTGACGAAAGTAGAGGTCTTTTTTTTTGACAGAGTGACTAAACTAGCGAAACGTTAACATTATGGTAAGAGCAACGTCTGCCCATAACAAATGCTCTGTCATCCAGAACATTTCTGTGTGACACCACACTGCGCTCGTCACTCTGAGACATCAGCTCTTAAGTCTCATATGGCCAGTGATTACACTAGCTCTCAGGTCGGAATAAAAATAATTTATTCTGATGCCGTGTGGTAGCGGCTTAAGAGAATCTACCACCCCATCTCATCCCGTGAGTGTCGTAAAAATCGACAGAGGAAAAAAAAATATTTTCCCTCTGTCGACTTTTACGAGAGATGGGCAGCAGCGTCCTCCTGAAACATCTCAATAAATAAACTGCGGTTGCCAACCCGCCTGCCAAGCGTGGCATCTATGGCAAAATCCCCCCAAAATAAGAGCGGCAAACTTTTGTGGCAATCTATGGGGGAGGCCTATGTTCAACAGTGGACTAGTGATAATTCTGATTTTACAAGGTGATAAACCATAAAAAATATATATAAAAGTATAGTTTCAGCGTATAAATGTCCCACTGCTGAGCCAAGGCCTCTTTTCATTTCTGAGAGGGTTTTGGAGCTAAGAAGAATCCGCCACGCTGCTCCAATGCGGGTTGGCGGATTGCACATGTCTTCGAAATATATTTTTTTTATTTCTCAGACATGCAGGTTTCCTCACGATGTTTTCCTTCACCGCCGAGCACGTGGTAATTCATCACTTAAAATTGCATTAAAAATTTTAGTTGTGCCGGCACCGAGAATCGAACCCAGGCCACTCGCGTACTATGAAATTTAAAGCAAGCGCCTAGCCCCTGAGCTACCAAAAAATATAAATCAAACCATTAAGATTATAGGAGGAAGTATCATATAGCCGTAATAATGTCAAAAGGTACACAACAACAGAATCTATAGAAATTTGCCAGTTCACCAGACAACGTATCTGCAATGTCACGAGTGACCGCACGACTGTCGTACTCATAACTCGCAATTACAAATGCCAGAAACTCACCTTTCTTTGCCAACACATCTATGACAAATGAGTAATTGGATCCGATGTGAAATTAGCGTGTGATCTTTGAGAAACAGTTCGGTGCTGTCACTTGTCCAATCCAACACCGAGTACCAAGTGAAAACTGACAAAACGGCGGTAGGAAAAATAACACAGAATTATGGTGGTGGCAGGATTCCTATGCAGGAATCCGTCTATGTAGGTACCACCCCAGGGCCAGTTATTCTGCCGTGAACCAGTAGTGAGCGGTATGATGGGCACTGAGAGCTAGTGAAAAAATTGGGCATATGAGACTTAAGAACTGATGTCTCAGAGAAGTTTCACTTACCATCAGGTGAACGTTTTGTTCGTCTCGTCACTTTTTCTAATAAAACAAAATAATGTCGCAAGTCGAGTAACAAAAACTTTGCGCACATCACTAGAAACGAAGTACGAGTATGTGCAGTAGTGAGGCATACAATGTTGTTTCTCTACCTTCTTACGCTATACTTCTATAAAGTACAATATTTGAGTTTACCTATAGCAGATTAAACGCAGGAAACCAAAACGGAAGATAAACCAGTACGATATAACCGTATGAACTACGTCAATTGCAATTTTTTTTTATTTATTTTATGTTATTTTAAGTTTAAACGTAACCGCGATGGTGCAGAACTCACTGACATTTCACATAACAAAATGTTCAAAATAACATTGAACATTAAATACATACTCGTATCATTAATCTCAACATATTCAAATTTTGTCCAATTTATAATTTATATGTATTACTTAACATCCATCCAATATCGAACACACCCTTCTCCGACCCCACTATAAACTTATCCAACAAAAACTCTATCCGTATACATAAAAAAACGTATCAGCCGTCCATCGCATTGGCCCGTAAAAGATATATAGCGCGCACATGACGCTTGAAAATATCTAATTTAATTTTATGTGCTCAAAGTTACCTGTCCACAACTCTCCTAGATACCGACGTCACGGCGACCAATTTATAGCTTAGTATATCATTAACTTATGTCTGGACATAATAAGTTTCGGTGCTAAGTTGAATTTATCGTTTCTGGGCTGCGGGAGACCGGGGAATGATTCCATCCATCCTCGGGTATTATTGTACGGGATCGAGTTTTGGTTGATTTTCGAATAGAATTGTGATGAAGCATCTTATATCCTTTCTGTTGATCCTTTTACAAACGAGCCTGAGGCGTGTTTATTTTAATATTTCGACCCATACTTTCCGTGTGTGCTAGGACTTAGATACATTAACATAAATATAAGTTTACTGGTTATAGGGTTCCTATATAGGAATCCGTCTAGGTAGGTCCCCAGGGCCAGTTGTTCTGCCGTGAAGCAGTAGTGTGCAAACATTACTACTCGTATGTTTCGGTTTGAAGGACACTGAGAGCTAGCGTAATCACTGGGCATATGAGACTTAAGAACTTATGTCTCAGGGTGACGGGCACATTGTGACATCACACAGAATTTTTCCGGTTGAGACAGTTTGTTATGGGCAGATGTTGCACTTCCCACAGGTGAACGTTTTGCTCGTTTCGTCCCTATATCCAATAAAAAAAAGTAATAAAGATTTCGACCGCGAGGCCTAGTGGTCAGAGTATCTGACTAGCACGCCGCGAGTCCTGGGTTAGATTCCCAGCAGGAGCCAACATTTGTGCAGAAACAATTGTTGGTTTTCTGGTTTGGTTATGTTGTAATTGTCCTTATGTCTGACGCTGTATCATATCATCTAGTTACATCGGGCATGGGTAAGTTGGGATGAGTGAGTGTCCCAGCGTTTGCGTGTACTTGTGGCACTATAATATCTCCTGTGCAGTCGATAACTTACGACAGTATACGGTAGATCTCCTCCTCTTCCTACATCAACAATAAACAAAATAAATGCTGTAAACATTTCTGTGTGGCATCACACTGCACTCTTCACTCTGAGACATCATCATTGTTAAGTCTCATATGCCCAGTAATTACACTAGCTCTCAGTGCCCTTCAGACTGAAACTAAGTAATGTTAGCACACTACTCCACGTGTAGATAGGTAAGGGTAATAAGGATTTTGCCATAGTTGCCACGCTTGATATGCAGGTTGGCGACCGCAGTTTATTTATTCAGATGTTCCAGGAGATGCTGCCCATCTTCTGGTTTTAATTTTCTCTCCGTCGACACCCGCGGGATGAGATGTGGTGGTAGATTCTCTTAAGCCGCCACCACACGGATGCAGTTTCATCTTTATTTCTTTCGGATTAAGTCATTACAGTATTAATCTGTTAGATTGCAATGCATACAGTATACAGATAAAAAAAAAATTAATTCGTCCCACGGAACGCTGCATCAGGTGCGTATCTGAACGCGCATTAATAAATCGATGGGGAACAGCGACGTCCCCGCGCGAACACCACCCGATTTACATATTTAGAGGCCAATCAAGATAATTCATATTTATAAAACGCAATGACAATAATGTCACGGAACGGATCCGTGGCACCGGGATGGCGTCTATAAATTTTAAATATTATGAGGCATTAATATTTGAATAAACATGTCGGGGGGAGGCCGTAAGTCTGTCGCGGTGTGACATACGCCGACTGACGGCGATGCCGTCGCCGGAGACTGTTTAAGACTTCATTTACATGAGGACCGGTACTCGAGGCCGGGAGGGGGAGGACAAACGTTTAATAAGACAAGATTAGAGCTATTGCTGCTTGACGACGCAATTTAAAGGATCGCTTAATGAGATAATGATACATTGGAATTTTGATTAGACGTTGTAAGATCCGATAGCCAAATGGTCCGCATTAGCATCTCCGTTAGCTCTCGAACAGTAAATTGGTAGTTTTGTCTTACCCTGTCAAGAATAGGATACGGCCTTTAGCAAAGCTTCATTTTTAAAGGGTTAGCAGAACAATAACTAAAATATAAATTCAATCGAATAACGTATTTTGTTTAGAAATTTAGTTATAATATTCGCCGCTAGATGACATTTAATTGTCAATCGCGGTGTTGAGATTTTTCGCACAAATACCCCACGGGTTAAGAAAAAAACACCTGCATTCGTATGCTCCATTTTTTTGTTTACATTTGTAGACTACAATCTGAATCCGATTACACTGAACTCTGATTTAAACCAACGGAAAACTAACTGTACTCTAATTGTACAAAGAAGTTTACAATAATTAAACTTTATGTGCTCTTTTATTTAGCAGGTATAATAACTATTTTTATAGAATTTCTTCTAACAATTCTGAAAAGTACATTAATACTTTACAGAAGTTTCAAGAATTTTCTAAATAATTTGTATTTATCTGAAATTTGTAAAAATGTTATTAATGTCCACAGAAAAAAGTAGAATTTCGTAATATAATCTTTCATTACTGTAATTTTTAATTTGTTCTTTTTGGTGGCGTATGGGTACCCCATTACTCTCGTCGAAATCACAGCAGTGGACAAGGCAAACAATCCTTAAGCACCTACAGATCGCGAAATAACTCTCAAATATGCCACACTTAATTTATCCATACTGGTGACGGGTTGCGGAGTCTAAGGTTAGAGAAGGTACTGCGATCGCCAACCCGCCTGCGTGGCGATTAAAGCAAACCTTAACAATTCAGGAGAGACATTAGTCCTGCAGTGAATTTAAAAACTTTAGAGGCTGATAATGAAAAACTATTTATAGGAGTAAGTGATTGGTATACAACAAGTTAGAAATTTTCGGAATAGGTATGAACTTTATGTTAAAATACCATTTATAATCTATATAGGGATCATAATCTACCTGCCGATTGTTGTGTATCGAATCCCGACTCGTATATATCTTGGAGACTACTTAGAAACGCGAAACAAAAGCTCATCCCGTGCTTTACTCCGCGAGATTTATTCCCGCGATATCATTGAAGCGGCCGCTGCTGTGTGTGTACCGCGCACAACTGCAAACTATTGGATTCAACGAGAGTCGGTCGCAAATTCGGTTTGTATCAATTTAACAAAAACTTTGATTGCCTTCTAGAATAGAAATTAGATAAATTTGCAAAGGTTTTGAAAAATTATGAAGGTCTGGAATTTCCATTCTGTGGTGACATCTCATAATACAAAATGGTAAATTGATAAGTATTTTAGTATGATCAAGGATAGGTTAACATAGACAGCTGGCCACTTTACTAGCCAGTATTAGCTCGTTGGTCATTATTAGGTAAGAGTACGTGCGTTTATAAGACACTAGACGTCCTTAACCTCGAGTAGCGGATGGAATCATAAACTAAACTATTGAAGGATTCGGATGCAATGTCAGAGAAACGGTTAATTCATAATAAATCTTGATTAGAAAAATAATTTTGTATCCTTTACAAGATGGGCTGTTATATCAACACCTGAAACCTGACTCATTCGATCATTTAAATAAAACTATTTTTAGAGATCTTATCGCGTTTAATTGAAACTATTTATAACCCGACGTTTCGAGCGCTTTACAGCACCTATGGTCACGGGAGGAATGAGGTGGCAGATGTCCTGATGTCATAGTT
This sequence comes from Luehdorfia chinensis, assembly GCA_019845155.1. Taxonomy (NCBI): domain Eukaryota; kingdom Metazoa; phylum Arthropoda; class Insecta; order Lepidoptera; family Papilionidae; genus Luehdorfia; species Luehdorfia chinensis. The sequence goes on along the minus strand of JAHVAK010000423.1, from coordinate 1,977,265 downwards.
AACCCGGGGTACCTTCAGCTTTTACTTATTACTTTTAGTCCGATCTACGCAGCAAGAGCTTACTGTGTCTTGACGCCTTGCAGTGGTATGCTTGGTTTTTGATATAATTTTATTAATAATTGGATCCCAAGTCGGTAGTAGTACCCAACCATCTTACCTATTGAAATTAGGATGTTTTTTTAATTTCGATAGCCTCGCGAATCATCCTTGGTAGGAATCGGTGTTCTTTTTTTGTGTGCAAGGAATTGTGGTCTATCAAATCTGATGTAATGGTTGGGTGATCCAGAACATGGAACACAACCCCTAACCATTACATAAACTTCTGGTTATAAATAGTTTAAATTAAACGCGATAAAATCAGTAAAAATCGTTTTATTTAAATGCGTAGTATTCGCGTAAATATAAGAAACCATTATGTGAATCATTCGATCATAATTGAACGCAGATAAGGATATTATTAATAAATAAAAAATTAATGAAATGAAAAACAGTACATATATCATTACAAGGGAATCGAATTTTTCTGTACGATATGTGGTATCGTTTTGGCGAGTTGCATGTTACATCTTGTGGGTCGGACAGGTAGCGTCTCGCATTGTTTCGTGGAATATCGTACCGTTTGATATACGATCAGCGCGCGCAATGCTTCACAATGCACCAGCGCTGCCTTTTAGCTGAATATCTAATGGGGTCCGAATTAGAATAATTTATGGGGCAGGTCGGAGACAAAAACGGAACGTTATGGGGTCGGCTGGGGACGACCGCGTGTCTGCCGCGTCTCAAGGTCCAAATAATGTCCGATGGTTTATTTTTCTCTGATGCACGTCGAAAGGATTTAGTGACGTACCTTTGCCTTATCGGGATTGGGAAAAGGAGAAATTCGTTTAAGGGTCGATACGACGACCTAACCTGATATATTTTGTGTGGAATCTTTATCATGATTGTATACTTCTTAAGTTTACAAGTGCTATATCAAATAGACTTAACTTATCTGTCATCAAAAGTAAATAGCCACATGGTTTAGGATACGGACTGCAAAATATGACTATTGTCGTGAACCATCTTCTAGCACAAGCTTCTAGTTACTTAACTACGAATGACTGGTATCGAAAATCGATTATCGATAAATGAAAAAGAACTTTGTGGCAGAATTATCTACGCCTCAATTTCTTGAGCATAATATAGAAGAATGGTTACATTTCATACAAAAGTATCAAGATTTCACCACATAGAAGTATACATGCAATAATTATATCATTCGTTTTATTATGCTATGAGTATTATTATATATTTACATTTTCCTGTCGTAGATTAATCGTAAACAGTATAACATCGTTAGTATTCTTTATGTTTTTGCTACGTATATTTATTTATATATGTATATATATACTCTTTTATTTGTTAACGTATAAGCAAATATATACTCAACCAGATTGGATATAGCTAAATTTGGCATTCAATGTGCACTTTAGGTTTCAAATGAAAATCAGCGTTGGGCTTTAGAGTCTGACATTAAGCAGATCTGGAGACCTTTTGGTTTAGCCATGGAACGCGCATACTGCATAACACTATTTTTGTTTATATTTATTTTCAGGTGCTTGTTTGTTATAGATTTTTTAGTTTGTAATTTCTTTTATTAGTATAGGTTTCTATTGTATCTATTTGTCTTTCTATGCTGTGCTAATAAATGCTTTAACTTTCTTCTTTCTTTCTATTAAGCGCCTAGACACAGCATTGTCTATGATAGATAAGTATGGACATACGTATAGGACATTGAATGACGAATTTGATTCTCATCACAAAGATATAGAAATCGATGAGCCGAAGTCAAACATCGTTGCCTAGCTTTCTCAACTCCTAAATATTGAAATTTCACATTAGCATACACGTTGTTGACAGATAAAAGCGCATAAAGGCACTACACCGTCTGAAGTTACCACTTGTTATCCCACTACACTGTCAATTTACCACTACTTTACAGCTAAACGGCGGTATTTATCAGCGCGGCGTACAACGTAGGCCCGTAAGGAGCATTAACAACCGCCATTTTCCTATAGAAAATCATAATGGCCGGCGAGGAAACAACGACGGAGAGCGATCATTAATTATGGGCACCTAACAAGCGGGGAAAGGCGACGTTGGCGATTTATCCGGCCGATCGAGTGGTTATTTAGATCGTCCCAACGCGACGATAGATGGCGCTGAGAGACTGCTCGGTATCTGATGCACGAGCCGCGCAAGCGTGCGAGATGGAGGATTTTCTGTCACCGCGCTTAGCCGCGGACCGCGGTCGGGTCCGCAAGATCACAGAACGGATAATCGCTTGGGTTTAGTTTTACTTTTGCATTGTGCGCGGAGAGGGATCTTTTAAAACGACTCATTAGTGTAATCAAAGAAATTCTTTGAGACTCGAGCACCTGACCTTACAGCATCAGAAGTGATTCGAAGTATGTATGTAAGTATCGACGAAAATAACATACATACAAATAAAGGCGTACCTGCAAACACATTTATAAATATTCATATTTCATTTAATAAAATTATCTTGAGAAGAGTAAGCTTAGTTTTGGTCCTCTCAAGCAAGTGCTTATATTGAGTACTAAAGAGTTGTTTTAATGTAAATTCGACAGCAAGGATTGCAGGATCATATACGTGTAAATGCTTGAATTAAAGCACTCTTTACTTTCCTCTGTTTATAATTCCGCAAGAAAAAATTCCGGCAAACATATATAACGCTGTAGGCATGAACCCCTGAAAGCGTAATTCATGAAATAAATAAATAAAAGTAATTTATTTAACATAAATATGACCTATTTTAAATTACAAAAGCCTAGTAATTATCTGTTGCAAACTGTAACATGGAATTTTTATAATATTTCCAATTCGATATAGGCATATTATCATTTACAGTTGATACTGTAATCTGATACATATTTTTAATATAATATCTTCAATCATAACATTCCCGTGTGGAGGCGGTAAGAAAATCTGATACTCCATCACATCGCTATAAAACTTCCAGAGTGGTGTAAGGCACAATTTCTACTAAGTGTATGGTAGGTATTGCTTTTTTATTAGATAAAGTGACGAAACTAGAAAACGTTCACCTGACGGTAAGTGCAACGTCTGCCCATAACAAATGCTTTGTCACCCAAAACATTTCTCTGTGGCACTACACTTCGCCCGTCCTCTGAGACATCAGTTCTTAAGTCTCATATGCCCAGTGATTGCGCTAGCTCTCAGTGCTTTTCAAAACGAAACAGTAATGTTTGTACACTACTGCTTCACGGCGGAATAACTGGCACTGCGGTGGTGCCAGATTAGCGTAGACGGATTTCTGCATATGAATCCTACCACGAGTAAATCTGCCACCGTAATCGCCAACCAAGCGTTGCCATTACAATAAATCGCATCTTTTTGGTATTAATTTAGTAGGAATAAAAATTTACCACTCCAACTAAAACAATAAGCCTACCGTACACAAGGACGCGTGTTGTGTCGCCGCCGATGCGACATCGCCGCGATGTCGCGCGTTCGCGACGTGTTCCTTTAATTAGGCCGCGGCCTGCCCGGGATGGAATTCATTAGGGCCTCTAATTAAACATAAGGACATGATTTTCCGGTTAAGGCGAACTGCGCGTAGGTGTTCTATCGACCAATCACGGTTCTGCTTGATTAATTAAAGCGGGCTAATTTGGCTCAATACGCGCTCTAATTAGGCGCGTGTTCGCGTAATGCATGTTGTCAAATGTGATTTTGTCACGGCAAGTCTTGAGGGGGAAAGTAAAATAAAATATTTTTCGAAAACAAACGGAAAGCGGTGAACGTCAAATTTAGTGTTTTTTTTTTTTGTAAGTTCTTTCGTTCTTTTCAATTATACTTAAATACAGTCACGCCTTTTTCTCTTGTATACGGTAGGCAAAGAACACATCCGTTGCGGTCACAGGAACTGATTGTGAAATGAGGAATTCCTTCCATTTTTGAAGTCGATTACTGGTGGTAGGATTCTTAGTGCAGTAATCCGTCTAAGTAGGTACCACCACCCCAGGGCAAGTTATTCTGCCGTGAAGCGAGTAGTGTGCAAGCATTACTGTGTTTCGGTTTGAAGGGCGCTGAGATGCTAGCGTAATCACTGGGCATTTGAGACTTAAGAACTGATGTCTCAGGGTGACGGGCGCAGTGTGGTGTCACACAGAAATATTCTGGGTGACACAGTATTTGTTGTGGGACGTTGCGCTTACCTTAAGGTGAACGTTTTGCTCGTTTCGTCACTTTATACAATAAAAAAAAAATTAAAGAAAGGATCGTGACGGAACTGAAGGCTAACATTCCCGCAAAAGATGCATAAGCAAGAACCATTTCGAACGCTGCACGGCAAGCCGCAAATAAGGAACGATGTTATAAATTACTCTTCGAGCTATAAGAGTGAATTACAGCCGATACTAGTTGTATGAATGATGGATATCAAAACTGATGGATGGCGCCCGCGCGCACGGAGCACCGCACCGAAGGTAAATTGCATCCAAGGCACTCACTTACCTGCAACCGGAGAATGTGAAATTTATAACGGCATTCGATATTAAAGGAGAAGTAACAAACTACAGAAGAAGTAACATTCTTGCATACTCGTATTTATTTCTCGTCGTCGTTTCAGCCTATCAATAGTCCACTGCTGAACATAGGCCTCCCCCATAGATTGCCGCAAAAGTTTGTAGCTTTCGTTTTGGGGGGATTTTGCCATAGTTGCCACGCTTGGCAGACGGGTTGGCAATCGCAGTTTATTTATTTAGACGTTCCAGCAAGATGCTGCTGCCCATCTCCTGGTTTTCATTTTCCCACTGTCGACTGTTACGACACCCACGGGATGAGATGGGGTGGTAGATTCTCTTAAGCCGCTACCACACGGCTAATACTACTAACTATTTATTTCTGATAACTGTTAATGTAATAATTGGATTTCGCTGCGATTTTGATTTCTCAATACAATTACTACGAAAATTTTGGTTTATATACAACACTAGCTAATGATCGCGACTTCGTCCGCGTGGATTTAGGTTTTCAAATATCCAGTGGGAACTCTTTAATTTTCCGGGATAAAAAGCATCCTTTGTCCGTCTCCAGGATGCAAGCTACGAGTATCTTTGTGCCAAATTTCGTCGAGATCGGTTTAGCGGTTGAACCGTGAAAACGTAACAAACCGACAGAGGGACCGACAGAGTTACTTTCGGCAGAGTTAGTTTCGCATTTATAATATTGGTATGGATAAATGGGATGATGGTGACCGCACGGCCTAGTGGTTAGAGAACCTGACTTTTCCGCGGCAGGCCCTGGGTTCGAATCCCAGCCGAAGCCAACATCTGTGCAAAAACACAAATTGTTGGTTTTAGGGTCTGATCGTGTTGTTCCCCGTGTTTCTGACGCTGCATCCTAGCCTACCTCCGATCTTATCGCATCAGCGTGTAATCGAGCGCGGGTAGGTTGGGATGAGTGAGTGCCTGTGTTTGGGCGTACACTCGTGGCACTATAATATCTCCTGCGCAGTTGATAACTTCCGGCAGTATTCGGAAGTTGTCGGCATGGTCGTAAATCGGCTAGGAGGCCTAGGTACCACACTTTACTGGTGGAAGGATTCCTATGCAGGAGTCCGTCTAGGTAGGTACCACCCCAGGGCCAGTTATTCTACCGTGAAGCAGTAGTGTGCAAACATTACTGTGTTTCGGTTTGCAAGGGCACTGTGAGCTAGCGGAATTCACTGGGCATATGAGACTTAAGAACCTATGTCTCAGGGTGTTGGGCACAGTGTGTTCACACAGAAATGTTCTGGGTGACACAGCATTTATTATGGGCAGACGTTGTACTTACCAGCAGGTGAACGTTTTGTTCGTTTCATCACTTTATGCAATTAAAAAAAAAATTGTTGTAAGACATGAGTAATATCCGGCTATGGCTAGGAACCTTACACCGAATTCCTGGTCAGCAAGATAAGACCACACTGTTTTGCAGCATCGCATTGCACTGCGCGCGGACGTTGATTCAATTCTTCCTTATTATGTTTAGTCTGAGTCTGGCTTCGCGTAACCGTCGAGCCTGAATGTAATAGATCATGCACAATGTTTTTTTTTATTTTTATTTATTTTTTTATTTCATAAAAGTGACGGAACGAGCAAAACGTTCACCTGATGGTAAGTGCAACGTCTGCCCATAACAAATGCTGTGTCACCCAGAAAATTACTGTGTGACACCACACTGCGCCCGTCAGCCTGAGACATCAGTTCTTAAGTCTCATATGCCCAGTGATTACGCTAGCTCTCAGTGCCCTTCAAACCGAAACACAGTAATGTTTGCACACTACCGCTTCACGGCAGAATAACTGGCCCTGGGGTGGTACCTACCTAGACGGATTCCTACATAGGAATCCTACCGCCAGTAAAATGTTATAGAGGGTAATCATTAATTTTAATATAAATATACCAACGAATTATTGTAATCTTAAGTCTTAATTAAACTGTTGTAGAGACATGTTGTCTTTTTAAGAACCTTCAGCGGCGCTCCCGAAACTTAACAACTTACAACGAATTGAAAAAGGACACGATAAACTCCACACAGCAACATCTTTTTTTTTCTGATCGATTTAACTCGACGTTTTAAAAGGCAAAAACACTTCAAACTTATTGACTAGAGAAATGTTCTTACTGACTATTCTAATTGAAAAGAGAATCCCTCCGTCCTAGAAAACTAGACAAACATTGCGACAAATGTCAAGTGTCGCAAGTCGCACGCCACATCACGTGTCAATGTCGCAGCGATGTCGCGTCACGTCGCGCGTGACCCGGCTGACGAGACGCGTGTGACGGGAAAGAAAACACAATATCCAATAATGCTTGTATAGAAGATAGCTTTATATTCCTGATGTCAGATATTACATCAAATAATATTAAGTACAGAATTCTGTTGCATTAATGCTGACGAGCCTAATTAATTTATCTATTATGTACTATACGTATTATATACATAGTGTATTATATAATGTGTCCTTTCGGTCGATTTACGGTGCTGTAGACATCGCAGTACAAGTAGAAGTAAGAAATATGGGGCACACACTAATCCTAACCTACCCGCGCCCGAAGTAACGCTCATGCGATAAGATCGGAGGTAGGCAGTGTCGAAGTCACGAGGACAATCACAACATACCATCGGAAACCAACAACTTGTGTTTTTGCCCAAATTTTTTGGCTCCGGCTGGGATCGGAACCTCGGACCTATGACGTTTAGAAGTCAGATCGCTATTATACACTGTAATCATATTATATGTATAATATGTATATCGTTTGTATGTACTCGTAAATATAGACCATGTTTATACATAGATATAAGTTTAGATGGCTTAAGATTTGTTTTGCCAGGATGAATGCTTGGGATTGAAACTATTAATCAAACTGGAAATGACAATCGAGACATGACTGCTGGCAGCGAGACATCCTGTTACTGTCTTCAAGAGTAAAGCACGTACATTCTGATTCCTCATCCAGGATTAATTAAGATATTACAGAGACTTACTGTCCCCACACTTATGTATGGCAGTGAATGTTAGATCTTGCAGAAGAAGCATGATAGTAAGATTAATACTGTGGAAATTAAAAGTTTGAGAAGTATAGCTGGAGTGACTATCATGGACGAAGTGAGGAACTGCGTAATAAGGGTACGTTGCGGTTAGTAGATGATGTACTGACAAAGATAGAGAAAGGAAAAAAGCAAAAGCATTTTATGGTTTGGATACGTAGAGATCCATCCTGATGAAAGAAGAATGACGAAACTGATTTTAGGCGAGTGTGAATGTAAAAGCTAGTAAAGGTCGCCGTATGCGAAATCGTTTTAAGGAAAGACCACGTCAAAAGTACCCGCAACCGTCCGGCTTGTATGAAAACGCTCGTGAAAGTAGAAGAAGCGAAGCATTTGTGTCAGGTTTGTAGTAAGTAGAAAGATCTGTTCCTACGCCAATGGGAATGAAGCGTGACTTTATGTATATATTAACGGGACAAAATGATCATTCGCTCAAGCGCTCGGTCTCGGTATTTTCATACTAAAGGTGAAACTAGTGACCCGAGTTCGATCCTCAATACTCGCATCATTAAAATTGTTTATGGCAAATTTGAGTTCAAATATTTGTATATTGTCGTATAAGATATGATATCGATGAAGATATAAAGTAAAAAGAAACGTCCATGTCGGAGAAACTAAGTGTAAGAAATATGTTTTTCTATATGAATTCAAAGAACATGAATCGTGTACCAGTCTTTCTTACATGAAGAACTCCATCGGTAAAATATCGTAAGTTAAAGTGAATGCCTGTGAAAATCTCCGTCTGTATGAGAGTCTCGCACACTGCAGTAATCGTTCTGATAAAGTCATGGATAAGACGCTAGTCGAGCGTATGCTACAACTATATCAGAGTGTAAGCTGCACCCACTGCAGGTATAGTAAGCTGGATAAGATCCGACCCTAGTCTTTACGACAGTTAAGCGCAGTTTAAACGGCCGCCACCGAAGAAACGAAGCGATTCTAAAACGTATTTAACTTGCAACTTCTATTTATTTACTACCAAGGTAAAGTTTCAACTCAATGCATAGTTATGAATGGTTCACCGTAATAATTTCTGATGTAATAATCGATATAACCTCTGTTATTTTTATAATAGCAGAGCATGTAGCTATGCGATGATGGTAAGTGATCACCGCCGCCCATTACTATTTAGAATTTATTCAGAGAAATTGGGGCGGTGTTGACAGCCATTGAAAACGGATTAAGCTCTCCTCTTGAAGGTCCCTAAGGCATATTGGTCGGAAAAAACCGCTGCCGGCAGTAAATTCCACAAAGGGGCCGTGTGTGGCAGAAAACTCCTTGAAAAACGCACTGTGGTAAAATTAATCTTAAGTTATGCCGGAAGATGCGACAGTGGAATTCGGCGGATGGAATTAACCCAAACAATCCCTAATAAAAATAAGAACTGTTCGCACTTCACATTCATTTCAGCACATCAACTCCGCTGCTGTGCACAGTCCTTCCCAATAAACTGTCACTAAACAAGATCCCGTACAACCTGTATCGACTTCCTGCGAAAGTTCGCTTTATGATCTGTCGTCATGCGTCGGAATTTGAAAACATTTCTTCACCAACGGTTATCGGTTCTACACGCAAATATAGCCGGCCCATTGCCACTTCAGCTTTTTGACTCTTTGAGCTTTATCGGTTAGGTACTCAAGTTCCGACCCGAAAGGTTAGGCTATTATGTGATCATAAGTCTTGGATACATCATGACAATATGAGGTAAAAGCAGTTCATTACTGGCCATAGAGCATTCCGCAATCATCAGAATCCTGAATACAGAGAAATGAAAATCATTTCTAACAGCTCTACTATTTAGTGAATAACTTCAACGAGTTATAATAAATATAAAAAGTTATCTTACCATTACTGGAAGGACGCTAGGGAAGGATAGAGTCTGCAATACTACATGCAAGTTTCCGCTCAATGTCGGTCACAAGGTTACACAACATTTAATACTGCAATGATTCAAGAGATGTCAACACCGTGAACCGAACCTAGAACACTCGTGTATAAGAAATTTTAAGCGAAATCCCGGTCTCTGAGTTACCACAGCAGAAATAAATATATTCAAAATAAAGGGTAATTAAAATATATAATTTTCAAATCTTATATTCGCCGTGTGGTAGCGGCCTAAGAGAATCTACCACCCCATCCCATCCCGTGGGTGTCGTAAAAGTCGAAAAAGACAGAGGGAAATTAAAACCAGCTTCTTCCTGGAACATCTGAATAAATAAACTGCGGTTGCCAACCCGCCTGCCAAGCGTGGCAACTGTGGCAAAATACCACGAATATGAGAGCTACAAACTTTTGTGGCTATCTATGGGGGAGGCCTATGTTGAGCAGTGGACTTGTGATAGGCTGAAAGGACGACTGGTAGGACGCTAGAGAAGGATAGAGTCCGCAATACTACATGCAAATTTCCGCTCAATGCCGGGCACAAGGTCAACTATACTGCAATGATTCAAGAGATGTCAACACCGAGAACCGAACCCAGATGACCAGTGTATAAGAAATTTTAAGCGAAATCCCGGTCTCTGAGTTACCACAGCAGAAACAAATATATTCAAAATAAAGGGTAATTAAAATATATAATGTGTCAAATCTCATATTCGGGAACCAGAAACGACATGGAAAGGTTCGCTGTCGCGTGCAGTGTGGAACGGGAGTCGCGTCGAACGCTCCATCTGAAGTCACTTCAGCGAGTGAGACATTATCGCCGTCGCTTTCCACCATCATAGTACGCGAGTGACCTGGGTTCGATTCGCGGTGCCGGCACCACTGAAATTGTTAATTGCAATTTTAAGTGCTGATTTACCACGTGCTCGGCGGTGAAGGAAAACACCGTGAGGAAACCTGCATGTCTGAGGAATAAAGAATATTTCGAAGACATGTGAAGTCCGTCAACCCGCATTGGAGCAGCGTGGCGGATTCTTCCTAGCTCCAAAACCCTCTCAGAAATGAGAGGAGGCCTGTGCTCAGTAGTGGGACATTTATAGGCTGAAACTTTACTTTTTTACTTTGTTTCCACCATCACAAACCGTTGCGCCCGCCTCGCCTTAGTGCAGAACCATAGTTGATGGCAGATATTGCTGAAATGTAATGAACTACTAAACAACATCCCGAGCTTACAAATGTAATAACATAAACTTTTAGTGTGCTATTAACTTTGTTTGTATGTATTTCTGTAAATTACACAGCGTGCCGTTTGGTAGCGGCCTAAGAGAATCTACCACCCCATCACATCCCGTGGGTGTCGTAAAAGTCGACAGAGGGAAATTAAAACCAGTAGATGGGCAGCAGCATCTACCTGGAACATCTGAATAAATAAACTGCGGTTGCCAACCCGCCTGCCAAGCGTGGCAACTATGGCAAAATCCCTCCAATAAGAGAGCTACAAACTTTTGTGGCTATCTATGGGGGAGGCGTATGTTCAGCAGTGGACTTGTGATAGGCTGGAACGACGACGACGAACGACACAGCGCAAACGCGATGTCCACTAACGGTGGGCAAAAAGTGGGCGTCGGTAGGATTGTCTTAGAATGTTTGGCATATCTTGTAATTGAGTTGAGCTAAGCTAAGTTTTGGTATGGACCTATCCTTAAAGAGGATTCTACCAACGTTCAACGGCGTCTAAAATTGGTGATGATGATGATGACGGCTACTTCACGTTGCAAGCAGAAGATGACATCTGCGCACGATATATTATAGTGCCGATTTTCGAGCACGACGATGACTGCCGAATACATCAATGGTGTAATTATACATGGCGGAAGTTTGCAATTACGCACGGAGTCAATCGCAGCACTACAAACCCGGAAACGTATAATTTTGCGGCTAGGATTCGAACTCAGGACTCGCAGTGTACAACTCATGTACTTTAGCCACGCGGTCGTGACGTTAAATCTATCCATATTAATATTTTTAACGCGAAAGTAACTCTCTCTGTTCCTCTGTCTGTGTGGAACCTTTTAACGGTTAAACCCCTGAACCATTCTTGACGAAATTTGGCACAGATATAGCTTGCATCCTGGAGACGGACGGTATGCCGAAAAATCAATATCCACGCATACGAAGTCACAGGCATCAGGAGGTAGGCTATATGTTATGGCTTAAAGCACTCGAGCAAAGTCGGGGCGGGCCACTAGTCTTTAACATAAAATAGAAATAGGTATAACATAGTTATAGTATAAATGTATTTTCCTGTAGGGAATAAACCAAAAATCTATCTGATACCGGCGCTGAACAAAAACTATTTGAGCAGTAAACATAGCGGCACCGACCCCACTACTCCCCGGGTTTATCTTTATTATTAGCCTACCAGGCGAAATTATGACAACTGCAAAACCTCAACTATCTCTCTCCCGCCAACGCTACACCGCATCTGACGTCCCCTTCCGACTCGGTTATGCAAGTCTTTGCAGTGATTCTACGAGATGACCGCCGCGGGACGAACAAGCCGAGGTTTACAAGTCTTTGAGGGGTTAACTTTCAGTTTTGTATTTAGTTCTAGCGTCTTATCTTACGGATTATTTTCCCGTCAGGAGTTCAGCGGCGGTTTTAATTTCTTTTCGTTATCGTTCGGTTACGGTTCTTTAATAAGTATGTTTTTTTTTATTGGACTATTGGACGAGCGAACATTCACCTGACGGTCAGTTATTCTGCCGTGAAGCAGTAGTGTGCAAACATTACTGTGTTTCGGTTTGAAGGGCACTGATAGCTAGCGTAATCACTGGGCATACGTGACTTATGAACTGATGTCTCAGGGTGACGGGCGCAGTGTGGTGTCACACAGAAATGTTCTGGGTGACACAACACAGCACTTGTTATGGGTAGACGTTGCACTTACCATCAGGAGAACGTTTTGCTCGTTCCGTCGCAAATATCAAATTAAAAAAAAAAATTCTGTGTGACACCACACTGCGCCCGTCGACCTGAGACATCATTTCTTAAGTCTCATATGCCCAGTGGAAATCACTTGGACTTAAAATAGCTATCAATGCCCTTTAAACTACTTCTTCACGGTAGAATAACTAGCCTTGGGGTTGTACCTACCTAGAAGGATTCCTGTAAAGGAATCCTACCACCAGAAAAGTGCGATAGGAACCATTTTTTGTTGACAAACATATTAATGATTTACTTAAAGGTAATGTATTCGCGAGTATCTAAAGTTACATACATACAATCACGCCTTTTTCCAATATGAGGGGTTGGTAGAATCCACACACGTAGCCCACTCCGGCGATAGGTGTCCGGCAAATAGAATTGCACCTACCTCTTTATGTTTATAACATCTCTTGATCAATTATCATCCATCATCTATCCAAGCCCTTTACCACGAATTCAAATCAGTTATGTCCTCATCGAATAATAATATATTAGCTAGGTGATAGGATTAGATAGGTGTACGGCAGAGCAGAATAGCACTTACCTCTTTCCTGCCAAGGTGTCGTAAGAGGCGACTAAGGTGTTTGTACGGACAGCCTTTATACACGGGGAATAATATCATAATACGTAATGCTGTCTCTGTACTGCTCATGGGAACGCAACGGTAATTAAGAATTTTTGACTAGTATCAAAATGGCGGCGACGTGGTTTGCCACCCGTCACGTCTCGTTTTCCCTCTGCCTATGTATCCCTTATATAGGGAAAAGGCGTGACTGTATGTATGTATGTAATAATAAATATCGCTTTCAAAACAAAAGATTTCGGACGGGCGCAAAAGAAATGAATAATTGTACTAATTTTCGACTCAGTTTTTATTTTTAATTCAGGACACCACACACTGTAGACCCATAAATGGGTCCGTGTATTTGTCAGTCAACACAGGGCATGGATAATGCAGCAGCGGTCGGCCAATGGAGTGGACTGGCCGGCGTTTGACCGTCGCCACTCGTGATTTGTGGTTACTAAAAGCAGCGCCCCTGTCGGTGACGTGCCAATTGTCTACGTCTTGAAACGTTTCGCAAGTCAGAGGCGACCAGCGGTATACAATTTCCACCCATGCGAAGTCTTCAACGACCGCGTGGCGTAGTGGTTAGCGTACCTGACTTATGCGCCACCGGTCCTGGGTTCGATTCCCAGCCGGAGACAACATTTGTGCAAAAACACAAATTGTTGCTTTTCGGGTCTGGTTGTGTTGTGCATGTGAAATGTATTATTGTAAAACACACCCACGATACAGGAGAAATTCCTACTGTGGGGCTTCGATTTTTAAAAGAAAAAAAAATCAATCCATTTAAACTTTTGGGGTTGCAATCAACAATAACCAATAAAGTTACTTTGCACACAGCTAAAGTAACAGCCTATAAAAGTCCCACTGCTGAGCAGAAGCCTCCATTCCCTTAACGTCGGTGATCCAAGCCGAGGTTTCGACATCCTACAGATGGGCCCTTGAACCACTTTGTAAACGGACCTAAAAAACTTAACTTCGTATATCATACTAGCTGATACCTGCGACATCGTCCGCGTGAACATAGCTTTTTTAAATATTCCGTGGGAACTTTTTGAGTTTTAGGGATAAAAAGTTAGGGATCCTATGTCCGTCTCCAGAGTGCAAGCTATCTCTGTGCCAAATTTTGTCGAGATCGGTTCAGCGTTTGAACCGTGAAAAGATAGCAAACAGATAGAAGGACAGAGAGTTACTTTCGCATTTATGATATTAGTAAGTATTACAATTGTGTCGGAATGGCTAAGCCCATTGACTTATACGCCACGGGTGGCAGGTTCGATTCCCGCATGGATCACACATTTTTATGGTCTACATATAGATGTTCTGGTTTTGGGTGTTTTTGCATGTGGAATGTATACCTGTAAAAGGCACCCACGACACAGGACCAATCCTAGTTTGTGCTAAAAAATATAATTTAAAAAAGCCCACATAGATAACTTTGAAATACATATAAAGCAGAAGCAAACGACGACGGTAGAATATGTTTACGATATCCTAATACTCGTGTTAACTGAGTTCAAATATGGTAACGATTAGAAGAAAGCTATCAAGATAAAGTTAATGGTATCAGCAATAGGAATTGAACTGGGGTTACTTAGTAATGTAGCATTTCTAATCTGAGGCAAATATTCAAATCTACATTAACTAATCAAGAATGAAGGAAACGTTAATGGCTAAATAAAACACTGCAATAAATGTATTAAAGTGATTTAAGTGTGTAAGTATTAGACATTTAAAACGCTTCTCGCTTGTGAAATATGCCAAAACCTCACTGTCACTGTCACGAGCAGCGGGCTGTGTAAACGTTCCTTAATGCCGTAATGCCTTATGTTGTCAAATTAATGTACATGCCATATTCCGCACCGTGTCATACGGAATTAGCTGGGACTCTACTAATTTTAAGAACTGTGGTAGCTCAGGGGCTAGGCGCTCGCTTTAAATTTCATAATACGCGAGGGCCTTGGGTTAGATTCCCGGTACTGGCACAACTAATATTGTTAATTACAATTTTAACGCTCGGCGGTGAAGGAAAACATCGTGAGGAAACATGCATGTCTGAGGAATAACAAATATTACAAATGTTATGCTTATAGTAACGTATGGAAATTATCAATTTAAAAACATATAGAGAATGAAGTTCAGAAAAAAACATTAATTCCACTATTTTCGTTACTTTTTCACCAGAAGATGGGCAGCAGCATTTTTAGATGTACCAGCATCTAAATAAAAAACTTCGGTGGCAACCCGTCTGCCCAGCGTGGGAACTATGGCAAAATCCCGCCAAAAGTTTCAGCCTATAAATGTCCCACTACTGAGCACAGGCCTCCTCTTATTTCTGAGAGGGTTTTGGAGCTAGGAAGAATCCGCCACGCTGCTCCAATGCGGGTTGGCGGACTTCCCATGTCTTCGAAATATTTTTTATTCCTCAGACATGCAGGTTTCCTCCCGATGTTTTCTTTCACCGCCGAGCACGTGGTGAATCAGCACTTAAAACTGCAATTAACAATTTTAGTGGTGCCGGCACCGGGAATCGAACCCTGGTCACTCGCGTACTATGAAATTTAAAGCGAGCGCCTAGCCCCTGAGCTACCACGGCTCTAAAATCCCGCCAAAATGAGAGCTAATAACTTTTGTGGCAATCTTTGGGGGAGGCCTATGTTCAGCAGTGGACTATTGATAGGCTGAAATAATGATGATGCTGATTCAATTTTATTAAAACATACGAAATGTTTCTATTATTTTAAAATAATATTTTTTATACAGAAGAGGAGGCAAACAAGTATACGGCTCACCCCATATTAAATGGTCACCAGTGCCCATAAACATCCGCTATACCAGAGAAATCGCGGGTGCGTTGCCGGCCTATGAGAAAGGATAGCTTTTTCTTGAAGGACCCTAAGTCGTATTGGTCCGGAAAAGTCGATGGCGGCAGCAACTTCCACAGAGTGGCCGTGGATGGCAGGTAATTTCTGGCTAAGCGAACAGCGGTGGATTGCCAACCATCAAAATGATGTGGATGGAAGTTATAAGTTAAAACTAAATTAAAATCTTCTTTTCTATTTAATATAACATATGCCCTGACGTCAAAACAGAAAACTTTTATATTTTTTTATAGTTAATAGAATCAGGCGTCCTATCAGAAATCCGTTATAATAAAGGAAAGAAAGTTAATTTACTAAGATCCGCATGCAAAATTTAAAATGCCGAGACTGGGCGGCTGACTGTCCTAGAGTCAATATCACTTGATAATGCATCGTATTTAGGTGAAACACGTGTCGTGTTCTCGACTTCAGTAGTATATTGCCTAGTGATAGTGTTGTAGTGGTGGAGAGTATCTGGCGGCGGCTCCCGTTGGCGGTATTGGTTTGCTTGTGCATGCTGTTGAGGGAAGGGCGCGCGGTGCTCTTCAAAAACTAGGTAATGCACACCGTTTTAAATTTTGTATGCGGATCTTATCAGATTAACTTTCTTTCCTTTTTTGTAATTTTTTTGTTGTCCGTGCATGCTCAGAACTATGTAATAACGTGGTACAATCTCGCCAGATTTTGCCATCAGCGTTAATGATAATACCTAATGACTGACGGGCTGCGGCTTCGACTCCTAGCAAAAAAAAATTGATTTCATTATCGTTTGTCTGTATAAAATATTCACGTATTTAGGGTTCACAAACTCATTGTGAACGGTTCTTAGCCTGTGAAGAGATATTTTATTAATATCATTTGCTATTTCTATACCCTTCCATTCAGCTAGCGATCATTTAGTTAGTATATGATTGAAATTTAAGACCGTGCCGAAATGTTTTAAATACGCGTTTAGAAATACTATTGTTAGTATTATATTAACAGCCGTGTGGTGGCGGCTCGTTAAAAGAATACTACCACTCCATCTCATCCAATGGATCTCGTATAAGGCGAGTAAGGAATTAAACTGCACTGTGCACCCAACAGCGCATGGTGGCGATGGGCTCACCACCTATCACACCAAGTGCATTATATTGTTTTGGTGAAACGTGGATTGTGGCAGTCATCTGTTGTTGCAGTGAGTGCCCAGTCTCTGACTTCCCCTTAAGGGATACAGTCGTGATCTTATGTATGTATGTATGTATTATATTAAGTGTTTTGCAATTTCAAATGACGATTAACCGGTTGCTCGGCGGTGTAAGATAACATCGTGAGAAAACCTGAAAATAAGAAGTGACGACCTCTCAAATCTCGTCAAATCCGATCTAGAAGAGAGAGGGGAGTATAGTGAACTCTCCGCTCCGAAACAAACGCCCACCTATTACGGACGTATTTATTTTTATTTTTATTGGATAAAGTGATGAAACGAACAAACGTTCACCTGATAGTAAGTGCAACGTCTACCCATAACATGTTGTGTCATCCAGAAAATTTCTGTGTGACACCACACTGTGTCCATCACCCTGAGACATGAGTTCTTAAGTCTTATATGCACAGTGATTGCGCTAGCTCTCAGTTTTTTTCACACCGAAACACAGTAATTTTCGCACACTACTGCTTCACGGCAGAATAAGTGGCCCTGGGTTGGTACCTACCTAGACGGATTCCTGCATAGGAATCCTACCACCAGTGCTTTATTTGTTTTTCTTTATTTTTACAGTAAAGCCACAAAAGACTACGTGTCTACATTCAGTAGAAAGTTTTTCCCGCTTCGCATGCAGACGTCCACTCACGCATCGGATATAAAAGCTTCTGCATACACGCGAGCTCTTTGTTTACCACATTCCGATATAAAAATGAATTCACGTTAAATATGGACAGACATGCCTTATATAATAAACATCGAAATGTTAGAATGTTACAGAAACCGTCTAGGTGGGTTGTTCTGGCGTCAAGCAGTAGTGTGCAAAAACAAGAGCTGATGTCTCAGGGTGACGAGCGTAGTGTGGTGTGCACAGAAATTTTCTAAATGACACGGCATTCGTTATGGGCAAACGTTGCGCTTACCACCAGGTGAACGTTTTGCAAAGTAATTTACCTTCCTTCATTATAATGGATTTCCGCAAAGTAACGCCTGATTCTATCAACTTTAGAAACCACTTACTTAAAAATTAAACAAATCGTGTGCAAAAAATACTAAAGTCCGTCATTTCGATATCACGAAAGTTTTAAATATAATTTTAAAACAGGAATCATTAAAAGAAATAACAAAATGAATAAATAATAACTACAAGTGTCAGCCATTCACGTTTGAGAATGAATTGGAGTGAAATCGTGGCCGCCATATTTATGGGACCGTATAATTCAATCGATATAAAGCCGTATACTTATAAAAATATCACACCGATTATTTTCAGTCCTTCATACCTTCACAGTACCTTAGCAGACATATCTCACATCGGCTGAATAACACGCAACGTATCGATTACAAGTTGACAAGCTAATCTATATGTCGAGCGCCTCAGCGGGATGGCAGTGGATGCCGTGTAATTAGGACGAAACGGATCTCATTACCTGACGCAGTTATTGGTGTTACCTGCGGTGTAATCAACGAAAATATGAGTTGGAAAATCCCTAGACAAGTTCTCGATGTTAAGTAAACAGTGATATAGGTAGGTACCACCGCAGGGCCAGTTGTTCTGCCGCGAAGCAGTAGTGTGCAAATATTTCGGTCTGAAAGACGTCTCAGGATCGTAGCAAGTGAAAAGTTGTGGTCTCTGCCTACCCCAATGGGCAAGAGACATGATTTTATGTATGTATAAATACCCCACACTAAGATTTCACATGTTTCATGACTCCGTTTTACATACATTTTACATGCACAACGCAACAAGAACCGAAAACCAACAATTTGTATGTTTGCACAAACGTAGGCCCCGGCTGAGTTCGAACCCAGGACCCGCGGCATAAAGATCAGGTGGCCACGATCAGCTGATAACAAAAATTCATGTTGAACCTAATTCATTATTAGCATAGATATTTTTGTACTAAATTCACCACGTTGTAAACACCCGTAATAAAAATTAAATGCATAAAAACGATACCAACATCAAAAATGACAAAATAACTGACAAATCCACAATTAAAACTTTCCTCGACAAAAGCGCGGCCTTTGGCCCGCAACAAGCGGACACGCGATAGGCTACGTCACAACACGACGCGAGATAAAGCCGTCAATGCGCGATGCTATCGCCGGCGACGTGACGACCACGTCACGGACACCCGCCGGCTTATCGCCGACGCCGCGTCCACCTCACGTGACATGTTATAAAATTCTCTACACACATTTTACTCGATAATCCTATTACACAGAAAACCCTACTTCGTACAACAGGATAACAAGTCCTGCAGATTAAAAAATAAACCGGATAATGTTTTTCTTCGGTTAACATTTGATTTAAAATGCATTGCCAATTCAATCCAATGCCTGAGTTTGAGGTGAAACATGTGTCGTGTTAGCTCAGGGACCTGAACGCCCAGTAAAGCGACCCCGGGGAGGACGATGACTCGATATGGTCTCGAGTCATCGTGATAGCACCGAGAGAGTGCTGGGGGCAGCGAGTACTGTCCCCGGGTCGGGCTATATATATAGCGATGCGATAGAGGGGCCACGGTTCCGTTCCGAACGGAGATCCCGTGACCCCTCTTAAGCGCTGATGGAGGCCACCGTGGGGTTTTAGTCGGTAAGAGTCCGACATTACCCGGCTGCCCCCCTGGTCAGTCGGGTATCCATGCAGGATTTCTCCACGCACAAAAAAAAATTAAAAAAAAAGGGGCGCTCGCATTAAATTTCACAGTACGCGAGTGACCTGGGTTCGATTTCCGGTGACGGCACCACTACAATTTTTAATTGCAATTTTAAGTGCACGTGCTCGGCCGTGAAGGCAAACATCGTGAGGATTCTTCCCGGCCCCAAAACCCTCTCAGAAATGAGAGGAGGCTTGTGTTCAGCAGTGGGATAAATTATAGGCTGTTACTTTACTTTCTACTTTGTGCTGTTTTCTCGAATTTTGTGGTGTGTATTGCCCAGTCGTAGTGTTGTATTGGTGGAGGGTATCTGGTAGCGGTGTTAGTTATAATCACGCTATTATTGGATGGCGGACGGTGCTCTTTTTCAACTAGGTAATATACACAATTTTAAATTTTGCATGCGGATCTTAGCAAATTAACTTTATATCATTACTTGTTACCTATACTTTTTTACCTATATTTACTATCTACCTAATTACCTATACTTTTTTATTTCAGAATGCAACGTCTGAACATTGTAAATGCTGTCTCACCCAGAACATTTCTTTGTGGTGCTACATGACGCTTGTCGCCCTAACATCAGTTCTTAAGTCTCATATGGTCAATAATTACACAAGCTAACAGTGCAGTTCGGACCGAAACACTGCTGCTTAAAGTCGGAATAACTGGCACTGCGGTAGTACTTACCTAGACGGATTCCCGCAAAGGATTACTAACACCAATGAAAAATGTTTTCAATATAAACTATTAAATTCTAACATGATTTATTTATTTTTAGTTCAATCGTCATTTCTGTCACGTCCAAAAAGTTTTACTTCAACCGCGTGTTACACGAAAACTTTTTTTAAATTTAATTTACTGTTTAGATTATTGCATAGGCATCGGTATTTTCATTTCATTCCCACACCATAAATAACTCTCACACCAAGGAATGATTACAAATTCGATATGTTCGAGTATTATTATACAATTTGTTGTTTAAATGTTCGAACAGCGTTAACAAAGTTATAAAACAAATATTAACAATAGAATAAACTATCATGAGACTGTTGGCCTTATCCGAAATCCAACGAGATGTCTTGTTCCACACATAATTCCCCATGGAATCACCGCATAAAAACTATAAAATGTTTTAAACACGCCTCGTGTGAAGGCGTTCGTTATGCGATAGCGTTAAGCATAAGATGGCGGTACAACGTTCTAAAATGGCTACCGTATAGCAAGGTATAGTGGAGTGAACCGCGTGGGCGCAGGTCAGTGAGTCGCGCAGAGATGAAGACTTTTACTATATGTTACTTGATAGACCAGTCATCCCGCGGATGACAAATGTCTCGTCTATAAACGTTTGTTTGGTATCTTAACAGTGAATAAAGAATAAACTTGTAACTGTCACAGGCCACCGCCATATTGTTATGACAGCACACTGAGACGTAATTAATACATTAGTACTATACATTATCTGTAACTGGTTAATAATTGAGTATTGAATCGAGTAAAATATTGTATTTCAAAACACAATACAAACTTACCAATGAAAAGTGACAGTCATAAATTGTACGCTCTTACCTGAAACAGAAAATAGTTTTATAAGTTAAATGTTCATATAACATCGATGTAACGTCATAATAATTGGTTTCCCAGCTATGGGTCAGCGCACTTGCGTGCTGAGTCGTGGGTTTGAATCTTATTGGAAACCAATGTTTGTGCAACACAGTTATAAGTTTTATTATAAAAAAACGTAACAAGTGAAAAACGTAACGAATGCTTACATTTACAAAACAGTCACCTATCAATCTCTATCCATACAAATAAATAAACTTGAAGTGTCTGTTTGTAATAACAAAATAACAGCTTTTTACTCAATGCTTACGAAAGTATAAAGAATGAAAGTATAAGAGAAAACTATTTTTTTAAATTTTGTCTGTCTTTCTGTCTGTCTGTCTGTTTGTTCAGGCAAATCTCTAAAACGGCTGGACCGATTTTAACAGGATCTTCACTGATAGATAGCTGATATTATAGTGGGTAACTTAGACTACTTTAATTTTAGAAAATTTATTAGGTTTCCGCTCAAAAAATTCAAACCCCAAAATCCGACCCAAATAAAAAATTACATATGTACATCATCGATCGGGGTCGGCTTTTTACGTGGGTGAAACCGCGGGGCACAGCTATTTTGAAATAAAAATGCAAGGCCATCTATTAGAAACACAAGAATCATCCATGCACTGCGTAATTAATAATTCGCAAGGAAAAGATAGACTCGGACGCTCAAGACTCTCACTAATATACTTAACATCCACTAATCCATGGCCGCAGAGATCGAACAAACAATACATCAAACAAAACACTCAACCCTTTTCCAACCCCACCCTTAATCCGTATTTCGGTTCCTACGAAAAAAGAGCTTTCAATTCAGACGCGAGACAAGAACCTATCAAAGGTAGAGACGTGTTAAAACCTTATACTGGCCTTTAATTAAAGCCTGCAGGGTGTGGGGGTTTGGGGGGGTGGGGCGGAGGCGACGTGGCGGCCATTTTACTCCGGCTGTCCACTTCCGTCGTAACGTATGGACGTAGCTACTTCATTTCGGACTGACGAAGGGGAAAAAGAAAATGCAGGTGGCCTCGCGTCTCGGCACACAGGCGTCCGTAGAGACTCTATTTGCAGTTCAAACATTATTTTAGGATTTAATTATTTAAGCCGCGTTTATCAAATATACTTAAGATATAGTTAAAGAACTAATTCTTCAATAATTCGGAAGTTGGAATAACATATATTTTTTATTTTTATCTTTAGATATTTTTTTAAGAAACAATAAAGATATAAATAATATTATGAATGTGAGGCAAACATTAGAATTGCTCCAGATTGGTTACATGATTTTTGGTTACATTTTGCGCAAATGAATTCCACATAGATAGTAGTAGCTCAGGGGCTAGGCGCTCGCTTTAAATTCCATAGTACGCGAGTGACCTGGGTTCGATTCCCGGTGCCGGCACCACTAAAATTGTTAATTGCAATTTTAAGTGCTGATTTACCACGTGCTCGGCGGTGAAGGAAGACATCGTGAGGAAACCTGCATGTCTGAGGAATAAAAAATATTTCGAAGATATGTGAAGTCCGCCAACCCGCATTGGAGCAGCACGGCGGATTCTTCCTAGCTCCAAAACCCTCTCAGAAATGAGAGGAGGCCTGTGCTCAGTAGTGGGACATTTATAGGCTGAAACTTTACTTTTTTTTATGCATGGACCCGGAAGCAGTTATCTGTATGCCATATGAACTTTTGTTCCGTCAGGAGATCGAACCAGCGAGGATTAAAGTCTAAACCTCTAGCAGAGAAAACTGATTTAATGTATTGTTGGGTTTTTTTTTATGTTAGAGGAGGCAAACGAGCAAGCGGCTCACCTGATGGTAAGTGATCACCGCTGCCCATGAACATCTACAATACCAGAGGAATAGCAGATGCGTTGCTGGCCTTTGAGGAAGGAATAGGCTCTTTTCTTGAAGAACCCTAAGTCGTATCGGTCCGAAAAAAACCGCTGGCGGCAGCAGATTCCATATGGTGCTTGTGCGGGGCAGAAAATTGCGCGAAAAACGCACTGTGCTGGAATACCAACCATCAAGGTGGTGACGATGGAATTTCGCGCTGTGCCGCAATGTGCGATGGTGAAAATCAGCGGCTGGAATTAATCCGAACAATTCTTCGGAACACTCCCCATATCGCAAAGCCAGTGGATCAAGCCGATCAGATAGAACGATCAGCAAGCTGAAGTGGCAACGTGCCGGCTATTTTAGCTCGCAGAGCCGATAAACGTTGGGAACGATAGGTTCTAGAGTGGCAACCGGTCTGCGAGGTTCTGCGAGAAGGTGGGTGAGGGTGGCTCGGGATCGTGTTTTGTGGCAATCAATGGGAGTGGCCTATGTTCAGCAGTGGGCTTTTGTGAGCTGAAATAATGAAGACAGCGTAAGAAATATCACCAACCCTGAGAGTAACCTCGTTTCATACTGTGTTATAAGAAATTTGTTGCCCTAAACAGTGAAAACCGCACACATCGGTAATAGGCAACAGCGTCTAAGGTGGGGGGT
The DNA here is from genome assembly GCA_019845155.1 of Luehdorfia chinensis. NCBI lineage: Eukaryota > Metazoa > Arthropoda > Insecta > Lepidoptera > Papilionidae > Luehdorfia > Luehdorfia chinensis. The sequence continues at coordinate 1,953,415 of JAHVAK010000423.1, read as the reverse complement.
TATGGTAATGCATTCGTCAATTTTCCTGCGACAATTTGTGTATAATACATTTTTGTTGGATAAAGCGACTAAACAAACAAGACATATACATAGACATGGACTTTATTCGACGTACACAATACAGAAACCACACAGAGAATGCAAATCAAAAAATATACAGTACAATAAAAAAGAAGAAAGAAACAAGATCTGTAAAACACTGGAAACAAAAGTGACGCTGTATTGTGAAGTCGAAATGGACTCCACTCAGCAAAGAAAAAACGTTCATCTGATGGTGTTTGTGTGTAACGTCTGCCCATAACAAATGTTGTGTCATCCAGAACATTTCTGTGTAACGCCACACTGCGCCCGTCAGTCACCTTGAAACATCAGTTCTTAAGTCTCACATGCCCAGTGATTACGCTCATAGTTCCATCATTTGGTTATCGTTACATAATCAACACTATAATCACTGGTTAATATAAAAAATACAATCTACCTAGACGGATTTCTGCATAAGAATCCGTCTAGGTAGGTGCGACCTCGGGGCCAGTTATTCTGTGTGAAGCAGTAGCGTGCAAACATTACTGTGTTTCGGTTTGAAGGGCACTGATAGCCAGTATAATTACACTTAAGAACTGATGTATCAGAGTGACGAACCATACAGATATGTTCTGCGTGAAACAAGGTTTGTCATGGACTATGGTTGCATTGATCATCAGTGAATGATTCGCTCATATCGTCATTATGTTCTATAAAGAAAAATTGTAATCATAACAGCCACTCTATACATTTGGAGATAATGAAACTAAACGAGTGCGCACAATCTGAGCAGACGTTTAATTGGTTCGCATAACTTATAGGTTAATTTGAAATAGGAAATGCGAAAAAGGATATTCGCTGATTTATAATCGAATGAGTGTTGCGATTGCTACAAGCGCAATTCAATTATCGTTGTCTCTGTCGTGCGCTGAATTTCGTGACGTCGGGCCGTTGTGATTGCCACTTCATTTATTTCTTAATTACGATAAGTTTTTGTAACATTGAGGTATCTCCTCTATAGTGGGTCAGTTTTACAGACATAAATTTCAAATGAACAAACAACCAAATCTGGGACATATACAAACTAGCTGAAGCCGTCGACGAGGTCCGGGTGGATTTAGGTTTTTTTAAAATACCTTGGCAACTCTTTGATTTTCCGGAACACAAAGTATTCTATATCCGTCTCCAGGGTGCAAGCTATTGCTATATGCCGGATTTTGTCAAGAACGGTTCAACGGTAAAGCTCGCATTGCGGGAATCAAACCCGCGCTTTATAACACAGAAAACATTCTCTCGGCTACTGAACCAACGTACAAATCCATTCCCATCCCGTGGGTGTCACAAAAGTCGACAGGGGGAAATTAAAACAAAGGGATGGGCAGCAGCATCTTCCTGGAACATCTGAATAAATAAACAGCGGGTGCCAACCCGCCTACCAAGCGTGGCAACTTTGGCAAAATCACTCCAATATGAGAGCTACAAACTTTTGTGGCAATCTATGGGGGAGCCCTATGTTCACCAGTGGCCTTGTCAGGCTGACACGACATACGTTATTATTAATACCATACATATATGCACAGAATATACGGCAAAATTCGCATAAGGCTTGTTAAATCAAAATACAATAGAGCTAGATTCTGATTTTTTTTGGAAGAAAGTGACTAGACTATCTGTTCACCGTTTCGTGACATAATAGTAAGTGGAACGTCTGCCCGTAATAAATGCAGTGTCCACACTGCACCCCTCACCCTGAGACAGTGCATAAATCTCATATGCCCAGTTATTACACTAGCTATCAGTGTCTGTCCGACCGAATCACAGTAGCAAACATCACTATTATGCCAGGAGACACCACTGCTTGAGGGCAGAATACATGACACTATGGTGATACCTGCCTAGACGCATTCCTGCACAGGAATTCTACCAACATTATGTATTTCTTGCAAAAACGTTATGCGATAACATCGCAGGGAGACTAGGATGCAGTGAAGGAGTGCAGAAAGCTAAAATCTATCTATAATACGTGTGTGATTTAAATAGGAGACGATTAAAAAAGGTTAATGAATAATGACTGAATTTCGACTATTGCCCTAGTAACTACTAGTAAAAAAAAGTAAAGTTTCATCCCATAAATGTTCCACTGCTGAGCACAGGCCTCCTCTCATTTCTTAGAGGGTTTTGGATCTAGGAAGAATCCGCCACGCTGCTCCAATGCGGTTTGGCGGACTGGACATGTCTTCGAAACTTCCCCACGATGTTTTCCTTCACCGCCGAGTACGTAGTAAATCAACACCTTAAATTGCAATTAACAATTTTAGTGGTGCCGGCACCGGGAATCGAACCCAGTTCACTAGCGTACTATGAAATTTAAAGCGAGCGCCTAGCCCCTGAGCTACCTCGGCTCTGACCAATTAAATTTCGACCACTAGTAGTAAAAAATAAGTCACATGATTCCAAGTGATTGTTGAGTCGTATTTAGGTTTTGTATAGATACAGCGTTTTTTGAAACGTTTATGTATCCAACCGGGGCGAAGTCGGTGTTGGTCTTCGTTTTTGAAATGAATTGATCATGAGGTGGTTGGCGTGGACGTGAAGAGTTAGCGATTATTTTTACTGAATCGCCAATGATTTGCGTTATTATGAATTCATCAAACAATTAAAAAAAACGTAAAGTAACAGCCTATAAATGTCCACTGCTGAGCGCAGGCCTCCTCTCATTTCTGAGAGGGTTTTGGAGCGGGGAATAGTCCGCCACGCTTCCCAAATGCGGGTTGGCGGACCTCACATGTCCTCGAAATATTTCTATTCCTCGGATATGCAGGTTTCCTCACGATGTTTTCCTTCACCGCTGAGCACGTGATAAATCAAACAATTTGTCTGAAACAAATGCATTTTGGTGGTAGCTCAGGGGCCTGGTACTCGCCATTAATTTCATAGTAAGCGAGTAACCTGGGTTTGATCCCCGGTGCCAGCTACCTCTAATATTGTTCTACAATTTTAAGTGCTGATTTACCACGTACTTAGCGGTGAAGGAAAATATCGTGAGGAAACCTGCATGTCCGAGGAATAACAATATTTCGAGGACATGTGAAGTCCGCCAACCCGCATTTGGGAAGCTCAGTTTTAGCCCGACTGTAGTAAAATCGTAGCGAAGCAATGGTGGTGCCACAGTTGGGTTCTGAAAGGAGATCCTGTGATCCTTCTTCAGCGCTGATGAAGAAGCTGAAGAGTCCGACATAACCCGGCGGCCCCTCCTCTGCCTGGCCGGTTGCAGGATTTCCCCACTTAAAAAAAAAGATGGTGCCCTAAACCAAACCGAAGTTCTCAATCCTACTTCTGAGCATACGCCATCTCTTTGTTTCCGGGCTTGTAATTTCCTCCACGATGCTTCAATGTTTCTTGGTAGACTTCACACGTCATCTTAACAGACATCCAGATTTCTTCACGATGATTTCCTTCACCAACGACAACGTGGTAAATAAATTTTCTGTAGAACAATTTTAGAGATGCCGAAATCAGGGTATCGAACTCCGGTTACTCGCGTAGTATGAAATTTAAAGCGACTGCCCGGCCCCTGAGCTTCCTTTTTTTTATTGTATAAAGTGACGAAACGAGCAAAACGTTCACCTGATGGTAAGTGCAACGTCTGCCCACAACAAATGCTGTGTCACCCTGAACATTTCTGTGTGACACCTCACTGCGCCCATCACCCTGAGACATCAGCTCTTAAGTCTCATATGCCCTGTGATTACGCTAGCTCACAGTGCCCTTCAAACCGAAACACAGTAATGTTTGCACACTACTGCTTCACGGCAGAATAACTGGCCCTGGGGTGGAACCTACCTAGACGGATTCCTGCATAGGAATCCTACCACCAGTAACCAGTTTCTCCGCTCATCTTCATATAAAGAAAATTGAAACATTTGTGGTTGTTCGTTCGTTGACACGCGTCAAATAGTCTGCAAGTTCGGGGTCAGTGCACAGCGACACGTCTCATTCCGCGCGCATTGGCCCCGCAGCGATCAACACGCATTGTTCTCGCGAAGAGAACTGCCGCTAACTGCCTCACCGGTGCTAAGCTCCCGGTAAGGAAACGATTACTGCTTGAGTTACACGCACTTAATTTTTAACAGGCACGAACGGCATTCGATTTTAAAAACTTTGCGATAAGAGTTCATTGGAGACGCAGCTGGGACAGGAAAAGCATCGACACTTCATTTATATTTTTAAAGGCTTTCTTTGGAAAAAGTGGCGTGATGAACAAAACGTTCTCCTGATGTTAAATGCAACCCAGTTTTTTTTTATGGTATAAAGTGATGAAACGAGCAAAACCTTTGTTCACCTGATGGTAAGTGCAACGTCTGCCCATAACTAATGCTGTGTCACACAGAAAATCTCGTTGTGACACCACACTGTGTCCATCACCCTGAGACAGAAGTTTTAAGTCTCATATGCCCAGTGATTACGCTAGCTCTCAGTGCCCTTCAAACCGAAGCACAGTAATGTTTGCACACTACTGCCTCACGGCGGAATAACTGGCCCTGGGGTGGTACCTACCTAGACGGATTCCTGCATAGGAATCCTACCACTATATGGCACAGTGCCTGTCACCTTGAGACGCTTATTTCTTAAGTCTCATATGCCCAGTAATTGTATTAGCTACATGTGCTCTTCAAACAGAAACACACTAATGTTTGCACACTACTGCATCACGGCAGAATGACGGTCAAGAATAGGCTGTCAAAAGAATCAACAAATATATTATAGGGTTGTTTGCAATGGACGACAGTTTTGAATATTGAACTGTTCAAAAATTAAGAAAGCGACATTAAGTTTTTCAGCGGCCAAACAATTCTGTTTAAATAAACAAGCTAATGCAAGGCTACGAACCCACCCGATGGGCAGTGTAATTACTGGGCATGAGACTTTGGAACTTATCTCTCAGGGTGACCAGCGTTGTCCGATGCTGCACATAAATATTCTGGATGACGCAGAATTTGTTACGGCCTGATGTTGCACTTGTCAGCAGGTGAACGTTGTGCTTGTTTCGCTAGTGTACCAAATAAAAAAAAATCAGTAATAATTAATGTTGCTATCAACAATTTCACTGGCACCGGGGATCGAACCCAGGGTACTCTATTTAATCTGCTACGGCTCAACTATTTCTTTAATAACACAAAGCCCCACAGTAGGATTTCACCTGTATGGTGGATGAGTTTTACAGACATACATTTTACATGCACAGTACAACCAGATCCGAAAAGCAACAATTTTTGTTTTTGCACAAATATTGGCTCCGGCTCGTATTGGAACTCAGGACCCGAAACGTAAAATTGTGGTCCTCTGACCACTAGGCCACGCGGTCGTTTAAACTACTAGAACTAGTTGTTATATTAATTATCGAATGAATGTAATTTAAGAGAGATATTTTTATATAAAAGTCTTTTTGTAAACAACACGATAAAGTCAACGCACAAGAAGTAGCACAAAAGAAAAAAGTCGGTTAGGAAAAAGCCCAGGATGCAATGTAATTAAAAATGTAAGAGCTGTTAAAAGAAGTCTATAGAGATTCTTTATAGTCTTCAGTCGCACTGCTCAAGGCGACATCCATCGGTTAATAGCAATAATTCCTTAACATCATTACTGTGAGCAGAGGTAATTGGATTCGATACTTCCCGGCTTCGAGGAGTACCCCCACCCTCCCCAGTGGTTGGATGTGCTAGTTTTTTAGATGCGGCCTTCGATACGCCACCCACATGCAGAGACGAGACTCTTTTCACTTCATTCTAATTAATTAAATTTACTGGTAATATAAAATGTATTTTTTTACCTAATACTACAATATATACCTTTGTATAATACTTCCATCGTCCGCTTAAGTTGACTGGTGGTAGGATTCCTGTGCAGGAATCCGTCTAGGAAGGTACCACCCCAGGGCCAGTTAGTCTGCCATAAAGCAGTAAACATTATTGTGCTTCGTTCAGGGTAATATGAGCTAGCCTACACTATAAACCTACCTAGACGGATTTCTGCCTAAGTATCCTACCATCAGTAGATTTACCACCAGTGTTCTAAAATAAAAAAAAGTGGTAACCTCAATAATTTGTAAGAACTTGAAAGAATCGTAACACTGATGCCTAAATTCTTCATTTAATTTACAGTAATGTGTAAAGTTTTTTGTATTACTCTATAAGCATTACGATAAATTAAATGAAGCATAGTTATAAAGATATGATTAAACACTATATATAATTAAACACTGTCACTAAACTAAGTGATAGTGTTTAATTACCATATACCATTAAAATAGCCTATAATTGTCACATTGCTGAGCCCACAGTTTTGGAGCCCGTTTTCCGCCACGCCGCTCTAATCCTCCTCAATCAATTAAAGAAGTTACAGAGTGTTCAAAATCGATTCTTGCGAACAGCCACCGGAGCCGGTTGGTATCAACGCAACGTAGATCTTCACAGCGACTGTGAAATGCCCTTAATCTCTGAACACTTCAGAGCATTATCACGGCGGTTTTTCGAAAAAGTCGCGGTTCATCCAAACCCGCTGGTGGTTAAAGCGTAATGCTGCTTTAGACCGACCAAAATAGAAACGCGACCGAACGCAAACGTCGCCCGCGAAACGTGCTAGACGTCACGGACGTCTCAACACTCCTTGACCATGATACGGTCAGTCATGATCTAGGCTACACTGTACACACAGTTAATAGCTTTAATATAACACGCACCACGGCGCGCGACCGCCGTAGAGAGCGGCGCACAGCAGTCGACAATCACACCGCGTACACACGATACACCCGTGTTCCAGGGCGGTTCTCACCGCCCAGAGTTACCGACACACAAGTCGACAGTCCGAATGGAGGCCCGCAGCCTCCCTCGGACGGTCATTAGACGACTTAAAAACCTTTTAGAGATATTGTAAATCGCGCAAGCACGCAGCGAGCGCGACAGTCCGAATTTCGAGGTTATTGTAGGAGTTTATTTATGTATTTATGTTGGGGTCAAACCAAACCTGGCACGCGGGCCCCTGGCTCGTGAGCACAGTATCCGATGAAGCTGTAAAACCCAAAAAGGCTAACAGCAATTACATCACCGAAATTATATATCTAATCCTCCAAAGAGTTAATTATATGTGCTCTTCGGAGGATATATTATATCCTCGAAATAAATGTAATAAGACATAAAAACCAAAAAAAATACAAACAAACACATTTCAAGAGAAAACAAAACATGTTGCGTCCAGACATATTTATGTGTTTTAAGAATTGTTTCAAAATTTAAAAGGAAAATATCTAATCGCCAAAACATTTAAAACGCTACAAATTTAGCATGAAATGTTGTTTTATGTGCACGGTACAAGACGGATGGATCACTAATTAAGTGTCCAAAATATCAAAACCCAAGTGGCCGCAGCGAAATCGATTGTCATCCCTGATACCACTTCCCAAGGTTCCAATTTTTTTGCATTCGCTTTACATTCGCAACGGCGCATGCAAAAATAAAAAGGACGAACGCGTGGGTTTCCCTGTTATGAGATTAAAAATGTCGTTCATAAGTTCTGAGCTTACACATCTCGGTGGAGTGACATGTATAGCGTCCTACAAATCAAGTTGCAGAGCCTTACTGCACTGTAATAGAGGACATTTTAAAGTGTTTGTTGACTCGAGTCATAAGCGACAGCGATATGAAATTGTTCGCTATGAGTTGAGGCGCATAAATAAAATAATAACATTTCATTAAAGAACTAGCGGTACCTGCTACTTTGTTCGCGTGGACTTCTTGATTCTTTTAAACAGGTGATTAAAAAAAATTAAGAGAAGTATTAACATACATCTATACAAATAAATAAAATTGATGTGTCTGTTTGTAATAACAAAATAACAGCTTTTTACTCAATGCTTATGAAAGTGTACACGGTACTAAATCGAAAAAAACAGTTTTGAAAATTTTTGTCTGTCTGTCTGTTTTGTTCCGGCTAATCTCCAAACGGCTGGACCGATTTTGACGGGATTTTCACTGACAGATAGTTGATATTATAGCGGGTAACTTAGGCTACATTAATTTTAGATAAATAATTAGGGTTCCGCGCAATAAACTTGAAACCCTAAAATCCGATTCAAATAGGGAAGGATATATGTATGTACAGTTAGCTATACATAATACTAGTATACAATTAGTATAGTTACTACTATACAATAGATGGCGTTCTGGCACATATTATCGACGATACGGCCAGGCTTGAGCTAGTTGCGTTGTCCAGCTAATACGGTAGAGTACCGGGTAAGCGGCCCTGGCCTCCCGACTTACTCCTGTCTTCTTCTGATCCTTCCATAGTATTATCGCACACCTTTTTATTGCCTTGCTAATCCTTTTGCCTTCCACTCCGCCACGCCAGCAGTTGCTGTGCCGATGGAGCTAATCGTGGGGAAGCAATGGGGAGCAAGGATTTCAACTCCTACTAACCCCTGAAGCCTCGTTCTCTGCGGGGGCTACAGATGTGGTCCCTGTCTACTCCTTATACGGGAAAAAGGAGTGATTGTATGTATGTATAATGGAAAAAAAAAACGAAAACTTTGGTACCAGTAAATGAAACCCAACGAAACATAAGTTTAAGTTGGTTTCAGGATAATTACGCTTTAGTAGTTTTCAAATTCAATCCGTTTGTATAGACTGATACAGCATTCAACGTCATCATCATTACCGGCCGTTAATATTCGATTGCTGAACATCGACCATACGTTGGCGCCATAATATCGGTGGCCAAGCTTAGCGGGTTGCCATACGTCTAAATTGTTTTTCCACATAAACGCCATATAACATAAAAAGTTAATTATTTTTTAACATACTTTCGATATTTAATGTGGTAATCATCAGGACTACCTACATCTGTAAATAACCAAAGATACTGTCACAGTTGAAATAATGTGATGTAATGTCGAATACATACATACATACATAACATCACGACTGTATCCCATAAGGGGTAGTCGAGACTGGGCACTCACTGCAAAAACAGATGACGGCCACAATCCACGTTTCACCACAACAATATAATGCACTTGGTATGACAGGTGGTGAGCCCATCGCCACCATGCGCTGTTGGGTGCACAGTGCAGTTTAATTCCTTACTCGCCTTTTACGAGATCCATTGGATGAGATGGAGTGGTAGTATTCTTTTAACGAGCCGCCACCACACAGCGAAATAAAAAGTCGAATAAAATAATAATTTAGTTTTTTATACTATCAAAAAAAGAGAGCATAAAACCAAACCAAAAATAAAATATTGAACGATTTGTTGCTTTCAATGCTAATTTAATTATAAATTATCCGCTGACATTTTCCTCTTCATAATGAGACGCTTAAAAATAATTGCTTATCTTAGTAAAACAAAAAATATCAAATAACAATAATATATAATGACTATTGAGTTCGTATTGAAAACATAAATATAAATTTGCCCTATCTATCTGTGGTAGCGACTTAAGAGAATCTACCACCCCTTCTCATCCCGTGGGTGTCGTAGAAGTCGACAGAGGGAAATTCAAAACCAGGAGATGGGCAGCAGCATCTTCCTGGAAAATCTGAATAAATAAACTACGGTTGCCAACCCGCCTGCCAAGCGTGGCAACTATGGCAAAATCCCCCCAAAATGAGAGCTATTATCTTTTGTAGCAATCTATGCTACAAAAGATATTCTATGCCTATATAGAGCCGTGGTAGCTCAGGGGCTAGGCGCTCGCTTTAAATTTCATAGTACGCGAGTGACCTGGGTTCGATTCCCGGTGCCGGCACCACTAAAATTGTTAATTGCAATTTTAAGTGCTGATTTACCACGTGCTCGGCGGTGAAGGAAAACATCGTGAGGAAACCTGCATGTCTGAGGAATAAAAAATATTTCGAAGACGTGAAGTCCGCCAACCCGCATTGGAGCAGCGTGGCGGATTCTTCCTAGCTCCAAAACCCTCTCAGAAATGAGAGGAGGCCTGTGCTCAGTAGTGGGACATTTATAGTCTGAAACTTTACTTTACTATGCCTATATAACGACGACGAAGAACTTTATGACTGCATAAAACGCTTATTTTTAATATAATTAAATAACAAAAATCTCATCTGCGGTAACAACGAATCAACATTTGTTAAAATTCTGAACAATGGCGGCTATAAAATAACGCCATAAACAAACATATCTGACAACCCATTACGTCAATCTCGAAGTTGTCCTGTTGTGTATGAAGTCTTACATTGGGAATCCAGCTTCTTTCATGCCATCAAGACATTTGTGCGCGGCTCACTAAGTTGTGTGACTTATCCTGACATGGGATACGACTACCGTCTGATTCAGAGGCGTAAGCGGTTTGCTGTATCAATGAGATTTTGAAGTAGAACTTCTTTGGGCGCGATGAGAGTGAAATTTCAAGATCGAATTCGATTGCCACGCTCCTATATGTAACGTTTTTGACGCACAAAGGACAAAAAATGAGTACTTCATGGCCAGAGAGGAAAACAGAACTAAATTGAAATGCTATTTATGTATGTTGCTCTGTGCTTTTGTTCTGAATTAATATTTATTGGTTAATCAATAATAGTTTCCATACTGAGCAGTTATTGTTCATGTTTATATTACTAAGTATTTACTAATATTTATATTAATCAAATTTCGTGTCGTAAAAGTGGACAGAGGGAAAATGTAAACCCGAAAATTGGCAGCAGCGTCTTCCTGGAACATCTGAATAAATAAACTGCGGTTACCCAATCCGCCTGCCAAGCGTGGCAACTATGGTTAAATCCCCCCAAGGCAAGAACTTTGGTGGCAATCTATGGGGAGGCCTATGTTCGGCAGTGGACTAGTGATAGGATAAAATGATGATGATGATAATAAATATCAGAAATTTCTCTTCTGTCACCTTTACACGCACCCTTTTTTATATGCGTAAAATCTGATTCAATGTCAAATTTTAACATCACAATTGAGTAACAAGGGAAAGTATAAAAGCAAAGAGTAGTTTATAAAAAATGACTTACAAATATTATGAAGTATGAGTATTATGTAACTGGTGGTAGGATTCCTATGCAGGGATCCGTCTAGGTAGGTACCACCCGAGGGCCAGTTATTCTACCGTGAAGCAGTAGTGTGCAAACATTACTTTGTTTCGGTTTGAAGGGCACTGTGAGCTAGCGTAATCACTGGGCATTTGAAACTTAAGAACTGATGTCTCAGGGTGACGGGCGCAGTGTGGTGTCACACAGAAATATTCTGGGTGACACAGCATTTGTTGTGGGCGGACGTTGCACTTACCATCAGGTGAACGTTTTGCTCGTTTCGTCACTTTATACAATAAAAAAAATGTAAGTGATCTATATTGAAGTGTTACAGACTGAGCCTTGAATTGACAACGAATGGAAAAATAACGCTACCCGCCGCGCTCGTCGCTTGTGCCGTCGTCCGCCGTGGGCGTAAATTATTTGTGTTCTTTGGGCGATTTCAAAGGGTTTTGATTTTATAATAATACAGCGACGCACAGACGGCCATTCAGATAAGTGACGTACTTTATTGCGATATATTCCTTGCAAATGTAAAATTCCACTTAAATCTGTCCATAGTTAGACGCAAGCTGGTATAAACATACATATATAGGCAAATTGATAGAAACCAGTCATACATTGCTGTAGTTATTGCAAAGAAAAAGGCTTGGAGACTTGACTATGGTAAAGCATCTATTATATATACATACATACGTACATAAGATCACGACTGTATCCCATAAGGGGTAGTCAGAGACTGGGCACTCACTGCAAAAACAGATGACTGCCACAATCCACGTTTCACCAAAACAATATAATGCACTATTATATATACGATGTCCTAACAAGTTTGTAAAGAAATTTATTGTCCCAACATTGCATCCGGGTTATATTTCTCATCTGTCGATTCATCAAGAACAAACAGTTTTATTGGGGAATATTTTTTTATTGAAGTGAAACTTTGGGCACGGTGAGTGTCTAGGATGAATTTTAGTTCAACATTTCTGTTATACTCAATTAATATCTATCGATTAAATTATAATTGTTGATATACCGAGCTAGTTAGTTTACAGTTGTAATATTTTTTTAAACATGATAATTTATTTTTATTTTAACCAAATTTTCAATAGATATAAGTTCACTTCTGTCACGTGTACTGAGTCGCATTAGTTGTTGTACGCGCTCTTCTTTTTTTAATGTGGGTGCCTTTTGCAGATATAAATTGTGTATAGACCGGAACTACTGTATGTAAACCATAAAGATATTGTTCAGTGCGGGAATTGAACAGGCGATCTAACGATGAAGCCGATCGCTTAGCCACTACGCCATACGATGCCTCGACTAACAACATATCAGGAATTAAGGAGACGATTAAATCTAGAAAATCAACTGGTGGCAGTATTTCGATGTGTCAGTAATTCTGCTGTCAAGTAATAGTGTGCAAACATTGCTGTGTTTCGTTTTTAATGGGCTGATAGCTAGTGTAATTACTGGGCGTTTGAGACACGCGTTTGAAAAACGCCCAGTCTCATGGTGATAAGGGCAGTGTGGAGCCACACGGAAATGTTCTCGGCGGCACAGCATTTTTTATGGGCAGACGACGCAATTACCACCAGGTGAACGATTTGCTCGTTATATCCATTAAAAATGAATTAGCTATTGCTGTTAGTGATAATCATCATCATCGGACTGTTAAAATGTGGAATTTGACATTGCTGGACACAGACTTCTGTTATGAAGGGATTTTCGGCTCGGTTGGCGCAGTGGCTAAGCCCTTGGCTTCTGCGCCGCGAGTCGCGGGTTCGATTCCCGCACGGGACAGATATTTGTATGGCCTACATATAGTTGTTCCGGGTCTGGGTGTTTGTGCATGCGGAATTTATGTACTGTAAAACGCACCCACGACACAGGAGAAATCCTACTGTGGGGCTTATTGTTTTTTTTTTAAAAAAAAGAAAAAAGAAAAAAGAAGATGTTCCGTAGTCACCATGCCTGGCTGAACGATAGCAGTACTAGATGAACGAATCGCTCGTAACGCATTAAAAAAAAACGTTTTAACCAGTCGACTAGAGTAATTTAGATAAACGGTCAGAAGGAGAGTTAAAAGGACGAATTCATTGCTTTAGCTAGCAAGTTAAAGAGCATTATCAAGCAGCATTATTTGTCACATCTCCAGGTTGGAGCGATGATGTTTGCGATAAGGGAGCTGTAGGAAAAAGCCAAGATTTAGCGCCTCTTCACACAGCTATCGCGAGGTAGCGCAGCTACTTACGGAACTATTACTGAGAGCGCACTGACAAACGGCTCTGATTACAGAACAAACGCGGAGTTATTATTGTCGTATCGCCAGGGGAATGTGTTCAGACAGCTTCGCCAATACGAGCGTATGTAAAGCGGTTCATGTATAAATCGAGTTAGTTGTGTGATTATGACGGCGTGATCTGGTGATCAACGTACTTGAGTGCTGTGTGTGTGATTGAGTGGGATTCGAATCACAGTCCAAGTCAATATATAATCTACACACTAATTATTGCATTGCGATTGTAAGTATCTTACACTGCGGTGTATCCATCATCAAATCAGACGCAGGAAAGCTGAGGCCTAGTGAGTGCAACTGTCTGCTTCGAATGCCTAGATAGGTACCATCGCAGCGCCAGTAATTCTCCCGTCCAACAATTGTGATACATACCAATGTATTTCGATTTGAAGGGCGCTGAAGCTAGTGTAGACTTATGAACCAAGTAGTTGTGGCCCAGCGGTTTCACCCGCGTAAATCGAGTCGAACTAATGATTGCCGTACGGCATGGTCCCATCACTGACCGGAGTATTCACTTTCATTGTTCGGGTCTCAACGTGCGGCTTCAGTAAGGCATTTATTAACATAAATATATGTGTATCATGAGGACTAGGACGTAGGACGAAGCGTAATAATCCTTTGTTGACCGCGTGGCGTAGTGGTTAGTCCTACCTGACTTCTGCGCCACCGGTCCTGGGTTCGATTCCCAGCCGGAGGTAACATTTGTGCAAAAACACAAATTGTAGCTTTTCGGGTCTGGTTGTGTTGTGCATGTGAAATGTATGTTCGTAAAACGCACCCACGATACAGGAGAAAATCCTAGTGTGGGGCTTCGTTTTTCTAAGAAAAAAAAAAAAAAGGACAGTGTCCATACCCTGCATTGAAATTTTGTTTTTCAGCCTATAAATGTCCTATTGCTGAGCACAGGCTTCCTCTCTTTTCTGAGAGGGTTTTGGAGCTATGAAGAATCCGCCACGCTGCTCCAATGCGGGATTGGCGGACTTCACATGTCTTTGAAATATTTTTTATTTCTCCGACATGCAGGTTTCCTCACGATGTTTTCCTTCACCGCCGAGCACGTGGTAAATCAGCACTTAAAATAATAATTTTAGAGGTGCCGACACCGGGGATAGAACCCAGGTCACTCGGGTACTATGAAATTTAAAGCGAGCGCCTAGCCCCTGAGCTACCACGGCTACTACAAAATTACTCACAAAATACAGGTTTTGGTGACAACGCTTATACAGCAGGCTAAGGCAGGCGTGATACTAACCATTAGGTAACTTGCATGATCATCATTTAGTTTCAACGCTTCTAACTCTAAAATCTACAAATTCTGTACGGGATGCGAACCCAGGGCCCGCAGCGTAGTAGTCCGGTACTCTGACCATTCATGTATCAGTATAGGAAAATAAAATAAAAATAAATACGAAAATAAACGAAGAACATAAGATTGCAGCTAAAACAAAAAAGGTTGTACATTAAAACAACAGAACAAATTGAAATATACGACGCTTGTCAGCCCTCACCTGACATCAGGTTTACTGCAGGAAAACTGTCGGCTGGAAACCGTGGGCGTGGACGAACATAGCTGCGTCTCCTTCCCACGGTTGTACCTCTGCCGTTTGTTACATGACGAGGGCTTGTTTATTCAGATATAGCGCATTATCAATACCGTACATTGATGCATTTTAAATTGTTTTGGGTGAAATGTTACCAATAAATTGGAAGTAGTAGTTTTTTTTTACTATACATCTTATAGGACGCAGTATATCGCAGTGGTAGTGCTGTTCCGGTCGAACACAGTAATATTTGCACACTACTGCTTCACGGCAGAATGACCAGGGGTGGTACACACCTACAGGATTCCTGCATTGGAATCCTACCTCCAGTGATTTGCTCTTCTCGAAACTTTATCCTATAAATAGTCCGCCAATCTGATACACATCAGCAAGTAGGGGAGGAAGTCGACGCCCATCTGTGGAAAGTTCGTAGGTATTCTATTGTATTCTTCAAAAGCATGCATGCAGTGAGCATCTGCTATTCCTCTGGTCATTGTAGATGTTCATGGGCGGCGGTGATCACTTACCATCAGGTGAGCCGCTTGCTCGTTTACCCCCTATTCCATAAAAAAAGGTATATTTTCCTTTTACTTTAGTTGTACGATCGGAAAAATATAAGTTAAGAAGCAGTGTATACGTGTACACGCTGTCTATGTGTTAATAAGTGATTTACACAGATAAACGCATAGCGACTAAGAAGTAAATTCAATTAAATGCATTGAACATAAATTTATTGCAAAAACAAGATACGGAGACGAGAATGCCTATTTCATTTGCAGAAACGATGAAACCGTCATTATATTTAGCGATCGCTGATGCTTATCTCTCTAAATCATTAAAAGTATCGAGAATAATCGTCAAGGACATGTCAAACAAAATGACCAAATCGAGGGGGACTGGACCTGTCGGACGCTAATGGCTGCACTGACAGATCTAGAACATGCAAAGGACGGACGGAGGACAGCAAAAGACGCTTAGGTCAAGAACACGAAATATTTACATAATACAATACGAAAACAACGATGTCCCATAAATATAGATCAAAAGCTATTAAATAAGGAAATGACGCCATCCGAAGTTTGATTGAAGAAGATTAATTTTTTTAATATATTAGTAAAAAAGTTAATCTAAATCCAAAAGCCACATGACGCTGATTTAACTCTTAAGAAAAAAAATCGTATTGAGGTTCAAATCATCATCATCATCATCATCATTTCAGCCTATCACTCGTCCTACTGCTGAACATAGGCCTACCACATAGATTGCCACGAAAGTTAGTAGCTCTCGTTTTGGGGGGATTTTGCCATAGTTGCCACGCTTGCCACGGTTGGCTTGGCATGAAAACCAGGAGATGGCAGCATCTACCTGGAACATCTGAATAATTTGTACGTGGAGACACGTTTGTACTGTGGAGAGAAAGTACATCGCGTTCTAACTGAATCATAGAGTGAGGTAGACTTTTCACTGATGATAGTCGCTTAGCCGATTTCAACCACGGCGATAAATTCCGAATACTGTCGAGAGCCATCAACTGCGCAGGAGAAATTATAGTGCCACCACAAGTGTACGCGCAAATACAGAGGCACTCACTCGTCCCAACCTACCCACGCCCGATGTAACGCTGATGCGATAATATCGGAGGTCAGCTAGGAATGCAGTGTCAGAAACACGGGGACAATCACAACACAACCAGACCCGAAAACTAACAATTAGTGTACAAATGTTGGAATTCGAACCCAGGACCCGCAGCGTATAAGTCAGGCACTCTGACCACTAGGCCACGCGGTCGTCAACTTCATGCTTCGCTCTATACAATATGAAACATGTAATAAATCGTATTAGTCCAATTTTGTAAAAGACGTAGATTTGTTGAACTTTGAAAGGTTCGCACCGCGCCCTAGTAAACGATGGAGCTTGTGATGGCAAACTACAACTCTCAGCGACGGCCATGTTCCACGAGATTGTGGCCTTACAGAACACAACCGGATTCCAACTAGCAAAGTGTATAAAACAATAACATTATCTCATTTGAACCGGAACGAACAGAGCTACGTAATAAATCCCCTTCAAAACGACTGCAATTGTATAAACATCTTTATGTTCCCAGCCATCATATCCGGTAAGGGACTCGTAAGTTAGAAGAATTAATGTATACAGATATCTCGTGAAATGGTTCTGTGTGAAAAACATTGAGCAATTCAGACCTTATGTAAGGAAGTATTGGTTTAGGAATGCTTATACATTGCGTTTCAATTCATATCGTCCCCGTCGATCCCCGACGCAGGCACGTCTAAAATTGTTAATTCAAGATTTACCAAGTCCTTAGTGAAGGAAATCATCGTGAGGAAACCTGCATGTCTGAGGAATGAAAACAATTCGAAGACGTGAAGCCCGTCAACCCGCAATGGATAAGCGAGGCGTATTTATCTCGGCCTCAAAACCCTCTCAGAAATTAAATGAGACCAGTGCTCAGCAGTGGGACATTTATATGCTGCAGTTCTACCTTTTTTTACTTTTACTACGCTTACAAATAAATTAATTAGGTACTCTGGATTATATTCCCAGACACAAATTAACATTCAAAATATATATATATATATATATATATATATATATTTATAGGTTATACAGAGTGGTCTGAAGACAGTCAGAGATCAGATCAAAAGAAGTTCACATGCGAATACTATGGTTTTTATAGGAGGAGGGGCAAACGAGCAAGCGATTCACCTGATGGTAAGGGATCACCGCCCCCAAGGACATCCGCAATGCAAGAGGAATTACGGGTGCGTTGCCGGCCTTTGAGAGAGGAGTAGGGTCTTTTCCTGAGAGATAGTGTAATCACTGGGCATATGAGACTTAAGAACTGATGTCTCAGGGTGACGGGCGCAGTTTGGTGTCACACAGAAATGTTCTGGGTGAGCACAGCATTTGTTATGGGATATTAAAAATGCAAACGATGATAATTAAACATTGATCGGTGCGGCAGCAAAGTGTGTCCTCTTAAGAAAATATATCAGAAAAAATAAAAGAGACAACAGATATGTCTTACTACGAGTATTATACATATTATACATTTGGCATCACTGAAATTGTTACCAATTCCAACAGGATTATATTGGTATTACCAAATTGACATATTAAAAATCCAGCAATGCCACTAAACAGTAATAAGACTGAATGTTACATTACTTAAAACCATTTCGTTTACATTTCTTCACAAGCTATCGTTGTAGAATCTGGAATGCTAGATTTTGACTACCAAACTTAAAGTTATTTCCTTTCTTTATTTATATATTTGTGTTGGGTCGATAGTCCTAGTTGGCAGTAAATCTAGTGTTTGGGGCCCTCCATAACTTTGTGTAGCCAGAACGTATCTAAAAAGGCACGACTGGCCTGTACATAGAGAAGTGCTGGCCCTCGCACTTATTTATGTATAACAATAAAACAAAGAAAACACTAAAAAGGGCAAAAATATTACAGAAAAAAACATCAACAAACCTTGTAAGAAAGTCAACAAATACACATCAACAAATGTACCATATATTGTATCCCGAAAGGGTAATGCATTATTAATTAAATATCTTACTAAATCCAAAAAAAAATCGCAGATCAGGAAGTGCCGAGACCTGATTTTCAAAGAGTCCTACCGCTCGAAAACAAATATCATTGGACCAATCCACGAAGTCTTCATATATAAGTATGTAATTATTTCTATAGAACACATTTTTTTCAATTCGATACTGAAGTCTATATGTTCGGAAAAACATTTCAAAGGCATCCGAATTTCGAATTTAATAAAACCTTAATTGAGTTTTCGGTGAAAGATTTTTACCTGTACAATGACAGCGATCTGGATTTTTATCGATATCTGAATTTAAGTACAAAACAAAAAATGAACAAACACAGACAAGCACACTCAACGTTAATTTCCGCGCCTCGTCCCCCGCACCAGTGAGCGCTCCAACGGAATCGTATCGAAGACAATGGCTCCCTTTATACCAAGATTTGCTCTGAATGGAGGTGGGTAATGAAAGAACGGCCGATCAGCGCCAGATTACTTCGGCGGCCGATCACGACAGATTAAACAGGGTTCGTTGTTCAGATTTAAAAGCGTTTATTTCTATTTATTGTTAGAAGAAAGTACGACGCAGTCAATTACAGGCCAACTCTTACAGACCGGTTCGCTTTTGTCTTTATTTTAGTATATTTTAATGTTTAAATATAAACACATACTTGATGTGATTGAACGTTTTTATTCTGACGAATTTAGTTTCTTCACGACTCCAAAACACCCAAGTATAATCACTAGGCGTATGAGAGCTTAAGAATCTGATGTCTCAGGGTGACGAGCTATGTAGTGTCATTTGTTATGAGTAGACGTTGCACTTACCATCAGGTGAACGTTTTTCACGTTTCGTCACATTATGAAAAAAAAGGAAAAAAAAACTCTGGGACTTCCCCTGTATATACTTACTAGATGATGCCCGTGACTTCGTCCGCGTCGATATAGGTTTTTATATATCCCGTGAAAACTATTTTATTTTAAGTTTTTTAATAGAATAGAACAGAAAAAACATTTATTCGGCACAAGAACATAATACAGTTGAATATGAAAAAATAAAAAAAAATCGAACCGGAAAGAATACCAGAGGTCAATCGCTTATTCAATGCGCCAATTGAGAACTATCTGTGCCCTGCGATTTCGCGCGTGTGTCATTATTTCAGCCCACGTTAAGTCCACTGTTAAACATAGGTCCCTCCAAAAGATTGCCACTAAAATTTGTAGCTTTAAATTTTGGGGGATTTTGCCATAGTTGCCACGTTTGGCAGGTGGGTTGGCAACCGCAGTTTATTTATTCAGATGTTCCAGGTGATGCTGCTCTCCATTTTCTGAGATGGGGTGTTAAGTCTTAAGCCGCTACCCCACTCGCGTATACTTTTACTATAAGTATTTTTACTAAAATAAATTATAGTATCTCATTTATTTTATCATATTTTATATGTTTATGTATATATTTATATTTATCCCAACCAGACGAGAAAACTATTGAAATACCACATAATAATCATACTGTTTATCCTTACAATTTAGACTAATTATAAGGTTTTCATAAATTGAGCTAAAATTTACGCTAGCCGATTTTCTGTAGATGCGTAATCCAATTTCTGCAACCAGCCTGTACTTGCACGCTGATTTAGGAAGTGAATAGATTGACTTACGAAATCAGCTAAGAAATCATTATATTAATTACGGATAGGTTAAGATGAAGCCGTGTGGTAGCGGCCTAAGAGAATCTACCACCCCATCTCATCCCGTGGGTGTCGTAAAAGTCGACAGCGGGAAAATATAAATTAGAAGATGGGCAGCAGCATCCCCTGGAACATCTGAATAAATAAACTGCGGTTGCCAACCCGCCTGCCAAGCGTGGCAACTATGGCAAAATCCCCCGAAAATGAGAGCAACAACTTTTGTGGCAATCTATGGGGGAGGCCTATGTTCAGCAGTGGACCAGTGATAGGCTGAAATGATGATGATGATGATAAGATTAAATATAGACAAGACGCATTTTTCAAAAAACCGCATAACAACGCTGACCCTAGAATCTGTACGTAAAATGCCCTTCAAGCAGCTAATACTTGCCGGCTAATTGAAATACGGTTAAATTATTACTCATAGGGCACCGGTAAATCACTTCGGTAACCGGTGAAGCGGTAACTGAATCGGTAATTAACGATAAGACGCACCTTAGCCGTGTCCGCGTGTAATGGACAACGCTTGGGAGTATATACGCGTAATAAGAGTCCTTGTAAGGTTGAAGATGCACTTAGGATAAATCTATTATTCTTGTAATATAACTGAATTTTAATTATCTTTGACGATTGCACATAACCATCTGCACGACTACGGAAATCACAAAGTAATAACATATCATTACAAAAATACTTTTAAAATTTGCATGATTATTAGTGTGTACGTAGGTCACGCATTTTTATTTGTTTAAGAATTATTAACGACTAAAAATATTTTACTATCATTATAACATCAAGGAAGTTAATTGTGTTTATATACATAGTCTCCAGTCATCTTCAATATTTTGTTGTTGTTGTGTACCTAAGAGTGTGTTGCGAATGGCCGTAAAATAAGCAATCTTTAAAACAAGTCGTTTATTTAATGTTCTACATGCGATCCTTTATTTTTTAATTTAAAATCCAGTGGAAAGGAGAACTATGAACACAGAAACAGTTATAAATGTACAATACAATATTCTATGTATATGCAAGTGATTACCACGTTTCGTAAGGTAAAAAGTAATATTGTTGTTAATTGCAATTTAAATTGTCGATTTAACTGGTTTAGGAAACCATCGTGAGGAAACCCTCATGTCTAAGGAATAAAAAATATTTCAAGGGCATGTGTAGTCCGCTACCCCCCACTGTGTGACGGACTATTCCCGGCTCTAAACCTTCGTAGAAATGACAGGACCTCTATACTCAACAGAGTGATATTTATAGGCTGTTACTTTATGTGTGTATTGTGTTGATTTGATACTTTCAATGAAAAATAAAGAAAAGATTACCGGAAAGATTTAATATCCTAGAATTTCCTGGTGTGCCACGAGCTCCAACTTGAGCGCAAGATAATAGGCAGTTTTATCGATGCGTACGCGCATCCCGCGCTGCTCCCAGAACCGTTTACTTGTAATAAATTATATTGCGAAATCGCCGATAATCGTCCACCGCGCGGGATTTCATTATAGCGCACTGTACTTATTAGGGAGTTAATGTTTTTCGTGTAGCGCCCTTGTTGCTAGGACCGCGTAATTGTATAGTGGAAGGTAAGGTTTGATAGAACTCGAAAGATGGTAGTTGAAAGGGTTATATGATGAAAACTACATGTAGTTGAATATATATGTGTATATATTAGCTATGCCCCGCGGGTCCACTGGAGTAAAAAAACCGACCCAGCTCAATGATATACATATATACTACCCGATATGAATCGTATATTGGGTTTTAATTTTTAGAACCCATTTTTTTTCTAAAATTAAAGTAGCCTAAGTTACCCGCTATAATATCAGCTATCTGTCAGTGAAAGTTCGGTCTAAATCGATCTAGCCGTTTCGGAGATAGGCCCGAACAAACAGACAGACAGACAATAAATTAAAAAATTGTTTTTTTATTATGAGTACCGTATATACTTTCATAAGCATTGAGTAAAAAGCTGTTATATTGTTATTAAAAACTGACACTTCCATTTTATTTATTTTTATAGATTTTAACAACTATGAACAGGTATTTACGGTATAAGAGATTGTTACGACAAAGTTGCGTGGCTGTCTTGAAAATCTAATGTATTTTTATCAAAAACTTCGTGGCCGTCGATAGGTGATAAAATAACCTTCTCAAATATCCCCAGACCGGATGCGGTGACTGGCAGCTTCGCCTAAAGAGTTCGTCTGTCACCCAGACCGGCGTAGCAATAACGATAATTTCCCCATCTCTAGAGAGATCTTTGTCCAGCCCTAGACTGTTTTAATCGTGTTTAGTATTTATCCTCCTTGGTAGGTACCATCGCAGTGTAGTCAAGCAGTAGTGTGCAAATACCATTGTGTTTTGGTTTGAAGAGCACTGATAGCGAGGATAATTACTGAGATTGGAGACTTAAGAACTGATGTCTCAGTGTAATGAGCGCAATGTGGTTCCACACAAAAATGTTCTGAGTGACACAGCATTCGTTGTGGGCAAACGTTGCACATATCATCAGGTGAATGATTCGCTCCTCTCAATCTCTTCACTTAATTCAATAAAAAAGTCAACTCTTACGATACAGAACGTGATGACAGACTATATTACGCAACAATTAGACAATTTTCTTTAAAAACCTATTTTATGGATGTAGCAAAGGATGTGTAAATGAGCAGAAGTAAAAACTTGCTTCTATTATAATTAGATAAATATTGAGAACACGGCCATTAAATAAGGATTTTTTAGGGTTATAAAACACGCAAATACCAAAATAAACATCGGATTATTTTTTTAAAAAAGGTGTTAAAAAATCACATTAAATCCTCCACTTACACTTACACACTATCATAAAAAGAATGACGACTAAATATTTACTTGTATCGCTTCAAAACTTATTAAGACAATATTTAAAGCCTCAGTTATTTTAGTTAATGTTGTAGGTACACTTAGTGCCGTGAGCAGATCGTCGAGCTAATTGTGTCAGAGATCCGCGAGCGGACGTGCGATCCGGTGCTGGCTTCCAATGGCATCTTTACGGTAAATGCAAGGCCGCGGAACCGGTCACCGTATCTGCGCACATGACATGTAATAGCATCATAAATAACATAGACAACGCACTGACGATGTAACGTGAATATATTCAAATGGCACGGATCTTGCGGTCTTCGAGGTTGACTGATACCGTGTGAAGCGAATGCATGTATAGTATTTAAGGTTAAGCCCTCTTCATTGCAGCGAAACGTTTGACATTTCAAACCAGAATACAAAAGGTAGGATTCTGGTGGTAGGATTCCTATGCAGTAATGCCACCCCAGTGCCAGTTATTCTGCTCTAAAGCAGTAGTGTGCTGGCACTGGGCACTGGGGTGACAGGCGCAGTGTTGTGTCACACAGAAATTTTCTGGGTGACAAATTTGTTATGACGTTGCACTTACCATCAGGTGAATGTCTTGCTCGTTTCGTCACCATATTAAACAAATAACATATGAAATA
Source organism: Luehdorfia chinensis (assembly GCA_019845155.1). Lineage (NCBI taxonomy): Eukaryota > Metazoa > Arthropoda > Insecta > Lepidoptera > Papilionidae > Luehdorfia > Luehdorfia chinensis. Next base: position 1,929,765 of record JAHVAK010000423.1, on the reverse strand, counting down.
GATTTCAAGCACAGTTTTTTCGTGCATAACTATAAGCGACAATTTATTGTCCATTTAATAGAATCAGACGTTACTTTGCGGAAATCCATTATCATAAAGGACAGGAAAAGTTAATTCGCTAACATCCCCAGGAAAAATTAAAAATTAGAAAAATATTCTCAGGGTCAAACAGAGCGAACGAGCGGTTGATTGATATTTTCTTTCATAGTTTCGTTTAGTCGTATACTGTACAGTTTTTTAGGAAATATTTCATGTACTGGATAGAAACAGGTGGCTCATTCCATGAAAAAAAAAACTTACTTAAAACTATTATAGAGAAAATGCTCATCACTACTTTATCACACACACATCATCTACTTTATTGTATACTAGCTGTGCCCAGCGATTTCACCCGCGTAAAAAAGCCGACCCCGCTCGATGGTATACTTTCCTATTTGAATCGTTTTTTGGGGTTTCTAATGGCGTTTTGAACCCTAATTATTTTTCTTAAATTAAAGTATCCTAGGTTACCCGCTAATATTAGCTAACTGTCAGTGAAAGTTCTGTCAAAATCGGTCCAGCCGTTTCGGAGATTAGCTGGAAAAAACAGACAGACAGACAGACAAAAAATTTAAAAATGTTTTTTTCTTATAAATATCGTATATACTTTTGTAGCGACATCTTTGTCGCCACATGAGAAGCTCAAGAAATATTCGCATACGTCCATAATCAGTTATCTGAGATGCGCACTCATATATATATATATATATATATATATATATATATATATATATATATATATTCTTATATATATATATATTCTTATATATATATATATTCTTATATATATATATATTATATATTATATATATATATATAACAACTAAATATTTCTAGTTGGAGCCAAACTTTCAAAAGCATTGAAAAAAAGTAAAAAGCTGTTATTTAAGATGTTATTACAAACAGAGACTTCAATTTTTTTTAGTTTGCGCTTGTGCAGGCTATTTTGGGGACGGTATCATTAAAAAACTACGTAATACACATCTTTTCAATTCGCACATGAGTCTTAGCAAATTAACTTTGTTTTTTTTTGTCAATCCATGATTATCAATGATCGCCCATAGATATAAACAAACGTGATGTATGTGCTTTGTCACTCCGAGAACTTCGAGGGTAGACCTCATAATAATACCTCACAACATTTTTTTTATTGGATAAAGTGATGAAACGAGCAAAACGTTCACCTGATGGTAAGTGCAACGTCGGCATATAACAAATGCTGTATCACCCAGAAAAATAAACACCACACAACCAGGCACGAAAACCAAAAAATGGCGGCTGCGGCTGGGATTCGAACACAGGACCCGCGGACTCTGACTAGCGGGCCACGCGGTCGTAACTAATATTACTACAAAACACTTGTTGAAACTATCACGGCAACGATATTAATTTTTCCGTTACATTCCAGGCTTCTTATTGATCGAGGTAAGTATTTTTAAAAGACGTTACGAAGGATGAATAGCCAGCAACAAGTCGCCCTCTACAGGTATCCCTGCGACCTCCGGAACTCCCCCCCCCCTCATCTTCCCCCTCTTGATCCTATTAGTCTCGTCTCCGAAGTAATCACACGAGACACTAACTGGAGCACAGTCGAGATTGATCTGTTTAGAGTGGTGCGGTTGGAAGGTTAAAATGACGTCATTTCAGTGATTTCCCTTGAACTTATCGGAATCTTTCTTTAACTCGTATCCGTAAGAATTTTTTTTGTTTAATATAGAAGCATTACAGATTCATATACGTAGCAGAAACATGATGTAACTTGTATTTAATATTGGTTAAGAAAATCACGCATGAGTAAGTCACATCTTTCAACAAAGATCAAGAAGATATCGAAATGTTAACTATTATTGTGTTTAAATCAATACTAATATTACGAATGATGTCTATTCCTCTGTCTGTTTGTAACATCGTTTAACTATTATTGTATTTAATAGAATCAGGAGTTACTTTGCGGAAATCCATTATAGTAAAGGAGAGAAAGTTAATTTGGTAAGATCCGCATGCAAAATGTAAAATGGTGTGTATTACATAGTTTTGAAGAGCACCGCCCGCCCTCCCTCAACAGCGTGCACAGGAAAACCAATACCGCCACCGGGAGGCGCCACCAAATACCCTCCACCACTACAACACTACCACTAGCCAATACACAGCACTGAAGTCGAGAACACGACACGTGTTTCACCTCAAAACGAGGCATTATCAAATGATATTGACCATTACGAAGTGAGATTGAAGAGGTAGGTACCACCCCCTAATGCTGAGCACACGCCTGTCCCGCCACGCAGCCCCAATGCGGGTTGCCGGACATGTCCTCGAAATACTTTTTTTTTCTCAGACATGCTGGAAACCTGCATATCAGCATGTCACACCATTTTACGAGATAAGATAAGATGAGTAACGGGAACGTTACGTTGTGGTAGAAGATGTAGTTACAAAGATAGAGAATGGGATACTTAGATGGTTTGGACACGTAGAGAGGATGGATGAAACAAGATTGACGAAGCAGATTTATGAGGCGAGTGTGAATGGGCAAGCCGGTAACGTATATAACGTATCACAATTACATCGAAATCGTTTTAAGGGAAGGCCACGTCAACCGACGAGCTTGTATGAAAACACTAATGAAAGTAGAGGAACCAGAAGATGAGTGTCACGATCGTAACAAGTGGAAAGATGTGGTCTTTGCCTACCCCTATCGGAACGAGGCGTGACTTTATGTATATATGTATGTATCCTAGCAAACAATCTTTCTTTGCCTATTAATAAGTAGACTGTTAAAAAAATTATATAAAATATTTATCGCTCTGTAACGAGCGGCTTAAGAGACTCTACCACCCCATCTTGTCCCGTGGGTGTCGTAAAAGTCGACATAGGTAAAATTTAAACTAGTAGATGGGCAGCAGCATCTTCCTGGAACATCAGATTAGATAAACTGCGGTTGTCAAATCGCCTGCCAAACGTAGCAACTATGGCAAAATTCCTCCAAATTGAGGGCAACAAATTTTGTGGCAATCTATGGATAAGGCCTATATTCAGTGGACTAGTGATAGGCTGAAATGATGATGATGATGATGAACAATTAACAAAATAAATTAAACGAAAATAATATATTTGTTATCACGATTTTATTTGTTGTAGTTGGCTCATAGGGCCAGGGCTATATTACTTGTCAAGACAAATCTAACGTGCCTAAACACGATATGGCTGCTGTAAGCTATTGAGGAGTTGGGTGGCCTGCAATGCCCCAGGCAGCAGCATCTGGTCCAGCTCACCATAGTATTCAATTGCCATCAGGTTTATGCATGAATTCCAAATTTCAACATTCAATTGCAAATTTGGACCCTAATAACACAACATTGCAAGTTAAATAAAAGCTTGTAATAACTGCAAAACATTCGCTAAACGTGATCCTTGAAGGCATCAAATACTCATGACATTTATTGGCATTATCGCTAGTTTAATAACGCAACAGTATAACGAGTTGAAGTCTGAGTGATAGGTTACGATCGTAAAAACCTTAACACGAATTCCATTTTCGAAAATAATTTACAATACAGTAAATACGTACATACATATAGTCACGCCTTTTTCCCATACAAGGGTTAGGCAGAGGCTACACATGTAGCCCATTTTTCGCCCTCGCGGGAAACGAGACGTGGCGGCTGGCGAACCACATTGCCGCCATTTTGGTACGAGTCAAGTCACCATTGCATGTTATGGTATAGTTAATAGAATCACGCGTTACTTTACGGAAATCCATTATAATAAGGGAAAGTAAGTTAATTTGCTAAGATCCGCATGCAAAATATAAAAATGGTGTATATTACCTAGTTTTTTGAAGAGCACCGTCTGTCGTAGAGTCTATGACGCTTGATAATGCCTCGTTTTGGGGCGAAACACGTGTCCTGTTCACGACTTCAGTGGTGTATATTATCTAGTGGTAGTATTGTAGTGGTTGGTGGAGGGTATTGTAGTGGGAAAAGAGACGTGACGGGTGGTGGACCACGTCGCCGCCATTTTGGTACGTGTCAAAATATTCTTACTCCCCATTGCGTTCCCACGAGCAGTATAGTTACAGCATTGCATACTATGGTGTTATTCTTCATGATAAAGGCTGTCCGTGCAATATCCTTAGTCGTATTATACGACACCGCGGTAAGAAAGAGATAGGTGCTATTCTACTCTGCCGGACGCCTATTAGCAATTAGCCTTAAAATATTGAACATGTCTTGTAATTAAATTAATCGTAAAATGTCAATGCATGTCTTATTACATAATTATTTCAAATAAAACAAAAATATTTTAAGAAAATACAATATTTTATGTTATGTATTCATTTTCTCTCTGAAAAGATAGAGCTAAATTGGTATGTGTGTATTATTCTTATGTGTATGTAAGTATAAACATAATCCCCTATCCATCAGTCAAGTTGTTTAAAAGCAATAAACTCGCCGATGTATTTCATGCCGTTAGTGTCGCGGTCAGTTTGTAGAATCAGTAATTTTATAATGCGCCGGAAGAATTTGTATAACTCCAGCTTTTTCTGGAAACTCTTCTCACACTTTCGTATTACGAAAGCAAATTATATACGATAAACTCAAGTAAAAACCTTTTTAACAGGTTAGGTCCTGTGACTTTGTGAGAATATGTTCAATCGTTTTCGAATACCACAAGCTTGAATGGACAGAAATACTTCAAAATGAATGTCTTATAATAAGTAAAAAAGTTTTTAAACGGTTAAAATTTAAAAATCACAGATAGAACTTCATCATCATCATCATTTCAGCCTATCACTAGTCCACTGCTGAACATAGGCCTCCCCCATAGATAGCCGCATAAGTTTGTAGTTCTCGTTTTGGAGGGATTTTGCCATAATTGCCACGCTTGGCAGGCGGGTTGGCAATTTATTTATTCAGATGTTCCAGGAAAACGCTGCTGCCCATCTTCTAGTTTTAATTTTCCCTCTGTCGACATTCACGACACCCACGGGATGAGATGGGGTGGTAGATTCTCTTAAGCCGCAACCTCACGGAACTTCCTACTTTATAATTCCTTTAACTAACTTTTTTCCGCAACATTAGTCTTATATTATTCTCATTGTAATTCTTAATTATTCAAACTTCAAATTTACAGCTCACTCGTTTCACTACTAATACAGGCGCGCTCATGTGTTATTTATTTTATTTAGCTAAGACGCATTCCTTGCCTATACGAAACACGACAACAAAAATGTGTTAGTCACCTGGACCCTTTCTTTAATACCTGATTTCATAATTCCCCTGCAACATGCACATATTGTATTTAATGCCGTCAATATCTACAAGTGTTACCTTGAGAGTTGCCATTACAAAAATAGCTAATGCAAAGATTTTAATGCCTAGACCCGCATTAACAATTCTGAAAGGTCACCCAACTACTAAAGTTTGTATTAACTTACGAATATAATGAATTACTAATGCTATTTAACGTCCATCAACAAAAATATCGCTGTAAAGTTTCCAAATTACATTGATTTATACATTGTAGACACCGGGGGATCAGAGATCGTGACAGTATTGGTGATTAGCTATATATCAATCGGTTTAATCCTATTAATAACAAGATAAAATCATCCATACTTATTATAAATGCGAAAGTAACTTACCCTTTGTTACCTTTTCGCGGCTCAACGCGGCTGAACCGTTGTTAACGAAATTTGGAACAGAGATAGCTTGCATCCTACAGACGAACTAGGACATTTTATCCAGGAAAATGAAATAGTTCCCACGTGGTATTTAGTAAACCTATATCCACGCCTATGGACTTTCCACTTCGTAAACCTAAAAACATAATAACGGAGCTGATTGGCAAACTCTGCTTTTTCAAACCGAAGCCAACTTTTGTGCAAAAACACAGATTATTTGTTTTCGGGTCTGGTTGTGCTGTGATTGTCCCTGTGTCTCCGACACTGCCTAGTCTACCTCCGATCTTAACATGGGCGTTACATAGGTTGGGAAGAGTGCAATTGGGTTTTCGCGTACACTTGTGGCCGTATATCTCCAGCGCAGTTGAAAACTCCCGACACTATTCGGTAGTTATGTCGAAAATCGGCCAGAAAGACGTTATTGGTGTATAATAAAAAAAAATCGTTTCGGTATTTCTGTCACAGATACGCTTCAAACGGAGCATTCGCACTGCAGCTGATAACATGTGAGCAAACCGGGGCGTGCCGCAATAGACCGTCCAGTCAGTCCAAATGCCACGTCGACAATGACTTATACGAGCTCGTGATAGTTCACGACGCGTTCGAGCAAGCATCTTACGGCCTGCGCTTTGATCTCTACAACTTCAAGTGACAAACAATTAAGCGATCAACGCGGCTTATCGGCGCGTTTGCGTTGCGGAAGCCGTCGTGTTAGTAGTTTAAACGAAAACAACTGTCGTAAGTTTTTTTTTTATTGTATAAAGTGACGAAACGAGCAAAACGTTCACCTGATGGTAAGTGCAACGTCCGCCCATAACAAATGTTGTGTCACCCAGAATATTTCTATGTGACACCTGCGCCCGTCAGCCTAAGACGTCACTTCTTAAGTCTCAAATGCCCAGTGATTACGCTAGCTCACAGTGCCCTTCAAAGCGAAACACAGTAATGCTTGCACACTACTGCTTCACGGCAGAATGGCCTTAGGGTGGTACCTACCTAGACGGATTCCTGCATAGGAGTCCTACCACCAGTAATGTGTACCCAAGTCAATCAAGATATGTTACACATGTGGAACATTTTATTTTAATTTAAAACCAATACTGGTGGCAGGAATCTGTCTAGGTAGGTATCACTCAAAGCCCGTTATTCTGCCGCGAAGCAGTAGTGTGCAAACGTTACTGTGTTTCGATCTGAAGGGCACTGAGAGCTAGCGTAATCACTGGGCATATGAGACTTAAGAACTGATGTCTCAGGGTGGCAGGCGCAGTGTGGTGCTACACAGAAATATTCTGAGTAACACAGCATCTGTTAGCGCAGACGTTGCATTTACCATCAGGTGAACGTTCTGCTCGTTGCGTCACTTTTATCAAATAAAAAAAAAGTAAAACTTCTTTTGCGCGGTTAGACCACTAATTGTTTATTTGCCGCGCAGTTATTTTACAGTAAGTTTTATTTATTTAATCTTTATTGACCTTAAAAGTATAGGTACAATAACCGGACTCAATGCTATATGAACTCTATACTCGCCAACGTTTGGGATAGAAGAGAAACTCAATGGCGGTACAAAATGATGACGTGAAGTGAATAGATCACGTTTAAGAAAAAAAAAATTACAACAGTGTACACATATCCACATGCACATGTATAAATAATTAAATTCAATAAACATACACACAAAACACACGTATAATACAGTAAAGGTTTTGTTAATTCAAGTTTATTACGCCGGAGTTTCACTGCCATCAGGTGTACTGAGTTGCACGCGCTCTTTTTTTATTAGTAGTAGAGCCAATGGGAGTCCAGTTATTTTATACGTTTTCAGGGGTTTTTGTACAGCGGAGCAGCAGCTGCTCGGCCATCTGCTCTAGAGTCTCTTTTGATGACATCGTAAAAGCCTAAAGGCTAACAGAATACTTAAAAAAATAGGAGTCAAGTTCGTTTTTCCGGACTTTACGCGCCGCGCTTCGTCGAAATATTTTCTAATTATCAGATTCTGTTGTAAAGGAGAGAAAGTTAATTTGCTAAGATCCGCATGCAAAATGTAAAATGTTGTGTATTACCTGGTTTTGAAGAGCACCGCCCGCCCTCCTTCGACAGCGTGCACAAGAAAACCAAAACCGCCACCGGGAGCCGCCACCGGATACCCTCCACCACTACAACACTAACACTAACACTACCACTACCACCACCACGTGTTTCACCTCAAAACGAGGCATTATCAAGTGATGTTGACTCTACGACAGCCAACCGCCGCTCGGCGGATCTTGCGGATCTTAGCAAATTAACTTTCTCTCCTTTACTATAATGTATTTCCGCAAAGTAACGCCTGATTCTATTAACGAGATTTTGTTGTCTTAACGCATTTTTTTTTCTTTTCACTTCGAGGATTCTGTTAATCCCCTACAAAAAGATATTTGGCCACTCTTTAGCTTATCTTATTACTTTATTTTTGTTAAACACTGCTAGTTTTCAAGGACAGTAGGACTGAATACTTCCGTGACCATTGGTGCTGTAAAAACAAATGATGATGATATTCTCCAGGCCGATTTCGACCACGGCGACATTCTTCCGAATATTGTGGAGAGCTATCAACTGCGCAGGAGTTATTATACTGCCACAAGTCTCCGCGCAAACACAGAGGCACTCACACGTCCCAACCTACCTGCCCGATGTAACGCTAATGCGATAAGATCGTAGGTAGGCTAGGATGCAGTGTCAGAAACACGGGGACAATCACAACACAACCAGACCCGAAAACCAACAATTTGTGTTTTGGCACAAATTGTTGGCTCCGAACTGGCTGGGATTCGAACCCAGAACCTGCGGCGTAGAAGTCAGGTACTCTGACCACTAGACCACGCGGTCGTCAAAACGAATACTGGTATTTTAATTTACTATTTATAACCCGACGTTTTGAATCCTTTATAGTACTTTCTTCTAAAAATGTCCTTTTTTTAACCGATATAAGTGACGGAACGAGCAAAACGATGGTAAGTGCAACGTTTGTCCATAACAAATGCTGTGTCACCTAAAACATTTCTGTGTTACACCACACTGCGCCCGTCGCCCTGAGAGATCAGTTCTTACGTCTCATATGCCCAGTTGCAGTAGCTCTCAGTGCCCGTCAGACCGAAAAACTTTTGCACACTACTGCTTCACGGCAGAATAACTGGCCCTGGGGTGGTACCTGCACAGACTGATTCCTGCCCCAGATCCTAGCACCAGAAATACATTAAATGACACTGACTGATAAGTAGCTTTTATTTATCTATCTATCATTTAATAAAAACAGATCATTAATAGTGACAGCGGCTGTAATGACAAAGCCAACGGAGCCAACTTGAGCTAGATGTCTTATTGCACATTTGACGAAGTAAACACTAGTGAAGGCGCCCGACATCCCTCGCTTCCATTATTGATATAATTTATCAACGATCGCGCTTTTACGCAGGTGCAAGTATAAACATTACAGCGACCAGTAGGTAATCTATTTTTTTTTAAATGCGATAGCGATCTAAACACTGAACGATTTTACTGGTGGTACACCGCAGTGCCAGTTATTCTGCCGTCAAATAGTGGTGTTCTAAAACCGTTGCATCGGTTTGAAGGGCAGTTAACCATTACTTACCATCACCAAGTAACCACCAACTTACCATCAGGTGAGCGTCTCCTTCATCTCGTTACTTAATTTTCAAAAAGTCATTATGTCAACACAAAAAGAATGTTTTAATTAGCATCAAATGGTAAACAAAAAAATATTTAAATGATATTCTCAACAACGCTATCATTATATTGGCTATCGCAATAGTTCAAGATGAACGATGAAACAAATAAGATACATACATACAGTCACGCCATTTTTCCATATAAGGGGTAGGCAGAGAACACACCCATAGCCCACTTTTCGTACCCGCGGGAAACGAGACGTGACGGGTGGCAATCCACGTCGCCGCCGTTTTGGTAAGATCTTTGACTCTTATCAAAACGGCGGCCAATTCTTACTCCCTACTACGTTCCCACGAGCAGTATAGTGACAGCATTGCATATTATGGTATTATTCTGCACGAATAAAGACTGTCCGTACAATACCTTAGTCGCCTCTTACGACACCTCGGTAGGAAAGAGGTAGGTGCTATTCTACTCTGCCGGACACCTATCGACAACATATTATTTTAATGCATCTAAATTACTAGTTACACTGCGAAATTGTAAAATGTCATGATGTAAATGACTTTTTTGTTTTCTTTATAACTTTATTATTTTTGACTTTTTTATTTCTTCTTCTTTAAATTCTTTATATCATAAACTGACTTCGGGAAAATTATAAAAATTGTGAAACGAAACTCGTGTCGCTCACGTCTTACGCCACACGAAAAGCCGAACGCGGAGCGTGGTCGTGTCGCGCCTCGTTAAAATCATATAGCTTGTAAAGTTCGATACCTGTGTCGGGACTTGCGGGCCGCGCGCTCTCTCCGCGCCGGTAAACGGATTATGAACCAAGAAGCCGAAGAAGAAAGCAACAGACTCAAAATATACTAGAATGGTGTCTGCAGTAATTTAGACGTACCGGAGCAATGCGTTAATTAGCGGAAATAACAATTTAAGATATGCTTTCGTCACTACTACTTACAAATTAGAGTTGATTTTCGCGTCATTGCTCTCCTCCCAAAATACAGAAAAGGGTTTTCACTGATTAACTGGTTTCTACTACAAAGTTAGATTATTACAATGCAAGTACAAATAGCCGTGTGGTGGCGGCTCGTTAAAAGAATACTACCACTCCATCTCATCCAATGGATCTCGTAAAAGGCGAGTAAGGAATTAAACTGCAACGTGCACCCAACAGCGCATGGTGGCGATGGGCTCACCACCTATCACACCAAGTGCATTATATTGTTTTGGTGAAACGTGGATTGTGGCAGTCATCTGTTTTTGCAGTGAGTGCCCAGTCTCTGACTACCCCTTATGAGATACAGTCGTGATCTTATGTATGTATGTATGTAAGTATCAAAACTACTTAATTATATGCAGACGAAACCGCGGCAATAATGAAGTCTTGTTAAAATTTACAAATGTTTCTCGTCGTCATCATCATCGTTTCATCATAAGTCCACCGCTGAACATAGACCTTCACCATAGATTGACACAAAAGGTTGTAGCTCTCGTTTTGGCGAATTTTGCCGTAGTTGCCCCGCTAGGCAGGAGGAATGACAACCGCAGTTTTTTTTTATATTAGAAAATGACGAAACGAGCAAAACGTTCACCTGATGGTAAGTGCTACGCCCGCCCACAAAAAGTTGTGTCACCCAGAATATTTCTGTGTGACACCACACTGCGCCCGTCACCTTGAGACATCAGTTCTTAAGTCTCAAACGCCCAGTGCCCTTCATACCGAAACACAGTAATGTTTGCACACTACTGCTTCACGGCAGAATAACTGGCTCTGAGGTGGTACCTACCTAGACGGATTCCTGCATAGGAATCCTGCCACCAGTAACATAGGCGTACAGCAGGTGAACGTTTTGCTCGTCGAGACACTTTATTAAAACAAATAAAAAAAGTTCGTTCGTCCGTTGACGGCATTTCAAAACTGTTTTAGCTATTTTAATAGCTTATTTATCACAGGCTTCGGTGAAGGAATGGTGAGGAAATTCGTATTTCTCAGGACTATTCCCAGCTCCAAAGCCGTCTCAAAAAAGACGACGCCTATGCTCAACGGTGGGAAATTTACAGGCTGTTACTAAGTTTTTTTTTTTACTTTATTGACAACAAAAGTTCAAAGTGTCGCACACTTCTTTTTAAATTATAGCAAATGTCCTTAAACGCTCAGTTTATTGAAACTAAATTAAAATTCGGTAACAAAACACATATAAACATGTCCGCACGCACTCCCACGCACTCTCTAATTTAAGCCCCTTTTAAATCTAACGAAATACTTTTAGAACGCTTCCTGAGCAATTAAAATGACGCACGGCGGCGAACAAAACGATCTTTTCGCAGTTTCATAGCCGTAATAAAAATATTTTTATCGTCGTAAAACGCGACGTTTGTTTGTTGAACGTCAACATGTAACGAAACGTTACAACCCAAAACAATATATTACAAATAAAATATGCGGTTAACGAAGCTCATTATATTATAACAATAACACCTACGATCATTATAATAACAGGACCGATCATAACAGGATTAGTAGAAGGTAGGTTTTAAACATAATTTCATAAACATGCCTGGCTTATAATAAACAATGATTTAAGTGTCAAAAACAATGAAAACTAGAAAAGTGAAAATGTAGACAAAAGAAGCCAGTAATTCTGCCGTGAAGCAGTAGTGTGCAAACATTACTGTGTTTCGGTTTGAAGGGCACTGAGAGCTAGCGTAATTACTGGGCACATGAGAACTGATGTCTCAGGGTGACGGGCGCATTGTGGTGTTACACAGAAATTTCCTGGGTGACACAACATTTGTTATGGGCAGACATTGCGCTTACCATCAAGTGAACGTTTTGCTCGTTTCGTCACCTTATCCAATAAAAAAAAAGTTGTTCAACTAACCATTAAACCTTAATATCTACGTAAATAAATGAAAAGTCTGACTCTGTTAGAACAGATATTACCTCTGAACAAACATATTGTCATTCAATGTTATACTTCTGTAGTCAACGCAAAGAAAAAAGAAAAGATTTTGACCAGCACATATTTCTGAGAGCGCTATTTTAGCGGCCCAACCGTCGGCGCCCCATCAATCTGGGACACTTAAAATGGCTCAGGTTGAGTAGACTAGAACATTAACATCAATCTCGTCCCTCGCCGTAATCGATCCCACTGACAATGAGAATACACATCAAACAACTGTATACCGGCGAGACGCACATATAACACTTCCTTAATTAATTTTCCGGTACATGTATCTGTGTGCGTGTGTGTTTTAAATGAATCACTCATTTAGAACCACAGCGAACAGTAGATTGTCATTGCCGACATATGTCAATTTTTATTGAATACTTTTTTCATTGATTGATTGTTATTGTAACCATACGTCGGATTCGTACGGCACTAGTGATCCAAGTTCCTGACTTCTAAGCCGCGGGTGCTGTGTTCGAATTTCAGCCGGAGGCGATATTTGTCCAAAAAATATACTTGGTTTTCGGTTAGCGGCTTAAGAGAATCTACCACTCCATCTCCTCCCCTTGGGTGTCGTAAAAGTCGAGAGAGGGAAAATGAAAACCAGGAGATGGGCACCATCATTTTCGTGGAACTAAAATAAATAAACAGCGGTTGCCAACCAGCCTGTTAAGCTTGGGAACTATGGCAAAATCCCCCCAAAATGAGAGCTACAAACTTTTGTCGCAATCTATCAGGAGGCCTATGTATATATTCAGGAGGATCTATGTTCAGCAATGGACTAGTGATCGGCTGAAATGATGATGATGATTATTATATACTACTACTACTACTTACTATGAAAAGTATATCTATATATCTGTATAAAGTCGGTCCCGCAAATTATCGAGATCACGGTACGGCAAACTTCGCAACCGTTCTAACATTAAGCGCGTTCGATAGTTCGTCGAATAGATATAAAATAAAGATAAATTCCATCAGATATTTATTCGATTGTTTCTATAGTCATCTCTGAATCGGTAACTCACGTCAGCAATAACAATATATCGATTCGAAACGGTTATTGAATAGGGAATCGATAACGATTCCGCGATTCGAGGAACCGGGTTAAGCGAATAATCGAGCAGACTTCAAATTTGTGGACATTAACTGTGATAAGTTTATAAAATAATATAGTTTGAATTTCGAACAAAATTATCGTGTATCCTGTATTTTTTTTATTTACCGAAACAGCCGCAAACTGTTTTCCAGCGTTCAGTTCCATATCCAGGATATAATTTATAAAAATATGTATAAATAATATTCTAATCTGGATCGACATTAAAATGATAGTTCTTTTACTGAAGATTTGCTGGAATGATGGAGATGACTGATTGGAGACAAGACAAGATCGTATTAGGATTCCTATGCAGGAATCCGTCTAGGAAGGTACCACCGTAGTGACAGTTATTCTGCCGTGAAGCAGTTGTGTGCAAACATTACTGTGTTTCGGTTTGAGGGGTTTTCATATAGCTAGTGTAATTACTGGGCATATGATACTTATGAAGTGATGCCTCGAGGTGATGTCGAGTGCAGTTTAGCGGCCCACAGAATTTTTTTAGGTGACAGCATGTGTTATGGGCAGACAGATAGGATTGCTCGTTCCGTCACTTATATGAAATTAAAAAAAAACTTACTATCAAGTGAAGGTTTTCTTCGTGCCGTCACTTCTTCCATAAAAAAAAAACAAAACGTAAAGTACAATATTGCTTTTTCACTGAGCAATTTCATAAGCACTTGCTGCATAATATCTTCTAATTATATCGCCTATCATTGTTAAACGTGAAAACCCATGAATTAGAAAGTTCAATAAAAACACAACCGCCAATTTACGAGTTGGCGCCAAAAGTCCGTCTGTATTTTTTTTTTAAATATTATTTAGAGTGACAAACGAGCTTAAGTCCATCTGATGATAAATGATCACACTGGCACATAAACACCTAAAAGCGCCTTCGATGAATATTGAACACAATGTAGGTGTCGTCTGTAATTATGACTCTGGTTCTTTCACCTCACCATATTAAACACACAAAGTTATATCTCTACTTTACGTTGGAATTCTTCGATAACGAGGTACTTCCTGCGCCGACCCACATAATACTATTCGATATCAAATTAAATGTTATAAACATTAGATTAAAATGAATTTGTTATTCTTACTGGTGTCAAGATTCGTATGCAAGCAGTAGTGTGCAGTTTACTGTGTTTCGGTCTGAATTGTTATTATAATTGTCGTTATAACTGGGCATATGAGACTTATGAACTGATTACTCGGGTGACGAAGGCCGCCAAGCAGAAATGTTCTAGGTGACACAGCATTTGTTATGGGCAGACGTTGCACTTGCCACTAGTTGAACTATACTCGCGTCATCAGTTTTGTCATAACCAAAAAATTTACTCGGTGTAGGTTATTTAAAGTAAAGTAAAGTTTCAGCCTATAAATGTCCCACTACTGAGTACAGGCCTCCTTTCATTTCTGAGAGGGTTTCGAGGGTTAAATTTCGTAGGTTATTTGCTTAATACTAATTAGAGGACATTTTTTTAAAACTACACCGGCTCGCCAAAGATTCTTTGTTCTGGGAATAACCACGAAGAGTTGGCAGTCAGTTGGTTTTTATTATTTGGAAAGATAGGAAAAATCTTTATTTGTTGTAAATGACAGACTTAAAGAATAATGACAAGTTAAATGAAATCTTAAAACCATAAAAAAACTGTTTATAGTATATAAATCGATGACAAGTTTCTTACATACTCGTATATACATACATTTCACGTTTTCTTCCCAAATAACGGGTAGGCAAAGACCATACCCGTAGATATCGTCACAATCTAAAAAAAAACTCGATGTATTTCGTATTTTGCGACATCAAACAGCCTATTTTATGCATAGGTTACAAAAGTATGCAAACAATAAACAATACGAAATTAAAATAATCTTCGGGTTCACATAGTTGTGCAATTGACAATGACAGTTCTCAAAACGCGTAAGCTTTAACTGCTTTCGTTTGATGTTGATGAAATACGAACTGTAACATTGAACTTTTTTTTTTATTGGATAGAGCGACAAAACGAGCTAAACGAGCGAAACGATCACATGATGTAAAGTGCGACGTCTACCTATATCAAATGATATGTCACCCAGAACATTTCTGTGTGACACTACACTGCGCCCGTCACCCCGAGACATCAGTTCTCAAGTCTCATATGCCCAGTGATTACGCTAGCTCACAGTGCCCTTTAAACCGAAACACAGTAATGTTTGCACACTACTGCTTCACGGCAGAACAACTGGCCCTGGGGTGGTACCTACCTAGACGGATTCCTGCATAGGAATCCTACCACCAGTAATGTGTACCCAAGTCAATCAAGAAATGTTATACATGTTGAACATTTTATTTTTATTTATAACCCATACTGGTGGTATTCCTATGGTGGTATAACCACTTCGTTTAGCTTGAACTGATCGCGTTTATTTTCAACGTTGATATCCGCACTTAGATATACTTCCGACATGATTGTTCGTTACTAATGGCATGGAGTAAAACAGTAAGTAACTGTTTGACGACCCCGCGGCCTAGTGACTTCTACGATGCAGGTCCTGGGTTCTAATCGCAGACGGAGCCAACATTTGTGCAAAATTGTTAGGTTGTCTCGTTTGGTTGTATGAAATGTGAAATTAATGTCTGTAAAACACACTCACGTTGCATCGTGATTTATGAAAAAAAGATATAACATTAAAGTAACAGTCTATAAATGTCCCACTGCTGAGCTCAGGATTCCTCTTATTTTGGAGAGTATTTTGGAGCCCGGATGAATCCGCCACGCTGTTTCGGTGCGGGTTGACGGCCTTCACATTACGTCGAAATATATTTTTGTTTATTTCTGAAACATGCAGGGCTGGTTTCCTTGCGATATTATGCGAGTGGTAATTACAGCACAAATTACAATTAACAATTTTATTGGCGCCGGCACTCGGCGTAAATCGAACCCGGGGCACTCGAGCGTCATTCCATACTTCTTCTTCTTTTCAGCCTATCATTAGCCCACTGCTGAACATAGGCCCACCCCATAGATTGCCACAGAAGTTTGTAGCTCTCATTGTGGGGCGATTTTGCCATAGTTGCCATTCTTGGCAGGAGGGTTGGCAACCGCAGTTTATTTATTCAGATGTTCCAAGAAGATCTCCTGGTCTTAATTTTCACTTTGTCGACTTTTACCACCGCCGCTACCACCCGGGAACGGCCATAAAAGTTAATGTAAAGTTTCAGCCTATAAATGTCCCACTGCTGAGCACAGGTCTCCTATCATTTCCGAGAGGGTTTTGGAGCTAGGAATAATCCGCCACGCTGCTCCAATGCCGGTTGGCGGACTGCACATGTTTTCGAATTATTTTTTTTCTCAGACATGCAGGTTTCCTCACGATGTTTTCCTTCACCGCCGAGCACGTGACAAATCAGCACTTAAAATTGCAAATAACAATTTTAGTGGTGCTGGCACCGGGAATCGAACCACTCAGCTCACTCGCGTACTACGAAATTAAAAGCGAGCTAAAATTATTAATGCGAAAGTTCGACTCCCTGTTCGTCTGTCTCTTTTTACCTTGTCATGGCTCAACCGCTGAGCCGATCTTGACGAAATTTAGCACAGAGATAGCTCGCATCCTAGAGAACGACATAGAATACTTTTTATTCCGGAATTTACCACGGCATTTTTAAAAATCTAAATCCTAGTAAACGTAGTCGCGGGCTTCTGTTAGTATAGTAAAGAACCTAAAACGTGAACGAATAGATGTAAATTAAAATGAACTTCCTGTAAGCTACCGATTGTCTAACGGCACATTAATCTATTCATTCGTGTCTATTGATGGTCACCTGAGATTGTTCAAATAATTTATAGCGATATTTTGACCGTGCTAATAAACATGTCGCGCCTAGAATTTCGTCCTCGCTACACGATTGTATATCGTTAATTTAAATGATAATCGCCATGAAGGAACGTAAGTCAGAGCGACTCACCGTGCGACTTTTCACTTCGCTCCTTTTCCATATTACGTTTTATCTTTGACTTGTTTCGCGTTATCATTTATTCTTGCAAATTAAGTATCTGCATATTCATGCCCGCACGCTTTGGAACATAGGGTACGTTAAGCGTGTGAACATTGATTTTTCTAATAAATAACCGATGATGATGATGTTGGCCGTGTGGTAGCGGCTTAAGAGAATCTACCACCCCATCTCGTCCCGTGGGTGTCGTAAAAGTCGACAGATGGGAAAATTAAAAGCAGAAGATGAGCAGCATCTTCCTGGAACATCATAATAAATAAACTGCGGTTGCCAACCCGCCTGCCAAGCGTGGCAACCATGGCAAAATCCCCCCAAAATGAAAGCTACAAACTTTTGTTGCACTCTATGGGAGAGGCCTATGTTCAGCAGTGGACTAATGGTAGGCTGTAATGGTGGTGGTGGTGGTTGATGATGATGTTCTCCTAGCCGATTTCGACCACGGCGACCACTTTCGACTACTGTCGAGAGCCATCAACTCAGAGATATTATAGTGCCACAAGTGTACGCGCAAATACAGAGGCACTCACTCGTCCCAACCTACCCGCGCCCGATGTAACGCTGATGCGATAAGATCGGAGGTAGGCCAGGATGCAGTGTCAGAAACACGGGGACAATCACAACACAACCAGACCCGAAAATCAACAATTTATGTTTTAGCACAAATGTTGGCTCCGGCTGAGATGCGAACCCGGGACCGGCGGCTTAGAAGTCAGGTACCCTGACCACTGAGCCACATTTTTTTTTATAGTTACGAAACCTTACTCTACATTTATGTAGAGACTACGTTCGAATCAGTACGCGGATGATAAGTTCGAGACCTAATGTATTGAATAAAAGAAAAGTTCTGATACAAAAAAAGGCAATTTAGATCCCTTTCATTCAGCCGATAGGTGTCTGGCAGAGCAGAATTGCACCCACCTCTTTCCTGCCGAGGTGTCGCAAGACGCGACTAAGGTATTGTACGAGCAGCCTGTTCTGTATCATCCCAACCATTACATCAGATTTGATAAACCACAAATCCTCTCAAAAGAACATCGATTCCTACCAAGGATGATTCGGGAGGCTATTGAAATTAAAAAACATCCTAATTTCAATAGAGAAGATGGTTGGGTATTAGCCCAGCTTGGGATCCAATAATAAATAAAATTAAATCAAAAACCAAGCATACCACTGCAAGACTTCAAGACACAGTTAGCTCTTTCTGCGTAGATCGGACCCAAAATAATAATTAAAAGCTGAAGGTACCCCAGGTTAACTATGACATCAGGACATCTGTCACCTCAGTCCTCCCGTGACCATGGGTGCTGTAAAGCACTTAAACGTCGGGTTATAAATAGTAATAAATTAAACGCGATAAAATCCGTAAACTTATTTAAATAAAACTACTTTTTTTACGGATTTTATCGCGTTTAATTTTGAATTATTTAAACGTCGGGTAAAAATAATTCAAAATTAAACGCGATAAAATCCGTAAAAAAGTAGTTTTATTTAAATGTGTAATATTACGCGTAATAAAAGAAAACATTATGTGATCCGTAAACTTAGTTTCATTTAAATGTGTAGTGTTCGCGTAAATATAAGAAATCATTATCCTATAATTAATCAAATTAAATCAAAAACCAAGTTAGCTCTTTCTGCGTAGATCGGACCAAAAATAATAATTAAAAGCTGACGATACTCCAGGTTAGCTATGACATCAGGACATCTGTCACCTTAGTCCACCCGTTACCATGGGTGCTGTAAAGCACTCGAAACGTCAGAATGTAAATAGTAAAATTAAACGCGAAAAAATCCGTAAAATTAGTTTAATTTAAACTTTCAAATGATTATAAGTGCAACGTTTGCCCATAACAAATGCTGTGTCACCCAGAACATTTTCGTATGATACCACACTGCGCCCGTCACCCAGAGACATGAGTTCTTAAGTCTCATATGTCCAGTGATTACGCTAGCTCTCAGTGCCCTTCAAACCGAAACACAGTAATGTTTGCACACTACTGCTGCACGGCAGAATAACTGGCCCTGGGGTGGTACCTACCTAGACGGCTATACCGTAATATGCAATGCTGTCACTATACTACATGTGGGAACGCAAGAGGGAGTAAGAAGTTTTTGACAGATACCAAGATGTCTGCAACGTGGTCCACCCGTCACGTCTCGTTTTCCACAGGGGGCGAAAAGTATGCTACGGGTGTGGTATCTGCCTACTCCTTATGGGAAAACGGCGTGGCTATATGTATGTAAGTAAAACACACTTCTCACACACGAATGTAGCAACTCCAAAATTTAATGTCTTAATTATAACTTGCTCGTTTTAATAACTTATCTCCGCTATTGATATTTTAATACGTTTAAAATTATTAAACTAGAATATCAAACGTGTTAAATCAGAAGCAGCGTCAATAAAACATTAGGAACTTATTTATAGAATACGTCAGAATAGAGCCGATTAAAACAAACTATTGGTGGCTCAATGGTCAAAGTTCGAGCGAGATTCATTAGCTTTTTTGTATTGAATTCTATGTATACGTAACATATTACATTTCAATTTTAGCCATCTGCACTTCATCTCTATATAAACTTTCCCAAATCACACTCCTTCTGTGAGCGCAATATGCTTAAAAAGGGGTCCAAAGTTTTCATTTCGCGTATTACATAAATTGTGACTATATTAGTCGTACAATTTTCCTTTAACAGCATGTAAAATGTCCGTGTGGTAGCAGCATAAGAGTATCTACCACCCCATCTCATTCCGTGGGTGTCGTAAAAGTCGTCAGTGGGAACTAGAAGATGGGCAGCAGCATCATCCTGGAACATTTGAATAAATAAACTGCGGTTGCCAACCCGCCTGCCAAGCGTGGCAACTATGGCAAAATCCCCCCAAAATGAGAACTGAACTTTTGTGGCTATCTATGGGCGAGACCTATGTTCAGCAGTGGACTAGTGATAGGCTGAAGTGATGATGATGATGATGAAAATGTCCACTGCTGGACATAGGCCTCTCCCAAGATTGATGGTTGCAGTACCAGTTTTGGTGGCATACAGGAATTCGTCTAGGTAGGTACCGCCGCAGGGCCCGCTATCCTATCGTGAAGGAGTAGTGGGTAAACGTTACTTCGTTTCGGTGCGAAGGGTTACTGGGCATATGAGACTTGATGTCTCAGGGGTACGAATGTAGTGTTGCGTGTTGCACTTGCCTTCAAGGTGAACGTTTCGTTTGTCTCGTGATTATCTTTTTAAAAAAAAATTCTCTAGTCATTTAGCAGATCATAGCCATATCTAAAACGCGCTCTATAACATATATTTTTAATGAATATATTCTGATACAGTTTTGCTTGTAAATTACTCTTATTAATTAGTGCAAACATTTTAAAATTCTGAGCACGCCACTTAAGGTATAAACTAAATAACATATAACTGGCGACATTAAGCTAACGGACTCCACCTCACGCATAGTCTGCCTAGCAAAGGCACTTATTAGTGATTTAAACGATCGCCTATTAGAATTTCAACGGACGCTACGTCGTCCGCTACTCAAATATTTTAAGTAGAATTAATTAACGACTATTTTAGCTCGCTACCGTTACCATATTCGTAAAAGTGATGAAATACAATTTATTTTGTTTGGTGCCGTTTTGAAGCAGATCGTGTGTCATTAATTTTAAATCTAGCCTCGTTATTAACATCTATTATGGTGGCTTTTCATCATCATTATTTCAGTCTTTCACTAGTCTACTGCTGAATATAGGACTCTTCCATTGATTGCGACAACATTTTGGTCATGGGGGGATATTACCATAGTTGCAACGCTTGGCACGTGTGTTGGCAACCGCAGTTACTTGTTAGAATAGTATAAATCACGATCACAAATCTAGAATAAAGACCTGTTATAATAGAAGCTTCGTATCAATACAAAACTGTAATGGTTTTTTTATGTTTACGCGAACACCTTTAATAAAATTATTTTCACAGATTTTATCGCAGTTTAATTTAAACTATTTATAACCCGACGTTTCGGTCACGGGGGGACTGAGGTGATAGATGTTAACCCGGGGTACCTTCAGCTTTTAATTATAAGTCCGATCTACGCAGAAAGAGCTTACTGTGTCTTGAATCCTTGCAGTGGTATGCTTGGTTTTTGATTTAATTTTATTAATAAAAGGATGATTCGCGAGGGCTATTGAAATTAAAAAACATACTAATTTCAATAGGGAAGATGGTTGGGTATCCACCAGTTTGGAATCCTATTATTAATAAAGGGGTCGTAATAAATCGGTCCGGGAAAGCCACTGGCGGTAGTAGATTCCATAAAGTAGTCGTACGTGGCAGAAAATTTCAGGGAAAAACGCACTGTGCTGAAATGCCTACTATCAAGTTGGTGACGATGGAAATTTTTACCTTGTAAACCACTTGCCAGATAGATACATTTCGTAGAACATTTGCATGCCTAATAATATTCGACCTCAGGGAGTCTAAAACTTTGAGAACCGGCGCTCTAATTAATTATTATACTTTAAGCAAGATAAATTAAGTTTTAAATATTACCTGATTACCAATCACTGTCATAATATATCGTAACATCTTAGTATGTTTGTGTTTTAATGTAATAGTAATTGCTAATAACTAATCTGCATTGTTATTTATTATTTGTAATATTACATACCATTTATCCATACTAACATTATAAATACGAAAGTAACTCTTTCTGTCACGCTGTTTGTTTGTTACCTATTCAAGGATCAACCGTTGAACCGGTCTTGACCAAATTCGGTGCAGCGGTAGCTTGCATCCTGGCGACGGACATAGGATACCATTCATC
Source organism: Luehdorfia chinensis (assembly GCA_019845155.1). NCBI lineage: Eukaryota > Metazoa > Arthropoda > Insecta > Lepidoptera > Papilionidae > Luehdorfia > Luehdorfia chinensis. Next base: position 1,907,499 of record JAHVAK010000423.1, on the reverse strand, counting down.
CCGGAAAATGAAATAGCTACACGCGAACGTAGTCGCGGGCTTCGGCTAGTAACCAACAATTTACAATTTCGCTATCCATAAAACGGATATAAAACTGTGGCGCCTCGCCGTGCGGTGGCGGCTTAGGAGACTCTCCCAGCCCATCTCGTCCCGCGGGTGTCGGAAAAGTCGACAGAGGGAATATTAAAACCAGAGGATGGGCAGCAGCGTCTTCCTGGAACTTCTGAGTAAGTAAACTGTCATCCCGTCTGCACATGCATGGCAACTACCGCAAAATCCTCTAAAATGAGAGCCATAAACTTTTGTGGCAAACTATAGGGGAGGCCTATGTTAAGTAGTGGAGTAGTAGTAGTAGTGATAGGCTGAAATGATGATGATGAAGATGATGATTGCTAAGATATTGAATCTAGCTTTATACGGACCCAAGGCCCACGAACTGCTGAATCTCTAGCACTGATACCATCTCCGGCTGATGCGATCATCATTAGTTGTTTAGTTTCTATCAGAATTCATAATATTAATATGTAAGTCATTATTCATATTTACAATCACAATGATGCATTTATTTCAAAGTCTTGCTGTCTTCTCTTTATTGTTATAATTGTTTATATTGTAGTGATAAGCTGAAATGATGATGATGATAATAAAAACTGAATTGCCGTGAAGAGAGATGCTATTAAATTATCATTAACATCATGTCACACAAAAAAACTTAGTACTAGGAAAAATACGGGGTGTTGATGTTAAAGCGAGCATCCATCTTATTCTTCCAGCGGCAGGAAGAGACCAGAATCGATAACCGACTGAATAGGGTTTATCGTAATGAGTAATTAATTTGATAAAAGACGCAAACAAATATATTTACATCAATTGTAATTAACGCGCCCTCCAAAGAACTAACAAAGAAATGACGCTAGTTTATGAATCGGTATGTTAATATAAAAACCAGTATTTTTGGAAATTATTTCCGAACGCCGTGTGGTGGCGGCTTAAGAGAATCTACCACCTCATCTCATCCTGTGGGTGCCGTAAAAGTCGACATTGGGAAAATAAAAACCAGAAGATGGGAACCAGCATCTTCCTGGAACATGTGAATAAATAAGCTGCGGTTGCCAACTCGCCTGCCAAACGTGGCAACTATGGCAAAATCCTCTCAAAATGAGAGCTACAAACTGTTGTGGCAGTCTATGGGGGAGGCCTATGTTCAGTATTGGACCAGTGATAGGCTGAAATGGATGAATGAATGGATGAATTTCAGAAAGCAATGGGAAGCAGGGATCCTTGATGCGGATGCCGGAAGATGCGGGGGTGAAAAATGGCCTACGGATGTGGTGTTTGTCTGCCCCTTATACAGAAGAAAGACGTGACTAATTAACATGTTATCTGTTAGTGATGGCTTTGGAAAACCCTTTTAGGAGCAGACGATTAGCACCTCAGGCGCTGTTGTCTGTCACCGGTTTTAAGTCTACAATACTTAAAACCGGCTTGCAAATTTGAAATAAAAATTATTCTGCCATTTCTAGTAGACTTTTACTGTGCATAACTTATTGGGTAATTAATATTTTTTTTATCTTTACTTATTCTTTATCTACACTATGTTAACATTAAATCCGATGATAAATAATTTATGTACAAAAGCGAGCTTAACTCTAAAAGAGTTTTTGGTTATTTCTTATAGTTTCAGATATTTTATTTTAAAAAATACTGACTTCGTTAAAAATTAAACTAAGCTGCATCATACACAAATTAGTGAATTTTGAGAAGAGAAAAGATTCAGTTATTTTTCTATGAAGGTTTATAGAAGTGTATAAGGCTTTCAACTGCACTCGTTCGGTCATTTTCCCAAGGTTTCCCACGTGCTCAGCGGTGAAGGAAAAAATCGTGAGGAAACCTGCATGACTAAGGAATTAAAATATAACGAAGACATGTGAAGTCCGCTAGCCTGCATTGGAGCAGCGTATCGGACTCTTCCCGGTTCTAAAACCCTCTCAGAAATGAGAGGAGACCTGTGCAAAGCAGTGCGACATTTGCTACAGCCTATACATTGTCTTTTCACTTTCCTTTATTTACCTGCTAACAGCACTGTACCCAACATGCTACGCGGTCGGTGAGATGAGAATTAACTGCTCCAATACCATCCCTGTTACCGTGGTAGCGCTCTGACGCGAGGGCCCTCTTCAAATAAACATTCACGCGAACGAAGTTCATCACGGGTACGATTAATCTATGTATATTATGATGTCATGATCTCCCTTAATATTGTATCAAAATTAATGTTTGATATACCATTTTGAAGATTATTTTTCCCTCTAATGACAAAAAATAAGTAAATATCTTAAAATTAATGTTTTAGTTAAAAAAAATTAAAAAGTTTGAATCAATAATTTCATAGTCTAAAGCGCCATGTGTTGACAATCTGTTCAACTAACATGCACGACAAAGGAATGTAAAAAGCGTCATCTGTTCATGATCACGATACTGTGCGTAATATTAGCACGGGTCAAGCTTGTTATGATACAAAAAAGATACGGAATTAAAATATAAAACTATTTAGCTGTGCCTCCACGGTTTCAACCCCGGAAAATAAGCACAGCGCCACGCTGACTAATAAACGGCCATCTAATTCAAGAATAATTTTTCAAATCGAACAATTATCTCCTGATATTAGCGCGTTCACTCTCTAACTTTATTATAGTAGTTTAATAGAAAGTAGTGTAAATCTTTCAAATTTCTGGTGGTAGGATTCCTCAGCAAGAATCCGTCTAGGTAGGTACCACCCCAGAGCCAGTTATTCTGACGTGAAGCAGCAGTGTACAAACATCACTATGCTTCGGCTGGAAGGGCACTGAGAGCTAGTGTAATCACTGGGCATATGAGACTTAAGAACTGATGTGTTAGGTTGACGGGCGCAGTGGCGCAGTAGTTCTGAGTGACACAGCATTTGTTATGGGCAAACGTTGCACTTACCATCAGGTGAACGTATTTATAGTTAAATAGAAATACAAATATTAGCAAACATCGCAAATCGCACTAATCCCACTTCAACGCCCATTCAAATAAATATAAACAAATACATAGTGCATACGCCGTCTTTACTTACCGCTTCTCGTACGATAAATTAACTTCAAATATGAATTTATTAGTGTTGTACCCACTTGATGCATAGTCGGATTAACTGATTCGAATGTAATTCAACTAATAAATAAACTCTGTCGCAGCGCTTGTCGGTCACTCCAGGCGACTCTACCGAACAGCTGGCCTTTGCGAACTGTGCAACGAACAAATCTCGCAAGGAATTATGAAATTACGTTCGCGATCTATCCTACGTTATATGTCATACTTCGTCAACCCTACTTCATAAATCACCATTATATTCTAAGACTAACATTTATCAAACAATATACGAATATTAAATTAATTATCGAATGGCACTGAAGAGTTGAGAATATTTGAGCAAAAGCCAAAAGTAAATGACAAATTACTAAATGACATGACAAACAAACAACAAACTTTACTTTGGTACCAATCTGTAAAGAAATGGAATACCTCTAAATTAAAAAAAAATCACGTATCAATATAACTAAAAAAAATCCTTACGTGCTTGAATTTATAAAAAGAAAACTGGGAGAAATCACAAATGAACATGTACACATTGTACTATATTGTGTTCAAAAAAAGTCAAACCATCAGGTAAACGATTTTTTATAGGATAAAGTGTCGAAACGAGCAAAACTTTCACCTGATGGCAAGTGCAACGTCTGCCTATAACTAATGCTGTGTCACCCAGAACAGTTCTGTTGGACACATTGCTCTCGTCACCCTGAGACATCAGTTTTTAAGTCTCATGCCCAGTGAATAGACTAGCTCTCAGTGCCCTTCAAACCGAAACACAGTAATGTTTGCACACTATTCCTTCACGGCAGAATAACTGGCCCTGTGGTGGTACCTACCTAGACGGATTTCTGCATAGAAACCCCACCACCAGTGAAAATTATTGTGTTTAAAAAAATCAAATCATTAGGTAAACGATTTGTTTTTATAGGACATAGTGTCGAAACAAGCAAATACCCACCTATACTAGTTCCTGCATTTTGAAATGAAATGAAAATTATTTATTTTTCGACGTCGACAAAGTCGACAAGAAATATAAATTTCGTTTGTCAAACGTCATTTCTTACAGTTCCTCTGACGGAGAAGGCGAACAGGCGAAAGAAACTCCGTAGGTATCCTCTTTTTTGTAAAACCTTATTTATCTCAGTCAAAAATACATTGTAATTAAAATTCAAATTATAGTGTCAAGGAAATCCAAAGCACGCTCCATGTTCAAATCTTAGACAAGATTAATTCAATCAATATACTCGTATTAGTAAATTATAAGCTCGAGCAGACCAGCCCCCACCAACAGCACCTGTTCACAAGTATGACCCATGCATTGGAATCCTGCCTCCAGTGATTCGCTGTCATTTGCTCGTCTCGTTACTTCCTTCCATAAAAGACAGATTAATTTACCCACCTACTGTACTAATTGACATTATCGTAGGGCGTCGGGCCACACAGAAGGCTATTGCCCCGTTTACGATCCCGCGCTAACCTCTACAACTGTTTACGCGCTTTTATTGACAAATAAAGTAACTTTACTGGCCCGACAGATTTCTAAATCTATTTTATTAATGATTTAATGCTCTTCTTTTGTACTGGAGATCTGATCGTCAGTTTTTATAGCGCAACAAACTGTCTGACATAGTCTCACTCAACGGCGAGCAAGCGACTGCTTGATAGTATGGGACAATTAATTCATTTTATAATTAAGGTAATTTGGTTTGATAGTATCATATAAGTTATATAAATTAAGTTAATAAGAGCCGTGGTAGCTCAGGGGCCTGGTGCTCGCCTTTAATTTCATAGTAAGCGAGTAACCTGGGTTCTATCCCCGGTGCCAGCACCTCTAATATTGTTCTACAATTATAAGTGCTGATTTACCACGTGCTTAGCGGTGAAGGAAAACATCGTGAGGAAACCTGCATGTCCGAGGAATAGAAATATTTCGAGAACATGTGAAGTCCGCCAACCCGCATTGGAGCAGCGTGGCGGATTCTTCCTAGCTCCAAAAACCCTCTCAGAAATGAGAGGAGGCCTGTGCTCAGCAGTGGGACATTTATAGGCTGAAAATTTACTTTTTTTTTATATAAATTAAGAGTAGAATAGCAGCTACCTCTGTACTACCAAGTAGGAGGAGGCGACTAAGGTATTGTACGGACAGCCTTTATTTGTGCAGATTAACACCATAACATGCAGGAAAGTACGTTAATTTGCTAAGATCCGCATGCAAAATAAAAAAATGGTGTATATTACCTAGTTTTTTGAAGAGCACCGTCTGTCGTAGAGTCTATGACACTTGATAATGCCTCCGTTTGGGGCGAAACACGTGTCGTGAATAATATAAACCGCAGAAGTCGAGAACACGACACGTGTTGGAGCCGCTACGTTGAAGTCGGTTTTTTGATGAAGTAATTATTTGTATGTATTTAATTTTGATGCTGAATATTTCCTATTTTCTTGTATGGAGCTGAAACGTGGACGATCCAGCAAAAATATCGCAAAAATTTATTTATTTATTTATTTACACTTTATTGTTTCCCCTTAAAGGATACAATGGGCGGACTTAATGCCAGTTGGCATTCTCTGCCAGTCAACCCAAGGCGTAGCGAAACAATGTGGCAGGTGTAAAACTTAAAAAAAACTAAAAATTACATTTTAAAGACTACTGATAAATATGATAAATATTAAATACAATATAAAAATACTCAAAATACATAAATATGTACATACATATAAACTAACATACATACACACATACATATACATAAATATACGTGGTGGTTCGACATAAATTTGAAAAAAAAAAACATTCCACAAACAATTTTAAATTAAATCTTTAAAATAATGCTACCGTACTAACCTCTAAAAAATATTGACGCCCTTGAGATGTGGTACCGGAGGCGCTAGCTGAGAATGAAATGGACTGCGCATCGCACTAATGATTCCATCCTGAAAGAGCTTCGCATCGAACAAAAGGCTTTCGTCGATCGTGCAAGTGCGAATCCTTAAGATGGTCACTGGGACGATTAATGGTACAAGGCAGAGTAGAAGGCCAACGCTCTCGCGGCCGATCACAGACAAGATGGACAGACCTCGATAAATCATCTAAGAAGTGTTCCCTTACTGAATGTACACGCAGTGCCACGAATAGAGAGAGAGAGAGATAAAGAAGTATCGCAAAAGCCGAAACCAACGTACCAGAAGATCCATGACCACGTCCACTCCGCCAGGAGTGTACGACTATGAAGAATTTTTGTATGTATTCATTACTATGCCCGCGAGTTCGTTTGCGTGGATATAGGTTTTTTAAATATCCCATGGGAACTTCTTGATTTGTCAGGATAAAAAGTTTTCTGCTTAACTCGTTGTTGACTTTTTTTTAAAATAAAATAAAAAGTATTCCATGCCCGTCACCAGGTCGAATTCTGTGCCAGATTTGGTCAAAATCGGCTCAGCGGTTGAAACGTGAAAACGTAACAAACAGACAGAGGGACAGAGAGAGTTACTTTTGCATTTATAATATAAGTGATGATGTTCTCCTAGCCGATTTCGACCACGGCGACAACTTCCGAATCCGAATGTCGGGAGCCATCAACTGCGCAGGAGATATTATAGTGCCACAAGTGTACGCGCAAACACAGAGGCACTCACTCGTCCCAACCTACTTGCGCCCGATGTAACGCTGATGCGATAAGATCGGAGGTAGGCTAGGATGCAGTGTCAGAAACACGGGGACAAACACAACACAACCAGACCCGAAAACCAACAATTTGTGTTTTAGCACAAATGTTGGCTCCGGCTGGGATTCGAACCCAGGACCCGCGGCGTAGAAGTCAGGTACTCTGACCACTAGGCCACGCAGTCGCAGTATATAAGTATGGATGTATGAAAGACAAAACGACGAAGTGACCAGAGACTTGCATATCGCGCACCGACAACGCTCAGTAGGCTAGCGCCATTAATGAAAGTCGACCCAAGTCGCCTTGTAAAAGTTTACGACGGATAAAATCAGTTATAAAACTCTATGAAGTCGTAAATTCAGTGATCGGACGGAGCGTTTAAAAGACGGGAGCTATTCCGAAGTCCATAAATCAGGCATCAGCCGCGACCGGGCCTATTCGGGGCGCGATCGTTAAGATTAAAACGCACTGTTTGTAAACACTTTTACATGGGATTCGACAGATTTTTCCATTTTTTTTTTTTTTGACTTTTATGATGGGACCGTTTATTGGTTTTATTGCGACCCTCTCGTTGCGTTGCAGGGTGGTTATAATTTAACGACGTAAGAAAATATATGGAAATAGGATTTTAACGATTCTTTAAACAGAAATTAACCAACCGCAAATGTTGATGGTAATGTGCTAGGTGTCAGGGATACTTGAATTAGTTGCCTTGTCCGGCCAATACGATAGACTACCTGGGTGAGCGATTCCGGCCGCCCGAGCTACTGTTGTCTCCTATTGCTTCCGAGACAGTAGTATTCTACACTGTGTGGTAGCGGCTTAAGATAATCTACCACCCCATCTCATCCCGTGGGTGCCGTTAAAGTCGACAGAAGGAAAATTTTAATCAGAAGATGGGCGGCAGTATCTTACCGGAACATCTGTATAAACTTCGGTGGCCAACCCGCCCGCCAAGCGTGGCAACTATGGCAAACTCCCCAAAAAATGAGAGCTACAAACTTTTGAGGCAATCTACGGGGAGGCTTATGTTCAGCAGTGGACTTGGTGACTCTCTAACGCAATTTTTCTTATTGGATAGAGCGACGAACCGAGCTAAACGTTCACCTGATGTAAAGTGCAACGTCTACCCATAAAAAATGCTGTGTCACCCAGAACAGTGTGACACCACAATGCGCCTGTCACCCAGAGACATCAGTTCTTAAGTCTCATATGCCCAGTGATTACGCTAGCTCTCGGTGCCCTTCCAACCGAAACACAGTAATGTTTGCACACTACTGCTTCACGGCAGAATAACAGGCCCCTAGGGTGGTACCTACCTAGACAGGATTCCCTGCATATTATATTTAAATTTTAATATTTAAAATAAATGTATTATTTAAACACTAAGGCAGCCTCATCGATTCCACATGGACATGATTGCTGGAAATATTTTAGGTATATGTAAAATAATATATTAAAGGCTAGGAAGTTTAAGTAAGTTTCAGAACACACTTTGTTAACTTTTTCAGTAGATCCCTGTGTTGTTACTATCCTGTGTACTGTTTTGTATTTTTTTTAAGTTTAAGAGCTTTTAAGAAAAATTCTCATCCATAATCATTACAGTCAACAAGTCCACTGCTGAACATAGACTTTTCTCACAGAGTGCCACATATTAAAGCTTCCTCCATCTAGGATGCTACGTCCTACACGGCGTACGAGGTTGCCACTAGAGACCCTTCCCTAACGGTTGTCTGTTCTACGAGCTGATCGTACTCGTACATAGCTAATAAAAATACAATAATTAATGTTATGGTGTACTCGTACGTGTATTTCTAATGTTTGATTTGGAACATGGAACGCCTTAGTATTTTCTGGTACTCTTTATTTTATAGTTAGTTATTTTTGTTGCAAAAATCCTAATAATGAGTAACTATCAAGTAAGAAGATCGACACTGAAATGATAGTTGCCGGTTACTGAAGATTCGTTAGACGGACAAAGGCGAAACGAAAAGGGTAAATTGAATTTTGCAATCATTGTATATATTCACGGGCACATCATAATAGCATGTCGGTATTAAATTTAAAAACTCAATTTTACGAGCAGAAATACATACATACATAAGATCACGACTGTATCCCATAAGGGGTAGTCAGAGACTGGGCACTCACTGCAAAAACAGATGACGGCCACAATCCACGTTTCACCAAAACAATATAATGCACTTGGTGTGATAGGTGGTGAGCCCATCGGCCACCATGCGCTGTTGGGTGCACAGTGCAGTTTAATTCCTTACTCGCCTTTGACGAGATCCATTGGATGAGATTGAGTGGTAGTATTCTTTTAACGAGCCGTCACCACACGGCCTCTTTAATCTTCAGCCTTCTTTTATCAAATAAAAAAAAAACTTCCTATAAGCTACCGATTGTCTAACGGCACGTTAATCTATTCATTCGTGTCTATTGATGGTCACCTGAGATTGTTTAAATAATTCATAGCGATATTTTGACCGTGCTAATAAACCTCACCACCTAGTGCAGTTTAATTCCTTACTCGCCTTTTACGAGATCCATTGGATGAGATTGAGTGGTAGTATTCTTTTAACGAGCCCTCACCACACGGCCAGAAATAACATCATTTAATAATAAAAAAAAAACGCCGTCATTTTTCGAGTCGAGAAAAAGACCAGCAAACTTTGAAGCACTTAAATATGACAATTGTACAAAACAAAAGGCTCGGACGAAGCCCACCAACCCGTCTTGTATTGTCAATTACTGTCAGCGCTCAAACTTCCGTGCCGAACAGCGAGGAGCCCTAGAGAATAGCCGCACCGATCCGTGGCCAACGTAATAATCGGCGACGCGACTCCACCGCAAACGTAAAGGATTGTCAATAAAACTTAAAGACGTGAAGCCAAGGAGTCACTCGTAAAAACAACAAAAGCGTTTTAACCCTCCGCTTTATTGGCTCTCGACGGTTAGCTGGCTGGCGATTGTTTTCTCGCGTGTAAAAAAAACATCGTAAAACTTGCGCCGGTTACGTCTGAGCTTCCGGCGAGATTACATAAGCTCTAAAAATTGGACGGGTTTATAAACCACAACCATCTCCACTCGATGTCATACAATGGATCTCGTGAAAGGCGAAGGAATTAAACTGCACTGCACCAACAGCGCATGGTGGCGATGAGCTCACCACCTATCACACCAAGTGCATTATATTGTTTTGGTGGAACGTGGATTGTGGCAGTCATGTGGTTTTGCAGTGAGTGCCCAGTCTCTGACTAGCCCTGATGGGATGCAGTCGTGATCTTATGTATGTATGTATAAACCACAACTTAGGAACACTTAATGAGTGGCTACTGGTGGTAGAATTCCTATGCAGGAATTCGTCTATGTAGGTACCACCGCAGTTATTATTTCGTGAAGCGGTAGTGTGCTAACATTAATGTGTTTCGGTTCGAAAGGCACTGAGTGATAGTGTAATCACTTGGCTTATGAGACTTAAGAATTGATGTCTCAGAGTGACGGACGCAGAGTGGTGGTTTTTATGGTGGTAGGATTCCTATGCAGGAATCCGTCTAGGTAGGTACTACCTCCGCAGGGACCAGTTAGTCTGCCGTGATGCAGTAGTGTGCAAACATTACTGTGTTTCGGTTGAAGGGTACTGAGAGCTAGCGTAATCAATTGGCATATGAGACTTAAGAACTGACGTCTCGGGGGACGGGCGCAGTGCTTGTGCCAACCAGAAACGTTCTGGATGACACGGCATTTGAGCCTAGTCTCAATCAGTTTTAAATAGACCGATGGTCAATACAATAAACAATGAGAGAGAAAGTACGACACCAATGAAGGAGAGGTCCGAGGCCTGTAAATCAAAGCGGCGTGAAGCCATAAATTACTCTGAAACTATGCAAGCGCAGTTTTTATTACTCCGCTGTGGGATATTGTTCCAGCGGACACGCTGATTTCTAGCTTGCATGACAGATAACACAAAAATACAACACAAATGTGTCGGGGAAGACGATACCGTTAAATATTAAGTTGCTCAGTTGATTATTGTAGTACTGAGGTAGTGGTAAACAGCGTGACGTCACTTGTTATTGTAATTACGAAACGAGGACAGAGTTGTATTCCAGAGTTCGGATGCATGGGGCAGTTAAATTCGGCACACCGACGTGGGCACTCCCCCAAAACGAAACTGTCGGTTTACCTAGTGATTTATAGGAATATAGGAATTTTCTGGGTGATACAGGTCGGTGATGCATTTGTTATGGGCAGACGTTGCAATTACAATCAGGTGAACGTTTTGCTCGTTTCATCACTATATCCAATAAAAACCCTGTACCGCCTAATCAAGAGGTTGGCGGTGCTATCGCTTAGCCATCGCTGACTCCGTCAAATATAAACACATAAGGTTGTTTTTTAAAGGTTGAATAAATTTCAGGCTAGAAAAACAGTCTCTGTTTATTTACTTACGTAACTTAAGAGAGACTTCATGTAGTGATAAGTTTTTTTAACATTATTGCACTCTACCAGTTATTACACGTTTTACAGTATGTAAGTAGATTTATAGTACGTAGCAGACGACAGGCAGTAGGGATAGGCAGAGAGAGCACCTACCTCTTTCCTACCGAGGTGTCGTAAGAGGCGACTAAGGTGTTGTACGGACTAGCCTTTATTCGTACAGAGTAATACCACAATATGCAATGCTGTCACTGCACTGCTCGTGCGTACACAATTGGTGTAAGAAGTTTTTTGACTCGTACCAAAAGAAACCTAACTAAAGAACCTAAGAGAATCTACCACCCCATCTCATCCCGTGGGTGTCGTAAAAGTCAACAGAGGGAAAATGTAAACCAGGAGATGGGCAGCAGGCATCTTGCTGGAACATCTGAATAAATAAACTGCGGTTGCCAACCCGTCTGCCAAGCGTGGCAACTATGGCAATATCCCCCCAAAACGAGAGCTACAAACTTTTGTGGCAATCTATGGGGGAGGCCTATGTTCAGCAGTGGACTATTGATAGGCTGAAACGACGACCAAAACGCGAGGTATTTCGCTCACGTCTCGTTACCCGCGGGTTCGTAAAGTGAGCTACGGGTGGCGACTGTGTGGCGTCGTAATAGAATCTACCTCTTCATTTCATCATGTCCAGGTAGGTACCACCGCTGCGCCAGTTATTCCGCCGTGAAGCATTAGTGTGCAAACATTACTGTGTTTCGGTCGAAGGGTACTGACAACAAGCGTAATCACTGGGCATATAAGACTTAAGAAATGATGTCTCTGGGTGACGGCCGCAGTGCGGTGTCTAACAGAGATGTTGTAGGTGACATTTGTTATGGACAGATGTTGCACTTAGCATCAGGAACGTTTTAACGATTCTCGTCGCTTTCTCCTACAAACAAGTAATGAGACGAGCAAATCGTTCACCGGTTGGCAATCGGCTGATGCGATAAGATCGCAGGTAGGCTAGGATGCAGTGTCAGAAGCCCGACGACAATCACAACACAACTAGACCCGAAAACCAACAATTTGTGTTTTGCAAAAATGTTGGCTCCGGCTGGGATTCGCACCTAGGACCCGCGCTGTAGAAGTAAATGGAGCAGCTGATTTCAATATTTGTTTCGCAAACTTGAACTTACTTATACGTTCCATGTGTAACTTCCCGCTTATTATAATTTTTTTTTTAATGGACAGAGTGACGAAACGAGCAAAACCTTCACCTGATGTAAAGTGCAACGTCTACCCGTAACAAACGCTACGTCACCCAGAACATTTCTGTGTGACACTACACTGCGCCCGTCACCCCGAGACATCAGTTCTTAAGTCTCATACGCCCAGTGATTACGCTAACTCACAGTGCCCTTCAAACCGTAATACAGTAATATTTCCACACTAGTGCTTCACGGCAGAATAACTGGCCCTACGGTGGTACCTACGTAGACGGATTCCTGCATAGAAATCCTACCACCAAGTAACACCATACACCTTGTACATGGGAAAAAAACGTATTAATAATTAATGGTAAAAAATGACGTATGTAAATTAAATCCGAAACACTATTTTCCTGTGCACAATACATAATACGTTTAATTACTTTATAATTAGCTCAATGCAATGGTCAGCGAATTAGAACGTATATATTATTAAGTATTTAGAACGCGTCGCGAGGAAATACTTTGATGCATTGTAGGCGCCAGCACAGACATGACTAAGAACAGAACAATAGCTATGTTCTAACACTCCTGAGACTGTATCGAGTCGGGCCAGGAAACCAGCGACAGCGAAGCTGAAGACAGAAAGACTAACTTAAGAAATGTTTATTATTTACGTTAATATTTCAAAATAATATTATAAGCCAAAGAGAATTATTTTTACAAACTCCATCATCATCATCATTTCAGCCTATCACTAGTCTACCGCTGAACATAGGTCTCCCCCATAGATTGCCCCAAAGTTTGTAGCTCTCATATTGGGGGGGATTTTGCAATAGTTGCCACGCTTGGTAGTCGGGTTGGCAACCGAAGTTTATTTTTTCAAATGTTCCAGGAAGATGCTGCTGCCCAAGTCCTGGTTTACACTTTCCCTATATCGAATTCTACGACACCAACGGAATGAGATGGGGTCGTAGATTTTTCGATAACCGCTACCACACGGCGACACGGTTTCTAACTTATTCTACGGAATTGAAATAAAATCTACGGAACTTTGTTTTCGAACTACTTAAATGAACCCATTATATATGTATACAGAACAACCCGACACATCGCACACGATATAAACTGTATAAATTTAATTAACATTTTTAAACGAACAAGATAAAATAGACAAATGCGTCTAACACGACTTGTGTGCCACGGCGTACGAGTAAAATCATTTAATTATACATGAGTCTTTAATGTATGTTATCTAAATTATAGTAAATAAACATTTCAAATATAATGTTTCCACATATTGGCACAATATGCAATTAACTTCAACTACTAATTTGTTTTTAATAAATGTTTCATTAAGGATCGGTTCACACATCGGTGACATTTACACCCTCATCATATACACTGCATTAATGCAAGAAAAACGTTATTTCCAAAAAATAAAGCTTCAATGACATTAACACGTCAAATAGTTATACGATTACGTCATACCTCTATTAACAAATAGAATTCTTCTGCATATAACTGGACTGTTGATAGAATTTTTAGACAACCTGTTTCCAAGGAAAACTATTTTAAAGTTACGTCGGTTCTTGAATTACATAAGTGATACGCGTGAATATCATCCGATGTTGATTCCGCACCCCTAGTGGCCCGACCCGTCCCCACCCCGCCCTGCACTTTTACACCCATTACAAATGACAAAAACGCGTATAATAGCATAAATAAATATTATTTATCGCTTCACGGTGGCTTAGTTCTGCACAAAAAGACCTATGAGTTATTACGCTGTATTACATTTGCGTTTTGTACAGAGCTTTTTTCTATGCTCGTAACTTAATATTTATTGCGAGTTTTAGTTGAATATTCAGAGTTGTCACGTCACGGTGCCGCTTTTAATTCGGCTGCACTGAATTGCGTGCAGTTTTGTAATAAACATACGCGGCATTTTCAACCTTACACCTGTGTAATACTGGCGAATAAAGGCAAACCGTCAATAACCAACACACAATCGCAGTTGAATACACAAAATTATTTTTAGAAATTATAAAAAGAATTAACATATCTATTTTAAAAGACGTAGAATAAATTGGTCAGAATTAGCCACAGATAATGGAGATAACATTATTGCGTGAGAATTAGTATCACAGATTTTTTGTTCAGTTCGTTAAAAATAAATAAATAAAATTATCTATCAGATGGTTTAAGTTCTTAAAATACGAGTAGTTAAGCCTGTCGTTGACCTTTACAAAAAATAATTGTGAATTTACAACGAATTTCATTTTGGACTATAATCAATGAAACGGAAGTAATATGTCTAAATAGATGTTAATTAATAATAATCATCAAGCTAGTGACGTACCGTTTTCGTTAGCGTTGAGCCAGCGATACGATGGACGCGGCTGTTGCTTGGAGCGCATCTCTAGTCGCCCCGGCGTCCGCCCGGCGCACTTGCACTCATCTACAACAAAGAATATAAAAATTAAGTAACAGCCCATAAATGTACAATATCACTCTATTTTTTTCAGTGCGGGTTGACGGTCTCTTCGGAAAAGAAGTACGGACTTAGAAAACAATGCCATCTTACAGGAAATCTCTCTCCCGAGTTAGACGTAACTGCAACGCTTTTATGGCAAATTGACCACAGTGCCGGACAGCTAGTGTACCTTCTTACTGCCGTTACCGGTTTTAAAAATTTAAGCCTGGAATCTGTTGGGCCGTTGGCCATAGTGGAATCTCTTGCATCGCGAACACGCAGCTAAATATCAAGTTCTTTATATATGGCTTGTACACAAACATTGATGCACTGGTAGCAGGATTCCTATGCTGTCCGGTGTCTAGGTAGGTACACAGAAACGTTCTATGTGACGTCAGTATTTGGCAGACGTCGCACTTATCAGCACAACGTTTTGATCGTCGCATCATTTTCTCCCATAAAAAAATTAGTAAATTTATTTTTGAGTGAGGGTCTAAGATGATTAGTTAAGATTTATCAATTTCAGAAGAAAAACAGTAGTCCATATTTGTACATTTTGATCTTAACATTAACAATATATTAATTTACTGGTGGTAGGATTCCTATGCAATAATCCGTCTAGGTAGGTACCACCGCAGAACGTGAAGCAGTATTGTGCAACATTACTGTGTTTCAGTTTGAAGGGCAGTGAGAGGTAGCGTAATCAATGGGCGTATGAGACTTAGGAACGGATGTCTCAGGGTGACGGGCGCAGTGTGGTGTCATACATAAATGTTCTTGGTGACACAGGATTTGTTATGGGCAGACGTTGCACTTACCATCAGGCGAACGTTTTTCTCGTTCCGTCACTTTTATCGAATAAAAACAAAAATTATCGGTTTAATATCTCGGTTTGATCAGTAGCTGAGTGGTAGAAATCGGAGCTACCGGTCGCGGGCGCAAATTCTTCTGCCTGTGGAGTTTATGCAAAATGTTTACTGGTGGTAGGATTCCTATGCAGGAATCCGTCTAGGTAGGTACCACCCCAGGGCCAGTTATGCTGCCGTGAAGCAGTAGTGTGCAAACATTACTGTGTTTCGGTCTGAAGGGCACTGAGAGCTAGCGTAATCACTGGGCATATGAGATTTAAAAACTAGTCTCAGAGTGATGGGCACAGTGAGGTGTCACACAGAAATTTTCTGGTTGACACAGCATTTGTTATGGGCAGACGTTGCACTTACCATCAGGTGAACGTTTTGTTCGTATCATCACTATATCCAATAAAAAAAAATGTATTAGTCCCACTTTACTAGAACGCGCCCACTTTATTAGGGAAATCTTAGTACAGTGGATCTAATGGTTTAGTGGGAGAGTATATTATATATATACCTTTCGGCATTAACTCCGTCATATGTGCCATTCTGTTCATTAAAGTATAAGTAACAAAATATATGAATCAAAATATATATAATTAGAGCTCTTACACGTTCCTGATAAGTCGCCGATAAGTGTTCGGCAGAGTAGTACACCTACCTCTCTCCTACCAAGGTGTCGTAAGAGGCGACTAAGTTATTGTACGGACAGTCTTTATTCGTGTATAATATGCAACGCTGTCACTATACTTCTCGCCGATATATCAAAATATCGGCGACGTGGTGCGCCGCCACCCGTTGCGTCTCGTTTCAAGCGGAGGCGAAAAGTAAGCTACGGGTGTGGTCAACGCCTTATGTGGAAAAAAGACGTCTCTCTATGAATAAGTTAAAGTTACAGCCTATAAATGTCGCACTGCTGAGTACAGGCCTCCTCACATCTCTGAGAGGGTTTTTGGAGCTAGGAATAATCCGCGACGCTACTCCAATGCGGGTTGGCGTACTTCAGATGTCGCCGAAATATTTATTATTCCTCAGACATGCAGGTTTCCTCACGATGTTTTCCTTCACCACCGAGCACGTGGTTAAATCGGCACTTAAAATTGAAATTAACAATTTTAGTGGTGCCGGCACCGGGAATCGAACCCAGGTCACTCGCGTTTTTTTTATGGAAGAGGGGGCAAACGAACAAGCGGCTCACCTGATGGTAAGTGATCACCGCCGCCCATGAACACCTACAATACCAGAAGAATAGCAGATGCGTTGCCGGCCTTTGAGAAAGGGATAGGCTCTTTTCTTGAAGGTCCCTAAGTCATATCGGTCCGGAAAAACCGCTGGCGGCAGCAGATTCCATAAAGTACTTGTGCGTGGCAGAAAATTGCGCGAAAAACGCACAGTGCTGGTGACGATGTAATTTTGCGCTGTGTCGCAATGTGCGATGGTGAAAATCAGCGGCTGGAATTAATCCGAGCAAAGCCTCGTACTATGAAATTTAAAGCGGGCGCCTAGCCCCTGAGCTACCACTACCTACTCTATGTATGTATATTGTATACGTTACTATGTAACAATAACATGAATAACGCAATATAATTCGGAATGGTTCTTAAAATACATATTATGAATCATTCCGAATTATAATAAATGGGGATCTTGATGGGCGTATTTTACCCTTAATAAACAGAGTAATTTGGTGGCGATAATCGTACACGAAACTACTTCTTGAAAACGATGAGTACACCGCCAGGAATCCACCGCAACTCTACATTAAAAATATTCCCGATAAATTAAAAAAAAAAACCAACCGTCATTAATATGAGACAAGACTCGACGAGATACCGCAGAGAACATTACTATTCCCTATAATGTAGACGAAAGTAGAACTTAACGACTTAAAAATAAGGTGTGTAATTCAGTTCTCGAGTGAATGAGGTGGTGAATTGTTTTACAGAGAAAAATCTTGGAACTCAAACGATATGTCACAGAATTTATGAGCGCCGAGCGACGTCGGGTGACGTGTTCCGAGTGATTCGAATACGCCCTGTAATAAATTCGATATCAAACACACAATGTCGTAATGCGATACATTGATGTGCGATGCGGTGATAGGGGCCCCGATTTATGACGAACAGTGTTCCTCTCTCACGACCACCACATATGATTAATTCTTTCCTCTTCGGAAAGATTAAAAGTTATGTAGCGGCATGGAATTTAAGAACAAAGGTATTTATCGTGTGTATGTAGATGAATAGCAGAATTAATTCACACTGCTTTAAAAACGAAATAATAAAAATATGTAAAATAAATGTGTCCTGTCTGTCCGACATAACGGATATTACTACATAAAATTTGCACAAAATTATAGACAGAAACAGTGGATCTACATCGTAATATCTCAAAAAATAAAGACTGTTTTAACAGAAGTATGCTAACGAATTTTTTTTTTATAGGACTGATGGTCACTGTTGGCCCGAAGGCTTTTACAGCTTCGCCGGCTTGAAAGGTGGCATAGCGCTGAGGGCGCTTAGCCGAAACCTTTATTTATGGATGACTGACGCAAGGGCCCCCGTGGGGGGACCTCGGCTTGGACCGAACTCCAGCGACGCTTCTGTTTATGACACTACTAACGTAATCATCATCATTTCAGCCTATCACTAGTCCAACGCTGAACAAAGGCCCCCATAGATTGCCACAAAAGTTTGTAGTTCTCGTTTTGGGGAATTTCGCCATAGTTGCCACGCTGGGCAGGCGGATTGGTAAACGCAGTTTATTTATTCAGATGTTCCAAGAAGATGCTGCTGCCTATCTCTTGGATTTGATTTTCCCTCTGTCGACTTTTAAGACCCCCACGGGATGAGATGGGGTGTTAGATTCTCTTAAGCGGCTACCCCACAGCGGAACTAACGGAACGGCTAACGGAAGAAGTCTATTCGAAGTGCTACATTATTAAGCACGTAGTTTAATTTTTCAAGATCTCTAATCAGCATCTATTTAATTGGAAAGGTCTTTTATATACACAAAAACATACATATTTATCCTGTTATGCCAAAATCGTTAACCAAGTTTTT
Organism: Luehdorfia chinensis; assembly: GCA_019845155.1. NCBI lineage: Eukaryota > Metazoa > Arthropoda > Insecta > Lepidoptera > Papilionidae > Luehdorfia > Luehdorfia chinensis. Next base: position 1,888,698 of record JAHVAK010000423.1, on the reverse strand, counting down.
TTTTAATTTTTTTATATAGATGAAAGTGATGAGTCGGAAATATCGTTCACCTGAAGTGCACCGTCCGCCCATAACAAATGCTATGTCACCTAAAACATTTCTGTGTGGCACCACAATGTTCTCGTCACCTTTCGACATCAGTTCTTAAGTCACAGATGCCTAGTAATTACACTAAATTAAACTTATTACACCATAATTGAACACCATTAATGAAAATAATTTCGTGTTGTAGCGGCCTAAGAGAATCTACCACCCCATCACACCCCGTGGGTGTCGTAAACGTCGACAGAGGGAAATTAAAACTAGGAGATGGGCAGCAGCATCTTCCTAGAACATCTGAAGAAATAAACTGCGGTTGCCAACCCGTCCGCCAAGCGTGGCAACTATGGCAAAATCACTCCAATATGAGAGCTACAAACTTTTGTAGCTATCTATGGGGGAGGCCTATGTTCAGCAGTGGACTTGTGATAGGCTGAAACGACGACGACGATGAAACGACGAATGAAAATAATACGTTAAGTAAATTTTTTTTTCTTTCGGTAAACGATGACGTGTTCCAGCTGACGTGGTCAAGTACAAATGTGTAGTTGTCAGTTGTCACAGACAATCATAAAATATTGCCTGTATTGTTCTTATATATAATATATTAATCATTTTAATAAGAATTGAATTTGCTTTAATGATTAGATTACGATAGTAGAAGAACCGTTTAAAAAAATGTCAACTCTACTCTTTTTTTTTCTAATTTTTTTTTTTAGAATGTTTGATGACAATCTGTGAGTTTTTCTGATAATGCCGAGGAGGATGCCTTTTCGTTACTGTGGTCCTATATTATGTTAATGTTAAATATAAGGTTTTATTGTGAAAATTTTTTTTCTTTCCCTCTTTCTTTCTATATTTTTATTACACTGAGAGCTTGTGTAATCACTGGGCATATGAGGCTAAACAACTGATTTCTCGGGGTGACGAGCGCAGTGCGGTGTCACACAGAAGTGTTCTGGGTGATACAGCATTTAAAGAAAGAAAGAAAGAAAGAAAACATTTATTGCGGAAATACGCCACAGACACAAATACATAAAAAATTAGGCACTAGACATACAAGTAAACAATGTATTTACAGACAAACGGAAAGAAACATTAAACATCATCACAAAACTGAACATTTAACAAAACTCGTGTACAAAAAGATTGTCACGTGTGTCGTGGCGCATTGAGCAAACGGGTCTCACTCAGCTTAATGCCGCAGTCGAGACTACAGCGCTGGTTTTCAGTGAGCCCGAGCTCATGGTCACGGGGGGCACCATGGGTGCTGTAAAGCACTCGATACGTCGGGTTGTAAATAGTAAAAATTAAACGCGATAAAATCCGTAAAATTAGTTTCATTTAAATAGTTAAATATATCTAAAATATTTAGCCTAGTAGTTAATTAACACGTTAACAACGATTATTGAAAGGGTACACCTCCCGAACATATAACGTGAACCCACAAACGTATGTGCCTCCCCTGGAATTTATTTATTGTAAATCAGTTTACCTAATGATCAGGACATACGGAACAATATTGTACACTACTGCCGCTTCCTTGCTGCCTGCTTACGCTTTGCTTGCCATAAGCTTGCTACTTTCTACTTACAAGCGCTTTTAACTTTACAATGAATTAAGTATTTTTTTTAGGTTGCCCTAAATATATGAGTATACTACAGTATGCAAGTTAAAGTACTAAATTTCTATGCAATTTGATCGTTCTCGGTTCCGTCATTCAATCATTTAATCTGTAACTAGATGGTCAACACTATGAAATTCTGATTAAAAAATATAATGTATTTACAACGTGACAACAAACACAACAGTGTCAAAATTGAATACTAAAATTTTCCATACAAAACTTTAAAATTATTTGTTTTGTAAAACTTTACGCGACCGTAACTCAGAAAGTCGTTGCCCCAAACCAGACAAATTCAAAATACGTTTTCTTCTCCATTTAATTTATGTTACCCTACTTCGGCGTCATACTAACAGATTTACTTCGCAACAGATTTCCATAACCTAATGTTATCCTACAAGCGAGTTCTTTCGATTGCAGCTCAATGGAAAAACGCCCAATTAAATATATGAGTTCATTGCCTCGATCAGCGGTATAACAGGGTAGTCACCTATGAGTTTTAACCAAATTCTTTATGTCGACATATCTCCTACAAATATCACGCTACGAGGCTCATTATATTTTTTGGGGCATATACATAGGACATTACGAATGACTGTATAAATATTAATTGTGGTAAAAAGTGTGATATAGTAACAGAAAATGTTTTCATTAGTAATTGAGAAATTTATATCGATCATTGTATCAAATACATCTGCGCGCACGTCTCTTAGCTCGCCCCGTATGTTACCGCTTTATATATTGAATAAGGCATCCACCACCGACGGCGGGGTGCGGGGCGTAGTCGCCATAAACTCTGCACTATACTGTTATTGGTGAGTCGATTTATAAAGGTTTTTTTCTTTGCCTTCAGAGTTATTAAGTGGTTCCCACTGAGAACGTTTTTTGTTTCGTTCGGTAGATTTGATTAGAGCTTTTACGTGAGTAATTTAAGTTGGCGTTGATTGGGCCATTTGCCTGTTAATGGTGATTGAGTTGCGATGTAATAAGGCGTCATTGTCAAAATATTTTTTTACAGAACAATAGATCCGGTACATAACACATGTTATAAAATTAAGATCATTTGTATATAACTAGTCTGGCCATAAATACTGTTACATAAAAACTTTTCTTTTTTTCAACTTTTTAATTATTTTGAATTTGAAACACGTATATTATTTTAAAAAATTCTTTCGATTTTGCGCCATTTCACATATTTTTCCGTTTTCATTATCAAATTACAATATGGAATGGGGTGTCAAAGAAAATATGATTGCAGTGATCGCCTTACACAAAGTGAGTATGGAGCCGTCGGTCATATTCCAGACACTTCAAAAGCTTGGTATCAGCCGTATGTTCGTATATCATACTATCAACAGATACAACAACACTTCCTCTGTCGAAAACCAGAAAAGATCGGGGCGGCCGCGTGCTGTTAGAACTACAAAGGCTGTTAATGCTGTTAAAGCCAGAATTCGGCAAAAAATATTATCGCGAGAAATGAAAATTTTCGCTAGGACTCTGTCGCGTATAATAAAACAAGACCTGAAGCTCAGTACTTATAGTCGATATACAGGACATGCCCTTTATCAATCTTTACAATTAAAGAGAGTGGATCGATCAAAACGCCTTCTGTCGCGATACGCAGGTGAAAGGCACAGAAATATCCTCTTTACCGATGTACAAATTTTCACGATTGAAGATCACTACATACATACTCGTACATAAGATCACGACTGTATCCCATAAGGGGTAGTCAGAGACTGGGCACTCACTGCAAAAACAGATGACTGCCACAATCCACGTTTCACCAAAACAATATAATGCACTTGGTGTGATAGGTGGTGAGCCTATCGCCACCATGCGCTGTTGGGTGCAAAGTACAGTTTAATTCCTTACTCGCCTTTTACGAGATCCATTGGATGAGATGGAGTGGTGGTATTCTTTTAACGAGGCCGCCACCACACGGCTAACACTACAATAAGCAAAATAGACGCTAAAGTGTACGCTCACAGTTCTAAAGAAGCTGCTCAAGTGGTCGGAAAGGTACAACGTGGTCATTATCCTGCTTCAGTGATGGTTTGGTGGGGCGTGTGTCAAGGAGTTACAAAACCACATTTTTGTGAAAAAGGGGTGAAAACTTCAGCCAGTGTATCAAGATACAGTCTTGGGTCATGTTATGAAACCTCTCAGCACTACACTTTTTAAAAATATACCGTGGACTTTCCAGCAGGACTCTGCACCTGGTCACAAGGCACGAACTACCCAAGCCTGGCTTGAAACCAACGTTCCGGACTTTATAAGAGCTGAAGACTGGCCCTCATCTAGCCCAGACCACAATCCTTTAGACTTCAAATTATGTAATTAATTGTAACTTCTAATTATGTAAGTAATTATATTACATGGCCTGCTCTAAACAACACGGTGACATTGAGTCTCTAAAAAAATCTTTGGAGCAAGCAGTGGCGAAATTTCCCTTGGAAACAGTGCGTAAATCCATAGAGTCGTGGCCAAACAGATTAAAGGCCTGTATAAAAGCCAAAGGTTGCCATTTCGTATACAATTTTTTTTTTTTTTTTTGCCGAGACTAATAAAAATGTAGGTATACATTTTAATAGTATTACATTACTTCATTAAAAAAAACATTTTCATTTGTAACAGAACTTATGGCCGGACTAGGTATAATTACAAACTTTTGAAACGTACAATTCAACACAATTTATTTGGACATATAATTGCGAAAAAAGCGGAAACACATTGTGGTTTGAAATAATTGACTCTTAAATAGTACTAGATTCTAAGACTTTTGGTGGTAGGATTTCTAGGCAGGTAGGTAGTCTAGGTATTATTCTGCCGTGAAGCAGTAGTGTGCAAGCTTTACTGTGTTTCGTTTAAAGGGCACTGTGAGCTAGCGTATTCACTGAGGATATGAGACTTAAGAACTTATGTCTCAGAATGATAGGTGCAGATTGGTATCACACAAAAAAAATCTGGATAACACAGCATTTGTTATGCGCAGACGTTGCACTTACCATCAGGCGAAGTTTTGCTCGATTCATCAATTTTTCCGATAAAAATAAAAAAAAAATTAGTCATTTGAAAACCTAGATCAATTTTACATAGATGTCAGGAAATTTCAATCGAATCGGTAATGGGCTCTTTCGGGCTGGGAGCGAACACAGCGCTCAAGAGGCGCGCAGGTGCCGCGGCGGGCCGTATCGGCTGTCAAAAACTTGTAAAATATCGCCCGAACGCGCGGAGCCGGCCGCGGGCGTCGCGCGTCCCTCACAAAGATATCTCCAAGATTTATTCGGCCGTCTACAATGGAACGTTTTAATTCTTTTCATATGCGACAGATTTATGCACGGACAGATGCGGTCGAAGCCAAGATAACACTCGCTCGCCACCCTTTTCGAGCAAAAAACGCGATGGATGTCGATTTTTGGATAGATAGTAATAGAAACCTTCAATGGCAATGTGGCATTTCTATGGAAGTCGCAAATCATATAATAGACCTCTTTTAATATATACTCTGTATGCATATAACGTTCAGTATCAAATTTCAATAATTTCATTTAATATTTAAACGATATGAAATTCAAATAAATAATTTAGGAATTATGAATAGTGATGACGGAAACGAAGTTAATTTGCTAACATAGTTTTTGAAGAGAACCGCCCGCCCTCCCTCAGTAGCGTGCACAAGCAAACCAACACCGCCACCAGGAACCGCCCCCACATACGCTCCACCACTACAATACTTCAACTAGGCACGACCACGACACGTGTTTCACCTCAAAACGAGGCGTTCTCAAACGATATTGACTCTACGACGGTTAGCCGCCGGTGCTCTTCTAAAACTAGGTAATATACACCATTTTATATTTTGCATGCGGATCTTAGTAAATTAACTTCCTTTCCTTCATTATAATGGATTTTCGCAAAGTAACGCCTGATTCTATTAACTTTGTGAATAATGATTAGGCGATATGTGGCGCTTATTGGAAGAGCCCTATGTCCAACAGTGGACAGCTGCTGATGAATTAATGATGTGAATGAATGAATAAATGAATTTCAGTTAAACATAAAATTATTTCATACGGCGATGGGCTCACCACCTATCACACCAAGTGCATTATATTGCTTTGGTGAAACGTGGATTGTGGCAGTCATCTGTTTTTGCAGTGAGTGCCCATTCTCTCACTACCCCATATGGGATACAGTCGTGATCTTAAGTATGTATGTATGTAATAACAAAAAGTTAGTTGTAACTTTTTTTGTAACCTTCGTAATGTCACTTTACACTCAGTTTACTTTCGACTCACCAATAACGGTATTGTTCTAAGATCGATGCAGAGACTAAAGCCCAAAATTGTATCGGCAAATTTAAAAAAGGTGATTTAAAGAACAAGGTCCTATGTCCAACAGTACCACTACCTAATTACGTACAAGTCACAACACTCTTTGGAAGGTTTGTGTGAAAGGTCCTAAAACATCTTTTCATTTCAGAGACATTGTGTTCCCATTGTGACGAGTCCCCTTTGTTTCTGAAAGTTGGGTTTCCTGGTCTGTTATTGTTTCCATACTATTGTTATTACGTTTATGCAATTTTTGCGCAAAATACTTGTCAAATTGAATAAGTGCTCTGTACAGTCAACGAAACAAGTGTTTGATTTTTTTTTATTTTGTAAACTTACGGTACGAGCAAAACGTTCGCCTGGTGGTAAGTGCAACGTCTGCCAAAAGCAAATGCTGTGTCACACAGAACATTTCTGTGTTCCACCACACTGAGCCTGTCACCCTGAGGCATCAGTTCTTAAGTTACATGCGCCCAGTGATTACACTAGATCTCAGTGCTCATCAGACAAAAACAGTAGTACTTGCACACTACTGCTTCACGGCAGAATAAATGACATGGGGTGGTATCTACCTAGACGGATTCCTTCATACTAATCGTAATACGAGGGTGGATTGAAAAGTACTCGGCCTAACCAAGAAAATAAACACATACTAAATCAGTTATATTTTTATTTTTCTACATAATCACCATCAAGTTCAATACACTTTTGCCACCTCCCCTTCCAAGCATTTAGACCGTTAAAAAAAAATGATTCTTCCTTAGAGTCAAAATATGCGTCTACAGCTGCTTTGACCTCGTCGTTTGTCGAAAATCTTTGACCTCCCAAGTGCTTTTTTAGGTTAGGGAACAGAAAGAAGTCTGATGGTGCCAGATCAGGTGAATACGGCGGATGCGGTAACAGTTCAAAGCCACAGTTGTGAATTCCAGCCATTGACTGTACTGACGTGTGAACACGGGCGTTATCTTGATGAAACAGGACTTTTCTTCTGAGCATTCCTCGACGTTTTTCTTTTATTTCCTCTCGTAAATGACGTAGTAAGGTGCAGTAGTAATCAGAGTTTATAGTCTGACCCCTTTCAAGATAATCAATCATAATCACACCTTTCGAGTCCCAGAATACTGAAGCCATCACCTTATTTGCCGACAAAATCGACTTAGCCTTTTTAGGGGGTGGTGAACCAGGTCTTCTCCACTGATTTGATTGTTGTTTTGTTTCCGGTGTACAGTAATGAACCCATGTTTCGTCCATAGTAACAAAACGATTCAAAAAATCATCTGCATCGGCTTCAAATAACTCCAAACAGTCGCGTGAAATAGTCAATCGCGTCCTTTTTTGTTCAACTGAAAGCAGTCGCGGAACTCACCTCGCAGACACCTTGTGGAAACCCAACTCGTTGACAATGATGTTTTGAGTTCGTTCATAAGAGATGCCTATAATCTCGGCTATCTCTCTAATTTTTAATCTGCGGTCTCCCATTATTAAATCAAGTACTTTTTTAATATTTTCGTCAGTAGTTGACGTCGAAGGCCTTCCAGAGCGGGGTTCATCTTTCACACTCTCTCTACCACGCTTAAATTCTGCTATCCATTTTTTGACGGATGAATATGACAGAGCACAATCGCCTAATGTACTGACCATGTCATCATGGATGGCTTTTGATGATAGCCCCTTCTTATGGAGGTACTTAATGACGGCACGCTGCTCGATTTGCTCCATTCGCGGAAATTATGACCGATTACTTTGTTAATAAATTTATAAAATCACAACTAATTATCGCACACGTTTCGAACTTCACACAATGAACTAGTCTGAACTGAACTAAATAATGTGGGTAGATTTGATTTTTCGAATTGAATGGATCTGTGTTAGGCCGAGTACTTTTCAATCCACCCTCGTACTAGTAGGACAATTTTTTTATAAAATTTACAATAGACCGGTTGCCTATTGTAAATTTTATAAAAAAAATTATTTAAAATACTTCTTAAAATAAAGTTGGGATATGTTTGTACTCAATTTTAATTATTATTTCGATGTTTTACTGGTGGTAGGATTCCTATGAAGAGATCAGTCTAGGTAGGTGCCACCGCAGGGTCAGTCATTCTGGTCAGAAGGCCACTAAGAGCTAGAGTAATCACTGCGCACGATACTTCTCTATCACATTGTTTCTCCATGCCCGTAGTTAGAGTAAATAAATAAATAAATGATACTTAAGAACTGATGTTACAGGGGGACAGGCGTAGTGTGGTGCACAGTAATATTATGGGTGACACATCATTAGTGATGCGCAGACGTTGCACTTACCACCAGGTGAACGGTTTGCTCGCCTCGTCTCCTACTCCCATAACAACAAAAAACGAAAAAAATATTATAATAATCATTTTGTGCATATTGAATCAAATGCATTTTAGTGACATCGGAATGCAACTTCTTTAATAGGACAGCTTTTGGTCTTGTAAAAACACGCAATTATTTAAAAGATATTTTCGTCCGCTCATATTCATAATTATTTTGGGCTGGAATCCTTTTAACAATGAAGGTGATAATTACCGTTATACACTCGAACGAAGAGGGGTTTAAAGTTATATTGCAAATGTAACGGTTTTTTTTTTAATTCTTCTGTTGTTTGGTTACATCAGCTGTGGCGCCATCTGTACTCAAGAAAGACCCCGGCTGACATGTTTATTGGCGCATAAATCCAACTCGTCATACATTTAATTATATGTCTCCGATGGCATTCGATGTGATTTATGATTGAGGAGCGCCCGTCTCGCTCCCCCGCAGAGGGGGAACGAACGTTTTTTGCTAATGAATAAATCTTTGACGATCTTTTTGTGATGAACACACGACTCGGCGCGTGAAGGAAAACATCGTGAGGAAACCTGCATGTCTGTGGAATAAAAAATATTTCGAAGACATGTGAAGTCCGCCAACCCGCATTGGAGCAGCGTGGCGGATTCTTCCTAGCTCCAAAACCCTCTCAGAAATGAGAGGAGGCCTGTGCTCAGCAGTGGGACATTTATAGGCTGAAACTTTACTTTACTTTACTTTTACACGACTCCGTGTTGTGGATCACGGCATTATGAGAAATTGGTATTTCGATCGGGGTTTGGTCTATCCGTCTAGGTACCACCGCAGGGCCAGCTATTCAGCCGTTAATCAGCAGTGTGCAGACATTGCTGAGTTTCGGTCTGAAGGGCACTGAGAGCTAATGTAATCACTGGGCATAGTAGTTTTAAGAACTGATGTCTCAGGGACGGGCTCAGTGTACTGAATCACACCCATATTATTTCTGTACACAGAAATAATCTGGGTGATTATCTGGGTGATCTGGGAGATTATTTCTGTCGTCGTCGTCGTCGTCGTTTCAGCCTATCAATAGTCCACTGCTGAACATAGGCCTCCCCCATAGATTGCCACAAAAGTTTGTAGCTCTCGTTTTGGGGGGATTTTGCCATAGTTGCCACGCTTGGCAGACGGGTTGGCAACCGCAGTTTATTTATTCAGATGTTCCAGCAAGATGCTGCTGCCCATCCTTTGGTTTTCATTTTCCCTCTGTCGACTTTTACGACACCCACGGGATGAGATGGTGTGGTAGATTCTCTTAAGCCGCTACCACACGGGCTACACAGAAATAATCTGGGTGATTATCTGGGTTAATTATTATCAAATCGCAAAATCATCAAAGTATTTGTAATGTAATGTGCTTTTCTAAATTTAATTCGCAAAAATAAACTTACTATTTTAATAAACATGGTTAATCTGTATGCTTAACCGCGCTTATATCAGGTAACACTAATCAGATGTGAAAATATATTTTTTTTGTTTTGGACAGTACGTTTATAGGAGAAAGTTCGACGCTATAAAACTTTTCGCTGCGACCGTAAAACCCAACGTTACCAAGAAGGGCCGAACTGAGAATATTAAGATCCGCGGGGTACCATGCCGTACGTCATTTGGTCGGCTTATTTTTCGGAAGTGGAAGGGCACAGCTAGTACAAAAGAATACTAAGCCACATGACAAAATGTCTAGAATATGCATAATAGGTACCTTTGGCTTATTAATTGTCGTACATCTATTATTACCTATAATAAAATTAAAGTATATTATGACATTGATTTCACAATAAACGCCAAAATTTAAGTTAAACCTGCTATTTAAATATGCCTTACCGCAAATATCCGATTTAAGAATATTTAATGAAGAAAAGTAAGTTAATTTGCTAAGATCCGCATGCAAAATATAAAAATGGTGTATATTACCTAGTTTTTGAAGTGCACCACCCGCCCTCCCTCAGTAGCGTGCACAAGCAAACTAACACCGCCACCAGGAACCGCCACCAGGTACCCTCCACCAACCACTACAATACCACCACTAGATAATATACACCACTGAAGTCGAGAACACGACACGTGTTTCGCCCCAAAACGAGGCATTATCAAGCGTAATAGACTCTACGACAGACGGCCGCCGAGTGAGCGGCGCGGTCAAAGAGCTGCCTATTTATACTACAGGTGACGCAAACGGCCCCCACCTACGACATTGCGATTACAATATCGTGATAGCGACCGCTTGCTCACACAATCCACCACCCGAATTACATAAGCAGCCGTTTGCGACCGAATTGATAGCAAACGACTACTTAGAGTATATTTAAACTTTAAGTACTGGATTTAAAGATATTTAAAAGTGGTGAATTCGAGACGTCTGTTTGTTCATTCAGCAGTGCAATGTTATTATTTTTATTTTTAATTATTTCTAATTGTTCCAGCACACACAGCTGATTATCTGGTTGTCTCATACATCGGTGCCCCAGCCTATTACCTAGCTAAGAAATTAAATCTCCTCCTTCGGGAGAAATCTGGTTTCAGTCCAAATTATAGTCTTAAAAACAGTTTAGATCTCATTTCTAAAATTAAAGATATTCATTTACCCCCCAAATCCATTCTATTATCTTTAGACGTTGAGAGTCTTTTTACAAATGTCCCCCCACAAGACTGTTTGCGTATACTCGCAGATCATTTTAATAAACGTCGTCTACATCCCGGGGAAACAAAAGATCTTCTAAATTTGACTTCTCTTTGTATGAAACAGAACTATTTTCGGTTTGACAACCAATTCTATTTACAAAGAGAAGGTCTAGCAATGGGGTCCCCATTAAGTCCTCTTATGGCGGATGTATTTATGGATAACTATGAGAAACTAAACATAGTTGTCAATAAAAATATCCTTTACTACTACAGATATGTAGACGACATTATCATTTGCTGGACAGGTACCCGAAGACAACTGGACGTTTTCTTTAATAAATTAAACAAAATTCACCCCAAAATAAAATTTAAGATGGAATTGGAACAAGACTGTACTCTTAACTTTCTAGATATTTCAATATCCCATAAAAACGGCACCCATGATTTTCAAATTTACCGCAAACCGACCCACACAGATTCTGTCATCCCCGCGTCATCGTGTCACCCTTGGCAACATAAATTGGCCGCTTTCCATAGTTACGTTAATCGTCTATTGGCCGTACCTCTGAATAAGGATAATTATGCCAAGGAGCTCCAAATCATCTATCAGATTGCGGTCTCTAACGGTTATTCAAAAAATATTATTAACACCATTATAAAAAAGAAACAAATTCATATAGTTCGCAAAGATCTGTACGCGGCTACATCCCGAAGTGTTCGACGATATGTGAGCAGTTTGACCTACTTGGGTCCTGTATCTGAGAGAATAGCAAGGACTCTTAGGCGTAACGATATTTACGTTGCGTTCAGGACAAGCAATTCGCTGAGTGGGGCTTGTAACGTCAAAGACAAAATTGATGAACGCCAAAAATCCGGCGTTTATAGACTTGTTTGCAGTGAATGCAGCGCCGTTTACGTGGGTCAGACTGGTCGCAATTTCGATACCCGATACAAGGAGCATTTGGCCGCGTACAGAAATTGCAATCCCGACAGATCACACTTCGCAAAACATCTTTTGGAAACTGGGCATAACCTGACTAGCGACCACACATTTAAAGTCCTACATATTTGCGACAAGGGGCTTCGGCTGTGTGTGCTGGAACAATTAGAAATAATTAAAAATAAAAATAATAACATTGCACTGCTGAATGAACAAACAGACGTCTCGAATTCACCACTTTTAAATATCTTTAAATCCAGTACTTAAAGTTTAAATATACTCTAAGTAGTCGTTTGCTATCAATTCGGTCGCAAACGGCTGCTTATGTAATTCGGGTGGTGGATTGTGTGAGCAAGCGGTCGCTATCACGATATTGTAATCGCAATGTCGTAGGTGGGGGCCGTTTGCGTCACCTGTAGTATAAATAGGCAGCTCTTTGACCGCGCCGCTCACTCGGCGGCCGTCTGTCGTAGAGTCTATTACGCTTGATAATGCCTCGTTTTGGGGCGAAACACGTGTCGTGTTCTCGACTTCAGTGGTGTATATTATCTAGTGGTGGTATTGTAGTGGTTGGTGGAGGGTACCTGGTGGCGGTTCCTGGTGGCGGTGTTAGTTTGCTTGTGCACGCTACTGAGGGAGGGCGGGTGGTGCACTTCAAAAACTAGGTAATATACACCATTTTTATATTTTGCATGCGGATCTTAGCAAATTAACTTACTTTTCTTCATTATAATGGATTTCCGCAAAGTAACGCCTGATTCTATTAACTATATCAAATTGGCTAGCACGGCCGCGCAGGCAAGACTCTACATTAAACTGACAAAATTACATCGTTTTGCTGCTCAGAATGTTTGGTTCAATCAGCAGTGTAAGCAACAGCATGTTGTACCTAATTATATTAACATACGTTCTGGCACACACAGTCGGGCAGCTGACGTTGCTATATCGAGGGCTCAAAAAATTTGGCTTAGTGAGGAGTGTCGTCATTGGTTTTCCATCAGAGATAACTTGAAACTTCATCTTAAATTATTATATTCCGAACTGTCCTATAAATTACATAATATTGAATTCGATATTTTGGATCGGAAGGCCAGAGATCTCGCTTCGATGGCTGTCCATCTAAAGTATCAGATTCAGTCCCGTAAATTACAACGTTTAGTATCCACTTCTTCCCGTAAACAAAATTGCGACACACAGACATCCTCACATAAATTTTATCCCCGTGTAGAAAATCTTTCTAATGTCCGGTTTCCAAATGATGAAATGTCCCTTTTGCATAAGGGTCTCAAATACAACTTAACACCATCCATATCACAAAAATCGTTAGAGACCGTGGCCGTTGACGCGGAGATGGCAGTAGTTATCGGGAAGAAGGATAACATCGTTAAGAGTTTGGTGGCTCAGGAAATTAAGGCTGTATCCGTGAGATCTAATAGTAGCTCGGAGATCCCTGTCCTTAAATCAATAAAACAAAGACTGACTGATAACAACTTAGTCATTTCGAAAGCCGACAAAGGTAACACTGTTGTTATCATGGATCGTAGCGAATACAGTCAGAAAGTTAACGATGTTATCCAACGGGATGATTTTGTGAGATTGGATTCCGATCCAACGAAAAAGTTTACAATTAACATTAAAGAATCCATACAGAATGCTTCCTACGTTTTTCCCAGTCCCAATATTTCCCGGGATGGTCTTGTTCCAATGAATCCCAGAGCACCTATTTTATACGGTCTACCAAAAATTCATAAGGAAAACGTACCTATCCGTCCAGTTGTCTCATACATCGGTGCCCCAGCCTATTACCTAGCTAAGAAATTAAATCTCCTCCTTCGGGAGAAATCTGGTTTCAGTCCAAATTATAGTCTTAAAAACAGTTTAGATCTCATTTCTAAAATTAAAGATATTCATTTACCCCCCAAATCCATTCTATTATCTTTAGACGTTGAGAGTCTTTTTACAAATGTCCCCCCACAAGACTGTTTGCGTATACTCGCAGATCATTTTAATAAACGTCGTCTACATCCCGGGGAAACAAAAGATCTTCTAAATTTGACTTCTCTTTGTATGAAACAGAACTATTTTCGGTTTGACAACCAATTCTATTTACAAAGAGAAGGTCTAGCAATGGGGTCCCCATTAAGTCCTCTTATGGCGGATGTATTTATGGATAACTATGAGAAACTAAACATAGTTGTCAATAAAAATATCCTTTACTACTACAGATATGTAGACGACATTATCATTTGCTGGACAGGTACCCGAAGACAACTGGACGTTTTCTTTAATAAATTAAACAAAATTCACCCCAAAATAAAATTTAAGATGGAATTGGAACAAGACTGTACTCTTAACTTTCTAGATATTTCAATATCCCATAAAAACGGCACCCATGATTTTCAAATTTACCGCAAACCGACCCACACAGATTCTGTCATCCCCGCGTCATCGTGTCACCCTTGGCAACATAAATTGGCCGCTTTCCATAGTTACGTTAATCGTCTATTGGCCGTACCTCTGAATAAGGATAATTATGCCAAGGAGCTCCAAATCATCTATCAGATTGCGGTCTCTAACGGTTATTCAAAAAATATTATTAACACCATTATAAAAAAGAAACAAATTCATATAGTTCGCAAAGATCTGTACGCGGCTACATCCCGAAGTGTTCGACGATATGTGAGCAGTTTGACCTACTTGGGTCCTGTATCTGAGAGAATAGCAAGGACTCTTAGGCGTAACGATATTTACGTTGCGTTCAGGACAAGCAATTCGCTGAGTGGGGCTTGTAACGTCAAAGACAAAATTGATGAACGCCAAAAATCCGGCGTTTATAGACTTGTTTGCAGTGAATGCAGCGCCGTTTACGTGGGTCAGACTGGTCGCAATTTCGATACCCGATACAAGGAGCATTTGGCCGCGTACAGAAATTGCAATCCCGACAGATCACACTTCGCAAAACATCTTTTGGAAACTGGGCATAACCTGACTAGCGACCACACATTTAAAGTCCTACATATTTGCGACAAGGGGCTTCGGCTGTGTGTGCTGGAACAATTAGAAATAATTAAAAATAAAAATAATAACATTGCACTGCTGAATGAACAAACAGACGTCTCGAATTCACCACTTTTAAATATCTTTAAATCCAGTACTTAAAGTTTAAATATACTCTAAGTAGTCGTTTGCTATCAATTCGGTCGCAAACGGCTGCTTATGTAATTCGGGTGGTGGATTGTGTGAGCAAGCGGTCGCTATCACGATATTGTAATCGCAATGTCGTAGGTGGGGGCCGTTTGCGTCACCTGTAGTATAAATAGGCAGCTCTTTGACCGCGCCGCTCACTCGGCGGCCGTCTGTCGTAGAGTCTATTACGCTTGATAATGCCTCGTTTTGGGGCGAAACACGTGTCGTGTTCTCGACTTCAGTGGTGTATATTATCTAGTGGTGGTATTGTAGTGGTTGGTGGAGGGTACCTGGTGGCGGTTCCTGGTGGCGGTGTTAGTTTGCTTGTGCACGCTACTGAGGGAGGGCGGGTGGTGCACTTCAAAAACTAGGTAATATACACCATTTTTATATTTTGCATGCGGATCTTAGCAAATTAACTTACTTTTCTTCATTATAATGGATTTCCGCAAAGTAACGCCTGATTCTATTAACTATATTAAGAATATTTGTCAGTAGTTAATAGAATCAGGCGTTACTTTGCGGAAATCCATTACAGTTGAGGAGAGAGAGTTAATTTGCTAATATCCGCGTGTAAAATGGTGTGTATTACCTACTTTTGAAGAGCACCGCCCGCCCTCCCTCAACAGCGTGTACAAGAAAACCAATACCGCCACCGGGAGCCGCCACCAGATACCTTCCGTGGTGGAGAGGCAATACACACCACTGAAGTTTAGAACACGACACGTGTTTCACCTCAAAACGAGGCATTATCAAGTGATATTGACTATACGACAGCCAGTTGGCATTTTTGCGTTGAATGTTGCATGCGGATCTTTGCAAATTAACTTTCTCTCCTTTATATGTGTCTGTGTTTGAAAGCTTATCTCGAATAGCCTCCTCAACGTATCTCAATGTCTTGCTCTGGGGTTCTGAAGATATGAATATTAAATTTGTAATATTACCACGTGCTCGGGTTATTTAACGCTGGTAAAAACGCGGGGCGCAGCCAGATTGAAATAAAATTCCATTCACATCTATAAGATAGTTGCTCAACGAAAATCCCTTCAATAATTTTTACACACATTATCAGTTCTTACTTGTAGTATCGGTGCTGAAACGTAACACAACGTCTCGCTGTCATTGCAAACGTAGGCGAATTAAAGCAAACCAAAATGGCGTGAAGCTTTAACTTCTAAAACAAAACACGCAATAAAGAGACGACGGAACGTCATTTAAATGTTCCCAAACTACCTTCTGTTAAAGTCATAGACGCAACAGCTGTAACTACAGCAGGCACTAACTTCAGAGCTGCAGGGCGCTGGCGCTGGGTGTCATGTTACATGACGTATGGATATCGCTTAAGAAACGCCATAACTCTGTCAAGTTTGACGCGTCACTGGAAATTATCACGACCGCACTGAGTGATTTGTGGGAATGCGTATGATAAAAATAATTATGTCTGACACGAATGGTTTTGGATTCAAAAGCAATTTGTGTTAAAAACAGTAACATTCGTTAAACTATCGTTAGCTTTCGTGCGATGATCCTAAGAAAATATTGAAAATGTTCCGAACGCGTCTATATGTGGCAAAATAAGTTTTCAGTGATATATTTTTTATAGGAGAAGGCGCAAATAAGCAAGCACCTCACCTGATGGTAAGTGACCGACGCCGCCCATGAACATCCTTAATACCAGAGGAATTCCGGGTGCGTTGCCGGCCTTTGAGGAAGGAGAAGGCTCTTCTCTTGAAGGTCACTAAGTAGTATCGGTCCGGAAAATCTGCTCACGGCAGCAGATTCCACAAAGTGGTTGTGCAGGGTAGAAAGTTTTTTGTAAAGCGCACAGTGGTGGAATGCCAGGTGGTTCCGATGAAATTTTGTATGTATATATGTAAATATGTATCTTTATATTTTTTAAAGGAAGTAAAGGTTAGGATGAGCTAGCTAGCCACGCTTGCACATAACTATGTGTGGAGTCTTCAGCTACCAAAAAAAAATTCTGTCGCCGAACCCTGGTTGACAATCGTACCAGACAAGAACAGAGAGTGATCTATAAATTAATTTGAGCAGCAGGAAATTACAATGTTGATGATGTATTAATGTAGCCTCTAATCTGACTACTGCTGGGCATATGGCTTTGGGAGGATTTTTTTTATTGGAGATGGTGACGAGACGACCAAATCGTTCAACATACGATGGTAGGATTCATATGCCGGAATCCGTCTATTTAGGTACCACCACAGGGCCAGTTATTCTGCCGTGAAGCAGTAGTATGCAAACATTACTGTGTTTCGGTTAGAAGAACAATGAGAGCTAGCGAATCACTGGGCTAGTCTTAAGAACTGCTGTCTCGGGGTGTTGGGGGCAGTGTGGTGCCATACAGAAGTGGTTTGGGTGGCTCAGCATTTGTTATGCGTAAACGTTGCAAGCGATGAACCGCCGTTTATTTATCCAGTCGTTCCAGGAAGATGCTGCCGTTTTTATTGTCCCTCTGTCGATTTTTACGACACCCACGGGATGAGATGGGGTGGAAGATTCGTAAGCCGCCACCACACGGCTCAACATCAATACATAGAGATAAAAAATCACTAATGAGACGTGTGTAATTCTCACGCAACAAAAGCCGTATCATATGAGGTAATGCATACGATAAACATCTAAACAGGGTTTTGAAGGTTCCTGAAATTTGACAGTTGTTCTCGTGGATTATAACTTACATGTTATGAATCTAAATGTTTTTTTTTTAATTTGATATACTGACAAACTCACTGCACTCGTCACCCTGAGACATGAGTTCTTAAGTCTCATATGCCCAGTGATTACACTAACTCTCAGTGCCCTTCAAACCGAAACAGTAACGTTTGCGCACTAGTGCATCACAGCAGAATAACTTGCCTTGGGGTTGTACCTACCTAGATGGATTCCTGCATAGGAATCCTACCACCAGTAAAATGTTATTTAAAATCGTGTCATTAATTTGAAACAAAGTAAATTCGCCAGTGGCCCGCCTAGGGCACCTCTGTTCGACGACGCGCATGACGTCACTGCCCGCCATTTTGAATATATATAATTTGACGCGGCGACGGCTTTGACAGACGACATTTAATTACCGACCCTCATTACCTGGATATTGGCGGATATTGATATCCGGGCGTTTAGCTAGTACGGGCCGACTGCGATACGATTTGCTAGTAAAAATCATTTAATGCACTCGGGTTATACCCAAGACCCACCCAGTGTTTGAAGCATTTATAGGCGATGTTAAGAGACGGATTCTTGATTATGTATTGAAAAACGAAAAAGTTCTTACAAAGAGAAAAATACACGCTAATCAATGGTATGAGAACATGGTGGGGAACCAATTTTTATATTTCAGTTAGCAATTTATAGACCCTGTCATTAAAGCTTTTTGTTTTTAATGCAACTTGTTGTTGCAACCATATTTTTTGTGGCGCTATCTTTATCTTTAATGTTACACCGGTGATAAAATAATGCCAGAATAAGTGTATTTTATAACAATTCGTTGAGTGTAAACCGCACTTACCGATATAGATTCACGTCCAAAAATGTGCAGTTAATTCAACGTTCTGAATTTTTAATAACAAACTGTTAATTAAGATACCTCGTGTCGCCTGTGATTAATACGAATGACGGCCAATAATATCAGAGATTAAAAACATGTCAAAGCGGAGTCTGTAAGGACGGACGTCAAATAAAGCTTTTTAATTGCTACATTATGTGTATTTATGTATATATTTACTATTCTGTTTTATGTTATATATGTATAAGTATGTGTATATGTTTATAAATATGTGTGTATATAAGTATTTATATATGTATGTATATATTACCCTTATGTATTATATATTATTTACCCGCACCTACCTCTTTCTATCTCTGCACCACCCTTGAGGTTGACTGGTAGAGAATGCCTCAGGCATTAAGTCCGCCTTTATACTTACTGTATAAAAAGTTAAATAAATAAAATAAAAAATACATTAATGAAGGACATATCCTTACTGTTTTGATATCAGAAGTCTTATGACAAGCGATGTCTTGTAACACAGATTTAGAAAAGCCGTCTAAACAAACAATTTGCCAGAAAAAAAGCTACAATAGTGCGTCAAAAGTGAGTTTAGTTTATAAACTGTGCCGTGTGTGTCGTGTGGTGGCGGCTTAAGAGAATCTACTACCCCATGTCGTCCCGTGGGAAAAAATCGACAGAAATTAATACCACATGATGAGAAGCAGCATCTTCCTGGATAATCTGAATATTCTGCGGTTGCCAACCCCCCCATGCTAATCGTGGCAACTATGGCAAAATACACCCAAAATGAGAGCTAAAAACATGTTGTAACAATCTATTGAGGAGGCCTATATTCAGCAGGGGACTAGTGATAGGCTGAATTGATGATGATGTCGAGGTGAGTTTAATGATGGCATGAATGTTTCAATTACCATTGATTTGATTGATATATTAAGAAAACTGTACATTATATTGTCTGCTGGGTATGTGAAAAGAGAAAAAAACCATCAAGCTCTTATCCGTTGGTAAGATTTCTAGATCTAGTCATTCAAGTTATTGTGCCGTCAAGCAGTAGTGTGCAAACATTGCTGTGTTTCGGTCTGAAGGGCACTCAGAGCTAGTGAAATTACTGGGCATATGAGACTTAAGAATCGACGTCTGACGAGCGCAGTGTGGTGTCCAAAAGAAATGTCATGGGAAGGCGTTGTACTTACCATCAGGTGAATAATTTGCTCGTCTCGTGACTTTCTTTCTCGTCACTTTTTTTTTGCCGCGTGGTGGCGGCTGGTTAAAAGAATACTACCACTCCATCTCATCCAATGGATCTTGTAAAAGGCGAGTAAGGAATAAAACTGCACTGTGCACCCAATAGCGCATGGTGGCGATGGGCTCACCACCTATCACACCAAGTGCATTATATTGTTTCGGTGTAACGTGGATTGTGGCAGTCATCTGCTTTTGCAGTGAGTGCCCAGTCTCTGACTACCCCTTATGGGATACAGTCGTGATCTTATGTATGTACTCGTATGTATGTCACTTTCTATCATTAAAAAAATTGTCCAGGATTTTAAATAGGAAGATCAAGAAATTCTCAAAAGAGAAACGTAAGAAAACGAGTGAAGTGGTCTCACTACGCTGGACTATTCTCTTCCAACGCGGAAGGCAACAGTTCTATCTGGATAAGGACTGAATATAAGGTTAATAAGATATTTAGGAATACCTTATTAACCTTACCCTACGTTGTGTAACTTGTATTAACTAACCACTAGACGATCACGGCCGCCGACCCGCATAGGTCCGCAAACCCGCAATGAAGCAGCGTGACAGACTATTCCAAGCTCCGAAACCCTCTCAGAAATGAGGGGAGTCCTGTACTCAGCAGTGGGACATTTATAGGTGTTACTTTACTTTTTTTTAACAGTTACACAGTCGAGATCGTCACGTGATCGTCCCGCGTAACGCAAAGGCGTTATGGTTTATAATTAATGACCGCGATCACCTGCACACAATGATTGTCTGTCAGTCGCACCTAGCACTTAATGACACTACCGGTTATTAGGACAGCGAATTATTTTATCTGGCACTCGTTTGGAGAGCGTCAAAACTGTGTTGTGCATAATTTAATTTAATAGGTAAAGTAACTTAGATGAACCTACATTCGAATAACAAATGTTTTTTGGAAATATTGTAACGCATCTTTTCATAGCAGGATCATTATCCACCCTCGCTCTTTCTATAACGTGGCGTGAGATTCGCCTCAGATATCACAATATTGAAATTCTAGGGCAGACCCCTAGTTCTATAAACTTTATTCTAATTTCATACAGTCACGCCTCTTTCCCACATAAGGGGCAGGCAGAGCCACACATTTTTACGTGAAAACTTGAGCCGAGCTACATCATCATCATTATCATTTCAGCCTATCATTTGTCCTGAACATTAGCCTCTCCAATAAATTGCAATAAAAGTTTTTAGGTCTCATTTGGAGAGACTTTGCCATAGTTGCCACGATTGGCAAGAGGGTTGGCGGCCGCAGTATATATATACAGATGTTCCAGGAAGCTGCCACTGACCATCTCCCGGTTTTCATCTTCCCTCTGTCGACTTTTTCGACACCCATGGGATGAGATGGGGTGGTAGATTCTCTTAAGCCGCACCACACAGCATTGCATATTCTGGTATAAGTCTGCTTGAATAAAGGCTGTCCGTTCAATACCTTAGCCGCCTCTTACGACACCTCGTTAGAAAAGAGGACATCAACATCGAAAGTTCCTAATTCGCAAAAACACGTACGATGTTTTTTGCGATCCTCCGATAGCGTCTTTTTCCGATCAAGTCATCCCTTATCGGTAATAATAAAGCACGAAATCGTTTGACTTACTATGTCAATGCAAATATACATAGAACATAGGTAACTTGAGTTACAAAAATGTTTGCAACAATGAAATAGCTACTGCGTTGATCAGGCGGAATGTGTTCGTTCGTTTATCACTGATGACACGAAAAAAAATCTCTACATTATCTACATTCATCATCATTTCAGCCTATCACTAGTCCACTGCTGAGCATAGTCCTTCCCCACAGATTGCCACAAAAAATTGAAGCTCTAACTTGGGGGGATTTAGCTACAGTTGCCTCGCTCGGCAGGCGGGTTGGCAACCGCAGTTTACTTATTCCAGGAAGATGCTGCCGCCCATCTCATGGTTTTCATTTTCCCTCTGTCGACTTTTACGACACCCACGGGATGAGATCGGGTGGTAGATTCTCTTTCGACGCTACCAAACGGCACCATTACCGTTACCATTAATGTCAGTACATTGTTCAGATCAAAATTTTCACAACTGGTTCTCTATCAAATAATCCTAAACTCTAAATGATACATAAACATCTCACTCCATAAACTAAAAGTGCGATTCAACAAAGATAAGGATCCAACTGTAAGCTTGAAACGTTATGACATTCTAAATACCTATTCGTAATCTCTATGCGACCACAGCTTACTAAATTTACGATTGAAATAAGAAATGAAATCGTCGCTGGCCTAAGTCTGAGGGCTAACAGCTAAGTTTGCGAGAGAAATTGCTATAACGGATTAGCGAAATAAACCCCAATGTACGGACGACGTCGGCAACTTTCGCGTACTTGCAACTAGTTTGACCGGGGTATCGTACCTACGCACATACAACACCAACTTAGCACAACGACCGTTCACTGAAAATTCACTCCAAAGCATACGCGTTAGAGCTGATGTGGGGCGCAGGCGCAAAGTTGCATACGCATATGAAAATATCGCATCTCGCAGCCGCATTACAAAATGAGGCAGAATTATGATAGGATGCTGATGCCTCGTTTCGCGCTTAATAAGACGAGATTCTACTTTGAGCCCGCACTTGTGAAATTAAACCTTATCTAACCGGTTTAAAGTTCAAAATCGGATATAAATTGGACAGGAATCAATCGCAAATGTCAGTCGACGCGGGCGCAACTGCTAGAGTGTAATGAATGCGACAAGAGCGCGCGGTGTTTGGTTACGGGTTTAATTCTGTTACGTCTCGACGCAGACAATTCGCTGTTAAGATATCTCTGACACCTATAATTGAATACGTTCTGGAGATTCAATTAAACTTCCCAAAAAAAAACCGTAAAATAGTGCATAGGAAACGGTAATCCTGGTAAAAGTATGCGAGAATAAAAAAAGTAAATAGTCAACCTTGACCTCAAGGAAATCGTAGTAGGTTTCAGGCTCTAAATTTTAAAGTACTTTTGTTTATAGGAGAAAGTGATGAGACAAGCAAAACGTTCCCCAGTTGGTAAGTGTAATGTTTACCCATAACAAATGCTGTGTCACCAAGTACAATTCTGTATGGTACCACATTGCGATCGTCACCCTGAGGCATCGGTTCTTGAGTCTCATATGCCCAGAAATTCACTAGTTAGTCAGTTCCCTGTGTTTCAGGTCTTCGTCGTCGTCGTCGTCAATAGTCCACTGCTTAACATAGGCCTCCCCCATAGATTACCACAAAAGTTTGTAGCTCTCGTTTTGGCTTCGGTCTATTTGTACACAATTGCTTCACGGCAGAATAACAGGCCCTGCGGTGGTACCTACCTACTACGGATTCTTGCATAGTAATTCTACGACCAGGAACGTCTACGCAAAACGAGCTGACAATGTCTTGAACTTTGCAGAGGTACGCTTGTTTTTTTAATACCTAACGAGATGGATTCCTGCATAGGATCCCCAACGCTTTAGTGCCAAGTGAACAATGCAATATTATGAGATATAAAAAAGTTCATAAATTAGTGACTATTCTACTACACTAAGTGGTGGTAACTAACTGGTGGCAGGAGTCCGTGTAGGTAGGTACCATCCTAGGGTCAGTTATTTTGTCGTGAAGCATCGTCGCTCCAGGAAGTCTGCGATCTGTGACTATGTTCTGGATCATCCCAACCATTACATCAGTTCTTTCATCTGTTTCGGTTTGAAGGGCACTGAGAGCTATCGTAACTGCACCGCACTGGGCATATGAGACTTAAGAAGTCATGTCTCAGGGTGACGGGGGCATTGGGGTGTCACAAAGAAATGTTCTGGGTGACACAGCATATGTTATGGGCAGACGTTGCACTTCCCATCAGGCGAACGTTTCGCTCGTGACGACACTTTATCAAATAAAAAAAGCATTATAGCTCTAAGATATGCATCCTTCGTTATCAATTTTTTAAACAGTTAAAAGTTAGAACCATAAAGTTTAAGGTACGAAACAATTTGTTTGTTTTGATCTTCACTTAAATTATGATACATTTGTTTTGACAAATAACGCGTTGAAATGCAGCGGTTGCGGGGATATATTGCAATGAATAAAAAATAAGTGCTTTTTGTCTGCCAAGTGACCCATGTGAAACGATCGCACTTGTGAAATTTTAAGATAATATAGCGGTCGATATCTTTGCCAAAATAATTTCGAATGTACGAACAGTTGCTGTATATTGAAAGAGTAAGTTGATGTTAATTATGAGACGAATAAAAATACACGATTTATTTATAGGATACTAGCAGATGCCCGCGACTTCGTCCGCGTGGATGTAGGTTTTTTAAATATTCCGTGGGTTTTTAAATATTTTTCGGGATAAAAATTATGCCCTATGTCCGTCACCAGGATACAAGCTATCTATGTGACGAATTTAGTCAAGTTTCGTTCAACGGTTGGGTCGTGAAAAGGTAACAAACAGACGGAGGGACAGAGGAGTTACTTTCGCATTTATAATATAAGTATGGATAGTGACTACAATATTTATGATTTCCGTCTAGGTAGGTACCACCCCAGGGCCAGTTATTCTGCCGTGAAGCAGTAGTGTGCAAACATTACTGTGTTTCGGTTTGAAGGGCACTGTGAGCTAGCGTAATCACAGGGCATGTGAGACTTAAGAACTGATGTCTCTGGGTGACGCGGGAGCATTGTGGTGTTACACAGAACTGTTCTGGGTGACACAGCATTTGTTATGGGCCGACGTTGCACTCACCATCAGGTGAACGTTTTGCTCGTTCCGTCACTTTTATCAAATAAAAAATAAAAATGTTCAGGATTGTTCCCACTATTATATCAGACTAGCTGTGCGCCGCCGTAGCGCCGTACGGCATGGTACCTCGCCCTCGCCGATCTTAGCATTGAAATTTCGGTCCTCAGTAATGTACTTAAGGCCGGAGCATATAGTTTTATAGACCTGGTGCGCGCGATTTCGTCCGCGTGAAGAAATGGTTGTTAAATATCCAGTGGGAAGATTATGATTTTCCAGGAAAAAAAGTAACTTAGTTAAAAATTATTTTTTACCAACTAATGCTGTGTCACCCTGATCATTTCTGTCGGACACCACACTGCACACGTAACCCTGAGACATCAGTTCTTAATTGTCATATGCTCAGTGATTACGCTAGCTTACAATGGCCTCCACACCCGAACATAGTAATGTTTGCACAGTACTGCTTCACGGCAGAATAACTGACCCTGGGATGGTACCTACCTAAACGTTTTCCTGCATAGGAATCCTACCACCAGTAAATACGCTAGTAAACTATTTTATTTTTTATTTAATTTATTCAAATAGGTATGAACTATGTATTTAGTAACCACCGCATCGTGGCGCGTCTGCTTAAGTGCTTGTTCTATACCACAGTTAAATGAGTGGCGACACCGTTCAACAGGCCCAATTATATACCTACGCGTACTCACGGACAGACAGACAGGCTGACGGACAAATTGCACGAGTGGTATTTGGCAACAGAGCGGCAGACTGACGAGCGAAGATATGAGTTATTTACGGGACGAAATAATACTGCGCCATTTTCTGTAAACACCTCTACAATTAACATCGTATTCGGATCCATTCAATTATTTTATTGACGAATAAAAACTCTAAAAACGACTTTAATTTATATACAGTAGTGATTAGAATTGTGTTTCTGAGTAATGAGTAGCTTTTCCGCGAACTTTTTCTCCGTTGATAAAAGTATAAACATTACTCCAGAATATTCTGGATATTTTTTTTATTGGATAAATCGACGTGACTAGCAAAACGTTCAAATGATGGTAAGTGCAACGTGTGCTTATAACAGATGCTATGTCACCTAGAGTATTTTGTGTGGCTTGCCACCCCGAGACATGAGTTCCTAAGTCTCATATGCAAACACTAGCTATCGGCCATGGGACTGCATTCTTACGTAGGAATCCTACCACTAGTAAAATACATTAAAAGAGGACATAGTGGTTTACAATTTTGTTTCGTTGTAATATTTACTGGTGGTAGGATGCATATGCAGAAATTCTAGGTAATTACCACCCCAGATCAGTTATTCTGCCGTGAAGCAGTACATTCACTGTATTTCGGTCTGAAGAGCACGGAGAGCTAGTGTAATAGCTGGACATATGAGAGTTAATAATAGATGTCTCTGGGTGACGGGCGTAGTGTAGTCCCACACAGAAATGTTATGGATGATAAGGCATTTGTTATGGGCAGACGTGGCATTTACCATCGGTGAACGTTTTGCTCGTCTGGTCGCTTTATCCGAAAAAAATATTTTCATCCAGACAGACAGACATATTTTGGTATAAATACATATGTTAACAGAAATGATGTTTTAAAGTCATATCTTCTAAAGAACAATGACACAAAGTATTTTTTTTTTATTTCGGTGCCACGTATAAAAGTAAACGTGTCAATTAGTCAATTCCAGATTAGTGCACAGACTAATAACAGGTTAATGACAGATGATGCATGATTAGTGACAGAGAGACAGAAACTTTTTACTTTTTTTTATTTTTTTATTTATTGTTACCTGTATACACTACATTTGTGTATATTATTTAATAACTTTGTGTAGAAGTAAGTATCATCATACCTTTTTTTTCTGTAATTCCAGCGCAATGCTTTTTTTTATTCTATTTTATCTTACTTATATTAAACAAATATGTGTGTGTTTGTATGTTCATGTAAGCATATTTGTTTCTTTTTTAAAATATACTTCTTCTTTAATAATATGTCCGATAACTGCTCGGTAAACCTGAGGCACCGACAGAATAACAGCGCTGTGGCAACACCGCCATAGCATTATGCTGTGTCGACAGCCTTTTCTTCCCCGAAAATCACAGGCCATATGATTCCGCAAGAATGTAAAGTCCTGCACATAAACACACATCCAGTCAATGTATCACTTGTAACATCGCCACTAAGTTAAAAGTACTCCATTACGGAGTCAAAAAGCCCATCAATACGACTATGACAAACGGAGAGACGGGCGTTTATTAGCTATAACATGAATCACGGACCCTTTCATTGATATTGCACGGCGTGGTGTTACAGGCATGAATCTCAATTCCTCCCGTCGCGTCGACAGCGGGGCAATAAACTTGACCGTGTCCTCGCTCCGTACAGCTGGACCTTCAGGATATTGTGTTCCTCGTGTCTATTTCACGTGACTTGCTAATCACTGTCCAACTTATGTTACATATTATAAAACTATCTTAATATCAAAAAGCCATATGGATGCCGTAAAAGCGACATCTATAGACATCGATATATTTATGTAGAAATAAATAAATAAATAAAATCTCTCTTTTATGCTATTTTTTTTTTATTTCTGGTCCTTTTTTTAGTTCTAATTCTATTTATATATAAGTTTATATTTTCTTTTGTTAGTACCTTTTTAAATCGTGTCTAAGTGTGCTGTCCTTTTGTACTGTGCGAATAAATTGCTTTTTTTTCTTTCTATATTTATTACCACGGCCATGGAGGCCATAGGATACCCTCCAGCTTATCACTAGTCCACTGCTGAACATATTTATTTATTTATTTTTTTATTTGATAAAGTGTCGAAACGAGCAAAACGTTCACCTGATGGTAAGCGCAACGCCTGCCCACAACAAATGCTGTGTCACCCAGAACATTTCTGTGTGACACCACACTGCGCCCGTCACCTTGAGACTGTTCTTAAGTCTCATATGCCCAGTGATTACGCTAGCTCACAGTGCCCTTCAAACCGAAACAAAATAATGTTTTCACACTAATACTTCACGGCAGAATAACTGGCCCTGGGGTGGTACCTACCTAGACGGATTCCTGCATAGGAACCCTACCACCAGTAAACATATGTTTCACCCTTAGATTATCACAAAGCACGGTGTTACGGACTACCCGCAAAACCGTACAGGTCATCTCGTCTGCATCTAGTGGTGGGGTCGCCCTACACTGCGTTTGCCAGTAAAAGATTGCCACTCGAGAACCTTTATCCACCAACAGTTATCGGTTCTACGAGCTATATGACAAAGTTGATAGAGAGAAAAATAAAAACCCAGTGATGGGATCTTTCTGGAACATTTAATAAATAAACTGCGGTTGCCAGCCCGCCTGACAGGCGCGGACTTAATTCATTTCGTTAAATTCTTCCTTACTTATGTAATCTGCGAAAGACCACGCATCGAGGCTAAGCAGCTACTTACTAAGACTTGCCCATTTTAGAGCAATCTAAGCAAAGTGACGGTCAGGTTTCAATCGTTTTGGAATTACAAATTTATGCTGATAATTTACTTGATAACTCAGCCTTAATATAAATTCAAAGCAAGCAATTTAATACCTCTAGATTAGAGTATTCAGGGCTCGCCAACCTTCGGAACGCAATAAAAGAAAAATAAACTTATAACGTAATAAACATCGAATGATTTTATCGGGGTTTAAAATATGATAATGCGAAAAACACCGCGGCTCAATCATAACTTAGCCGCTAATGTCAACCAACTGACAGCAGCACCTGATTGGACAGACACACAGACGTACGCGTACACTAAATTATATGACAATAAAAATTTTATTGCGCCCGTAAGAGATAATACTGTGGACTGACAGCGATAAGTTAACTGTTTATACTTACCACGAAATGTTCCCTGGGATAAACTTTACTTCATTTCGCCGTTTGCGTACATTATCACATAGCGATACACTTAATATCGGTGCGGGTTTATATTTTGTTAATCGAGTAATGTCTATTGTTGATCAATAAAAAATCGATACGACAAAAAGGTGCTGAGCATCTTCTACATACTTAAACGGTCATTAGACATTGATATCCAGCGAGCTGGCCGATTGATCTCGAACTTTATGGGCTTGTTCAAACGGGGCATGTTTGAATCGAAATATTTTCGTTTAACGACGGCTAATAAAATTTTTACTCGCGTAATGACAAGGTCCGTTTAATTCATACTGGTTTCGCGGGTAAGGTCCCTTTGGCTTCGGATCGTGTTTTGCGCCCGGAATAATTGCAATATTTGCAACTTGCAGTATCTTTGCTCTACGCATGATAAAAAACTTCGCTCATCAAATAGCTTATACTTCAGTGTCCCTCTCATAGCTCTTCCCTCGTCCATTCATACTTTCCTGTTCAATCCGTCCTTCTCTGGAACCCACTCCCTCTCGTAATCAGAACAGCTAACAATCGTTGCTCGTTCAAATTTAAAGTTCGGGAACTGCTTTTAAATAAGTTGGCAGAATCATTTCTGTAATAGTTTATCCACACCTATTATTATTTTTTAATATGTATTTATGTATATATTTAAAAATATGTGTGTGTGTATTAGTATTTATATATGTATGTATATATTTCTCTATTGTTCTATTTCTTGTAACTGCACCTTCCTCTTTTAATCTCTGCACCACCCTTGAGGTTGACTGGTAGAGAATGCCTCAGGCATTAAGTCCGCCTATATACATTCAGTATGTGAATTTATATAAATAAATATATACATGTTGATGATGAACTCCTGGCCGATTTTAGACGGAGACAGCTTTCGAGTACTTGCGGAAGCTAGCAACTGCGCAGGAGATATTAAAGTGCCACAAGTGTACGCAACAGAGGCACTCTCTCTTCTTCAACGCCCATCCTATTTATGTTGCTATAATATCGGAGTTAGGCTAAAAGTAAAGGTAAAGTTTCAGCCTATAAATGTCCCACTGCTGAGCACAGGCCTCCTCTCATTTCTGAGAAGGTTTTGCAGCTAGGAAGAATCCGCCACGCTGTTCCGATGCGGGTTGGGGGACTGCACATGTCTTCGAAATATTTTTTATTTCTCATACATGCAGGTTTCCTCACGATGTTTTCCTTCACCGCCGAGCACGTGGTAATTCGGCACATAAATTTGCAATTAACAATTTCAGTGGTGCCGGCACCGGAAATCGAACCCAGGTCACTCGCGTACTATGAAATTTAAATCGAGCGCCTAGCCCCTGAGCTACCACGGCTCGGAGGTAGGCTAGGATGTATTGTAACAGACACGGGGACAATAGGACATAACACAACCAAACCCGAAAACCAAACATACATACAATAACAATAATCTAATACATATAAATTAATTATCAATATATATATATATATATATATATATATACATATATATCAATGGATCTCGTAAAAGGCGAGTAAGGAATTAAACTGCACTGTGCACCCAACAGCGCATGGTGGCGATGGGCTCACCACCTATCACACCAAGTGCATTATATTGTTTTGGTGAAAAGTGGATTGTGGCAGTAATCTGTTTTTGCAGTAGGTGCCCAGTCTCTGACTACCCCTTATGGGATACAGTCGTGATCTTATGTATGTAAGTATGTATTAAAAGTTACTGCACTTAAGACTTATTTACGTACCATCAGTACATACTAATTATAGGGACTGCAGACATAATTCAAAGTCATAAGTTTGGAGGCAGAATTGGGATTATTTTAATATTAATAAATACTGTCGTCTGTGGTCCAAATTCGATCGTAATTTATATATTTCTTTAAGTTTGAACGTTATTGAGATTTGAGTGATTCTTTGTGGGCAAGATTTTAAAATTCTATGGCGACAATCTCTTCGACTGTTTGACCACAGACTATAACGTGTTTGACATTGGCATTATGAAAGTAAACAAACGACAGACTAATATGTGATTGACATTATGGTATGAACGTAAATAATGAATATTTTATTTTATTCAATTTAATGTATTTGTAACATGCAGGAATTCGTCTAGGTAAGTACGAGTACCACCCCAGGGCCAGTTATTCTACCATGAAGCAGTACTCTGCAAACATTGCTGTTGCGATTTGAAGGGCACTGAGAGCTAGCTTAATCACTGGGCATATGAGACTTAAGAACTGATGTCTCAGGGTGAGGGGCGCAGTGTGGTGTCACACAGAAATTTTCTGGATAACGGAACATTTGTTATGGGCAGACATTGCACTTACTATCAGGTAAACATATTGCTCGTTCCGTCACTTTTATCAAAAAAAACTATTTGCACTCCTTCTCTATATAAAATTTACTATGCCAAATCTCACCCCTCGTTACGCGCAATATTCTTAAAAAGAGGTGTAATGTTTTATATTCACGTATTAATATATAGATTGGCATCAAATAAGACTAACAAACGTATGAATTATGTATGTCATTCCATCAAACTGTACAATATTTCCATAAACTAATTATAATAAATAAAATAAAGTTCCACTCCTTCAATCCACTCGTACAGTATTAGAAAAGAAATGAATTCACAAACATCACGAAATCAATCGGCACGAAACATCTGAGCGCGAGTCGATGCAAAACGCAAAATGGTTGCAAAAGAAAAAACAACCCGAGCCGAACAATATGTGAAACAAAAAACGAAGACAAGAACAAAATATAACTCATCTCAGTCAGGGTATGGCGACAGGCGAGTTGTTCGTTTTTCCGCGTGCTATCTTCATATCCGGACGTGCAGCTAGGAAACGTACGGCGTCTGGGAGCGCTGCATTTATGTAATATGCGATGTGACGATTGACTCGGAGAATTCACACCCACTACCGTCTCGTAGCCAAATATTAAATAAATCTATTTTTTTTTTGCATAAACGGACGAGACTAGCAAAAAGTTCACCTTATGGTAAGTCCAACTTCCGCCCATAGAATTGCTGTGTCACCCATAACATGCGCAACTGCGCCCGTCCCCCAGAGACGTCAGTTCTAAAGTCTCATATGCCCAGTGATTACGCTCTCAGTGCTCTTCAGACCGAAACACAGTAGTGTTTGCACACTACTGCTTCACGGCAGAATAACTGGCACTGCGTGTATATATCCAGGCAATAATAAATGTTCTATGTGACACAGCATCTTTTATGGGCAGATATTGCAATTACCGTCGGGTGTACGTTTGGCTCGTCTCGTCACTTTGTCAAATAAAAAAAAAAGATAAATCATATTCATTTAATTTACTTCTGACCTAGTTTTAAGTCGATTAATTTATTTAAAAATAAATATTGCAGTCCAAGAAACCAGTTGTGTCAATTATTTTGTATGAAACCCCGTAAATAACTAAACTTTCACGACTTCACGATTCTTTTTCAATAACTTATTTTTTATAGGAAAAACCCAATTGACTGTCCAAACTTTTGGTGTTTAATTATTTATTTATTTAGAAAACCAACAGCATTATTAAAAAATAACAATTGTACCTTAAAGTATAATCTTAACACTAGCCTATTGCAGGTTTCTCTAGAGTGACTTTACAAATTACGGCATCTATGAGCGATGCAACCATCATTATAATATAATAACATCTGAATAACTTTAAAATTTAAGTTGAGTTAATATCAAAGTTTTTACATATTTAAAAGTAGGCAAGGATGCACTTTATTAAATAAAGTGATTGTGTTATGCAAATGCGATGTTTATTTACAATGATAATAAAGATGTGTGTGTGTGTGTGCACGCGCGTGTGCATGGACGTATGTGTGAGTGCGTGTGCGTTATAATTAATAAACATTAAAACTTAAAATTCTACATTATAAAGCTCAGTTACGAGTCCATTTTTTGTTTTAATGTCTGATCTGCCAGATAGCCCTTTTCCTTAACACTACATCCGTCAAAAATTGTTATCTTTTTTATATACGCAACATAAAACCACTGGGATAGAACATAAGATAATGTATGAGAAATTCTATAAAAACTAATCTAAAGAAATATATAAAAAAAATTGTCAATGAATCAGAGGACCTCAATAATTACATTTCGTCGTCGTTTCAGCTTATCCCAAGTCCACTGCTCTACATAGGCCTCCCCCTACGATAGCCACAAAAATTTGTAGCTCTCAATTTGGAGGAATTTTGCGTTAGTTGCCACGCTTGGCAGGCTGGTTGGCAACCGTAGTTTATCTATTCAGATGTTCCAGGTAAATGCTGCCCTCCATCCATCCCCTGGTTTTCATTTTAACTCTGTCGACTTTTACGACACCCCCGAGATGAGATGGGGGGTACATTCTCTTAGGTCGCCAAAGCACGGCTTCATATTTTTTTATATATAAGTAATTATATTTGAGTATAAGTAATTTTATTTATTGTTTTGTTATGCCTTTAAATATTATTAATTATTTGTATATTCACAAAAGACCAAGATATTGTCGCATATGAGACAAGCAAAGCAAACAAAGTATGTTGAAAAAATATGTCGAACGGCCGTGTGTCTTTTTCCAAAGACTATAAACAGTCTTGACAGAGGGGCTGCGTTGGACGCTACCGTAAGCCAGCCGTTTATCTGAAGCGAAAAAAGCGAACGGGGCGAAAGAGAGTTTTATGAAAGCGACGCCGGTGGCTCCTGAAATTTCTTCAATGCGCTGCCGTTTGAAATGCAGCTGCGGATCGATTGTTAGGATATTTTTTTTTTTGGTATTTTTGCAAAGTTCACACGTCAGTGTTACCGCATAATTACTGCTTATACCATAACCTAGCTTTCTTTATTTCAATTTAAAAAGTTGCTATACTCATATTTTACAATAAAAGAAAACAGTTGTCCAATACAGTTGCAATGTCTTTGAAATTGCTAAAATCACACATTTCATCAACAACTCGTTGTGCCCCGCGGTTTCACCCGCGTGAAATAGCTGACCCTGGTCGATGATATACATATATTCTTCCCTATTTGAATCGGATCTAGGGTTTTTATGTTATCTGGCCGGAAACCTGATTACTTTTCTAAAATCAAAGTAGCCTAAGCTAGCTTTTATAATATCAGCTATCTGGCAGTGTAAGTCCTGTCAAAATCGGTCCAGCCGTTTTCGGAGATTATCCGGAATAAACAGACAGACAGACAGACAGACAGACAATCATTTTAATATTTTTTTATAAGAACCGTATAGACTTTGATGAGCATTGAGTAAAAGGCTGTTATTTTGTTATTACAAAGAGATACTTCAATTTCATTTATTTTTATATAAATACAACTGTGTGGATTGCTCTTGTCACCTTTAGACTATCAGTGCCCTTCAAACCTGAATACAACAATTCTTGATTGGATGGCATCAAATCAAATATGTACCTAGACGAAACCCCGCATAGAAGATCGCCAGCTGTCACCAACTCCACAAGAAACGCGAAACTGTGATTGCGAAATCAACTTTTATTTATTACTAGTCTTGCCTATGGTATGGTTAAATTCGGTAATGGTCAGTTTTCAACGTGCGGTTTTTTTTTATTTGATAAAGTGACGAAACGGGTGAAAACTTTCACCTGATGGTAAGTGCAACGTCTGCCCATAACAAATGCTGTGTCAACCAGAACATTTCTGTGTTTGCCCAGTGATTACGCTAGCTCTCAGTTCCCTTTAAACCGAAACACAGCAATGTTTGCACACTACTGCTTCACGACAGAATAACTGACCCTGGGGTGGTACCTACCTATATGGATTCCTGCAAAGCAATCCTACCACCAGCGGTTCGTAAAGGCTGCAGCATAAAGTTTTAAAGCCTAAGACCTATCGCAATGCGAAAATAAAGTAAGAAAATTTTTCAAAACATATTAGCGCTTTCGAACATCCAACATCTTTTATTATAGTAACATGATGTTTGACTTTGAAAAAAGACTCTCCTTTCCATTTCCTTTCCTTTTCTTACCATGATAAAAGTTCACACAAACAACATTAAAACGGATTTTTCAAATTGGTTTCATGTTTAACTTACATTGCCTATTATTGCCGTATACTTTATTGAAGACTGGCACAAAGCATTATCTACCTGTCGATCGATACACCGCTGCAATAAATCCTCCTTATCAATACAAGCCTATTGAATAATAAGCAATTGGTTACCAATTGTTGTTAGGAGCGTGACATAAATGTGGTCACTTTACAAAGCAATTGATAATTTATATGAACCTATAATGAGAAGGTGGCGTGGTGACTCAGGCCTGGCGAGTGACCTGCGTTCAGTCCTTATTGCCGGCACCTCTAAAATTGAACTGCAGTTTTGGGCGCTGATTTACCAGCGGTGTAAGGATAAATCGTGAGGAAATCAGGGGTACACGAACTGTATTGTGAATGTGGCCTCTCTTACATAGGGCAAACAAAAAGATCAGCGAAAAACCCGCGTAAAAGAGCATACAGCTGACGTGAAGCATCGTCGCTCCAGGAAGTCTGCGATCTGTGACTATGTTCTAGATCATCCCAACCATTACATCAGATTTGATAAACCACAAATCCTTGCAAAAGAACACCGATTACCGAGACCAAGGATTATTCGCGAGGCTATTGAAATTAAAAAAAAACATCCTAATTTCCATAGAGAAGATAGTTGGGTATCACCACCGGCTTGGGATCGTATAATTAATAAATTAAATCAAAAACGAAGCATACCACTGCAAGACTTCAAGACACAGTTAGCTCTTTCTGCGTAGATCGGACCAAAAATAATCACCGGGTTAACTATGACATCAGGACATCTGTTACGTCAGTCCTCCCATGACCATGGGTGCTGTAAAGTGCTCGAAACGTCAATAGCCAAAATAAAAACGAAAAATCCGTTAAAATTAATTGTATTTAAAAGTGACATTAATAATTCGGCAGTCGTATAAATAGCATTTTCTACTTATTTTTTTTTATTCGTTTTGAACTACTTCTCCATATTAAATTTTTCTATGCCAACTCGCACAATCCTCCGTTTGCGCAGTTTGCTTAAAAATAGGCACAAAGTTTTCTCTCCACGTCGTCGTTTCATCGTCGTTTCAGCCTATCAATAGTCCACTGCTGAACATAGGCCTCCCCCATAGATTGCCACAAAAGTTTGTAGCTCTCGTTTTGGGGGAATTTTGCCTATAGTTGCCACGCTTGGCAGACGGGTTGGCAACCGCAGTTTATTTATTTAGATGTTCGAGCAAGATGCTGCTGCCCATTCTGTTCATTTTCCCTCTGTCGACTTTTACGACACCCACGGGATGAGATGGGGTGGTAGATTCTCTTAGGCCGCTACCACACGTATTAACGTAATAAATAGTTTTATGTAAGTATGGTAAGACGGTACGATCTGACCGATGGTAAGTGTATAGTGGATCAGTATGTGTTGTGGTACTAACATCCTCAATTCAGTATCAAAATGTAGGCACGTTGTCAATCCCTGGGAAGCAAGAACCTCCCTTTCGTGGATACCTATACCTAGAATTCGGGCTAAGTGTTTTGCTTTGTCAATCACAATTAGCAAAAGACTGGAATTATTTGTCTAATCGCAATAGTGTCTTCAAGAGAAGACTGAATCGGGTCTTCACTAATCTACTGGTAGTAAACCATCTAGAAATGCATCGCCAATTGCCTTGACACTAGCTGAATAATTAAAAAAAGCACTCGTGCAATTCAGTCCACGTAACATTTGATCACTTGTGTTGAAATTTGATTAAAATAAAAATAAACTAACATACATAAATTAAAAACTGTGTATTAGAGACACTATGTATAGCTCTCTTTCTCCTTCTCTCTACGTCATATCTTTCATTCGTTTCCGTAAATGTGCCTGGTGGAATCCTATGCAGGAATCCGTCTAGGTAGGTACCACACCAGGGCCAGTTATTCTGCCGTGAAGCAGTAGTGTGCCAACCTTACTGTGTTTCGGTTTGAAGGGTTGAAGCTAGCGTAATCACTGGGCATATGACACTTGAGGAACTGATGTCTCAGGGTGACGGGCGCAGTGTGGTGCCACACAGAAACTCTCTGCGTGACACAGCATTTGTTATGGACAGACGTTGCACTTACCATCAGGTCAACGTTTTGATCGTTCCGTCACTCTCAGCTCTCGTTCAATTATCGATTCGCCCCCTAATTCCAATTTCAAAAATATGAAACACATCATTCTCGACTCTTATCGTATGAAACTCAGCAACGTTATTATGTTTCTTTCCGCTGCTCTTTGGCAGCGTGGTCTCCGGTCACGTGAAACCATTAACAAAAATAATAATGTTGGATGATACTCCCAAATAAAGCACGGCCAATCCATAAAGCAAATCAGGCTGATAGAGAAGTCGGTGAGACATGTTCCGATTCTTGAGTCGCGCTGCCGATTTCTAGCCCGCGTCGTTTCCTATCGAAAAATAAGAAATTGCATTTCAAATCTCCCCTTATCTGTGCACGATAGCATCGGACAGTACCTGGCGTATCGCTCAGCGGCAACTGGCGGAGAAATGCGATTCCGTCATGTCAATGCGGCCGTTCGGTAACGTTGCCCCAGAACCGATATTCGTATTTCTAAGGTTATCTCGCTTAAGTAAACTTATATGTTAATAACAAAAATTGTTTCATTTTAAATACAAAATAGACGGAGACAGCCATTGACTACTTCGTACGATTGCGTAATATGTTTTTGATTTTTTTTCTTATTGAATCATGTAACGAGACGAGCGAAACGTTCACCCGACGGTAAGTGCAACTTCTGCCCATAAAAAATGCTTAGTCACCCAGAAAATTTATGTGGGACGCCACACAGAAATATTCTGGACGACACAGCATTTGTTGTGGGCGGATATTGCACTTAACATCAGGTGAACGTCTTGCTCGTTTCGTCACTTTATACAATAAAAAAAACACTGCGACTATCACCGCGATTACACTAGCTCTAAGTGCCCTTGTGACCGAAACACGTAATGTTTACATACTACTTCTTCACCGCAGAATAACTGGCGCAGGGGTGGCACATACCTAGACGGATTTCTGCATAGGAATCCTACCACCAGTAAAGTAGAATTCCAAGCCGAACGAGCACATCGCCGACCTGAAAGATTCATCAAGATGAGTCTTCACAACAATACTCGTATTGTACTACGTTTCTCTACAGCTCTCCTTTTACTAATATGTTTGGGTCTGCGTGGACTGCGGTCGTTGGCGAATTTTGTTCAACCGATAGATTTTTCATTTTCATGTCAAGACTTTTAACATGTCACCGACACTGATGCACCACTTACGAGAAGGTGAAGTTAGTGTCATCGAAAATATTAGCGGCACTGTGCATATTTTTACTTTTCAATTCTCAAACCGCTGTTTCGTGAGATTACTCTGGACGAGAAGAAACAGGCGAAAGAAACTCCGTAAGTATCTATATTTGTCAATAAACATTATTAATAAATTTAAATAGAATTTTGTTTGTTAACCTGTATTCGACACAGGAATCCTACCATCAGTTTAATTAGATGGTATGTATACGTACAACCGCAGTGTCAGTTAATTCTACCATCAAGCAGTAGTTTGCAAAAATTACTGCGTTTTGGTTTGAAGATTCTGATCGTAAGTGTAATTACTGAGCATTGAGAATTAAGTATTCATTTACTGGAGGTAGGATTCCAATTCAGGAATCCATCTAGGTAGGTACCACCCCAGGGCCAGTTATTCTGCCGTGAAGCAGTAGTGTGCGAGCATTACTGTGTTTCGGTTTGAAGGGCACTGTGAGCTAGCGTAATCACTGGGCATTTGAGACTTAAGAACTGATGTATCAGGGTGACAGGCGCAGTGTGGTGTCACACAGAAATATTCTGGGTGACACAGCATTTGTTGTGGGCGGACGTCGCACTTACCATCAGGTGAACGTTTTGCTCGTTTCGTCACTTTACACAATAAAAAAAAATATCTCTGGGTGACACAGCATTTATTATCACCAGGTGAACCATTCGCTCGTCTCATCACTTTCTTCCAAAAAAAAATTAAAAATTATTATTTGTTTCAACTCGATGATCGCTAATGGGACAAATCGCGAAGCGGCCCACTTCATACATTTCCAATTAAATATTCATAAAACCCAAACTACGATAAGCATAAAGCATCGCTCCCGAAAGAGCGATAAAGAATCGATAGTCAATTAATGAATGATAGAATTCGATTAAAAGAATCGGACACAAATCGATTGCACATTTCTGCGCATCGATAGCTGGACATCCTCGAACGGGATTTTAGCATTTTACCGGCCAGTCAGCGCTGAGCGTTCAAACGCGCCGATGAGCGTGGGCGCTTACAATTTGCATAGCTTCATTAGGCATGCGATGCACTGGCGACAATATCAGTCGCGAGTTATCTACTACTCTGAATTGCGCCTTAATGTTTTTTTTTGTTTAAACCTTTTTAAAAATCAACAGCTGTTAATTAACCGCGTGTGAGGTCCCGCACCTCGATTATAATTGCGCTCAGATACTGTAGTGGTCGCCGTGATGGTTTTTAATGAAGTCTAGATCGGCGCTAGTTAGCGACCATTACGAGTAGCACCTTTGCGGACGCGTTTTGTATATTGATATTAAAATTACCACATGCTACTAAGTGATCGCTGGCCAATAGACACTAAACCAATTCTTGATGAAAAACCAGAACGAAAGTTCCCTATCATCCCTAAGGATTACGAAAGTAAGCTTCATTGATAGTCATTGGCGAAAAATGTATAACAACTTGGATTGAGGAAATTAGATACGAGGAGACAGAAACCTTCGTTATCTACAAATTTTAATAGTTTAAAACCTTTTTGAGGCGGTAGGATTCCTATGCAGGAATCTGTCTAGGTAGGCACCACACCAGGGCCAGTTATTCTGCCGTGAAGCAGTAGTGTGCCAACATTACTGTGTTTTGGTTTGAAGGGCACTGTGAGCTATCGTAATCACTGGGCATATAAGCCTTAGGAACTTACGAGTATGTTTCCGGGATTGGCACAGTGTGGTGTCACACAGAAATTTCTGGGTGACACAGCATCTGTTATGGGCAGACGTTGCACTTACCATCCGGTGAACGTTTTGCTCGTTTCATCACTTTATCCAATAAAAAAAACCATAGCCTGCTACTTTATAATGTTTTAACACATACACAAACATAGACACTGACACACACACACAAAAACACACACACACACACATATATCTGTCACAGCATTTGCATTGTGATGTTCTCTTGATCGATTTCGACCACGGCGACAACTTCCGAATATTGTCGAGAGGTATCAACTGCGCAGGAGATATTATAGTGCAACAAGTGTACGCGCAAACAGAGGCACTCCCTCGTCCCAACCTATCCACCCGATGTAACGCTAATGCGATAAGATCGGAGGTAGGCGAGGATGCAGTGTCAGAAACACGGGGACAATCACAACACAACCAGACCCGAAAACCAATAATTTGTGTTGTTGAAATGTTGGCTCCGGCTGGGATTCGAACCCACCTGCGGCGCAGAAGTCAGGTACTCTGACCACTAGGCCACGCGGTCGTCTTTGCATTTAATATTTTGCATTGTAATGTATATAAAAACCATAGAATCCTTTTCACTTTATTTTACTTCACTGTCCTAAAATGTTTCTAATTAAATGTCTTAAGTTTTATGTTTATTTATAAAAACTAATATCTTGTTATGGAAGAGCGAGACCTTCTGCTACCAGTACTTATTTACTTACCTTGTATCATAGATGTGACAAATATAAATGTAAAAGAAATATTAAACAGTACACAAGGTCTAAAGCGAGAGGGAGATTAGTTGAGCTAAGGGCAAATAATTATTACGGTAAGCGGATTCGAAAGTACATAATTCCGAAATTATGTAATATGTATCCTGATTTATTATTAAGCAAAAATAAAATTATATGTAAAGTAACATTAAAAGATTGTATATTCGTGAAATTATATGGTAGCTTAACTTAGAAATGCGACTTTTTTAATAAGTATTTTTTTAGTAAGTATTATTAAGTATTAGATTAACGATGTTAAAAAATGTTACGTTAGGAAAGTAAGAAGAGGAGAGTAACGCCTACAAACTATAATTATAGTTTGGCGAGGAACAACTGTGTAATATTTTTTGTAATCTTTTATTGGAATAAATAATTAAAAAAAGAAGTGAATAAACATATTATTATTGGGTTTTCGGTTGACTACGACCACTGACGTACGCTTCCCGTCGAACCGACTCATTTATATGTTGCAACAGTACACAGTAAACTAGTCAAAAACGTCTCCAAATAAAAAGCGCACAATGCGCTCATTTCGATTAGCATCACGTCAGTCGTATCAGCGCAAGGACTGTCAAAGCGTCGTGGGACGATAGTTGGTTACATTTATAAAGCTGCTTTATTTCGTGGGCAAAAGATTGAATTTGTGTTTATTTGATCGTAATTTGTGATCTTAGTATCTATTTTTATGTTTTGATCGATAGAGGATGATTTTTGAAGAGATTTTTGTATAGAACTGTGCATCTTGGGTTTATTGCACATCAATGGTTACAACCAAATACTAGCTGTAAATTGGCTCCAGTACTGACTCTACACCGCTATTCCTGGGTTCAGTTCGCAGCCGTTACGAAACGAGCGAAACGTTCACTTGCAGGTAAGTGCAACGTCTGCCCATACAAATGCTGCGTCACCCAGGGCATTTCTGTGTGACTCCACACCGCGCCCGTCCCCCTAAGTCGTCAGTTCTGAAGTCGCATATGGCCAGTGTTTACACTACCTCTCAGTGCCAAAACCAAAACACAGTAACGTGTGCACACTACACACACATTTTTAGAATAACCGGCTGTGCAGTGGTACCTACTTAGATGGATTCCTGCATAGCAATCCTACCACCAGTAATTTAGATTATTCTTTCAGAAAGAAGCCGTGGTAGCTCAGGGGCCTGGTGCTCGCCTTTAATTTCATAGTAAGCGAGTAACCTGGGTTCGATCCCCGGTGCCAGCACCTCTAATATTGTTCTACAATTTTAAGTGCTGATTTACCACGTGCTTAGCGGTGAAGGAAAACATCGTGAGGAAACCTGCATGTCCGAGGAATAGAAATATTTCGAGGACATGTGAAGTCCGCCAACACGCATTGGAGCAGCGTGGCGGATTCTTCCCAGCTCCAAAACCCTCTCAGAAATGAGAGGAGGCCTGTGCTCAGAAGTGGGACATTTATAGGCTGAAACTTTACTTTACTTTACTTTCAGAAAGAGTCTGGGTGACACAGCATTGCTATGGGCGGACGCTACACTTACCATCTTTATTCTGGGTAAAAAAAATAAGCAATTATTAACTCTGTTAGCGACTTACTGTGCCACTGAGAGCTACCGTAACTTGACGACGCGATAGATAGGATCGCTATTTAGCAATTACATTGCTTTTTTGCGTTTGACATTTAGCGACAACATAATGTGTGACCTTCCAACATCAAATGGCGCGTCCGATAGCATTTTAACAATTAGTTAATAATAAAGATAATTCACTCAATGTTCAGTTTTTTTTTCAATGTAAATGCGAAACCACTTGGCCCGGTGGTGAGCACCGCGCACGCACAGACGCGCGTGATACTCTTTTATTTATGAATTATTGTTGGGTAGGTAGTGTTTTAGTAGTTGTACTGGTGGTAGGATTCCTATGCATTAATCCGTCTAAGTAGGTACCACCCCAGGGTCAGTTATTCTGCCGTGAAGCAGCAGTGTGCAAACATTACTGTGTTTCGGTCTGATGGGCAGTGAGAGCTAGTATAATCACTGGGCATATGAGACTTAAGAACTGATGTCTTAGGCTGAGGAGCGCAGTGTGGTGACTCACAGTAATGTTCTGGGTGACACAGCAGTTGTTATAGTTAATAGAATCAGGCGTTACTTTGCGGAAATCCATTATAATGAAGAAAAGTAAGTTACTTTGCTAAGATCCGCATGCAAAATATAAAATATAAAAATGGTGTATATTACCTAGTTTTTTGAAGTGCACCACCCGCCCTCCCTCAGTAGCGTGCACAAGCAAACTAACACCGCCACCAGGAACCGCCACCAGGTACCCTCCACCAACCACTACAATACCGCCGAGTGAGCGGCGCGGTCACTCCGCGCCGCTCACTCGGCGGTCGTCTGTCGTAGAGTCTATTACGCTTGATAATGCCTCGTTTTGGGGCGAAACACGTGTCGTGTTCTCGACTTCAGTGGTGTATATTATCTAGTGGTGGTATTGTAGTGGTTGGTGGAGGGTACCTGGTGGCGGTTCCTGGTGGCGGTGTTAGTTTGCTTGTGCACGCTACTGAGGGAGGGCGGGTGGTGCACTTCAAAAAACTAGGTAATATACACCATTTTTATATTTTATATTTTGCATGCGGATCTTAGCAAAGTAACTTACTTTTCTTCATTACA
The DNA here is from genome assembly GCA_019845155.1 of Luehdorfia chinensis. Taxonomy (NCBI): domain Eukaryota; kingdom Metazoa; phylum Arthropoda; class Insecta; order Lepidoptera; family Papilionidae; genus Luehdorfia; species Luehdorfia chinensis. Next base: position 1,845,674 of record JAHVAK010000423.1, on the reverse strand, counting down.
GCAGTTGTTTTGGGCAGATGTTCACTTATCATCATGTTTGCCTCTGTCTGGTAAACCTTCTTTATTTATTCCTTACCTACTTATTTGTAAAACTCGTCATTAGTCAATCCAATGATTGCATAAAAGAAGGTTCTGCTTCGAGCGTTGGATGAAGCAACTTGTGCGTAATAAAGTGAAGTTATAATTTTTTTTTTAATTTCATAAAAGTGACGGAACGAGCAAAACGTTCACCTGATGGTAAGTGCAACGTCTGCCCATAACAAATGCTGTGTCACCCAGAAAATTACTGTGTGACACCACACTGCGCCCGTCACCCTGAGACATAAGTTCTTAAGTCTCATATGCCCAGTGATTCCGCTAGCTCACAGTGCCCTTCAAACCGAAACACAGTAATGTTTGCACACTACTGCTTCACTATAGAATAACTGGCCCTGGGGTGGTACCTACCTAGATGGATTCCTGCATAGGAATCCTACGACTAGTAAAAAAATTGGATAGTGTGATTGGAAGATTAAACTGTAAGTACATGTGAACTCATTTGCTACGAATATTTGCATTTCCTTTGTTCGATGTTGGTCATTGAAATCATAAAGAGTTTATTTTGAGATGTTCGGCTTTAATTATTACAAGAATCCCCTTATTTGAACTGACGATAAAACTATTTGTATCGTGGCTGAGTTTTACATACATAGATTTCACGTGCACAACACAACCGGTACCGAAAACTAACGATTTTTTTTACACAACCGTTGGCTCCGGCTGGGACTCGAAACCAGCACCCTCGGCGCAGACGTCAGGTACGCAAACCACTGCGCTATGCGGTCATCTGGTTAGCTACCACTACTGCATCGTAGATCTTTTATTTGTTACTGTAGCTTTTTTTAATAGTCCACCAATTAGTATAGGTTTCTTCCAAGATAAAAAAAAGTTATCAACGTTTGGGTGGCGGTTCGGCGATAACTGATTTTTCAGTCTGACTTTTTTTCGATACAGATATAAAGCAATCTTTAGAAGGTCATGACATTTTCTACGTTTACGATACTAATGACACACCAACCATAAAACCCGCTATTTACTATCCCGCTGCTGAGCGCGAGGCCCCTCTCATTTTCAGAGGGTTTTCTAGCCACCCTTGCCGACCGACATATAAAGAATCTCAACCATCTGAAACAGAATTCCAAAACAGAGATGGCCATTGGAATAGATGTGGAATTACTTGAGGCAAGATCTACTAATAGAAGAGGGCGTACGAAATGTACCGTCGCTTTTATGCACCCATTAAGATCTAAAGGTTACCGGATGATGGCTTACAAGATCTGTCAGTGGTTAGAAATGATTTGCGTCCCCGCCTACTTGCAGTCAAACATCAGATTAACGTCTCGTACAGAGATCTGATAGATAGTATTATGTGTAGAAATCAGATATGCAAGATTCCCTTTCCGTGCTGTTCTGAGACTCGTAAACATTTCTCTTATATCGTCGGTGTCTTTTACACATTAATTGCAATGCACTAACACCAAGACCTGGAATAACTGTCTGTAGGCCATGCAAATATTTGTACGGTGCGAGAATCGAATCCGCGTCCCCACGTAAAGAATATGAAAATCGCTTAGCCACTTTTGTATAGGATAAAGTGACGAGACGAGCGAAACCTTCACTGTGTTTCTGTGTATTCTGTGTTGCACCACCCAACTCTCGTCACTCTGAGACATCAGTTCCTAAGTTTCATATGCTCACTGATTACGCTAGCTCACAGTGCCCTTCAGACCGAAACGTAGTAACATTTGCACACTAATGCTACACGACAGACTACAGAATAACTGGCCTGGGAATCCGTCTAGGTCACCTACCTACGTACCAACGTGCCAAAACCCAAAACCAAGATCATGGGTCATGGTAAAAAGAGTCGTACTTTAAAAATATTTACCAACTTAAAGCTCAAATTAAAATTTCTCTATTATCTTAAATAGAATGATGCGGAATCCGCAACATTATTAAACATGTCAAAGTGACACCGCGACGCCGCGACGTCGCTCGACGTGACATCAAATCGATTCGACGTCACTGCACTGCGATATCAGATATGCACCTCACCGTGAACAAAGATCCACTTTCTAGATCTGCAACTTATCCGCGCCTTGCATCCGCGTTGATAGACATCAAGAATATTATTATTTTATTGGATAGGGCGACGAAACGAGCAAAACGTTCACCTGATGTAAAGTGCAACGTCTACCCATAACAAATGCTATGTCACCCAGAACATTTCTGTGTGACACTACACTGCGCCCGTCACCCTGAGACATCAGTTCTAAAGTCTCACAGTGCCCTTCAACAGTAATGTTTGCACAATACTGCTTCACGACAGAATAACTGGCCCTGGGGTGGTACCTACCTAGACGGATTCCTGCATAGTAATCCTACCACCAGTTATTCAAAAAGAACGGGTGGGATGGTGTGTCAAAGACCAAACTGCAACAATGCCGAAGTTGCAGAGACATTAGCTTTGGCTAGGGATTGGTATCTATCCTCTCTATTGAGATACGCTAACCTTTTCCGGACAAAAGTCGTTCAAATAAATCCTTAGTAATCCTTAGTAATCCTTAGTAATATTATATATTCGAAAGTAACTCTCTCTGTCCCACTGTCTGTTTGTCACCTTTTCGCGGCTCAACCGCTGAACCGATCTTGACGAAATTTGGCACAGAATCTCTGTGCCAAATTTCGTCAAGATCGGTTCGGATCGGTTTGCATCGAGGAGACGGACATATAATATTTTTTATCCCGGAAAATCAAATAGTTCTGGCTGGCATCAGTTAGTCTAAACTAATATTATGAAGCTGAAGAAATTGTTTTCTTTTTACAGAATAGGGGGCAAATGTGCAAGCGGCTCACCTGATGTTAAGTGATCACCGCCGCCCATGAACATCCGCAACACCCGGGGAATCGCAGGTCCGTTGCCGGCCTTTGAGAAAGGAATAGGCCCGTTTGTTTGGTTAAGCGCGCTAATTTATCGACCTACTGGTTCGGATTGAAAAATTCTTTTAGTGTTGGATAGCCCATTTATCAAGGAAGGCTATAGGCTATATATCATCACGCTACGACACTTAGAGCGATTTCTTTCAAATTAAACGGCGGGTGAAACCGCGGGCACAGGTAGTTATTAATATATTAAGAATCTTATCTTCGCTAATTTACTAGAAAAATTATCGAGGCGCATATTGAGACGCCGCTTCGTGATATGGCCATTGATTTCCCAATTCGTCATTGCTGTTTCTTTCAAGATATTAATTTGGAAGCCATAAAATAGCCAATGTAAGTGAAATCCAGGTAATTGCTACTAAAATGTATAAACCTCTAGACACACTTATCTGTAAACTGTGAATGTTTTTTTTTTTATTTCATAAAAGTGACGACACGAGTCAAACGTTCACCTGATGGTAAGTGTAACGTCTGCCCATAACAAATGCTGTGTCACCCGGAAAATTACTGTGTGACACTACACTGCGCCCGTCACCCTGAGACATCAGTTCTTAAGTCTCATATGCCCAGTAATTGCTACTGCTTCACGGCAGAACAACTGGCCCTGGGGTGGTTCCTACCTAGACGGATTCCTTTACTTCTTTCGCAACTTCATAGTTATAAGTGCATTATTGAAAAGGGAATATAGATTCAGCAGCAGATCTGTAACTTAATCAAGAATTTATCAAGACACATTTACTGGATTTGTTTTATTATTGACCCATAATTATTTTCTTACAGAGTTCGAGGATAAACACCACCCTCCCAAATAAAATTTATTTTTTGGTTAACGATTTTTTTTTATTGTATTAAGTGACGAAACGAGCAAAACGTTCACCTGATGGTAAGTGCAACGTCCGCCCAAAACAAATGCTGTGTCACCCAGAATATTTCTGTGTGACACCAAACTGCGCCCGTCACCTTGATTCATCAGTTCTTAAATCTTAAATGCTTAGTGATTACGCTAGCTCATACTGCCTTTCAAACCGAAACACAGTACCTAATGCTTGCACACTACTGTTTCACGGAAAAATAACTGGGACTTAATGGGAATTCGTTGTGTTTTTATACAAATATTCCCCCGTGTTGTGGCGGCTATGAGACCCCGTCTCATCACGTGGGTGTCGTAAAAGTCGACAGAGGGAAAATGAAAACCAGGAGATATTTTCGCGAAGACTACACATTGAAATGAAACTAATTTTACAGATTTTATCGCGTTTAATTTTACTATTTATAACCGACGTTTCGGGCGCTATACAGCAGCCATGGTCACGGAAGGACTGAGGTGACAGATGTCCTGATGTCATGGTTAACCAGGAGTTTACGTGACCTTCAGCTTTTAATTATTATTTTTGGTCGCGAAACGTCAGATTATAAATAGCAAAATTAAACGCGATAAAATCCGTAAAATTAGTTACATCTCAATAAATAAACTGCGGTTGCCAATTTGCCTGCCAAGCGTTGCAATTATGGCAAAATCCCCCCACATTGACAGCTAAAAACTTTTGTCACAATCTATGGGGAGGCCTATGTTCAGGAGTTGACTGATGATACTCTGAAATTATGATGATGATATAAATGTTTGGAAAACGTAAATATATTTTATACATTTACACACACAGAAACTTTGACATACACACAGAAACAGGAGACTGTAACGATCGTCCTTAACGGCACATTTTCTTCAAAACATATTATTTGTACTATAAAATAAAGATGGAAATAATTTATTTCAGGAAAAGTTTTTAGTTTTTTTTTTTAATTGTTTATAGTGACGAAACGAGCAAAATGTTCACCTGATGGTAAGTGCAACGTTTGCCCATAGTAAATGCTGTGTCACCCAGAAAATTACTGTGTGACACCACATTCCGCCCGTCGCCCTGAGACATCAGTTCTTAAGTCTCATATGCCCAGTGATTACACTAGCTCTCAGTGCCCTTCAAACCGAAACACAGTAATGTTTGCACACTACTGCTTCACGACAGAATCACTGGCCCTGGGGTGGTACCTACCTATACGGATTCCTGCACAGGAATCCGACCACCAGTAAAAACTTAGTTGAACACGTAAAAAATTAAACAAATATTAGGCGCATTACAATTCCAATTACGAGTACTAATTGTTCCCACCTCATGTGCCTCTACACTTAAAATAACAAAGCACAACGACAACCACTGATACGTATCCATTGAATCGCATCGATCACCGAAGCATGTTTAACGATTCCTAATTACAACACGTATTTAAAAATTAAAGTATGAAACAACAATAAAATGTGAGTGCGTGTGTTGCGATCAACGTTGTGTTCGTCGTCTATTGTGCTGCAGAACAATCTTAGTTTTCCACGAAACGACGATGCATTTTGTCAAGAATTTAAATAGATTTGTGTAAAAGTTACATAAATACATACAATCACGCCTTTTCCCATATCAGAGGTACGTAAGGCTACGTCGCTGCCATTTTTGTACGAATCAATAACTAGTGTATACCTGCGTATACCGTGTGGTGGCTTAAGAGAATATGCCACCGCCACTCATCCAGTGGGTGTCGTGAAAGTCGACAGAGGGAAAATGAAAACCAGGAGATGGGCAGCAGCATCTTACTGGAACGTCTGCATAAATAAACTGCGGTTGCCAACCCGCCTACCACGCGTGCCAACTACGGCAAAACCGCCCCCGAAATGAGAGCTACAAACTTTTGTGGCAATATATGGGGCAGGCCTATGTTCAGCAGTGGATTAGTGATAGGCTGAAATGATGATGATGATGAGTGTACCTATAGTTACATAAAAAAATTAGACGTTATTTTGCGAAAATTAATTACAGCGAAAGACAGAAACAAAGTTCCGAATTCATCCGAATAAATTAAGAGGACCCTATACCCAATAACTCTTTAAACATGGTAATACCGCCACCGGGAACTACTCTCCACCACTTTCACACTAGCCACTAGTTGCTTCTTAATTTTTTATTTTTATTTTTATTTCATAAAAGTGACGGAACGAGCAAAAAGTACACCTGATGGTAAGTGCAACGTCTGCCCATAACCAATGCTGTGTCATCCAGAAAATTACTGTGTGACACCACACTGCGCCCGTCACCCTGAGACATTAGTTCTTAAGTCTCATATGGGCCGAGGAATAGAAATATTTAGAGGACATGTGAAGTCCGCCAACCCGCATTGGAGCAGCGTGGCGGATTCTTCCTAGCTCCAAAAACCCTCTCAGAAATGAGAGGAGGTCTGTGCTCAGCAGTGGGACTTTTATAGGCTGAAACTTTAAACAACTTTGTAGGCGTCTTGATAGTAGTGTTCCCGCACACCACAGCACTGATAGTAATTTTCACTGTCATAATTAAAATTCGAACGAAATCATCTTTACCAATAATAACCGTTCTATTTTTTGAACAATGACGTCACACGCGGTCACGTGATCGTAGTGGCGCGTTTTAGTGGCATTTTATAATTTAAAATGAAAACCTTTTAATGCGATAAAAATATATTTATTGCATTAAAAGGTGTAATAATAAATAAATACTAATTCATGGGTATTCTTATGAACTTGTAAAGTGTTTAATAGAATTTTTAAAAGATGTCTACTTCCGGATTCTACAAGCCGCTCAGAAATGTTTGCCGCTTGTACATGGTTTGGTTATAATATTGTCAAGCTTAAAAAAATATTTTTCATTGAGTGACCCCGCTAGAAAGTTGAAGCTAATCATTACTTTATGGTTTATTTACATTATTACTGGTGGTAGGATTCCTATGCAGGAATCCATCTAGGTAGGTACCACCCCAGGGCCAGTTATTCTGCCGTGAAGCAGTAGTGTGCAAACATTACTGTGTTTCGGTTTGAAGGGCACTGTGAGCTAGCGTAATCACTGGGCATGTGGACTTAAGAACTGATGTCTCAGGGTGACGGGAGCAGTGTGGTGGAACACAGTAATTTTCTGGGTGACACAGCATTTGTATTGGGCAGACGTTGCACTTACCATCAGGTGAACGTTTTGCTCGTTCCGTCACTTTGATGAAATAAAAAAAAATAATTTCAAAAACAAAAGTTTTTCTAGAAATTAAAGGATTTGCTGCGCCTTCGATCATTAAAACCAATCACTCGACATGTATGGGAAACGTAGAATTTCGTAGCCCTAATGATATCGAATTATTTACAGAAAATTGCTATCTCACTGAAAATAAGGTCGACCAATCTTTAAATTATAAGTTCACTTCACTCATAATCACACTCCGAGGCTGGATAATGAGATCCGGTCGTTTTCGCGTCCCTCATACAATGGCGCGGACAATGCACGGACAATATTAAAGATCTGCCTATACCCGTCGAACGATTAACGATTTCTTTGTAATGTTTGATTGCTCCTGCCGAAACGGGAGTGATTTCCTTTGAGAGGAATCTTCTATTGAAATTAGGAATAGATACCCCAAATCACTTTCTTTTCTTTATATGGGTCAAACCAACATTTATTTTAAAATTATGTTTAGAATAGAATAGAATAAATTTTTATTCAATATAGATTATTTACATAATACTTATTGAAAGTAATTTTTTTAAACTACACTGGTTCGCAAAAAATGCCTCTGTCCTGGGAAGAACCAGTAAGAAACGCAGCGGGCTTTTTTTTAGTCATTTTTAAAATAATATACAATAACAGCAGTATTATAAAGATGTAGAAATGGCTTGGCGGCGATCACCTCATTCCCAGGGGTTATCATCATCTATGTATTTTTTAATATTATAATAACCCTTTTTATACTTTTTTATACTTTTAGCACTTTCTGGGATTTTGTTGTAAAAACGTATACATTGCCCCATAATAGAGTTACTGACTCTGTGAAGTCGGGTGACTGGCATAATTACTTTGTGCTTGTTCCTGGTATTCACATTATGAACATCACTTTTTTTTTGTGAACTGGTATAAGATTTATACTCTAAATGTTAATATTTAGGCTGAATATTGATTTCTTGAAGCGCAGTCAAAGTATTCATGTCAACGACACGGTAACAATGTCATCAATACCAGAGTCGAAGAGGAACCGTTTAAGCACCGGCTGGTACTCGAAATCAGGACCCGCGGCGCAATAGTCACTTACACTAACCACCAGACCACGCGGTTGCGTTCTCGTTACAATGATGATTGTGACGTTACGGTTTCTAAGAAGAGCAATGTGGCAGAGGTAAGATTATCCGTCACATTAATTTGCATACAATCTCTTCGTTAGATCGCCGCGCTGTCTCGATAGTTTGAACGTCTACCAACTAATAACCTAGGAAATAGTCCTAGTATCATCTGGTGTTCATTCCTTTAAAACATAGAAGATATAAAATGGCGATCGCTTTGCGTAAATACTGATTAGATAGCATATTAACGTCGCCAATATAATATACAAAATAAGGAAAGTCGCTATGTTTTCCATTCACCGCCAAGCATGTAATTTGTATCATTAGAATCAGAAGTCGGGTCGCTCGCATACTATGAAATCTAAATCGGGCGTATGGTAATTCACCTACAGTGATATTTTAACAACGTATACTGTTTTAGTAATTGAATACGGTTGCCGACTGTTGTGTCGCCCAGAACGCTCGTCACCCTGAGACATTACTTCTTAAGTCCCATGTGCTTACCCACATGCATTACACTATCTAACATTGCCCTTCAGACAGAAATACAGTAATTTTGCATGCGGCAAGGCAACGGCAAAATAATAATAGAAAATTTCTGAGTGACAACAATTAGTGACAGCAGACTTCAAACTTACCAACAGGTTAACGATTTACTCGTCCCGTCACTTTCTTCTACAGAAATATGTGACAGACGTTGCCAAATAGACGATAAATATTTTGAATATTAGAAGGAGTCTTTGGCCGATGAGGAGGCCAAAGACAAGGGATAGCTACTGCAACATCGGGCAGCCTGTTCACGGGAGGAGGTCTGTAGATCCAATAAACTTTAGATCTTGTGTATGTAAGGATTACACTTCCATACAGCGACGCACAACGTTTTTCAAATGATGATATTAAGCAAACTTACTAAGATAATTTTTGGTTTCAACTTTGTCAGTAAGTGATTTTTTTTTATTTGATAGAAGTGACGGAACGAACAAAACGTTCACCTGATGTGTCACCCAGAACATTTCTGTGTGGCACCACACTGCGCTCGTCACCCTGAGACATCAGTTCTGAATTCTTATATGCCCAGCGATTACGCTAGCTCTCAATGCCCTTCAAACCGAAACACGGTAATGTTTGCACACTACTGCTTCACGGCAGAATAACTGGCCCTGGGGTGGTACCTACCGGATTATTTTGGCGGGACGTATGCTGTACGAAACATTTAGCAAACCGGCTATTGGTGCAAATATAAATAACGATCCAATTCTGTGATTCTAAGTCTGGTGGCTAGATGAACTCGGCTGAATATTAATCACAAATAGATTGACAAGCTATTTTTGCATCACTGTTGCATTATGACAGAGTCAGACGTCTGACTCTTGGATACATTACGAATAACAATGTTAACGTAAATAAAGTCTGTGCTAGGTCAACATAATCGCGGGTTCAGAATTCGGTTTTTTGGGTCTAGAGTGATCAATTGCGGTACTATAAAAATCCCCGCAGGGAACTGCTTTGGAAAATCATCAGGAGGGCGAATTCGACTCAACATATTGCTAATTATCAAAAGTTTTTTTTTTAAATCCATAATCGTCTAAAACTATCGACGACGAAACATTACCTCACTGCAACAGTGAGGTAATGTTGAGCAACTTCTTTGACTGTTCTGAATATCGTACTTTTAGTGATTTTTTTTTTATTGAACAAGGCGACGATACGAACAAACACCAGGTGATGGTATTAAGTACAACGCCTGACAAATGCTGTTGCATACAGAATATTTCTGTGTGGCACCACACTGCGCTCGTCATCTAGACATCAATTCTTAAGTCTCATATGGCCCATGATTACACAAGCTATCAGTGCCCTTCAAACCGAAACACAGTAATGTTTGCAGACTACCGCTTCACAGCAGAATAACTGGGTGGTACCTACCTAGACGGATCCCTGCATAGGAATCCTACTCAATACTTTACGCATGCATTCAAGGTTTCATTCCACAGACAATCATGCAAACGTTGCGAACGTCTCGACGTTACAGAGAAATACAAAAACAGCGACGTTAACATAAACCAGGAAATGGCGGGATGCTGATTCGCGACTACAAATCATCGAAGATTTAGAGCCGCATCAAAAGGGAGCCACATAAAGCTCGCGGCATGCTAGCGACCCGGGCACGAACTTTACGATTACCCAGAACCGAGTGACGGACGAAACACTGTCGCATAAATCAATTTAATCTTCCCTGCAAGACAATTGGTCCTGCCATCGCTCATTTTGAACTGTTACGCGGTCAGTCGAATTTCATATCTATCAGAGGGGAGGCTTGGTAGCGTTTGAAACGGATCTAAATTGGCCGTTACGTGAGAGACGCGAAAGTTGAGTGCACGCATGAATCAAAAGAGACGTCGTTTCGCGTGGCCCCGTCTTTGAAATAATGTCTAATACGGTACTGCGAGCGTGTAATTGTTGACTTTTATACAGGACGTTTAATATAGTCGATAAATCAAAGGACTGTGTCAGACAAATAGGTAGAAATGGATAAGATATGCGCTTTCGTTTGTTATTGATAAGATCTGAGTACTTCTAGAAACCTAAAGACACAAAACATTCATGCTTTAAGCGGTGGATGCAAACAACCCTATCGTTGTGGTTTCATCATAATCATTTCAGCCTATTTTAGTCCACTGTTGAACATACGTCTTCCCCATAGATTGCGGTCACACGGTTCTGAGCCTACCTGCATCCATCGATTTACCGCAAAACCTGTGCAGGTCGACGCTGAATCTAGTCGAAGGGCGCTCTACACTGCGTTTGCCGGTATGAAGTTGCCATTCGAGAACCTTCCTTCCTCAACGGTTATTGGATCTACGAGCTATATGGCCGGCCCATTGCCACTTCTGCTTGCTAATCCTTGGGGCTATGTTACTTTAGTTTCTGCTGCGGATATCATCGTTACGTATTTTATCACGCAGAGAAACTCCGAACATAGCCCTTACCATAGCTCGCTGAGGTTGTGGTTTGTGGTTTTTAAGGCACTTAACAGGGCATATGAGACTTAACACTTTCGCTGTCAGTCACCTGAGGATGAGGTGTTGATAGTTTGCCTCGCCGTAGAAATAAAGGCAAAATATTAGAGAATAAATACTAATGCCGCAACTTTGCAACGCCAACGCGCGACTGACTACTGAGACAGTTCTCCACACCACAACGGGAGCGCGATCGGTTTCTTAACGTTCGCTCCACATCACGCGCTAGCGCATGGTCGGCAGCGAAAATGTTAAGAACTAAAGTCTTATGGTAGATGACGGATTTTTTCAATACAAAGTTCTGCGTGATGCCGCAACTCTTATAAGCAGGCGTCACTTTTCTTAGCTAAATTATCTAGTTTCTTTTACTTAGTTTAACAACCTAGTCTAGGTTATGACTAGAATGCCTATCGATTGAAAAATTAACCACATACGACATACTACTACGGCATGTACCTACTGATGGAGGGATTCCTATGCAGGAATCCGTCTAGGTACCACACCCCAGGCCAGTTATTCTGCCGTGAAACAGTAGTGTGCAAACATTACTGGGTTACAGTTGACTTAGGAGCTCCAACAAGGCGGATTCAATAATATACTTATATAAGTATATCGCAAACTCAAACATCTGGCAGCTGTCGATCTTCTTAGCCATGTTGAAGGGAAGTGGAAAACCCAAGCAATACGAGCTCTTTTATTTTGATGTCTTAGGGTGACGGGCGCAGTGTGGTGCCACACAGGAATGTTCAGCATCTGTTATGGGCAGACTTTGCCTTTACTATCAGGTGAACGTTTTGCTCGTCTCGTCACTTTATCCAATTAAAAAAAACTCTTGTTTATCACACGCCTGTTTAATTTTTTATGTATTCTTAGCTCCAGTAATCTTACTTGGAGATACAAGACAATGTCGACGGCCGGTTACAACAGAAGCCACCGTTTGAGGGACAAACGTCCTCAATTATTCAGAGCAGTACAACGCCCGCTGTCTCGGGATGTCACTAGATGCTATTATAGAATTAGATCTTACTAGAGCCTCGCCATTTATGTTTCGCATCTTAAGTGATAGATACAGTCCTCTGTTCAGTAGGCACTCCGCTTTGAATGCTGTCTAGGGAATTCTTGATTCCCCGTGGAGTCTCTAAATAGAACAAATAATTTTTTTTTATTGTATACAGTGACGAAACGAGCAGAACGTTCACCTGATGGTAAGTACAACGTCCGCCCACAACAAATGCTGTCACCCAGAATATTTCTGTGTGACTCCACACTGCGCCCTTCACCCTGAGACATCACAGTTCTTAAGTCCCAAATGCCCAGTGATTACGCTAACTTACAGTGCTCTTCAAACCGAAACACAGTAGTGCCTGCACACTACTGCTTCACGGCAGAATAACTGGCCCTGGGGTGGTACCTACCTAGACGGATTACCACCTTACCTACCACCAGTGAAAATTAACTAATACTAATAATTAAAAAATTAATGACTATAATTTTCTTACTTTTGATATCTATAAGAACTAATGGTCGCTTAATGCTCCATTTTATAATTCATTAGCGTTCTTTTATTGAATTTTAATGTATTTGTAACACATTCTTTCTGCGCGCCTTGTCCATATAAATTTCTCCGTGCGCGCAATATGCTTTAAAAGAGGTACAAATTTTTCTCTTCAGGCATTAATATATATATATATATATGCGTATGTAATAATTATCCTTCAACATAAATTATTTTCATAACACTCATTGACAGTAATTGTTTGCTCTAAATTAGAACTGGTTTGAAATAACATAACCTGAGTCCTGGCAAGAACTAGTAAGAAACACATTGCTTAATTTAAAAAAAAATACAGTTTTCAATAATAATATACATGTTATACTATTAATAATTACTGAAACAATTAAGTTCGAAATATCATTTAAAGACGTGACTTCACTGCAGTAAACACAGGCTCACTCTGCGAGCTAGCAAGCTTAGAATGGATGATGCTGTTTCTCTCTGAAGGACCTTTGGAGATGAACGTTGGAAGGAAAGAAATTAGTAGTAGCAGTAGCGTGCACGAGTAAACTAACATCGCCTGTAGTAGGGGGGGGGAATTATATTTTGCATGCGCATCTAATCAAATTAACTTTTTTTCCTTATTTTTTTTATTGTATAAAGTGACGAAACGAGCAAAACGTTCACCTGATGGTAAGTGCAACATCCGCCCATAACAAATGCTGTGTTACCCAGAATATTTCTGTGTGACACCACACTGCGCCCTTCACCCTGAGACATCACAGTTCTTAAGTAATTACGCTAACTCACAGTGCCCTTCAAACCGAAACACAGTAGTGCCTGCACACTACTGCTTCACGGCAGAATAACTGGCCCTGGGGTGGTACCTACCTAGACGGATTCCTGCATAGGAATCCTACCACCAGTAATTTACCATTATAATGAATATACGCAAAGTAACGCCTGATTCTATCACCTATACCCGTTGGAAACAAAGCAAATCCAAACATTTATATTTTTCCAAGGAGAGGACAATTTTACACATTACCGGAATCCGCCGAGGTAGCTACCACCAAAGGGCCAGTTATTCTGTCGTGAAGCAGTGGAATGCAAACATTACTGTGTTTCGGTTTGAGGGACACTGACAGCAGAACAGGGCATGCTTTAAGAAGTGATGTCTCAAGGGTCGGGGCACACATAAATGTTCTGGTTGACACAGAATTTGTGTTGGCAGACATAGCAATTACCATCAGTGGAACGTTTTGCTCGCTTCGTCACTTTCTCCAATAAAAAAACCCGAACATAGCGCTACATGAGAATTTAAAAAAAAAATGGTTCAAGCTCCTATGAATGAATGCATTTACATTCGCTGCAAAAGTTCTTTTAGCTATCTTCAAACGCGACACTCTGAACGCAATACTGTGTAAGAATTTTTTGATTCGAGCCAAAATGACGTTCTCCAATCTCCTAGTATCATTTATAGAATCTTAAAATCATTAATTAAACTGTACATAGACCAGTTAACTTGTCTGAGCCGGAGATCAGGGGCATACCAAAATAATCCATCCACGAGAGCACGCCTGGGATGAGACGTGTACCATGAATAGTTAAACATTGGCCGTCGATCGAAGGACATCGTTGGTCATAGGCCAATTAGACGGAGACAAGCGGTCGGGCCGTGTCTCCATTGACAGGACTATTAGAAACGTCTGTCCACTATGTTAAAGTTGTATTAGGACACGTTACACTGAATTGTATTATACAAAACCGAATGTTCCAGATAGAGCTTTACGAAAAAAAATATTTGTTGAATTAACATACGAGTACATACATCGCGCCTTTTTCCCCCATATAAAGGAGTAGGCACGAACCGCACTCGTAGCCCACTTTTTGTCAAAAAAATTGCGTTCCCCCCACTGCGTTCCCACCATCAGTGTAGTGACACCATTAAATATTATGGTGTTATCTGCAACGCCAAACATTTTAAAATTCTATGACGACAACCTCTAATCTGTTCGACTTTCTGGCCACAGACTGTTATGTGTTTGGAATTGAAAGGCAGTATGAACGTAATCAAACGACAATCTATTATGTGATTGACATTGTCAGTATGAAGACAAATAAAATAGAAGTGTCTGTTTGTAATAAGTAAATAACAGATTTTTATTTTTACTCAACGCTGAAAGTATACGGCAATTTTTAAAGTTTTTGTCTGTCTGCCTGTCTGTTTGTTCAGGTTAATCTCCGAAACGACTGGACCGATTTTGTCGGAACTTTCACTAATAGACAGCGGATATTACAGCGGATAACTTAGGCTACTTTAATGTTGGAAAAAAAATGGGTACCGCGCAAATAAAAAAACCCAAAATCCGATTCAAATATCGAAGTATATATGTATATCATCGATTGGGATCCGCTTTTTAAGCGGGTCAAACCGCGGAGCACAGCTAATTATAAAAATTTCAGCTTTCTCGCATAATCTCCATACAAACTTGTAACTATGCCAAATGTCACGGTCCCCCCCGTGTGCGCAATATGCTTAAAGGACACAAAGTGTTTTCTTCTCGTATTATTATTATTAGTTAGTGTATATAGATCAGTTAATGTAGGAATTTCTGCGAAATTGACACGTTTACGCTTTTCCTTCCATCAACACTTGTGTTCGACACTCGACGGAAGGAAAAGCGACGCGCACGCATCCCTCGTCACTCGGCGACAGCTTTCTGGCAATGGAAATATTAATAGTGTTCCAGGAAGCCTTAGCAGACCTGGAAATAGCACCACGCTTTCTAACAGATCTCGCATCAGTACACCATCCATTCGAACGGCACGCGTAGATAATTTTTGACATGGAAACGTTCTTTTCTTGTTTTTATCTTACTATAAAAAATGGAGAGTTAATATGTTTGAACGCGCTTATAAAACCGAACGCTTTTTAAAATTAAAATAATCGCTCGCGAGTACTTTGATACTGTTTTATTTCAACACATTTTTGTGGCTCCCA